>CM060880.1:23565000-24766250 GCA_030762935.1 Hymenopus coronatus | reverse complement strand
ACATCTTCATTTTCAATGAACCGTTGCATCTGGTTAACGTAAGCATACACAAAAACTTACCGCCAAAATATATAGATCCTGTTAATAGACACAATTAATGTAGTATGCGGTTTTTTTGTAGAGCTAACAATTTTCGAGATATTCCCTGTTATTCGTTTCAATTTTAAAGCAGTTAAACTTTTCGTTTCATATCTATTTTGTTTTATTCGTGGCCATGGAAACAGAAAGAATCTTATTGACAATCGCATAGTGACAACATTTAAAAGTGTTGAATATCGCTTTAGTTTCGCGAATTCTCTTATTTCCTTATAAGGAACAAAGTAATAATACCATTTCTGGCAATGTTTAATCTTCATTAGCATGATTTGGATAAAAGAATACTGTTTTGTAAAAACAATTTTTTTGCAGAACAGAGAGAGAAGGACATGTAGTTTTTCATTTTTTTTCGCTCAATAATTTATGTAAGCCCTCAGTTTTGAAACTTCCTGCACTTTAACAGGAAGGTTAGTTACTTATCTAAATTGTTCTGTGCAGAAATTTAGTTTTGGTGAAACGAGGAGAAAATATTTTACAGATAGCGTTTTGCGCTAAATAGCAAATAATTAGTAAAAAAAGCTCGCAAAATCTACACTACAGATAATAAAATCCGGACTCGCAAGACTATCGGATAACAGTGTAAACACGAAAGCTGCCTTGCATCACTAAAGTGCCCTATTATCAAAAACAGGTTTCTTGTACTGTTTTCATTTAATTTCATAATTGTATAACTATCTTTCGGACACAAATTTTGAAGCAGTCCCATAGCACAAATATGATTTGCTCTTTAAAAACATATAATCCGACGAAAGGGAGGAAAATGAGTTTCTGCATATTTCAAGGAATTTTTACTTTCTCTACACGTACTATGTACAATGCAGTGTATAGAGAAGGTATTGTAATGCACGCAAAAATTCGATGCCGAGATTTCACCGGAAATACATATTTTAGGACCCCCTGAATCAAAAAAAAAAAAAAAGCAATTTTAGAAAAAGGTCGTGTGTGTCTGTGGGCAACATAGCTCAAAAACGAAAAGTCCGTTAAATACGAACTTGGTACTTAAGTTCAGTATCTTCCATGGATGCGACACGTAGATTTTCAAGAAAATCCATCCAATCCCAATTATCCTTTACATGGAATTTTTTTTTCTCAATAATAGCTCTAAAGGTTTGGATTAAAATATCGTATATTAAAGTTGTCTGGGAATAGCCTCTGAAAACATGTTTATTCTGAATGAATTTTGCGGAATTTTGTTGGTAAACCGTAAGAGGCAGAGAAAAACTTACTGCACAAAAAATGTAGAGCATGTTAAAACACACAATTTATGTTATATACATGTTTTTCGTGCAGTTGGCCGTTTTTTAAATATTCCTTGTTTTTGGTTTCAGCTTTAAAATACTTATTCTTTTCACATACGGGAATTTGCCAACTTGTCCATACAGACAAAGGAACTTCATTCACATAGCAACCACCTTATATCACTTTAACCTGTGCTACTCCCTTATTTCCCTTCTACTTATAAGGAAGGAAGTAATAACCGCCGTTCTGCTAATTTTTTCTCGATTAGCATTAAGTTAATAGAAGAATAAGCCTTTTAACAATAATTTACTGTATAGATGTAGAGAAAGTCACAGGAATGAAATTTTGCAAGCATTTCAGACGTTATAAGTTCGACATGTTTTCACTAAAACGAAAAAAGTGCAGTATCGTACAGTGATTCGCTTATTGCTTTTGAATGAGAAAATTTGCGAGGAAATAAATAGAAATTGGATGCTGTTTATGGGACTTTTCGCCATCTATGGCAACAGCCAGATTTCTAGTCCAGGACGCTCGGAAAGTGTGGTTACCGAGGAAATCATTTAAAAAATCTACGATACGATTCTCACTAATCATCGAACGAAAGTTCGCAAAATGTCAGATGCCATAGAAACAACAATTCACATTTTGCATCATAAGCTGTAAACGAAAACGTCGGCCCGATGGGCGCCATGATTGCTAACAATAGACAGTAAGCGAGCGTGGTTTTCAAATTTGAAGCTATGTTTGGAGCTATTTAAGCTGAATAGGCACTTTTTGCTTCAAGTAACAATCAAAACAATGGGTTGCTTTCCTGAAATTTTCCCCAAAGAAAGCAAAACGGTCTCATCGGTCGGAAAAGTGAGGCAACGATTTTGTTGGGATACGAAGGGTATCATACCCCTTAACTTCTTAGAAAAAGGAGAAAAGCGATTACTAAGCAATAGTGAGTTGTTGGCCCGACTCCACAAGAAATTTGAGACACGGCTCTATTTTGTGAAGTAGAAAGTTCTATTTCACCATAACGTACCAGCACATTCATCCGGAATTCTCGCCGTTGTTTGTTTTATTTGTGCTTCCAAACGGAAGAAAATACTCACGGGAATCAAATTTAGATCTAATGAGATCTTTATGATGATACAGAGGCTCTTTGTGTAGATAAAAAAGGTGTATTCATTTCTAACATGGGTACAACCCTTGTAGGTATAAATATTCATCCAACATTTTGAAGTGAAGTATTAATCGAAAACATGTTTTGAGGCCGATGGATAAAAGTAGTATTTTTAGAAAAAACCTAGATGTCCGTGGTGTTATACAGCACAAATCAAAACAAAAGGTTGGATATATACTTATCTTTAATATCTTCCAAAAATGCAACATGAAGATTTTTTGAGATAGCTGTCGTCATTAGTTTGAATGTTACTATCCAGTTGTCATGTAAAGAGTATAAAAATCAAGGCCGTTATATAGTGACTCGCTTTTAAGCATCTGACGAATCGGTTTCTTTTACCTCTCTGTAGTTACAACGATATGTGTAATAAAATATTTCTGCAAACTCCATCTCGATCAATCTAAAATAGATGGGAACAAAATCATATGTGTACCATTCACATGACTTTCTCCATATCCCTGCAACAAATAATTCTTAAAAAGCTTATACTTCTATTTACTTTATGCTAATCAGAAAAAATTAGCAGAAATAGTCTTATTACTCGCTTCCTTGTAAGTAGAAGCGAAATAAGGGACAACCGTAGGTTAAAGTGATAGTCAAAAGCTGGTTGCTATGTCAATGAAGTTCCTTTGTTTGTATGGATAGGAGTTGACAAGTTCCTGTATGAGAAAAGTATACGTTTTTCATAGCAGAAACCAAAAATAAGGAATGTCACAAAAACGACGAACTCCACGAAAAAAATGTATATAACATAAATTGTGTGTTTTAAAGTTCTCTACATTTTTTGTGTAGTAAGTTTTTGTCCATCTCTTACAGTTTAGCAGTCATTCAAAATTTAGTAAAATTCATCCAGAATAAACTACTCTTCAGAGGCTATTCCCAGAAAATTCAAGATATACATTTCATTTGTCAGGTAAATATGTTTAATATCCGAAATTTTAATCAAAATCGTTAGAGCCATTTTTGAGAAAATCAAAACTTTCGAAAAAAGTTCCATGTAAAGGGTAGTTGGGGTGGGGGGATTTTTCTCAAAATCTTCGTGTCACATCCCTGGAAGATACTAAACTTAAATACCAAGTTTGGTATTTTACCGACTTTTCGTTTTTGAGTTATCGTGTTCACGGTCACACGGACACACACACACACACACACACACACACGGACCTTTTTGTGATAATGCTTTTTTTGGATTTTGGGGACCCTAAAACATATATTTCCGGTGAAATCTCGGTATCGAATTTTTGGTGGAGTGCTATACTTTCTCTATACACTATGTACATAGTGCGTATGGAGAAAGTAAAAATAATGTAGATCACATAAATTGTGTGGTACGTTTTTGTCCATCTCTTACGGTTTAGCAGTTATGCAAAATTCCGTAAAAAAACATCCAGAATAAAGAAGCCTTCAGAGGCTACAGAAAATTCAAGATATACATTTAATTGTCGTGTAAATATCTTTAATATACGATTTTTTAATCAAAATTGTCAGAGCCATTTTTGAGAAAATCAGTGTTCGAAATTTTTTCCATGTAAAGGGTAATTGGGGGTGGGGGGATTTTCTTGAAAATCTTCGTGTTGCATTCTTGGAAGATACCAAACCTAAATACCAAGTTTGGTTTTTAACGGTCTTTTCGTTTTTGAGCTATGCTGCCCACTCAGACACACACACACACATACGGACATGTTTCTAAAAATGCCTTTCTTGGATTCAGGGGGTCTCAAAACATGTATTTCCGGTGAAATCTCGGTATCGAATTTTTGGGTGCATTACAATACCTTCTCTATACACTATGCTCATAGTACGTGTAGAGAAAGTAATAATATTTTTAAAGTGGTTTGCACTCAGAGATATTAAAAGTTAGCCATAGAGGTTAGGAATGCAATACAACGAATTTTTACAGTTTTCTTGAACTATAGTAATAAATAATGTTTACCGCAGGTATTAAATATTTTAAAGTTTCTGTGTATTATGCACTTAAACTTTTGAAGACGGTGTCACCGGACCTGGTACTTCATTTGCTTGTATTTGCCTAGAATAAAACGATTACAGAATTTATTTCTAACACGCTACGGTGAGATTTTTAAATTAGACGTACTCTATTACAGTTTAAGAAGGTTGCTAATATCAAATGGATTGAATGTAAGGAACCGAGAGACAGCCAACGAAATGATTCTTCATTAACTTTTAATGACATTCCTCGTCTAAAAGGCTTTGGCGCTCCTGACTTTAAAGAGAAAGGAAAAGTTAATTTAAAAGAAGATAAGACCAGGCTTGCGTATAAACGGAAAGGAAGGGAGAAAAGGGGTTAAAATTTCCATAATATTCCTAAGAAGTAAGAAATCTGTTCCCGCGTAAAGACCAGCTCTGAAATGTAAACAAAAAATCTGATGTATTCCATTCTCATGACTTTCTCTATATCTCTGTAACAAATTATTGTTAAAAAGCTTATTCTTCTATCTACTCCATGCTAATTAGCAGAAATTGTCTTATTACTTGCTTCCTTCCAATTAGAAGAGAAATAAAGGATTACCATAGGCTAAAACGATAGTCAAATCTTTTAAAAGCTGGTTGCCATGTGGTTGAAATCCGTTTCTATGCAGGGCCAGGAGTTTACAGCCTTCCGTGTGGGAAAAATTTAAGTATTTTAAAGCTAAAACAAATAACAAGAATGTCTCAGAAATGGTCAATTACCCCCAAAAAACATATGTGATATAAATGATGTGCTTTTACATGATCTACATTTTTTGTGTAGTAAGTTTTTGTCTAATTCTTGCGGTTTATCAGTTACGCAAAATTCATCCAGAATAAAGAGATCTTTACAGGTTATTTCCAGAAAATTCAAGATATAAATATTATTTGCCATGTAAATATCGTTAATTAACGGTATTTTAATCAAAATCGTAAGAGTCATTTTTGAGAAAATCAAAATATTCGAACATTTTTCCATGTACAGGGTAATTTGGGAAGGGGTTGATTTTTCTCTAAATCTTCGTGTCGCATCCTTGGGAGATTGTAAACTTAATTACCAAGTTTGGTATTTTACCGACTTTTCGTCCTTGAGTTGTTGTGCTCACAGACACACGGACATACACACACGGACCTTTTTCTTAAAATACATTTTTTGGATGCAGGAGATCCTAAAACGTGCATTGCCGGTGAATTCTCGGTATCGAACTTTTGGTTGGAGTGCAACACCTTCTCTATATACTATGTACATAGTATGTGTAGACAAAGTAAAAATTGTATCGTTTGGAACATTTTGAGCATGGAAAAGTGTACAAAGTTTTCGAGAAGATAAGATTTGGGGCTGGGTACGGAAAACATTTAATTTTTCACAATTTTTGGTGCATGTCTTAGATGTATTACCTTAAACGATCTGCAATTCATAGATACAACTTAATATTTGGCTTTTGAGTTATGCTTGCACATGCACAGATGTAGAGTTTTGGTGAAAGGGTTCAAGGTACCGAGATTTCAGGGAGTATATCCCTGAAATCTCTCTGAATTTTTGAGAGATTGTTATACACATCATGGGAACCTATGGGATTTGTCACCCTGAGCTTGACTGTGGGATGAATGTCGCTGTCACAGCAGGGGTGTCTTCAAGACTCAGGAGAGCGAGTTAGTCGTGCACGTGTTGGTCCGTGGGTCGTCGTCCGGGCGACCCCCGCGCCGCTGCTGGTTGCCGTTATTTGCAGAAGACGGTACAAGGGTCATCAACACGAAGTACTAGCAGCTCGCTCAACAGCCGACCGTAGTGACAGATGGAGCAACGCTCCCGTCACATAAAATCGGCTCATTCAAAACAGCTCCTCTCCATTACCCTAATGGCAGTACCACATCGCTACAGTTTCTCACTGCAACAAATTTCATTCTTAGAGGTTAGAGATTTAAATATATATGTTTACTTTATCTAATAAGCAAGTGTGTACAATGTAAGTAGCACGCAGTGAAGGTATTGATTCCTCCAAAAAGTTCGATACCACATTTTCACTGTACATGATTTGAGGACTCCTGAATAAAAAAAAAAACATTAGAAAAACACCAGTGTTCCATTCACATGACTTTCTCTATATCTCTGCAATAAATTATTGTTAGAAAGTTAATGCTTCTATTTACTTCCTGCTAATCGAGAAAAAATTAGCAGAAATAGTCTTATAACTTGCTTCCTTAAAAGTAGGAGCAAAATAAGGTAGTACCATAGATTAAACTGATAGTCAAAATCTGGTTGCTATGTGACTGAAGTTCCTTTGTTTGTGTGGACACGAGTAGACAAATTCCTGTATGAGAAAAGTTTGCTTTTTAAAGTTAAAACCAAAAACAAGGAATATC
The DNA here is from genome assembly GCA_030762935.1 of Hymenopus coronatus. Lineage (NCBI taxonomy): Eukaryota > Metazoa > Arthropoda > Insecta > Mantodea > Hymenopodidae > Hymenopus > Hymenopus coronatus. Next base: position 24,759,415 of record CM060880.1, on the reverse strand, counting down.
TAAAAAACGATCAACTCAATGAAAAAATGTATATAGCATAAATTGTGTGTTTTAACGTTTTTGTGTAGTAAGTTTTTATCTATCTGTTACGGTTTGGGAGCTATGCAAAATTATTCCGTAAAGTTCATCCAGATTAAAGTAAGCTTCAGAGGCTATTCCCAGAAAATTGAAGATATTCATTTTATTTGTCATTTGTCATTTTTTATATCTTTAATGTACGATACTTTAATCAAAATCGTTAGAGCCATTTTTAAGAAAATCAAACTTTTTTAAAAAAGTCCATGTAAAGGGTAGTTAGGGGTGGGGGGTTTTCTCAAAATCTTCGTGTCGCATCCCTGGTTGATACTAAACCTAAATCCCAGTTTGGTATTTTACCAACCTTTGGTTTTTGAGTTATCGTGTTCACAAACACACGGACACACACGTACACGTACACACACATGGACCTTTCTTTGAAAATGCTTTTTGTGGATACAGGGAACCCTAAAACATATATTTCCGGTGAAATCTCGACATCGATTCTTTGCGTGGAGTACAATACCTTTTCTATACACTATGTACATAGTACGTATAGAGAAAGTAAAAACTTGGTATTTAGCTTCGGTTTCTTGCAAAAATGGACACGAAGATTTTCAGGAAAATCCCCGCACCCCAAACTACCCTTTATATGGATTTTTTTTTTTTGAAATGTTCGATTTTCCAAAAAGTGATTTAACGATTTTGATTAAAATGCCGTATATTAAAGATGTTTACGTGGCAAATCAAATGTATATCCTGTATTTCTTGGGAATAGCCCCTGAAGGCCTTTTCATTCTGAATGAATTGATGTCGCACGTATTTTTTCGTGGAGTTGAAAATGTCCTTGTTATTTGTTTCAGTTTTAAAATACTTAAACTGTTTTAACTGGGAATTTGTCAATTCCTGGCTTGCAAAGAAACGCATTTTAATCATATGGTAACCAGCTTTTAAAATATTTGAATATTGCTTTAGCCTGGTGTATTCCCATATTTCCCTTCTACCTACAAGGAAGTAAAAGCATTTATGATAATGTTTATCTCGTATCGCATGAAGTACACGTAGATAAAAGAATAAGCTTTTTAACAATAATTTGTTTCAGATATGTAGAGAAAGTCATGTGAATGGAACACATCGGATTTATTTACTTATGTATTTAATTATTTTCGCTCGCGCTTGATTGAATCTGCCGTTCTTTAACTTTCAGCCCCAATATGAGTGTAAAATTTATATGCGCTGCATTTGATCCAGATATCTCATACGCATCAACTAAGACTTCCTCGATAGCAATTGTAAATTGGATCAGTAAACAAGGAAGGGACAATGTACATAGGGATAGAGAAGGTATTGTAAAGCACCCAAAAATTCGATACCGAGATTTCACCGGAAATATATGTTTTCGGGTCCCCTGAGTCCGAAAAAAGCATTTTTTAAAAAAGGTCCGCGCGCGTGTGTGTGTATGTCTGTCTGTCTGTCTGTCTGTGTCTGTGGACAGCATAGCTCCAAAACGAAAACACCGTTAAATATCAAACGCATTTAGGTTTAGTATCTTCCAAGGATGCGACGTGTTGCTTCAGCGGGTACAGAATAGGTGTCTTCGGGCTATCTATTCTGTGCCTCGAGGTTTTCCAACGAGACTCCTGCACGAAGCCTCTGGTCTACCATACCTGGAGGACGAGATTAGGCGTCGGGCAACAAAATTCAACGAAGGGTTACCATTCCATCGGAGCGCCCTCTTTAGGTCTCTTGGGGATTACGATCCCACAAACCGCCGCTTCAGGCGATACCGGCTTCCCCGCATGGCTTGCGGGCATCCCCGGTAACGAAGGAGCACCACCAACAGCTGCTACGGCTAAGCTCCTTATAATCCTTCAAGAGTTGCTTGGATTCAAAATTAAAACCTCAAAAGAAACATTTTGATAAAAACACACCAGCGGTGCACAAGGGCCGTTGCACCATCAAGGCAACCGTCGAGGAGCAATATTTGCCTCCTCCTGTCACTCCACAACCCCAAGACACACCCGCCATCCTACAAAACCCACAATCCCGTCAGAACGTGGTTAAGTTCTCTCCGAGAACAGGGACACGTCTAGCACACCTCGGGCTGCCCTCAGCCTGCCAATTACACTGGACTGGATGCGACACGAAGATTTTCAAAAAAATCCCCCCACAACAAACTACCTTTACATGGAAAAATTTTCGAAAATTTTGATTTTCTTAAAAATAGCTCTAACGACTTTGATTAAAATCCCGTATGTTAAAGCTATTTATGCCCGAAATAAAATGTGTATCTCGAATTTTTTAGGAATAGCCTCTGAAGAGCTCTTTATTCTGGATCAATTTTGCAAACTTTTGCTTAACTGCTAAACCGTAAGAGATAGAAAAAAACTCACCAAACAAAAAATGTACATCACGACAAAACACACGATTTATGTCCTTTACGTATTTGTTGTGGAGATAACCGTTTCCGAGATATTCCTTAATATTGGTTTCAATTTGAAGTACTTAAACTTTTCTCAGACAGGAAGTGTCCGTTTTTCTTTTGTTCTACTCCTGGCCAAGCAAAGAAGAGATTTGCAATGACAATCGCATAACGATAGCTTTTAGGTAAAACATTTGACAATCACTTTAGCATAGCGCATTCCCTTCTATTTATAACGAACTAAATAATAAGAACATTCTGCTAATATTTAACTCGATTAGAATTCGGTACAAAGAAGAATAATCTTTTGTAGGAGGTTTGTAGAGGAGCCAGAGAAAGTCATGTGAGTGTAACACATCAGATTTATTTGATTTCAGGCACTAATCTTCGGCGAAAAATCTTTTATCCCTCCTAGCGGGTATATTAGTGGCTTTTAAGCTAATAGGAAATCCTACATTCTGCTTTCCTTATGACCACGTTAGCCGAAGTGCAGAGAGTAAAGAACTCATTTGAGACAAGCAATACCTGTTTCACCACTGAGCTGTTTTGGTGGGGAGCAGGGACAGAAGTTTTTGCTTACAATCTACAAGGATTTCCTTAAGGAAAATATTGACGAGTGTGTTCACTGTCTCCCTTACGAATTTTGGGAGAAACTACTGCAACTTAAAGTATCGCCAAAAGAGCAATAGAAAACAAAGCAGCGCCATTCTTAGAAGCAGAGCCCAGATGTTAGGCAAAACGCCTTTTTTTTTTTTTTACCCGGAGAGTATATATGAAACACCTATTAGGGACAAACACGTTTCTACACATTTGGGGACGATAGGCGTAATTTTTAGTTTGCCTTTTTTCCTATTTTAAAGTTAACCGCCTTTTTTACTTTCTCTATACGCACTATGTACATACTGAATAGAGAAAGTATTGTACTCCACCAAAAAATTCGATACCGAGATTTCACCGGAAATATATGTTTTAGGGTCCCCTTTATCTAAAAAAAACATTTTCACAAAAAGGTCCGTGTGTGTGTGTGTGTGTGTGTCCGTGTGTCAGTGTGTCAGTGTGTCAGTGTGTCCGTGTGCCTGTGAACACGATAACTCAAAAACGAAAAGTCGGTAAAATACCAAACTTGGTATTTAAGTTTAGTATCTTCCAGGGATGCGACACGAAGATTTTGAGAAAAATCCCACCACCCCAAACTACCCTTTACATGGCACTTTTTTCGAAAATTTTGATTTTCTAAAAAATGGCTCTAACGATTTTGATTAAAATATTCATATATTAAATTATATTTACCTGACAAATAAAATGTATATTTTGAATTTTCTGGGAATAGCCTCTGAAGACTACTTTATTCTGCATGAATTTTACATAACTACTAAACCGTAAGAAATGGACAAAACCTTAACACACAAAAAATGTAGAGCACGTTAAAACACAATTTATATTATATACATTTTTTTCGTGGATTTGATCGTTTTTGAGATATTTTTTGAGCTTTTGGCTTTCACTTTAGCCTATGGCACTCCCTTATTTCGCTTGTATTTACAATAAAGCAAGGAATAAGACTATTTCTGCTAATTTTCCTCGATTAACATGAAATAAATAAAAGATAAGCTTATTAACAATAATTTGTTACAGAGATAGAGAATGTCATGTGAATGGAACACATCAGATTTTTTACCCTTTTTACCTGTTAGTGTATATTTTCTTTATTTTTAAAATATTTAAAAAAAAATCTTGTGTGTTCCATTCACATGACTTTCTCTACATCTCTGCAACAAATTATTGTTAAAAAAGCTTATGCTTCTATTTAGTTCATGCTAATTGAGAAAACATTAGCAGAAATAGTCTTACTACTTACTTCCTTATTAGTAGAAGCGAAATATGGGAGTACCGTATATTAAAATGATATTCATAATCTGGTTGCTATGTGACTGAAGTTCATTTGTTTGTATGGACACGAGTTCACAAATTCCTGTATTACAAAAGTATGTTATTCAAAGCTGAAGCCCAAACAAGAAATATCTCAAAAACGCTCAACTCCACGAAAAAAAATTATACAACAAAAAGTGTGTGTTTTAACGTGCTCTACATTTTTTGTGTTTTAAGTTTTCGTCCATCTCTTACGGTTTAGCAGTTATGCAAAATTCCGTACAATTGATCCAGAATAAAGTAGTCTTCAAAGCCTATTCCCAGAAAATTCAAAATATACATTTTATTTGTCAGGTAAATATCTTTAATATACCATATTTCAATCGAAATCGTTAGAGCCATTTTTAAGAAAATCAAAATGTTTGAAATTTTTTTCCACGTAAAGAGTGGTTTGGGGTGGGATATTTTCTTGAAAAGCTTCGAGTCGCATCCTTGGGAGATACTAAACTTAAATACTAAATGTGGTTTTCAACGGTCTTTTCATTTTTGAGCTATGCTGCCCACACACACACACACAACAGACAGACACACAGACAGACAGACAGACAGACACACACACACACGGGTATTTTTCTAAATTTTTTTTTTATTCGCGGGGTCTCAAAACATATATTTCCGGTGAAATCTCGGTATCGAATGTTTGGGTGCAATACAGTACCTTCCCTATACACTAGGTAGATAGTACGTATAGAGAAAGTAAAAATCTCGCATGGATTATATAAAAAAGCAAAAAATAATGATTGTATGAATTAAAAATAAGTATATAGCTCACACAAATATTAAATGCTGTTTTCATTAAGAGGCCCGGGGTTTATCAGCCGACCTCGTAACATGATGCAAAAGGTATAACTAGTTTTATCGTAAGAAAATATCCCAGCACTTATATATTTCCATTTCGAGCACCGGATAAAACTACTGAGCAAAACAGTGAGTAACTGCAGAGGTTTCGAAGACTTGACATTTGTGCTCACTAAATTTTGGTTATTTTGGAAGACGTTTTAGCAGAATAATGTTCATTGGTAACACGGCGCGACAACCTAATGAAGGGACATCACCATACTAAAGGCAAACATTGTTAAGGTTATCATGGTTGTAACCCTCACTCCCCAAAAAACAAAACGCTTCTTGTATATCCAGTGTTAAGGACCAAATGATGTTTCTGGCCAAAGCCACTCGCAGGTAGCCAAAAGTGCCAATGATGTCGTGCGACAGGTTCTTTATGTAGTTTCCGCATTCTGGCCACCGATGCTTTATTTATGTGTTGTGTAACAGCTCGATGCGATTCACGTGACCCGCTTACTCGGCAGCATCTTGCAGAACCTGTTGCTGTGGTGGGGATGACGGACAACACCGGTGCAATACTTGTGCGGCGCTTCCTTGACGCACGTACACAGTTTTGTATACGTTCGCGTAGACACATCGGAAGTGGGATGTTCCAAACGGCAGGTCTGGATTACCATTTATTTTTACTCTATTTCATGCTTGTATGGAGAACATAAGATATCGTATTGAAGAACGATGACCTTTTGGTCTCATTCACAGAAGTCTTCTCAAAATAAAGATTGTTATCCTATGTTGAGGAGAGTATAGTTGTGTTCCCAGCTCATGAACCCTGAAAGGAATGCGTACACAGCACACACATGAGTACAGATAAGGTGACACACGCAAACATAAACGCTGTTGAAGAATAACATGCAGCGTACGTTAATATAATAAGGCCCGTGCCAATTCCGTTCCCAGTGCTGATTAAGCTGTTTCATTTTCTGAAGAAGAAGTGTGTCTGTGTGTGTCTGTCGGCGGCATAGCTCAAAAACGAAAAGCTCGTTAAATACCCAAGTGTGTACCTATTTAAGTTCAGTAACTTCCAAGTTGCGAACAAATGTTTTCAAGAAAAATTCTCCGGCCCACTACTGTGTACGTGTGTTATTTTTCTATAATTTTGGTTTTCCTCAAAATTAGCTTTAAAAATTCTCCCCCAAGAAAACTTTTTCTCTCTTCCACAATGGGCAGCAATTTCCTGGCTGTCGGTATTCGTTTCTCCTGAACATAAAAATCATGTATTGTCCTTAGTGTAAGGGCAGCATCAAAATAAGGCCGCGCTGTGGCCGAGTGATTAGACCTCTTGCCTCTCACCTAGACGGCCCGGGTTCGATTCCAAGCTACCGCATGTGAGATTTGTGGTGGACAAAGCGGCGCTGGGGCGGGCTTTCTCCGAGTTCTCCGGTCTCCCCCGCCACTCCATCTTCATTCATGTATCATCAGTGTCACCGCCTGCGGTGCCATAAGTAGTTAAAGCGGGCTTTAAACACTACCAAAAAAAAAGCATCAAAGTCATCGATTTGCCCAATAGTCAGCATGTTCTGGTCTAACTTTTCTCCTTTTTCCAAAAGTACTCAATACACTAGTTCCTCCTCTTGATCGCAGCTCTTTCTTCTCCTTACAAATTCTCTACCGTTTGCATGGAAGCACCAGTATAATATGCAGCCGGTTGTGTCGTTTGTGAAACTGGATGTAAATGCTGTTTATTCAGACTTTATCACATTTATCTATAGCCTACTTATAATTTCACGCCCTTCTGAATCCACTACCTTCCATTTCTTAGCTTCAGACATGGTAAAACGAATACAAATCTTACAGTATTGATTATATTAATACACATATCTGCAGGCATGATTACTGCATAACAGCTCGCCGGGTAACCAGATATCGCTTTCCCATGTCCCCACACCTCATCCTAAAGGGCTCACGAGCCCAGAACACACATTGTTTCCTACCATCTGCTACTCGACACTCCCACGTTTCTCTTTCCTTTAGGGGCATATTGGAAAGACATTTTTGGCGGATGGATATCTTCCATTCTCCTAATAGGTTATAACCATCTTGCTTATACCTATTCATTCTTAGGTTAACAGCTTCTACTTATAATTTCTTCATTCCTAATTCTGTATTCTCCTTTTCTTTTCCTCAAAAATGTCATCCCGCAACTTTGTATGCTACTTATTGTCCTTTGTGTAGGTACCGAGCGTTCACGTCCATAAAATAGGAATTGCCATCCTGGTATAAAACATCATACTTGCTCTAAAAAATCTAATGTGTTCCAATCACATGACTTTTTCTAGCTACTCCACAAACAAATTTCCTTACAAAAGATTACTCTTCTATCTGCATCATGGTAATCAATGACCAGAATTGGTCTTACTACTTGCTTCTTTGTAAGTTAAAGGGAAATACGCAGGCTAAAGCGACAGAATTTTAAACACCAGTCACTATGTGAAACAATTGAAGTTCGGTTTTCTTTGCTTGCTACGAGAAGGATAGACTTTCCGTTTGGGGAAAATTTTTAAGTAGCTTATAATTGAGACCACTAAGTCGGAGTATCTCGAAAACGGTTAACTCTACAACAAAAATATATATGACATAAATTGCGTGATTTAATGAGATCATTTGTTGTGTTCTAAGTTTGTCTATCTCTTACGGTTTACCAGCTATACAAACATTAAACAGTCATCCAGAAGTAACAGGTCTTCAGAGATTATTTCCAGAAAATTCAAGATAAACAGTCCGTTTGTCATGAAAATATCTTAAATATATGGTTGGCATTTTAATAAAAGTGCTAAAGCCGTTTTTGAGAAAAATAAAAATTTCGAAAAATGTTTTATGTAAAGAGGTGGAGCGATATTCTTGAAAACCTTCGTGTTATATTCCTGGAAGACAATAAATATAACAACTCCATGGACGACAGCTCACAGGAAATCATGGCCTACCGCCGGCCGCTGCATCCCCCGTCTCTGTCCATGACAGACGTCATGGATGGGGTGCAGTGTTGGAGGATGAGGGTTTAAGATTTCCTTATGGTTTACGGAAAACACGAGTCAATTTGGAATGTAATAACATGTCGGCATGTTGCTCAGTGGCTAGGACATCTGGATGGAGACCAGGAGATCCGAGTTTCAAATCCCGGCTATGGCATTGCATTTTTACTTTCTTTATACACACTATTTACATAGTGTCTAGAGAAGGTACTGCACTCCACCCAAAAATTCGACACCGAGATTTCACCGGAAATATATGTTTTAGAGTCCCCAATATATAAAAAAAGCATTTTCAGAAAAAGGTCCGTGTGAGTGAACACGATAACTCAAAAAGGAAAAGTCGGTAAAATACCAAACTTGGTATTTAAGTTTAGTATCTTCCAGGGATGCGACACGAAGATTTTTAGAAAAATCCCCTCACCCCCAACTACCCGTTACATGGAAATTTTTTCGAAAATTTCGATTTTATCAAAATTGGCTCTAACGATTTTGATTAAAATTTCATATATTAAAGATATTTACCTGACAAATAAAATGTATATCTTGAATTTTCTGTGAATAGCCTTTGAAGAGTAGTTTATTCTGGGTGAATTTTACTGAATTTCGAATAACTGCTAAACCGTAAGAGATGGACAAAAACTTACTACACAAATAATGTAGAGCACATTAAAACACACAATTTATGTTATATACATATATGGAGTTCGTCGTTTTTGAGACATTCCTTATTTTTGGTTTCTGCTATGAAAAACGTATACCTTTCTCATACAGGAACTTGTCAACTCCTATCCATATCAACAAAGGAACTTCATTGACATAGCAACCAGCTTTTGACTATCACTTTAACCTATGGTTGTCCCTTATTTCGTTTCTACTTACAAGGAAGCAAGTAATAAGACTATTTTTGCTAATTTTTTTCTGATCAGCATAAAGTAAATAGAAGTATAAGCTTTTTAAGAATAATTTGTTGCAGGGATATAGAGAAAGTCATGTGAATGGTACACATCAGATTTTTCTGTCTGGATCTACCTTTGCAACGGTCCTGATTAATGCACTTCTTTCATCATCATCGTTTCTACTTCAGAAGAGGTGCAGATTAAGAAATCTAAAATGAAGAGAAAGCTATGAACTTGAAGGCGATATAAACGCAGCTATCCTCTAGGCTGACGGGCGGGGTACCCTCTGTCAGGTTAAGCCTCAAGGATGATAAACAAACCTGGTGGTGAGCGCGGGGTGCATATGTTATTAGGGTGCTGTCATCAACCCCGTCAGTCCTCTCAAAGGATTTTGGGAACGGGGGGAGGGCAGCTTCATCAGTGAAAACAAACACGTGTTCTAGCACGTAAAAGTCGCTCAAGTAACTTTTATGTTGCTGTTTCCTTTTGTGGAGCCGACCCATTGTGGAGGGCGAAACCTTGCACCCTGCTGTAACCTTTGTTCAGGGAAACGCCATCAAAGATCTGAGGGAAGATGATGATTGGGATTTTAGAGCGCTCAAGTACTTGGTTATCAGCGCCCTTAAAATATCTAAAAGAGTCCAGTGTTAAAACATGATAAAAGTTTGAGACATAAAATGACCGCTAAAATTAGAAATAAAATAGAGATTAAAAACCATCTTTCTTTAGAAGCTCAGTTAAAACGATAAAACAGTACTACCACCATAAAACATCTGGAGGATGTTGATGATTGATGCTTCAGGGCGCTCACTGCACGGATAGAAAGGCCCGGATAAAACCAAAAGTGGCTGAAGTAAAACGATAAAATCAATAACAAAAAAGCTGATGTGTTACACTCACATGAATTTCTCTAGCTATTCTTCAAACTTATTACAAAAGATAATTCTTCTTTCAGTACCATGCTAACTTCTTCTACACGTACTATGTACATAGTGTATATAGAGAAGGTATTGCACTCCACCCAAAAATTCGATACCAAGATTTCACCGGAAATATACGTTTTAGGGTCTCCTGTATCCAAAAATAGTATTTTCAGAAAAAGGTCCGTGTGTGTATGTGTGTCCGTGAACACGATAACTCAAAAACGAAAAGTCGGTAAAATACCAAACTTGGTATTTAAATTGGGTATCTTCCAGAAACGCGACATGAAGATTTTGAGAAAAATCCTCCCACCCCAAACTACCCTTTACATGGAAAAAATTTCGAAAATTTTGATTTTCTCAAAAATGACTAACGATTTTGATTAAAATTTTGTATATTAAAGATATTTACCTGACAAATAAAATGAATTTTCTGGGAATAGCCTCTGAAGACTACTTTATTCTAGGTGAATTTTACGGAATTTTGCATAACTGCTAAACCATAAGGGATTGACAAAAACTTACTACACAAAAACACACTATTTATGTTATATACATCGTGGAGTTGATCGTTTTTGAGATATTCTTTTCTTGTTCGTGATTTCAGTTTCTCATACTGGAATTTGTCAACTCCTGTCCATACAAACAAAGGAGCTTCAGTGACATAGCAACCAGCTTTTGACTATCTATTTAACCCTTATTTCGCTTAGCATGAAGTAAATAGAAGCATAAGTTTCTAACAATAATTTGTTGCAGAGATGTACAGAAAGTCATGTGGATGGAACATATCAGATTTTTTTAATTATGCTATTCATGGGCAAATACATTTGTAAAACTGCATTTTCGGTTTCAGTAGAATATGTATTCCGATGAAATGTCCTCTGGGGAAAGTAAAAACTATAAAAATGCACGCTTCGGCTCTGTATGGGCAATATCCGACATAACAGGAGCAAGAAACGGGTTCCTGCCACAAAACGGACGGACAGGTTTCATGAAAACAGTGGAGTTCGTTACACTCATGGTGCACTGTAGGTCAGTCAGCGTTCCTACAACAACAACTTTCTCTCGCTGATTTCTAGCGACTGCAGAGGGCACTGACTGATTTAATGTGACGCTTCAACGCCCTTTAACCCCAATGTAGGGGCAGTTCTTACACGTCCATAACGGATCAAACAGGTTGATCGTTTTCTCAGTATTGGCTAACCAGTCAGTCTGATAAAGGGAAATGCTCTGGTGAACCTTCAAGAGAACGGATTCATGTCTTGGAGTCAAATGATAATTATGTTAAAATAATGTTCTGCATTACATTTTGCTTTCACTACTATGTATAGTAACTAGAAAAAGGTTCATCACATGATTTTCACTACATCTCTGCAATAAATTACTGTTAAAAAGCTTATTCTCCTATTTACTTAATGTTAATCGAGAAAAAAATAGCATATTACTTGCTTCCTTGTAAGCAGACGGCAAATAAGGGAATATACTTGGCTAAAGATATAGGCAAATCTTTTAAACGCTGGTTGCTATGTGACTAAAGTTCCTTTGTTTGTATGGATAGGAGTTGAAACATTTGTGTACAAGAAAAGTATAAGTATTTTAAAGCTCAAACCAATAACAAGGATTATCTCAAAAACGTCAACCTCACGAAAAAAATGTATATAACACAAATTGTGTGTTTTAGCGAGCTCTACATTTTTTGTATGGTAACATTTTGTCTCTATCTTACTGTTTACCAGTTATGCAAAATTCCGTAAAATTCATCCAGATTAAACATGACTCCAGAGGCTATTCCCAGAAAATTCAAATTATACATTTTATTTGCCATGTAAATATTTTAAATACTAGAGATTTTAATCAAAATCGTCACAGTCATTTTTGAGAAAATCAAAATTTTCGAAATTTTTTCCATTTAAAGGTTAGTTTGTGGTGGGGGGGTTTTCTTGAAAAGCTTCGTGTTGCATCCTTGGAAGATATCAAATTTAAATATTAAGTTTGGTAATTAACGGTCTTTTCGTTTTTGAGCTATTCTGTTCACAGACATACGCGGACCTTTTTCTAAATTTTTTTTTTATTCAGGGGGTTCTAAAACATGTATTTCCGATGAAATCTCGGTATCGAATTTTTGGGTGGAGTATAATACTTCCTCTATACACTATGTAGGCACATAATACGTGTAGAGAAAGCAAAAATTGCATCTTTGGATTGAGAGCCAGGACGCTCTCATCTTGCAGCTACTGTTTGAATGTATTGCTTAATAAATGAAAGTAAAGAGCGCGAAATCGTTTGCGCTAATCTTTGGCCAGAATTTAGTTTGCGTTTCGCCACTGATAGACACCATTTTATTCAAGCCTCTCGTGAGCTTTTCAAGTGGACCGTCACGAAATCTGAAATTGCATATTTTGACTGAAAGTTGGCGAAGATCTTGTTTTTCGTTGAAAGGTGGTCAGACGTGACACAAGTTAAAGATCTAGATGTCCTGCAGAACAAAACCTCACGAAGCGTTAAAACAAAACTCTCTCACACCTTTCTACCAGATTTATGTGATGTTAAACAGACCAATTAGGAACGTGACTCTCTGTTGAAACTGGAATATTGTTATCATTCTCATCAACATCTCGAGCACCAACTTTCAGAGATTCAAGGTAGAGCATCTGCGAAAATTTGATTCAACATTGTGACCAATTAAAAAAAAATCTTTACTTACTATGTGCATAGTGAGAGATTTCACTGAAAATATATGTTTTAAGACCCCTGAATCCAAAAAAATCATTTTAGAAACAAGTCAAGAAAATCCCCCCACCCCAAACTACCCTTGATATGTAAAAAAATTCAATTTTTTTTATTTTCTTAAAAATGACTAACGATTTTGATTAAATTCTCTGACATTTAAGATATTTACTTGCCAAATAAGATATATATCTTGAAATATCTGGGAATAGCCTCTGAAGACTACTTTATTCTGGATGAATTTTACGGAATTTTGCATAACTGCTAAACCGTAAGAGATGGACAAAAACTTACACACAAAAAATGAGAGCACATTAAAACACAATTTATGTCATGTACATTTTTTTCGTGGAGTTGATCCTTTTTGAGATATTCCTTGATTTTGGTTCCAGCTTTAAAAAACTTACACTTTTCTCATATAGGAATTTGTGAACTCCTGTCCATACAAACAAAGGAACTTTAACCTATGGTACTCCCTTATTTCACTTATACTTACAAGGAAACAAGTAATAAGAATATTTCTGCTAATTGTTTCTGGATTAGCATGGAGTAAATTGAAGTATAAGCTTTTTAACAATAGTTTGTTGCAGAGATGTAGAGAAAGTCATGTGAATGAACACATCAGATTTTTTTGCGTATATTTTAATTTCCGGTCCAAATAATTACAATCTATTAAAAAATGTTATAATTTTCGGATTTAAAACTTTTGAACACCACAACGTGAGTTGGATTCGCTAGTAACTTTATAAGAAACCAGGATGTGGTCACTGCCCATAGGTGTGTTTAACAGCGTCTAATACGAAACTGCTATCTAAGCATATAGTTCCTCTCCTTTTTACTTTCTCTATGCGCACTATGTACATAGTGTATAGAGAAGGTATTGCACTCCACCCAAAAATTCGATATCGAGATTTCACCGGAAATATATGTTTTAGGGTCCCCAATATCCAAAAAAAGCATTTTCACAAAAAGGTCCGCACGCGCGCGCGCGTGTGTGTGTGTGTCCGTCGGTAAAATACCAAACTTGGTATTTAAGTTTAGTACCTTCCAGGGATGCGACACAAAGATTTTGAGAAAAATCTTCCCACCCCAACTACCCTTTACATGGAACTTTTTTCGAAAATTTTGATTTTTTCAAAAATGGCTCTAACAATTTTGATTAAAATTTCGTATATTAAACATATTTACCTGACAAATAAAATGTATATCTTGAATTTTCTGCGAATAGCGTCTGAAGAGTAGTTTATTTTGGATGAATTTTACTGAATTTTGAATAACTGCTCAACCGTAAGAAATGGACAAAAATTTACTGCACAAGAAATGTAAAGCACGTTAAAACACACAGTTTATGTTATATACTTTTTTTTCGTGAGTTCGTCGTTTTTGAGACATTCCTTATTTTTGGTTTCTGCTATGAGAAACTTATATTTTTCTCATACAGGAACTTGTCAACTCCGATCCATATAAACAAAGAAACTTCATTGACATAGCAACCAGCTTTTGACTATCATTTTAACCTATGGTAGTCGCTTATTTCGCTTCTACTTACAAGGAAGCAAGTAATAAGACTATTTCTGCTAATGTTTCTCGATTAGCATGAAGTAAATAGAATAATTTGTTGCAGGGATATAGAGAAAGTCATGTGAATGGTAATTCCTATGCCTTAGGCAATGCTTCCTTTATCTTATGCATGTTTTATGGGATGTGTAAGAAATCCTAATCACACATGACAAAGTCATCAGTTCCATATTCTCCATTGTAACCCACATGAGGGAGCCCGGAGCAATGCTAGGTCATGACCTTGTAGTCCCATTCTCTCCTGAATATTTAATGAACTTTCACATTGAAAACATCGTCACCACTCTTAACACAGTGTAAGGGAAGTGATGCACTTTCCCTTCCATGTTTACTGAGCAGATAAAACAACTGCGTAACAGCGTGCGAATCTAAACAGCTATCAAGACAATTTTAGTCCGTTTTATCACCCCTTACTAAGTACATAGTGTATAGAGAAGGTATTGTATTGCAGCTAAAAATTCGATACCGAAATTTCACCGGAAATACATGTTTTCAGATCCCCTGATTAAAAAATCTCATGTGTTCCATTCATATGACTTTCTCTACATCTCTGCAATAAATTATTCTATTTACTTCATCTAATCGAGAAACAAATAGCAGAAATACTTGCTTCCTTGTAAGTAGAAGGAAAATAAGGGAGTACAATAGCTTAAAGTGATAGTCAAAAGCTGGTTGCTATGTGACTGAAGTTCCTTTGTATGAAGAGGTGTTGACAAATTCCTGTATGTTTTTTTAAAGCTGAAACAAAAAACAAGGAATATTTAAAAAGCGATCAAGATCAAGAAAAAATGATATAACATAAATTGTGTGTTTTAACGTGCTATACATTTTTTGTGTTTTAAGTTTTCGTCCATCTCTTACGGTTTAGAGTAATGCAAAATTCCGTAAAATTCATCCAGTACAAAGTAGTCTTTAGAGGCTATTCCCAGTAAATTCAAGATACACTTTTATTTGTCATGTAAATATCTTAAATATAAGAGATTTTAATTGAAATCGTTAGACTTTTTTTTGACAAAATAATAATTTTCGAACTTTTTTCCATGTAATGCGTAGTTGGGAGTAAGGGAATTTTCTTGAAACTCTTCGTGTCGTATCCTTGGAAGATGCTGAACTTAAATACTAAGTTTGGTATTTAACGACTTTTCGATTTTGAGCTATGCTATCCACAGACACACACATACATACACAGGCACAGACACACACGGACCTTTATCCAAAATACATGTTTTGAGGACCCAAAACATATATTTCCGTTGAAATCTTGGTTTCGAATTTTTGGATGCATTACAATACCTTCTCTATACACTATGTACATAGTACGTGTAGAGAAAGTAAAAAATCTGATGTGTTCCATTCACATGACTTTCTTTATATCACTGCAACAAATTATTCTATTTACTTCTTCTAATGGAGCAAAAATTAGCAGAAATAGTCTTATTACTTGCTTCCTTGTTAGTAGAAGCGAAATAAGGGGGTACCATAGGTTAAAGTGATAGTCAAAAGCTGGTTGCTCTGCGACTGAAGTTCCTTTGTTTATATGGACACGAGTTCACAAAGTCCTGTATAAGAAAAGTATGTCTTAATAGCTGAAAAAAACAAGGAATATCTCAAAAACAATCAACTCCACGAAAAAATGTATATAACATAAATTATGTGTTTTAAGGTGCTCTACATTTGTTTTGTGGTAAGTTTTTGTCCATCTCTTACGGTTTAGCAATTAAGCAAAATTCCGTAAAATTGATAAAGAGAAGAATAAAGTAGTCTTCAGAGGCTAGTCCCAGAAATTTCAAAATATACATTTTATTTTTCATGTAAATATCTTTAATATACGTTATTTTAATCAAAATTGTTAGAACAATTTTTTAGAAAATCAAAATTTTCGAAAAAAGTTCCACGTAAAGGGTAGTTTGGGGTTGGGCGATTTTTCTCAAAATCTTGTGTCGCATCCCTGGAAGATACTAAACTTAAATACCAAGTTTGGTATTTTACCGCCTTTTCATTTTTGAGTTATCGTGTTCACGGACACACGGACGTTGTTGTGAAAATGCTTTTTTTTAGATAAAAGAGACCCTAAAACATATATTTCCGGTGAAATCTCGGTATCGAATTTTTGGTTGGAGTGCAACACCTTCTCTATACACTATGTACATAGTACGTGTAGAGAAAGTAAAAAATATACTTACTGGACTCTGCGTAAATTCCAAGAAACTACTTTCAGTTTCTGTTTCTTTGTTCGCGAAACTGCGTGATCTCGTGCAGCGAACCTGTGAAAGTGAATTACTAGCAATAATGGCAATAATTGTTTGTTGGATATCTATGGGCAAAACTTTCACAAGTCGTGTACCTGCGTCGTCGCATCTGCTCAACAGTCCGAATGAACCGTAACAAAACGATCGCAATCTGTTTTTATTTCTGTCACTTCCTTCACGGTGAAAACGGCATGCGAAGTCGTACAAGAAAAAGAAGTGCAAATGACAACAGAGTTCAACGTCCCGATGCTCTTAGAGAAAACCATCTGACGTCGCGGTTTTGTTTCTGAAGATGACACAAAAAAATGAAAGCGTAACACTGCTTGTATTTGATCTTTCCGGGCCTATTTATCCCACCTCCTCCAAAATCTCGAGCTTATAAACCATTCACTTTATACAAATATGAATTTGATAAGAAGTCCTCCTTGTGTGTATGCATAATTTTTTTTTTTTTTTTTTTTTTTTTTATTTAACGTCCTTTAACCTGTTTTGGTCATATCGGACGATGAATGAAATGATGCTCAAATGATTTCGGTGTCCATGAAGCTTAAAGTTACTAAACATTCATCTTCTTAGAATAAGGGAAAACCAAACCCTATCCGGGTAACTCGCCCTTAGCGAGATTCGAACTCACGACCTTTTGAAATTAAGGCAGACACGCTACCACCACACTACCCAGGCGGGCTATGACATTTTGTATTTAAACAAACTGTTAGTACTCTTGAAGTTTACTTACTACTTTCTCTACACGTACTTTGTACATAGAGTATAGAGAAGATATTGTATTCCACCCAAAAAGTTCGATACCGGAAATATATGTTTTAGGGTCCCCTGTATCCAAAAAAAAAGCATTTTCAGAAAAAGGTCCGTGTGTGTGTGAAAAATGAAATGGAGTTTTATTGATGGACGCTCTTTAACTGCGTCCCATTCTATATTGGGCGTAAAAGATCCCTTAATTTTGCTCAGAGGCATCTTTATCAGACTTGAGGTTCTTTTAGTGCGCAAATCTACGACACGGGACCAACAGTTTTACTTCCCTTCCGAAGGGAGCTATGGTAAGGGTTTTTACGCCCAAAATGTTTTCAAAATTTTCCATGTAAAGTGTAGTTTGAGGCGGGGGATTTTCTTAAAAATCTTCCTGTCGGATCCCTGGAAGATACTAAACTTATATACCAAGTTTGGTATTTTACCAACTTTTCGTTTTTGAGTTGGACACTCGCACATAGACCTTTTTCTAGAAATATGTTGGTTTTTTTTTTTTTTTTGGATTCTGGGGACCCTAAAACACGTATTTCCGGTGACATCTCGGTATCGAAAATTTGGTTGGAATGCAATACCTACCTTATCTATACACTATGTACATAGTACGTGTAGAGAAAAGAATACGCATTTACACTAATAGCTTGTAGAATAGATATGAAATTGGCACTGGGTGGATGATGTGTTAAACATAAAATGTACACTTGCACTTCCTAAGTACTTCAACGAACGCTACAGAACAAACAGTATACTTTACTGCTTCCACACACACAGCCTGAAGAATATAAAGAGACCAGCGTTTACGAAATTTGCGCTCAAATAAAATGGAAACAGTTGGAACCATTCATTTCTTTTTAAAATCCAAACCACTCGCCCATGTGTGTTTAGTGGTAGTGTTTCCGCGTCTTACTGGCGAGCAGTGTTAACAAAAACAAACATATCTGTGTTTTAAACACGTCCAACACACCTGCCGCAGGGATACACCAGCACATTTATTTCGCCTGACTTTTTGTTTGCTCTACATGCACGCGCATTTATGTGGAATGGAGCGAGAAAATAGTAGCCATTATTTTCTCTGCCTCTCTGAAATAATCCTATCGTAAGTGGAACCAAGTGATTCCACGATAATGTACGAGCGCTGATACCGGAGGTTCTGGGTTCGTATCTTCTTTGAAACTAGGTTTTTCTTGCTTTTTCTTGGTTGGCTAGAAGAATGTTGGGTGATTTGTCTTCTACCACGAATTGCCTTTCTTTCATTTTCTATTATTTAGCTTCCCCTTTCAGTTCGGCATAGGGGCTGTACTCGCGTTGAACAGATGGCGCAGATTTAAAGAACTTGGTAGAGAATAAATTGGAAAGTTCTTCTCAACCTTGCCATATAGTGGCCTTCTGAGATGGACCCAGTTCTACCCAGAGGGAAGCTTCTCTGAGCAACCATCAACCTTAAAATCGTAAGGGAGACCTCTGCGCTTCTCTGTCGGCCTGAGTGTAGCCTTCACCTCATCCGTTCCACATGGGATTGGCAAGCACAAACTTCCATAAGAATAATTTTATATCCATTAAAAAGGGATAGAGAGTGCGGAAAGTCATATGAATGTAACTCAATATATTTTGTAATTTAATAACCCTATTTAACTTTTACATTCATATCACTGATTTGTTTTAACTGTTATTTTTATTGAATTTCGTTGGGAAACGCATTTACTCCCACATTTATACTTACATAGATTTTAAAGAGTGTAATAGATAAGTATTTCTTAATTTCAATTGACTGTAATGTATCAAAAGTCAATGCACAAGTCGGAGTTCTAACTCAGGAGCTCTAGAATGAGCAGCAACAAATGAGAAGCTATTCTAGGTAGTTCATCAAGTTCATTTGTAAGCGAAGACTTTTATTATTATTATTATTATTATTATTATTATTATTATTATTATTATTATTATTATTATTATTATTATTATTTTTCCCCATCACGAATAAGCACATGAGGGACTACGCAAAGTACTTAGAAACGTCTCTTTGTTTTCGTTTGAACCCATATTTCTCTCATTCTTTGGCTGTGGGCTTCTTTTCTCTCGTCTCTCCACATTGCTCCATTTTTTTTCTTCGGTCTGTCCTCGTGGTCAACTTGCCATTTATGAACTTTGTTTCTGAAGAGCTCTCAGTTTAATATATCTTCTTGTGTAATCCCTGCTAATTTTAAATACTTTTTTTACTTCCCCAATCCATTTCAAGTATCTACATGTGATTTGCTTCTATTTTCATAAAATTCAATGACTTGTTTTGTGAGCCTGTTAGAATTCATTCGTTTGATATGTCCATAAAATTTTAACCTTCGTTTTCTAATATCACTATGAATATCTGTATATAATTTATTATTATTGTTGTTATTACTATTATATTACTATTATTATTTTTTTTTATTATTATTTAATTTGTATAGTCCCCTCTAACTGCTACGGACAGATCGGGACTTTTTAATTTGTGAAACAACATTGAAATAATAACAACTCTCCATATTTATGGGCTGCCAAAAAGGACAGAGTAAAGCAGACAAATTATAAATTAAGTATTTAAACAAAAGGAAAAAAAAACTTGAAACTCTTCTATAACGATAATGAAATATCGACAGTATTTATTATTATTATTATTATTATTATTATTATTATTATTATTATTATTATTATTATTTCGTTTGTATGGTCCCCTGTAACTGCTACGGACAGATCGGGACCTTTTAATTTGTTAAACAACTCTATAGTAGCTATAGGTTAATTATTTTACGTCATTAAGTGCACGCACATTCATACTTCCAGACTCTGTGGGTTATAAGGAATAGTTCCAGTTAAAGAAAAACTCCACGCCTTAGCCGGGAATCGAACTGACAACATCCTGCAAATTATTGGCAGTGGGACAATCCTTGTTGGGGTTAAAATACACAAATTAAAAGTCTTACAATACTGATAAATAGAACAGCTTGTTTGTTTTATATTACACTCGTTTGGAGGAATGTTCTGATCCACCAGTGAAACTAAAACACAGATGATAATAACAAAAAGTTTGGAAGGCGTATTTCAGAATGTTTCTACGTTGCTGCTGTCTGTTTCTTGTTAGTTCCATTTTATTTCTTTAACAATTTACCCCTTTTTTGCGGTTTCATCGGTCCAACAGAAGAGCACCATATTTTGTTCCAAACGACCGTAGTAAAAACATCTAATAACGCTCTCTATAATGAAAAAGCTCATCTTTCCTCATCACCAGCGGCGACAGAACGGTTCCTATCTACCAGATGCTTTTTTGTTATTTTTGTCTTTGCGTGTGTGTGCTCACAAAGACAACCGAAAACATATGCTCGCCTGGTTGCCATGTTTGAAACACCGGTGCTTTAACGCGCTCACAAAATAACCACGAATAACAAATGAATGCTGTTTCAATTGTTCAAAAGTTCATTAATCTAAAATAATCCTGCTGAAATGTAACGTTAGCGTTGTTGACATGTTACAAATGTATCGTAAGATGAGCTAGCAACACAGTCATTTATAAACGTTTAAAAACTTAACAACACTTTACGTGTATCCCGAGTTCGAATCTCGCATAGGGCAAGTTACACGGATAAGGTTTTTTTTTCCAGGGTTTTCCCTTATCCTGAGAAGACGAATGTTGAATAGCTTTAAGCTCCACGTACCCCGAGATTATTTGAGTATGATTTCAATAGTTCCATTCATCATCCGATATGACCAACTAGGTTAATCGACGTTAAGCCAAAAAAGATGTAATTTCGTTCCCGTTAAGCACATAACCTTTACTTTCTCTACGGAGTATTGTATACATTGTACAGAGATACAAAAGGTACTATGTTGCACCCAAGAGTTCAATACCTATACTTCGCCAGAAATACATGTTTTGAGGACAGTGAACTCAAAGCATTTTTAGAAAAAGATCAGTGGATGTATGGTTGTTTGTGTGTGCAGCATAGATGAAAAACGAAAAGCCAGCTAATACCAAACTTAGTATTTAAGTGTATTATCTTTCAAGGATGTGACATGAAGATTTTCAAGAAAATCCCCAATCCAAATTACCCTTTACATGAAAATATTTTCGAAAACATTTTTCTCAAAAATTATTTTAACTGTTTTTATTAAAAGACCGTAAATTAAAGATATTACATGTCAAATAAAATGTATAGGAATAGCTTCTGAAGAACTCTTAATTCTGGATGATGCTTGCATAACTGTACATCTCTAACAGGTACACAAAAATGTACATACTATAGAATAAATGTAGATCTGTTAAAACACACAATTTATGTCATATACATTTTATTTTGTAGAGTTTACATTTTCCGAGATATTCTTTGTTATTGGTTTCAATTTTAGACTACTTAAATTTTTCTCAAACGGGAAGTCATCTTTCGTTTCATTTCTATTTTGTTTTACACCTGGCCACGCAAAGAGAACCGAATTTCAATTGTTTCACACCAAGTTTTAAAATATTTTAAAATATTTGACTACTTCTTTAGCCTAGTGTATTCACTTATCTACCATGATGTAAACAAAAGAATAATATTTTGTAAGAATATTTTGTTTGCAAACCAGGTAGAGAAAGCCACGAGAATGGAACACATCACGGCTTTTAGTAACAATTAATGGCAAATAAGGCAAATAATAGGCAATAAGGAACAATTTCCGTTCTGCATCATTTAAATATATCAGAATACTAATTCAAATGCAGATCTCTATCTTTATTTGTCTTTTTCTGCAGCACAGGACCTTTTACCATCAATTTATTCGTTTGTGAGTCAGTATGCACGATAAAAGATCTCAGTATCAATAAATATCAAATTTGGTTGAAAATTCTCCTAATTTTATATTCATTTTTTTAAGAAAATCGCTGCATGTGCAGGGTTACAGGGTTCACGCTTTACATAAAAGAATTTAAAGTATGTATTTTTAAGCATTTCAAATATGGCTAAAATCGGTGCAACATTAAGGGTAGTTTATCTAGAAAGCCTGCTTAAATACACCACCTTTAGTGCAATTTCACAAACATTCCAGAATTATTGATTTTCTAAATACTGCCCACATGATATCTGCTAAAAAAACAAATATACGAGGTACGTCCAGAAAGTAAGTTCCGTTTAAATTTATCTCCGCTGCAGCGCTGCGATCGCAGTTCCGCACATGCGCGGTAGACGCTCTGTATCAAGGAGAAGAAACGTGCGCCATTTTGAGATCGCTGTCAACCACATACGCTTGGTTGTGCTTGTTTACAATGTCGGTGTTGATTGAAAATCCCACCGCTTGTGAAATCAGATCTGTGATTCGTTTTCTGAATGCTAGGAAAGTGAAACCAATTGAAATTTATCGGCAAATTTGCGAAGTTTACGGACAAAATGCGATGAGTGATTCAATGGTGAGAAGATGGGTCCGACAGTTCAATTAAGGACGTAGTTAAGTGCACGATGAAGAACGAAGTGGGCGTCCATCTTTGGTTACAGACAAACTGGTTCACGCGATTGGTGACAAGGTCCAGGAAACCCGTAAGTTTACAATTAGTGCTCTCGCTATGGAATTTCCCCAAAGCTCACGATCACTTATTCATGAAATTGTTACCGAAAAACTGAAATTTTGTAAACTTTGCTCACGTTGGGTACAGGCGGCAAACTTCTATGAAGAAAGTATACAAAAACTTGTGCCACGCTATGACAAAAGCCAGCAAAATTTCGGCAGTTATGTGGAAAAATAGTTTAAGAGTTGTAGAATTTTGTGCAATAAATAATTATTCTGTATCTGTACACAATTTAATTGTATTACCAAACGGAACTTACTTTCTGGACGTACCTCGTATCTACATGTTCCTCATTTATGATATTCTTCGCACATCCGAAGAATTAGCAATTATCTGTAAAATGTCGGTTGAGCTTTATACATTCCTGTGGAATTTATACAACTGGAAAACCATAAAGGATACCTGAAGACACTTATAACAGAAGAAATGTAAACCTCATTAAACATATATAATTTATTAATTTATTTTTGTGCCGCTGTTCGTTTTCAAAACATTTAGTGTTCTATAAGTTTCTAGGTGGACATAGATCCTTGGCACTTCTTAATGGCTAATTTGTTTAATTTATATTGAGTTCAATGCTAGCGTACAGTTAACAGAGAGTTGTACATTTACACGCAAGGCGCTTTATGCAGATATTTATGACAAGAAGCAATCTAACAAGAGGTTGTGTTATTCCGAAAACGTCGCTGAGGACACAATTCGCTAGAAATCTGGTCAAGAATAACGCGATCTCGCGTTAAAGTTTATATGACTATATTAGCTAATCTTCATAGTTCTGGAAATGTTCCATAGTTCATACGTATCATTTGGAGGTAAAATATTCATCGGCCGGAAATTCGCGAGTAATTTTTAGATGGTTTTATATCACACACGGTCGTCTCCTTAGCGCGGTGGTAGCGCAGCTGCGGGAGACCTGGGTTCGATCCCCAGTACCGGCGTGGGGATTTCTCCCCCGCTGGGAGACCTGGCACGGGGTGCACTCAGCCTCCTAAGGTCCCTGGGGGGCCAATTGAGGAGCTACTTGATGGAGAAGTAGCGGCTCCAGGTCATGAGAGCCGCATTAACCGGCCGGGGGGGCTCGAGGCGCTGACCACGTCTCACCCTCCAATTCTGCACCCCATCCATGACGTCTGTAATGGACCGAGATGGGGGACGCAGCGGCCGGGCGGTAGGCCAAGGTTTCCCGTGAGCGGTCGTGCCATGGAGTTATTATATCACACACACAGACACACACACACACACGCACTTGATGTGTTTAACCCCGCTTTTACTACTGTGACACCGCAGGCGATGACACTGATAATACATGGAATCTAGATTGAACCCCGGTGGAATGTGATAGTGGGGGAAACCGGAGAACCCGGAGAAAATCCGCCCATGCGCCGGTTTGTCCACAACAAATGTCCCCTGGGATCGAACCGGGGCTGCGGTCTAACCACTCGGCCACGGCGTGATAATAGTAATAATAACTATAATAATAAAGGAAATGTCAAAACATCTGTGCCTTCTCTAGTCCCACATTTAATAACATAAAAAGCTACATAGTTTTCACATTATACAGAAACCATGAGCATATAAAACAAAAGAGGAGCTAGGAACATGAAGATTCCGAGCACCCATGCCACCAAATTATTAGATGAGCCAACTAGTAGATTATACAGATAATCTATTTCATACAAATGTTTAAACTTGTTTAAATTTTACGTGAATTGGAAATACGAGTTATTTATACACACCTTGAAGGTTTTTACTTTCTCTAGCACGTATTTTAGAATAGTTGAAAAAACCCAAAAGTTTGATACCGAGATTTTGCCGGAAATGCATGTTTTGAGGATCCTGAAAAAATCTGATGTGTTCAATTCACATGACTTTCTCTACTTCCCTGGAACGAATTCTTATTAAAAAGCTTATTGTGTTATTTACTTAATGCTAATCGAAAAAATAACATATAGTCTTATCACCTGCTTCCTTGTAAGTAGAAGCGAAAAAAGGGAATGCCATAGGTTAAAGTGATAGTCGAAAGCTGGTTGCTATGTGACTGAAGTTCCTTTGTTTGTATGGATAGGAGTTCAGTGTGAGAAAAGTATAATTTTTTATAGCTAAAACCGAACACAAGTAATATCTCAAAAACGATCAACTCCATGAAAAAAATGCATACAACATAAATTGTGTGTTTTAAAGTGCTCTACATGTTTTGTGTGGTAAGATTTTTTCTATCTCTTACGGTTTACCAGTTATGCAAAATTCCGTAAAATTCGTCCAGAATAAAGTAGTCCTCAGAGGCTATTCCCAGAAAATTAAAGATATACATTTTATTTGTCAGATAAATACCTTTAATATACGACATTTTAATCAAAATCGTTAGAGCCATTTTTTAAAAAATGAAAATTTCGAAAAAAGTTCCATGTAATGGGTAGTTTGAGGTGGGGGACTTTTCTCAAAATCTTCGTGTCGCATCCCTGGAAGATACTAAACTTAAATACCAAGTTTGATATTTTACCGACCTTTTGTTTTTGAGTTATCGTGTTCACAGATACACTGACACACATAGGGACCTTTTTCTGAAAATACTTTTTTTGAATACAGGGGACCCTAAAACATATATTTCCGGTGAAATCTCGGTATCGAATTTTTGGTGGAGTGCAATACCTTCTCTATACACTATTATACATAGTGCATATAGAGAAAGTAATAAAGTTTAGAAAGTATGTGTGTTATATATGTGTGGACAGTGTAACTCAAAAACGAAAAGCTGATTTACTCTAAAACTGAAATATAGCAGCATCTTCCAAGGATGCGACGTGAATCTTTCAAGAAAATCCCTCCAAACTACCCTTTACATGTTGATTTTCTCAAAAATATTTCTAAGGATTTTGATTAAAATACCGTATACCTATTAAACATATTTACATTGCAAATAAATTGTATATCTTGATGTTTCCAGGAATAGCCTCTGAAATCTTCTTCATTCTGAATGACTTTTGCATATCTAGTAAACTGTAAGAGATAGACAAAATCTTACCTCACAAAAAATGTGGACCTCGTCAAAACACAATTTGTCACATACTCAATTGTAAAAAGACTTAAAACGTTCCTCAAGCGTGAGTTTGTCATTGTCTTTTCCTTTGTTTTGATCCTGGCCCATGTAAAAGAACTAAATTTCAAACACATAGCAACCAGCTTTTAAAAGATTTGACTATCGCTTTAGGCTAGTGTATTCCTTATTTCCCTTCTATTTATAAGGAAGCAAATAGTAACAATGCAATTCTGCTAATGCTTATCTAGATTAGCACGGCGTGGACAAAGGAGTAATCTGTTGTAAGACAAATTTGTTCGTGGAACAGCTAGAGAAAGTTACGTGGATGAACACATCAGATTTTTGCTTTCTCTAGTCCACATGTACAATGTACAACGTGGATTGAGAAAGCATTGTATTCCACCCAAAAATTCGATGTCAAGATTTCACCGAAAGTATATGCTTTGGGGTTTCCTGAGTCCGAAAAAAGCATTTTTAAAAAAAGGTCTGTGTGTGCGTGCGTGTGTGTGTGTGTGTGTGTGTGTGTGTGTGTGTGTCTGGACAACATAACTCAAAAACGAAAAGACCGTTAAATACTAAACTAGTATCTAGGTTTGGTATCTTGCAAGGATGCGACACGAAGATTTTCAAGAAATTCCCCCCACCACAAACTACCGTTTACATGGAAAAAAATGTTCGAAAATTTTTATTTTCTCAAAAATGATTAACGATTTTGATTAAAATCCTGTATATTAAAGCTATGTACATCCCAAATAAAATATATATCTTGAATTTTCTGGGAATAGTCTCTGAAGACTTCTTTATTTAGGATAAATTTTGCTTAACTGCTAAACCGTAAGAGATACACAAAAACTTACTTCACAAAAATGTAGAGTTTGTTAAAATACACAATTTTTGTTATATACATTTTTTCGTGGAGTTGACCATTTTTTAGATATTCCTCGTTATTGGTTTCAATTGTAAGACTTTTCTCAGAGAGGATGGACTTTTGTTCTACTCCTGACCGAGTAAAGAAGCGATTTGCAATGACAATCGCATAACGATAGTTTTTAAAACATTCGAATATCACTTTAGCATAGCGTATTGCTTATAGTTCCCTTATACTTATTTTTTCTTTAAATTGTAAAGGTTAGAACGCTGAGAACCCCAGCTTTTGGTACTGGATTAGAGCAGAATTCTATTAGGCTGCATGTGCGTAAACAAAGCTTCGATAAACAATTATTAATGAATTTCACCCACAGTGAACCAAAGGGCGGTCAGAGGGTACATAGTTCCTGCCTGTATTTTTAATGAAGGAAACAATGGCGTTTGTGTCTTGAGATTATTAAATTGCTGAGCGTAGCAGCTGGCATGACAACAATACACAACCTGTGGTCGCAGGTCAGTCAAGTGTTATTAGTGTGGGCCATGCTCAGTTCATTTCCTCCATATGTCAGGGGGCACTGAAACGAATAAATTACCTCGCCCGTCCTAATCTCACTTCCGGAACACACAATTTGTTGGTTTCTTTGTTGTATTCAAGTGCCAGTGAACCCGGCCAAAGAAAGATGTCGTCCGGTCGTCCTGTGCACAGAGCTTCATTCATCCAATTTGTGACTTGCAACATTGATTTTAAACTCGCTAAGCGCCTGTTTGTCAATTGTCATCGACAGTGTCGTTCAATACTAGGACATCTTCAAACTGATATGTATAAATAGCCTCCGTGGTCGAGTGCTCAGCGAGCGCAATTCTGACCCCACAGAGTCTGGAAGCATGTGCGTGAGAGTGAATGTGTGTGTGTGTGTTTGAGGAAAATAAAATGATTTAAAAAAAACAACGTAAAGATGCTATAGACAGCATGTTGTTTCTAATGCAAAGCCCCCGATATGACCTTAGATGTTAAAGGGGGCTATATAAATGAAACAATAAAAAAATATGTGTTACACTCACATCACTTTCTCTATTTGCTCTACAAACAAACTTCTTAGCACGCCTGGGTAGTGTGGTGGTAGCGTGTCTGCTTCACATTCAAAAGGTCGTGAGTTCGAATCTCGCTTAGGACGAGTTACCCGAATAAGGTTTTTTCTGGGTTTTCCCTTATTCTGGGAAGACGAATGTCGAGTAACTTTAAGCTCCATGGACCCCGAGATCATTTGAGCATCATTTCACCAATTTCATTCATCGTCCGATATGACTAACGGGTTAAACTACAAAAAAACTTCTTACAAAAGATTATTGTTTTTTCTCCACCATGCTATTCGAGACAAGCATTAGCAGAATGTTCTCGTACTTAGTTCCTTATAAGTAGAAGTGAACTATGGGAATACGCTATACTGAAGTGATAGTCAAATGTTTTAAAAGCTGTCGTTATGGGATTGTCATTGCAAACCGCTTCTCTGCTCGGCCAGGAGTAGAACAAAAGAAAAACGGACACTTCCTGCCTGAGAAAACTATTAGTACTTTACAACTGAAAACAATAATAAGGAATATCTCGGAAACGGTTACCTCACAAAAAAAAAACTTATTTTTGGCGAGTTCTACATTTTTTGTGTAGTCAGTTTTTGTCTATATCTTACGTAAAATTCGGCAAAATTCATCCGGAATAAAGAAGTCTTCAGAGACTATTACTAGAAAATTCAACATATGCATTTTCTTGGGGATGTAAATATCTTTAATATACGGGATTTAATTAAAATCGTTTGAGCCATTTTTTAAAAAATCAAACTTTTTGAAAATGTTTCCATGTAAAGGGTACTTTGTGGTGGGGGATTTTGTTTTTAAAATCTTCGTGTTGCATCCTTGGAGATACCAAACTTACATACCAAGTTTGTTATTTAGGTATTTTCGTCTTTGAGCTATGCTGTCCACAGACACACACGGATCTTTTTCTAATTTTTTTTTCGGACTCATGGGACCCCAAAACATAATATTGTTTTGAGGACCCTTTAGTAAAAAAAAAACATTTCTAGAAAGAGGTCCGTGTGTATTGGTGTTCAAGGGTGTTGGTACTCAAGTTTAGTAACTTCCAAGAATGCCACTCAAGGATTTTCAGAAAAATCCCTCCTACCCCAAACTACCTTTTACTTGGAATATTTTCGAAGTTTTCTATTTTATAAAAATGGCTCTAGCGATTCTGATTAAAATGTCGTATATTAAAGATCTTTAAATTGCAAATAAAATATATATCCTGAATTTCTTAGGAACAGCCATAATGTTCTCTTCATTATCAATGAGTTTTGCATAACTGGTTAACAGATAGAGAGAGAAACAAATACTACAAAAAAAAAATCTGATGTGTTCCATTCACATGACTTTCTCTACATCTCTGCAACAAATTTTAGTTAAAAAGTTTATGCTTCTATTTACTTCATGCTAATCGAGAAACATTAGCTGAAACAGTCTTATTATTTGCTTCCTTGTAAGTAGAAGCGAAATGAAGGAGTACCATAGGTTAATATGATAGCCAAAAGCTGGTTGCTATGTAACTGAAGTTCCTTTGTTTGCGTGGACAGGAGTTAACAAGTTCCTGTATGAAAAAAGTATGTTCTTCAAAGCAGAAACGAAAAACCAAGAATATCTTAAAAATGATCAGTCCACGAAAAAAATGTATATGACATAAATTGTGTTTTATCGCGAGCTACATTTTCTGTACAGTAAGTTTATGTCCATCTCTTACGGTTTAGCAGTTTTGCACAGTTCCGTAAAAATTCATCCAGAATAAAGTAGTCTTCAGAGGCTATTCCCAGAAAATTCAAGATATACATTTTATTTGTCAGGTAAATATCTTTAATATACGATATTTTAATAAAAAATCGTTAGTCATTTTTAAGAAAATCAAAATTTTCGAAAAATTTTCCATGTAAAGGGTAGTTTGGGATGGGGGGATTTTCTTAAAAATCTTCATGTCGCATCCTTGGAAGATACCAAACTTAAATATCAAGTTTGGGCTTTAACGGTCCTTTCGTTTTTGCGCTATGCTGTCCACAGGCGTACACAGACACACACACACACACACACGGACATTTTTCTAAAAATGCTTTTTTTAATTCAGGGGGTCTCAAAACATGTATTTCCCGTGAAATATCGGTATCGAATTTTTGGGTGCAACACAATACCTTTTCTATACACTATGTACATAGTACGTATAGAGAAAGTAAAAATGTAGCGCTCGTTGAAACACAATTTATACCACATACTTTCTGTTTTCTTGTTTTTAGTGTCCCTTACTATTGGTTTCAATTTAAGTACTTTAGCTTTTCATCAGTAAGAAGTCCTCATCCATTTCATATCCGTTTCTCTTTTAATCTTGGTCGTCGAAAGAGAAGTGAATTGCAATGACAATCGCATGACAACTTTTAAAAAATTTGACTATCGCATTAGCGATATTATTTCCTTTCTAATTATAAGAAACTAAGTAATAAGGCCATTGCTGTTAATTTTTATCTTGATTAGAATGATGAAGATAAAAGAATATTCTTTTGTAATAATAGTATGTTTTCAGAACAGTTAGAGAAAATCATGTGAATGGAAACACATCACTTTTTTTCCATAGAAATGGTTGCCTTCAAGAGAAGATGTGAAGGGATACAAATGGTGTGCATATATATATATATATAATTATAATGTATTTATATCTTATCTTACTTGGGCCTGTTAGAAATAAGGTCGTTCTTCTTTCACCTATGTAAAAACAAAATCTATTTCGATGTGTAACACCAATGTGACAATGATCCCATTTTTATATGTATAATCTAATCCTCAAAACGCCTAGAAACTAAAGAAGCGCGCCAGTTAGGCGTTTGTTTTATGAACGGTATGTCTGTATATCAAAGATTCTGGTTCAAATTTTCATTAGTATAAGGTGATTTTTGTGTAGCGGAACAATAGTTACTTATGCAACGATCCTATAATAGTAGTTATTAGAATATGAGCGACTTCGCTGGCGTCAAAAAATCTCACAAATATTCTAATAAGTAATAACCATTACATGAAATTTGCATACATTTTTTTTTTCTACGACATGTAGGTATACAATAAATATTTAATATAAAGATATCCTACATACGAAAGATGAACTCCGCCGACCGCTATGCGTATTCTACGCTTGCGTCATAACAAATGAAATTCGATTCATGGTGATAGTTGAATCGCGAGATCGAGACCGAGGTATTATGGTCTAGTGTTAATGATATAGAGCTTCGTTCCACGCCTCCTGATATACTCGTAATAGAGAAGGCGAGCAATGTTGGGTCTAGTGATAATGATATAGAGCTTCGTTCCACGCCTCCTGATATACTCGTAATAGAGGAGGCGAGTAATGTTGTTAACAGTTTACTTCCACAGAAATAAAAAAAATATTTACGAAAAGTTATATTATAAATTCAAGGCATAGGGAATAACAAAAAAATGTAACTTCTTCTCGAAAAATTTCCTCATAGTTTACTTTGAAGAAATGTCAAAAACAATGAAATCCTCAAACTTACAAGATATTATGAGTTTAGATTCGCGAAATAATTATGCATTCAAATATTATATATGTAATTCTTACATATAATTAAATATTCTTAGAGGTCATTGTACGCGTAAGGCAAATGTGTAATTTTATGCAGATTAGCAAGCAGAGAACAGTCATTAGTAGGGTAGCGCGTAAGCGTGAAAATATATATCGAAATGAAAATCTGTATCGAAATAGTCTTCATTTCGATATAGATTTTTAACATAAAATGAACACATTTCAGTATATGAGTAAAACAAAGATATTATGTAATCGTTAAGACAATTAATTGGTATCAAAATTCATCTCATACACTAAATAAATATCCTCAACATTATTTATATATTATTGTGACAATTTTAAAATTAGTGTTGACATATAATGATATTTAATATCACCCAGTTAAGTCTGGCAGTGGATTACTCGTAAGTATATGGTTATCAGAATCGCTAAGCCCATAATCTAAATGATGGACAATTTAGGAGAAAGTTCCAAAATCCGGGATATTCAACAAGACGGAAGTTGGGTGTCAAGTTGCCAGAGAAGCATCTGCAGTGCGGAGATTGAAACTTGAGACCATCATCACACAAAGGGTCATCTCCATTACATACATGGGCCAGGGTACTCATAAACACGCCGCGGGAGGTGGGATTTGGGCCCCGTTAACGGGAGTGCTCTACTACGTGTCAGCAAAGGGATGTCAAATATTTACCTATAGCAAATAGAGTAAATTGTGATATGATGGAGGAGCATAAATGGGGCACGGAATTTCATGTTTTTTGCTTTTTTTATTTTGTCTACACGTACTATGTACATAGCGTATAAAGAAGGTATTGTAAGGCGCCCAAAAACTCGACACCGAGATTTCACCGGAAATACATGTTTTGGGTCCCCCTGAATCTAAAAAACAAGAATTTTTGGTAAAAGGCCCCTGTGTGTGTGTTTGTAGACAACATAGCTCAAAAACGTAAAGTCCGTTAAATACCAAAGTTGGCATTTAAGTTTAGTATCTTCCAAGGATGCGACACGAAGATTTTGAAGAAAATCCCCCACCCCAACTACCCTTTACATAGAAAAAGATTTCGAAATTTTTTATTTTCTCACAAATATCTCCAACGATTTTGACTAAAATATCGTATATTAAAGATGTTTACCTCACAAATAAAAAGTGTATCTTGAATTTTCTGAGAATAGTTTCTGAAGACCTCTTTATTTTGGATGAAATTTACGGAATTTTGCATAACTGTTAAACCCTAAGAGATAGTTAAAAACTTACTACTCAAAAATATAGAGCACTTTAAAATACATAATTTATGGTTTATACATTTTTTCGTGGAGTTTATCGTCTTTTAGATATTCCTTTGGGGGGGGGGTTCATTTTTAAAAAACATACTTTTCTCATACAGACATGTGTCAACTCCTGTCCACACAACAAAGGAACTTCAGTCACATAGCAACCAGTTTTTGACTATCACTTTAACCTATGGTACTCTCTTATTTCGCTTCTACTTTTAAGGAAGCTAGTAATAAGACTATTTCTGCTGATGTTATTCTCCATTAGCATGAAGTAAATAGAAACATAAGCTTTCTAACAATAATTTGTTGCAAAGATATAGAGGAAGTCATGTGAATGGAACACTTCAGATTTTTTTGTTTGTAGAATTGACACGTTGAGACTTCATTCAGTTGGGTTATTAGGAGGACCTACAGCGCCACATGGTGAGCATAATAAAAGTTGCAAACAGTAGGTAAGCGTTCCACTTAAAGTTGTATTTCCTCTCGCTATCCTTTCTTCCCGGCAGGCAACATATAATGGGACCGCCGTATTGTGCAAAAAGGGAGATTTGACCCGAATCGAAATCGGAGAGTTGTGTGTGTAATACAATCCCTAGGGATCTGTTGTGGACATACAGCAGTAGCGGGAGAGGTCAACGAACGCTCAGTGTGTCGTTCGGGTCACTACAGGCCTCCTGTGCCCAGGGGAATCTGACCAGTCCTCGTTTAATGTGCATACGTCACAATACGTAAACGATAATTTTAGTAACATTACATTCCAGCTCAAATTTCAAACTTTTTTAAAAAAAAACCTGATGTGTACCATTCACATGACTTTCCCTATATCCCTGCAACAAATTATTCTTAAAAAGCTTATGCTTCTATTTACTTCATGCTAATCGAGAAAAACAAAATAGCAGAAATAGTCTTATTACTTGCTTCCTTGTAAGTAGAAGCGAAATAACGGAGTACCATAGGTTAAACTGATAGTCAAAAGCTGGCTGCTATGTGACTGGAGTTTCTTTGTTTGTGTAGACAAAAGTTGAAAAAAAGTTTTTCAAAGCTGAAACCAAAAACAAGGAATATCTTAAAAACGATCAATCTACGTAAAAAATGCATATAACATAAATTGTGTCATTTAATGTGCTCTACAATTTTTGTGTGGCACGCTTTTGGCAATCTCTTACAGTTTAGCAGTTATGCAAAATTCTGTAAAATTAGTCTAGAATAAAGTAGTCTTCAGAAGCTATTTCCAGAAAATTCAAGATATACAGTTTATTAGTCAGGTAAATATCTTTAATATACGATATTTCAATCAAAATCGTTAGAGCTATTTTTTAGAAAATCAAAATTTTCGAAAAAAGTTCCATGTAAAGGATAGTTTGGGGTGGGGGGTTTTTTCTCAAAATCTTCTTGTCGCATCCCTGGAAGATTGTAAAGTTAAAAATACCAAGTTTGGTATTTTACCGACTTTTCGTATTTGAGTTATCGTGTTCACAGACACACGGACACACACACGGATCTTATTCTCAAAATACTTTTTTTAGATAAACGGGAACCTAAAACACATACTTCCGGTGAAATCTCGGTATCGAAATTTTTGGTGGAGTGCAATACCTTCTCTATACACTATGCACATAGTTCGTATAGAGAAAGTAAAAATGTGATCCATTCACATGACTTTCTGTACATCTCTTTAACAAATTATTGTTAAAGAGCTTATTGTTCTATTCACTTAATGCTAATTGTGAAAAAATTAGCAGAAATAGTATTATTACTTGCTTCCATGTAAATAGAAAAGAAATAAGGGAGTACCATAGGTTCTGTCTGACTCTACCTATCCAACTTATATCCTACACACGGCTTGTGTAAAAAATCTGATGTGTACCATTCACATGACTTTCTCTATATCCCTGCAACAAATTATTCTTAAAAAGCTTGTGCTTCTATTTACTTCATGCTAATCAGAAAAAATTAGCAGAAATAGTCTTATTACTTGCTTCCTTGTAAGTAGAAGCGAGTTAAGGGACTACCATAGGTTAAAATGATAGTCAAAAGCTGGTTACTATGTCAATGAAGTTCCTTTATTTATATGGATAGGAGTTGACAAGTTCCTGTATGAGAAAAGTATAAGTTTTTCATAGCAGAAACCAAAAATAAGGAATGTCTCAAAAACGACGAACTCACGAAAAAAATGTATATGACATAAATTGTGTGTTT
Organism: Hymenopus coronatus; assembly: GCA_030762935.1. Taxonomy (NCBI): domain Eukaryota; kingdom Metazoa; phylum Arthropoda; class Insecta; order Mantodea; family Hymenopodidae; genus Hymenopus; species Hymenopus coronatus. The sequence continues at coordinate 24,724,534 of CM060880.1, read as the reverse complement.
TAACGTGCTCTACATTTTTTGTGGAGTAAGTTTCTGCCCATCTCTTATGGTTTAGCAGTTATTCAAAATTCAGTAAAATTCATCCAGAATAAACTACTCTTCAGAGGCTATTCCCAAAAAATTCAAGATATACATTTTATTTGTCAGGTAAATATATTTAATATACGATATTTTAATCAAAATCGTTAGAGCCATTTTTTAGAAAATCAAAATTTTCTAAAAATGTTCCATGTAAGGGGTAGTTTGGGGTGGGGGGATTTTCCTGAAAATCTTCGTGTCGCGTCCCTGGAAGATACTAAACTTAAATACCAAGTTTGGTATTTTACCGACTTTTCGTTTTTGAGTTATCGTGTTTACAGACACACGGACACACTGACACACGGACACACGGGCACACAGACTCACACACACACGGACCTTTTTCGGAAAATACTTTTGGATACATGGGACCCTAAAACATATATTTCCGGTGAAATCTCGGTATCGAATTTTTTGGTGGAGTGCAATACTTCTCTATGCACTAAGTACATAGAGCGTATAGAGAAAGTAAAAAGTATTTAAATACAAATTTGTGTTTCCGTCACTATCAGGTGCTTCCCTTGCCCGCAGCCGAACCTCGGGCTTCAGAGCAGGTATTTTTGCACGAGAGGGCAGTCAGTTGGTGTGCATGATGGAAGAAATGTGCAGTGAAGAGGTATTAGCGAGCATCTATTATCTAATTACTTCAGGTCTAACAGGAAGCGGGAGCTCGTTAATGTTAAATGTGGGATAGAGCCCGAGATCAATACCTTGCTAGGGTCATTCAGGGGTCACATCTAACTTATTTAACACAGCGTTGCAAATCGGGTAAACTCCCACCAGGCAATTAATAAAGTGTTGCGACGGCCGAAGTTCCACTCACACCTTGATCAGAAATTACTTCAGCAAGTGCATGCTGCTAGATGAACACTTCCATCACACCATCCGCTTCAACATCCTCTAAGCTATAGCTCATATCGAAGAGATATTTTACTAAATTCAAGGAAACTAAACATTAAAAATCTGATCTGTACCATTCACATGACTTTCTCTATATCCCTGCAACACATTATTCTTAAAAAGCTTATACTTCTATTTACTTCATGCTAATCAGAAAAAAATAGCAGAAATTGTCATATTACTTGCTTCCTTGTAAGTAGAAGCGAAATAAGGGAGTACCATAGGTTAAAGTGATAGTCAGAGGCTATTCCCAGAAAACTCAAGATACACTTTTTATTTGTCGGGTACAAATATATTATAATTCAAAATCTTCTCGGGCTTCTAGCCAGGTAATAACTTGGCTTGACACCAACGTTTCGAAGAAGTGCATCTTCCTCGTCTTCAGTTCACCCTGAAGACGAGGAAGATGCACTTCTTCGAAACGTTGGTGTCAAGCCAAGTTATTACCTGGCTAGAAGCCCGAGAAGATTTTGAATTAACACGTCGCCAGGAAAGCTATAGTTCTTATTTTAAATATATTATATTTTAATCAAAATCGTCAGAGCCATTTTTGAGAAAATCAAAATTTTCGAAAAAATGCCACGTAAAGGGTAGTTGGGGGTGGGGGATTTTTCTCAAAATCTTCGTGTCGCATCCCTGGAAGATACTAAACTTAAATACCAAGTTTGGTATTTTGCCTACTTTACGTTTTTGAGTTATCGTGTTATTTTTTCTCGATTAGCATAAAGTAAATAGAGGTATAAGCTTTTTAACAATAATTTGTTGCAGAGATGTAGAGAAAGTCATGTGAATGGAACACATAATATTTTTCAGATAAAGGGGACCCTAAAACATATATTTCCGGTGAAATCTCGGTATCGAATTTTTGGGTGGAGTGCAATACCTTCTCTATACACTATGTACATAGTGCGTATAGAGAAAGTAAAAATCTGACGTGTTCCATTCACATGACTTTCTCTATATCTCTGCAATAAATTATTTTTATAAAGCTCATGCTTCCATTTACTTCCTGCTAATCGAGAAAAAAATAGCAGAAACAGACTTATTACTTGCTTCCTTGTAAGTGGAAGCGAAATAAGGAAGTACCATAAGTTAAAGTGATTGTAAAAGCTGGTTGCTATGTGACTGAAGTTCCTTTGTTTGTATGGACACGAGTTCTCAACGTCCTGTATGAGAAAAGTATAAGTTTTTATAGCTGAAACCAAAAACAAGGAATATCTCAAAAACAATCACCTCCACGAAAAAAATGTATATAACATCAATTGTGTGTTTTAAAGTGCTCTACATTTGTTGTGTGGTAAGTTTTTATCCATCTCTTACGGTTTGGCAGTTATACAAAATTCCGTAAAGTTGACCCAGAATAAAGTAGTCTTCAGAGGCTATTCCCAGAAAATTCAAAATATACATTTTATTTGTCAGGTACATATATTTCAGGTGAAATCTCGGTATCTAATTTTTGGAGGAGTGCAATACCTTCTCTATGTACTGTGTACATAGTACGTATAGAGAAATAAAAAATGTTTTTTTCGGATTTATTGTACCTCAAAGTATAAATTTCCGGTGATATCTCGACACCGAATTTTTGTGTGGAATATATTACCTTCTCTGTCTACTATGTATATTATACATAAAGGCTAGAGAAGTTAACAATTTTAAATGATGACCGTGTAAGTTGTAGGTATGTACGACTGAAGTTTGAGAAACGTAAGGAATGCAATATAGCTGCTGTGTTGGATACCACAAATGCCCGTCAAATTCCTCGTTTTCGAACTCTCGTTAAAATTCCGCAATATGGCAAGTGAGCACCAGGAAGCGGAGGAAGGCAAGAAATGCTGGAGTTCACCAATCCAGACGGGACGAGGGTAGAGGGGTGTAGACCGGTCTAGGAATCGATCCCTAGTCCCCTGCCCGCATTACCCACAACGTCGAGTGGTCCAGACGCGCGCGGCACCGGAAATCGATAGACAGGGAAGCTGCACAACTATGAGGTCATAGGTCACCAACAGGTCAACCGCCTAGGAGTGAGTGGGTCATATCTTATTCATGCTCAACTTAGACAAAGCCTTAGTTAGTGGGGGGGGGGAGGGAGTACTTCAGGTATGTCAGGTGGTCGTACAAAATCTCATTGTCGTCTTCATTTACATCTCTTAACAAAAGAAGGTGGGCTACAAGTTTTGAAGGGCCATACGCGGTATTGAACAATGTCATCTCCAGCTTTGCGCAACGAGAAAGGAATATCTCTTTGTTATACCACATGTAGGCAAACTGAAAACAATACGGAAAATGCAATTTTATATTTCAATACCTACAAGAACAGTTCAATAAGTAGATACCTGTGTTATGAATGAATACAAATTTTCAAACATCTGATGTGTTCCATTCACATGACTTTCTCTACATCTCTGCAACAAATTATTGTTAAAAAGCTTATGCTTCTATTTACTTCATACTAATCAAGAAAAAATAAGCAAAAATAGTCTTTTTATTTGCTTCCTTGTAAGTAGAAGCGAAATAAGCGAGTACCATAGGTTAAAGTCATAGTCAAAAGCTGGTTGCTATGAGACTGAAGTTCCTTTGTTTGTATGGACAGGAGTTGACAAATTCCTGTGTGAGAAAAGTATGACTTTTAAAGGTGAAATCAAAAACGATCAACACCACGAAAAAAATGTATATAACATAAATTATGTGTTTTAATGTGCCCTACATTTTCGTGTGATAAGTTTTTGTCCACCTCTTATGGTTTAGCAGTTATGCAAAATTCCGTAAAATTCATCCAGAATAAAGTAGTCTTCAGAGGCTATTGCCAGAAAATTCAAGATATACATTTTATTTGTCAGATAAATAGCTTCAATATACGATATGTTAATCAAAAGACTAAACTTAAATGCCAACTTTGGTATTTTACTGACTTTTCTGAAAATGTTTTTTTTTTTTTTTTTTTTTTTTTTTTTTGGATACAGGGGACCCTAAAACATATATTTCCGGTGAAAACTCGGTATCTATACACTGTACGTACTACGCATAGAGAAAGTAAAAAAAATATTTCTGTGTCAACATAGTACCATTTTATGGATATGCACTTCTCCTAAAGTTCCTACCATTTTTAACCACTCCGAATATAGGATTTATAGGACTCTGTCTCGACAATATTTCATTTCATCTAAATTTTGTTCTCACTATCCATTTCTACGGGTTTGGGAACAAGCAGAAATCTCAGGGAGCCAGGTGAGGTGACTATAGGGGAGAGTTGGTGTGACAGCAATTCATGCAATTTGGAGACGACAACTCCGGATAAATGTGCTGGTACACGTTGAGGTGAAACAACACTTTCTAATTCGCTAAACGGGGCTATGTATCCACCAACTCACTCTAATATTGTCCTGTAATTGTTTTTCTTTTTACTTTCTCTAGCCCCATATGTACAATGTACGTAGGGATAGAGAAGGTATTGCAATGCACCAAAAAATTCGATACCGAGATTTCACTGGAAATACATGTTTTGGGGTCCCCTAAGTCCAGAAAAAGCATTTTTAAAAAATCCGATGTGTTCCATTCACATGACTTCTCTATAACTCTGCAATAAATTATTGTTAAAAAGCTTATGCGTCTATTTACTTTCTGCTAATCGGGAAAAAATTAGCAGAAATAGTCTTATTACTTGCTTTCTTGTAAGTATAAGCGAAATAAGGGAGTACCATAGGTTAAAGTGAAAGCCAAAAGCTGGTTGCTATGTGACTGATGTTCCTTTGTTTGTATGGACAGGAGTTGACAAATTCCTGTATGAGAGAAGTATAAGTTTTTCATAGCTGAAACCAAAAACAAAGAATATCTCAAAAACAATCAACTCCACAAAAAAAATGTATATAAAATAAATTGTGTGTTTTAAAGTGCTCTACATTTGTTGTGTGGTAAGTTTTTGTCCATCTCTTACGGTTTGGCAGTTATGCAAAATTCCGTAAAATTGACCCAGATTAGTCTTCAGAGGCTATTCCCAGAAAATTCAAAATATACATTTATTTGTCAGGTAAATATCTTTAATATACGAAATTTTAATCAAAATCGTTAGAGCCATTTTTTAGAACATCAAAATTTTCGAAATTTTTTCCATGTAAAGGGTAGTTTGAGGTGGGGGGATTTTTCTCAAAAATTTCGTGTCGCATCCCTGGAAGATATTAAACACAAATACCAAGTTTGATATTTTACCGACTTTTCGTTTTTGAGTTTTCGTGTTCACAGACACACGGACACACACACGGACCTTTTTTTTTTTTTTTTTTTTTTCTGAAAATACTTTTTTTTGGATACAGGGGACACTAAAACATATATTTTCGGTGAAATCTCGGTATCGAATCATATAAGCCACATATTCTGCCAACATATAAGCTATTCTATTATAATTGTAATACTTCTCTCTCCTACATATTATTGAAGCGTACATTATATTAAGGTATATCCTACTTGGAAATATAAAATGTTTTACTGGTAAGGAGCTATTTTACCATCGACTTACTTAGATGTATGTATGTAAACTTCAACTTCCTGTGATATTTACACAGAAGTGAATATAAAAGTTCAACACAAAAGGTCAATTCGTTTACAAGGAAACTCATATCTACCTACATAAATTTGGTATCTATTTATAACATGCAACGACGGGAAGTAAAATACGATCTAATTTTCCATTTCTCTTATACAGGAGTGTACCCATTTTCAAATGAACAGAACAAAATTAATTTTTACTTTCTCTACAAGTACTATGTACATAGTGTATAGAGAAGGTATTGCATTCCACCCAAAAATTCGTTACCGAGATTTCACCGGAAATACACGCTTTAGAGTCCCCTGTAAATACCAAAGTATTGGTATTTAAGTTTAGTATCTTCCAGGGATGCGACACGATGGTTTTGAGAGAAATCTCCCCATTCCAAACTACTCTTTACATGGAAAATTTTCGAAAATGTTGATTTTGTCAAAAATTGCTCAAACGTATATGTATATTAAAGATGTTTATATGGCAAATAAAATGTGTATCTTGAATTTTCTGGGAATAACCTCTAAAGATCTTTTTATTCTGGGTGAATTTTGCTGAATTTTGCGTAACTGGTAAACCGTAAGAAATGGACGAAAACTTACTACATAAAAATGAAGATCACGTTAAAACACAAATTTATGTTATATACATTTTTACTTTCTCTACACGTACTATGTACAAAGTGTATAGAGAAGGTATTTTATTGCACCCAAAAATTTGATACTGAGATTTCACCGGAAATACATGTTTTGAGTCCCCCTGAATCCAAAAAAGTATTTTTGGAAATAGGTCCGTATGCGTGCGTGTGTGTGTGTGTGTGTGTGTGTGACTGTGGACAGCATAGCTCAAAAACGAAAAGACCGTTAAATACCAAACTTGGTATCTAAGTTTGGTATCTTCCGAAAATGCGACACGAAGATTATCAAGAAAATACCCCCACCCCCAACTACCCTTTACATGGAACTTTTTTTCGAAAATTTTGATTTTCTCAAAAATGGCTCTAACGATTTTGATTAAAATATCGTATATTAATGATATTTACCTGACAAATATTATGTATATCTTGAATTTTCTGGGAATAGCCTCTGAAGTTTACTTTATTCTGGAGGAATCTTGCATAACTGCTAAACCGTAAGAAATGGACAAAAACTTACCACACAAAAAATGTAGAGCACATTAAAACACACAATTTATGTTGCATACATTTTTTTTTTCGAGGAGTTGATCGCTTTTTTAGATATTCCTTGTTTTTGGTTTCAGCTTTGAAAAACTTGTACTTTTCTCATACAGGAATTTGTCAACTCGTGTCCATACTAACAAAGGAACTTCAGTCATCTAGTAACCAGCTTTTGACTCACTTTAACCTATGGTACTCTCATATTTCGCTTCTACTTACAAGGAAGCAAGTAATAAGACTATTTCTTATTTTTTCTCGATTAGCTTGAAATAAATAGAAAAATAAGCTTATTTACAATTGTTTGTTACACAGAAGTAGAGAAAGTCGTATGAATGGAACACATCAGATTTTTTAGATATTTATTGTTATTTGTTTCAGCTATAAAATAGTTATACTTTTCTCATACGGGAATGTCAACTCCTGTCCATACAAACAAAGGAACTTCAGACACATAGCTACCAGCTTTTGACTATCACTTTAGCCTATGGTACTCCCTTATTTCTCTTCTATTTACATGGAAGCAAGTAATAAGAAGATTTCTGCTAATTTTTTCTCGATCAGCATGAAGTAAAGAGAAGCATAAGCCTTTTATCAATAATTTGTTACAGAGATGTGGAGAAAATTTTTTTTTTTTTTTTTTTTTTGCTGTATAATGAACAAGTATGCCTTTACACTACCCAATACCCTTAAGCGGTGAGCAGTGGTAGTGAAAACTATCTAGTGATCGAGGTTCATTTGCCTCGTAGCTTTTTACATCTATAAGGAAAGTGAACGTAATGGTACCCGATATTATTACAAAGGATGTTTCATTTTTATTTGAACCACTTGATGAGAGATACTTGCAGTGTAATGGTTAACGTTTTTCCAGCCGTAGGTAGAAAGTAAAACGCCTTGGAAAGGCGGAAAGCTCGGCCGGAGCATGAAATCTGGATTCACAGGGGTGTTTGAATGAAGACCAGACAGTTTGGTTTTAGAGCTTTTTTCACGCATAGAGATAAACGTGACCCGCTCAGCTCCTCTTAAAAGTTCCCTTCACTTTCATTTTTACTTTCTCTACACGTATTATGTATGTACATAGTGTATAGAGCAAGTATTGTATTCCACCCAAAAATTCGATACCGAGATTTCACCAGAAATACATATTTTAGGACCCCTGAAACTAAAAAAACAGCATTTTATTACAAAAAGGTCCGTGTGTCTGTCTGTCTGTCTGTCTGTGGATAGCATAGCTCAAAAACGAAAAGACCGTTGAATACCAAACTTGGTATTTAAGTTTCGTATCTTCCAAGGATGCGACACGAAGATTTTCAAAAAATTCCCCCACCCCCAACTATCCTTCACATGGAACTTTTTTCGAAATTTTTGATTTTCTTAAAAATGGCTCTAACGATTTTGATCAAAATATCGTATATTAAAGATATTTACTTGACAAATAAAATGTATATCATGAATTTTCTAGGAATAGCCTCTGAAGACTACTTTATTCTGGATGAATTTTACGGAATTTTGCATAATTGCTAAACCGTAAGAGATGGACAAAAACTTACCACACAAAAAATGTACAGCACGTTAAAACACATACTTTATATTATATATATTTTTTTCGTGGAGTTGATCGTTTTTTTTTTAGATATTCCTTGTTTTTGGTTTCAGCTTTGGAAAACTTACTTTTCTCATACAGGAATTTGTCAACTCGTGTCCATAGAAACAAAAGAACTTCAGTCACATAGCAAGCAGCTTTTGACTACCACTTTTACCTATGGTACTCCCTTATTTCGCTTCTACTTACAAGGAAGCAAGTAATAAGACTATTTCTGCTAATTTTTTCTCGATTAGCATGAAGTAAATAAAAGAATAAGCTTTTTAACAATAGTTTGCTACAGAGATGTAGAGAAAGTAATGTGAATGGAAAACGTCAGATTTTTATTGCTTGTCAGCAACCAGGGATTTCAATTTGAGTTGTCTAGGAAACTAACTGCCCGTTCCTTACACACTAACCACCAGATGCTTAGAAAACATTGAGGAACATAATGGATTTAAATAACAACGATAACAAAACACACGAACACTAAGATTGAGGGGGGGGGCGGAGAGACAGACAGGGAGAAAGAGAAAAAAAAATCTTGTGTTGCACTCACATGACTTTCTCTAGCTGTTCTTCAAAGAAACTTCTTACAAAGGATTATTCTTCTTTCTACACCATGCTAATTGAGATAAATATTAGCGGAATTTTCTTATTATGTGGTTCCTTATAAGTAGCATGGAACAAAAGGAATAAGTCAAATGTTTTAAAAGCTATCGTTATGCGATTGTCATTGCAAGTCACTTCTTTGCTTGGCCAGGAGTAGAACAAAAGAGAAACGGACACTTCCTGTCTGAGCAAAGTATAAGTACTTTATAAATGAATCTAATAGCAAGGAATGTCTCAAAAATGGTCAACTCCACGAAAAAAATAAAGTTGGATATGACATAAATTGTGTGTTTTAACGAGATTTACATTTACGGTTTATTAGTTATGCAAAATTCATCCAGAATAAACAGGTCTTCAGAAGATATTTTCAGAAGATTCAAGATATGCATTTCATTTGTGATGGAAATGTCTTTAATATTGGTATTTAATCGAAATCTTTAGAGCCATTTTTAAGAAAATCAAAATTTACGAAAATTTTTCCATGTAAAGGGTAGTTTGGGGCAGGGAGACTTTCTTGAAAATCTTCATGTCGCATCCTTGGAAGATACCAAACTTAAATACCAAGTTTGGTATTTAACGGTCTTTTCGTTTTAGAGCTATGATGTCCATAGACACACAGGAACCTTTTTCTAATTTTTTTTTATTAAGGGGGTTCTTAAACATGTATTTTAGGGGAAATCTTGGTATAGAATTTTGGGTGCAATACAACACGTTCTCTATACACTATATACATACTACGTATAGAGAAAGTAAAAATATACACAATAAGGTATTGAGGGCAAGTTGACAGTGAACATGGGAGGTGTCATAAGTGACATGAAGTTTTTTTTTTTTTTTTTTTTAAAGCTTATCGTCCTTTAACCTGATTGGTCCTATCTGCCGATAAATGAAATTAGTGAAATGATGCTCAAAATGACCTCGAGGTCCATGGAGCTTAAAATTACTCGATATTCGTCTTCCTGGATAAGAGAAACTCCGAAAAAATCTTATCCGGGCAACTCACCCTAAGCGAAATTCGAATTCGTGGCATGCTGAATGTTAGCAAGACACACTACCACAACATTACCCAGGTGGGCTACGAAGTTTTGTTAGGAAGTCAAAGGAGGTTATTAACAGAAAAAGTCAATTTTACGCACTGTTGTCAGTGTGTAAAATGAAGTTTCGTAACATGTAAGCGTGAAACTAGCAAGCTGTAATTTTATGCACTATCGTGAAAACATTAATATGTAACATATAATGTTTATTAAATATTTTAGACAACAAATCGACGAACTAAAGCTTTCCGGCGTTGGTTTCTCGGACTAATAGCTATGTGAGATTTGGGTAACTGCTCAAGCTTTCGGCGACTACTCTGCCGCCATCCTCAGGGGAACACTAAGATGTTGACCCGAGAAACCATATTCAACACTCATGTAGCAAGTTCCGCTACATTTATTTCCGCCGATGTGTAACTGCATGTTGCAAAATCTTCGTAACGAGCCAAGTTTTTTTTTTTTTTTTTTTTTTAAAGTATTCTTTGTTTATTGAAACAAGTAACTAAGTAATGCAATAGTTCTTAGGCCGTGGAATTGTCAGGTCTATCTGTGTTCAATTATTTCGAATGTTTATTTAAAAACATACAACCACAAATAATCGCAGTTGTATTTATTACTTGCTTCCTTGTAATTAGAAGGGAAATAAGAAAGTACCATAGGCTAAACCTACAGTCAAATGTTTTAAAATACGGTTGCTACAGAATTGAAATCCAGTTCTTTGCGTGGCTAGGTGTTCACAGATTCCCGTATGAGAAAAGAATTAAGTATTTTAAATCTGAAACCAATAACAGGAATATCTCAAAAACGGTCAACTCCACGAAAAAAACGTGTATAACATAAGCTTTTAACAAACTCTACGTTTTTTTTTTTTTAATTGTTTTATTTCTATAGTCCCCTTTAACTTCGATGGTCATATCGGGAACTTTGACTTGTGAAACTGTAGTTTTAGAGCATTATGTTTATAATTTTTTTATTACCAAACACACGCACATTCACTCTCACATTAATACTTCCAGACTCTGTGGGGGATATGGAATAATTCTGGTTAAAGAAAAATTCCCCGCCCTAGCCGGGAACCGAGCCCGGGACCTCCGAATGAGAAGTCAGTTTACTGTGACAATTTGCTCCGACTCATTTTGGAGTGTTAATACGTGCTTCGTGGCGCAGGGGATCATAGGTTCGAGTCCCGCCTTGGGTATGGGTATTTGGGAACAAACAGCAAACAGTAAATCAAATAGGTCAACAAGGAAGCTGGAAAAAGAGGAGGAAGGAATACAGCGCCGAAGTCCCGACAAGCCCCCAGAATTGTATTTTTTATTTAAAAAACATACGGAAGGTGTGCAACCCTTTAGCCATCTGTGCACTGCAGATGGTGATCTGAGCCACAATTTCCGAGCTTGGTGCTATTCTCGGATGAATGCACTTTTAACTATGGACGACATATACAACATGAATGTTTCGGTGGACGAAAATCCACGTACGCTGGTGATTCCAAGTCACCAACGTAGGTTTGGTATTAACATCTAGGCTACGATATTTGGTGATCATATCATTGGGCATATCAGTTAAGATAACTTTTAGAGTTTTCACGAAAATGGAGGATTTGGAAAAACGAGCAGTGATTAAATACTTCCATTTGAAAGAAATCAAGGAGGAAATGGACAGTACATTGAAAGACTCTTTCCCTTCATATTCAATGATTAAAAGGTGGGTTGCACAGTTTAAAATGGGACGTACGAGCACTAGTAAAGATCCTCGCTCTGGACGCCCAGTAGAAGTGACAACTCCAGAGATCATTGAACAAATTCATCGTTTAGTACTGGACATTGGAAGACCGCAGATTAAAGTTGTTTGAGTTAGCAGAGGCTGTAAACATATCAAAAGAACGTGCAGGTGATATTTTAAGTAATGTTTTGTGCTTTCACAAGATCTGTGCCGCGTTTGACACCGGATCAAAAGTTGCAAAGAGAAACTGTTAATGCCAAACAGACTAACAGGACCGATCTACCTCACATCTATTAGAGGTATTTTGCCTACTATATCGGATTTAGTGCCACTGAATGTTCGGCAGGTAATGTAGCTGCAACACGACGCAGCTCCAATACCCTTTGATGTAAATGTGCGGAATAACTTCAACATCGCATACAAGCCTGTATAGTGTGGTGGTAGCGTGTCTATCTTACATTCAACAGGTCACGAGTTGATTCTCTCTCAGGGCGAGAAACTCTTTCGGGTTGTCCCAATAACCAAATCGACGTGTCAGTAGAGGTGGACCAGTTCCATGGTGGAGGAGGTTTTCACTAACAGTTTCTAATTTGAAGCATTCCCATTGAGTTCTGCAATTCTTTTAACGCACGGAGGGACATCAGTAGACCTCAAATGTGGGCCAGTTAGGCCATCTGGTGTGTACATGTATTTGTGATGAATCTTCCCTCTGATTAGTACATTTTCTCATTCAGACCTATGCTAAAAGTCTGATGTGTTCCATTCACATGCCTTTCTCTACATCTCTGCAACAAATGATTGTTAAAAGGCTTATGCTTCTATTTACTTCATGCTAATCGAGAAAAAATAGCAGAAATATTCCTATTACTTGCTTCCTTGTAAGTAGAAGCGAAAAAAAGGGTTAAAGTGATACCCAAAAGTTGGTTGCTATGTGACTGAAGCTCCTTTGTTTGTATGGACTGTAATTGTAAATTATTATATAAGAAAAGTATGTTTTTAAAGCTGAAACCAAAAAACAAGGATTATCTCAAAAACGATCAACTCTACGAAAAAAAGTATATAAGATAAATTGTGTGTTTTAAGGTGCTATACATTTTTTGTCTTGTAAGTTTTTGTCCATCTCTTATGGTTTAGCAGTTATGCAAAATTCCGTAAAATTCATCCAGAATAAAGTAGTCTTCGGAGGCTATTCCCAGAAAATTCAAGATATACAATCTATTTGTCAGGTAAATATCTTTAATATATAAAATTTTAATCAAAATCGTTATAGCCATTTTTGAGAAACTCAAAATTTTAGAAAAAAGTTCCATGTAAAGGGTAGTTTGGAGTGGGGGGATTTTTCTCAAAACCTTCGTGTCGCATCCCTGGAAGATAATAAACTTAAATACCAACTTTGGTATTTTACCGACTCTTCGTTTTTGAGCTATCGTGTTCACAGTCACACGGACACACACACGTACCTTTTTCTGAAAATGCTTTTTTGGATACAGGGGACCCTAAAACATATATTTCTGGTGAAATCTCGGATCGAATTTTAGGGTGGGTGGAGTGCAATACTTTCTCTGTATACTATGTACATAGTATGTATACAGAAAGTAAAAATTAGTCATTATTATTTACCTACCCATCATCGAGGCTAACATATGTACTAGCCAAAGAAACTTTTTTTCATCGAGGATAACAGAGCACGATTCTGGCTACCAAATACACAACTACTAAATGAGAAAAATCTGTGTTCCTTTCACATGTCTTTCTCTATATCTCTGCAATAAATTATTGTAAAAAAGCTTATGCTTCTATTTCTTCATGCTATACGAGAAAAAATCAGCAGAAATAGTCTTATTACTTGCTTCCTTGTAAGTAGAGGCAAAATAAGGGAGTATGATAGGTTACGTGATAGTCAAAACCTGGTTGCTATGTGGCTGAAGTTCCTTTGTTTGTATGAGCAGGAGTTAACAAATTCCTGTATGAGAAAAGTATAACTCCACGAAAAAGTGTATATAACATAAATTGTGTGTTTTATTGTGATCTACATTTTTTGTTTAGGTAGTAAGTTTATGTCTCTCTCTTATGACTTACCAATTATGCAAAATTCAATAAAAATATCCAGAATAAAGAGGTCTTTAGAGGCTATTCACATAAAATTCAAGATATACATTTTATTTGGCATTAAATATCTTAGATATAAGATATTTTAATAAAAATTGTTAGATCCATTTTTGAGAAAATCAAAATTTTCGAAATTTTTTCCATGTTTGTGGTGGGGGAATTTTCTTGAAAATCTTCGTATCGCATCCTTGGAATATGATAATCTTAAATACCAAGTTTGGAATTTAACTGTCTTTTCGTTTTTAGCACACACACTGACCTTTTTCCAAAAAGACACAACAGACGCCATAACGACAGAAGACTGGAAGCGGCCAAATTACGAACTCCGACACATAGTGACAAAAGCTGCAGCGCACGGTTTTCATCACAAACTATGTCGCAACCAAAGATGGTACCAACGGAAGAAGAATGCGTGTGTAAAGTGTGCAACAAACACTGCGAGAGATACCCTACTCAAAACTGCAAAGAAAGAACAATCTCAATAATAATACTAGAACAACAATACATTATATATCATTACGCACATTGTGCGCTTTCTCGGTTTATTTATTATTTACCAACCTATATTTTGCAGGCTTCTCTAGCAATAAACACAGATTTCTTATATTGTCATTAACTCATTACTTATTTTACAAGATATATATGTTAAATAATATTCAAAGTGTAAGAAAGGCGCTATGTTGATGTAACAAAATCTCGATGAAAATCTCAATATGAAACATATTTTGTCCGACAGAGAGCATAACCTTGCTACTGAATGAATTTAGTTTAAGAATATTAGTGATTCGGTTAGCTTTCGACCATAAAGTGTGATATAAGCGTGTAACATGTCTTCACAGATGGCGTGTCGTAAAACTAACGCGATAAACTAGCAATTAACAGAGCGGGCCACGCACGAAGTAAAGAATGAATGACGCCACATGTTCTCAGCGGCTAAGGAACGCTGATGTTTATGACTATCATTAAAATTACCGAACTGATCGTAAAACCCGCGAGCCGCTGGTTAAAATAGAAAATTTGTATACCACACCCATTCATTGTTGAGAGCCTCCGTTGAGCGAAACGAAGCCTGCAAGACAATAATGCAAAAACTCAGAATGTTAGAAACTCATCAGATGATAGATGAAACTAAAAATTTCATTTGAATAGGATCCATAATCGAAGATCTCTGATAGGTGTTTTCTCCTTTCTTAGTACAGAGCGGGATGACTTGCATTTGGGAGGTCGTTGGTTCGATTCCCATGACCTTCCTGACCAATGTACTTTTTAGGTAGCTAGATAAATGCTGAGAAGATTCCTTTCATCCTCCTAATTTTCGGTCCACCATTTCCTGTTTCCACCATTTCTTTGTCGGCTGTTTCTGGTTGAAGCACCAAGTGCAGCTGGATGGTGGCTTGCGCAACTAAAGGGTTTATCCTGGCATCACCATCGGTACCGCTCGATCGCGACCTGCCCTCGAGGGTTTCGGGCTCAGGCTCCCTCCAAGGCCTTTGACTAAAACCACGGAGTGGGAGGCATTCCATCAATAATAGTTACGGACTACATCCAGACTTGCCCCTGTCATCATCACCTTCGGGTCCCCTCAACCCTTGTTCCCTGATGTCAAGCAAAGTGCAAAGGGAGCTCAGAGCCTATGTGCGGGCCTCTACCCGTGTCTGGAGACCCGTCTGAGTGTAATTCTAATCATCCATCGCAAGCACGTGGTGCGGAATTAGCGTATTTGCATATTCAAGAGGTCCCGTGTTCAAATCTCGATAAGGTTGAATGACTGGACAAGCTTATTCCCGAGTCTACTTAGTCTTGTCTGAGAAGACGAACGTCGGACAAGTCTTAGCTCTGGACACCCGAAAAATGTGAGCATCATATCCATTCGTTCATGTACTAATCGGTGAAAGGGCGTTAAACTTACAGAACAAAAGAGAAGTCTCTGTGGCCTGGTTAGTATGCTAAACTCCAAATCCAACGGTCGATTATCGGCCGGCGAGTGAGAATTTTTCTTTGGCTAGGATTATTCCCTATCCTCCCTAGAGTCTGGAAGAATACCAAGTTTGGTATTTAACGGACTTTTCGTTTTGAGCTATGCTATCTGGACACATACGGAATTTTTGGATGGAATACAACACTTTCTCTGTACGCTATAGTACGTGTAAAGAAAGTAATAAGATCTTCATGTAGCTATCTTGCATTACGGCTAATCAGGAACGAGTTTTCAGGTTAGGGGATTAAATTAACCGCACGAGCAAGACAATGACCCAGCTATCTCATTCATGTGAAAGGCGATGGACGATATTGTCAGTTTGGTGTTTCTGAATGTCTAAATGAAATGTTAACACGAAAGCTTCCGGGCACAGTGTTGCTCAACTTGTGGCTCCAGCAGGGGAATCCAGGACGTTCTAGGAATCGCTCACGAGCAATAAACAGCAGTTTCTCAGAGGAGCCGCGCTGATGACTCAGGGGGAGTGGTCAGTTGAGTGGAGAGTGTAGTGACCTTGCCAGCAATATGATAACGGTAACAACTGCTACCTATCACGGTTCCTGCCTGCCGGCATTTTCCTGTGACTGGCACGTTAACTGCGAAATTGATGCACCGCTCTTCCTCTTATACTTCTCAACATTTTGTAGATCAGTAATGAAACTAAATATCTGTTATTATTAGTATACGATGGTTCCACCACTTGGCATTACTTCTATACGTGCGCATTTTTGTTATTGTTATTTCGTCATTGTAGTTGCTTACTGGGCTCTGTGAAGCTAAAACCCCAATGATCCCAAGAAGAAGTCAACATTTCGGCAATCTGGCACTTACACTTTCAAGTGTGAATTGCCAGTAAAAGTCTTAAGACCGTTTGTGTGTATGTGTGCGATTGAGCCATCGTATAGCTTTACCAAAATGTTTTTATACTCATATACTGGAATGCGCTCATTTACTGTTAAAAATCTGTATCGAAATGATTTTCATTTCGACATAGATTTTCAGCTTGCGCGCTACTCTTCTAATGGCTGTTCACTACCTGCTAATCTGCATAAACCTACAGAAACATCTTACGTGTACAACCTCCGAGAATATTTAATTTTATATAAGACTTTTAAGAATATATAATTATTTCCCGAATCTAAACTCATAATATTATGTAAGCAAAGCAAAGAAGGTCATGGCATTGGCATCGCACAGACGAGGAAATTAGTAACCCAGGGCAAAAGTTTTATTTTTGGGAGAACAGTTATATTTACATATCTTTATTAGCAGATATGTATTGTCAGGTGCTTCATCAATGAAGGTTTTAATTTCATCTGTGAAATATATTTTCGCTTTTTTCCCAATGTACCCTACCGATTTCTGTTTTAACAGGGGGTACAACTTCTTATATTGGGATGTATCAATTCCATGTTTCACATTTAGAGTAGTTTTCAATGCTGAATAATTTGTCCACAAGGTTGGGGAGTTCATTGTTTTTAACATTTCTTCAAAGTAAATTACGAGGACATTTTCCGAGAGTGAAGTTACAATTTTTTGTTATTCTCCATGCCTTCAATTTATCATATAACTTTTCATAAATCTTTTTTGATTTCTGTGGAAGTAAATTGTTAACAACATTACTCACCTCCTCTCTTATATCAGGAGGGTGGAACTAAATTCCATATTCATTATCAGAGGCCAAAATAACTCGGTCACTATCACCGTGAATCGAATTTCATTTTTATCGACGGATGCGTACAATACACAGAGTTTGGCGGAGTTCATCTTTCGTATGTAGGATGTATATATAGTTTAATCCTTTCATTGACTTCAATGGTCATATCGAGGGCTTTGACTTGTGAAAACTGGTATTACTGTAGGTTAATCATTTTTATATTACTAAAATTTCTGGTTAAAGAAAAATTCCCCACCCCAGCCGGGAATCGAACCCGGGACCTTCGGATGAGAATTCAGCGAGCTGACCACTCAACTACGGAGGCAGTCAAACTATTTATTGTATATCTACATGTAGAAAAAATGATATAATGAACATTAGAATACTCGTAAGGTTTTTCGATGCTCGCTCATATCGCAATAACTATCATTATAGGATCGTTGCATAACCAACTATTTTAGTTCACAGTTTCCTCATAGACGAAAGTGGTTGCGCAGTAGCAAAACCCTTGCAACGCCATAGTCATGCGCTTCCTAGCTAGTCGGCGTTATTCTGTTTCAGAGTGCGTTTGTTTCATATTGATTGTTCTTTAACAATCGACTTTAATAATTTTAAGGTATAATTGACTCTATTGCATGGAACTCTTCGCCATCTTGTAGGCAACTCCATCCATTTCACCGGCTTCGGAAATGTGTATGAAACAAGTGAATCTTTGAGAGAAGTAGATTATTGTTACTTGGACTTCATATTTTTACATACAGCTTTAGTTTGCAATTATTATTGGAAAAATTATTAATAAAACTGGGATATAGAGCACAATTTATTGAAATATTAGATATATATAATCAATGTAACTTATGTTTTTAATGAACTTATGATTTTAATGCACCCAGGGGTCCCGTTTTAACGATCTCTGATCAGAAAAGAATCTTTGTATGTCTTTCCTTTTAATGACTCATTTTGCAATTTAAAGAAGTAACAAGATTGTATGGAATGGCAAACGTTCAAAACGTAAATGCCACAACATTGTCTGACGCCGGATTACGATGAATATAACATAACGTAACGAAACGTAACGAAATAACGTGAAAGTCTAAAACATTGTATTAAATGCTGCTATTTAAGGTGACTTAATGTGACTTAACGCGACGTAACTTAAAGGTGCTGCAAATGTGAAATTTGGAAAAGCCACAGAAAGTAAAATTATTGAAATTATGCCAGTTATTATACATAATAATATGTTTTCTATTTGTCTAAATTCTAGCTTGCATGGCTATTTAAATAATATTCTAAATTCTTTGTTCTAATAAACATGAGCCACGTGATGCAGTTTTAAAATATTCACACAACAAATTAAAGTGTTACAGTGAATGAGTTTACAAATAAATCTGTCATTATATTAATGCTAATAAGTGTAGGGAAAGTGTTTAATTTGCGTACTCTCAAAAATGGTTGTTTTTTCAAAATTTTATAAATTAATTTCTTAAACTTGAAGTATTATTTCAAAAACCATACGACCATCTTTAAAGTACTTTTGAGAGGTAGTATAACAATGGTGAAATAAATTAGCATAAAACTGTATTGCCTGGAGCAGTTTGAATATTGAAAAGTATTGGAAAAAAGTTGTGAGAAAACAAGGTTTCAATCTGCACGTGCCAATTAATAAGCATGGGCCTGAGCATTCAAAGCATCAGTTAAAGTGCGCCAAGTGGAAAAAATCTGATGTGCTACACTCACATGACTTTCTCTAACTATTCTACAAACCTCATACATAAGATTCTTCGTCTTTCTGCACCTTGCTAATCGTGGTACTCTTTAGGACAATGTTGTTATTACTTAGTTCCTTATAAGTAGGAAGAAAATAAGGGAATACACTAGGCTAAACCAATAGTCAAATGTTTTAAAAGCTGTCGTTATGCGATTGTCATTACAATTTGGCTTCTTTTCTTGGCCAGGAGTAGAACAAAAGAAAAACGGACACTCCCGTCTGAGAAAAGTATACTTCACAACTGAAACTAATAACAATGAATACCTCGAAAACGGCAAGTTCCGCGAAAAAAATGTATATGACATAGTTTGTGTATTTTAACAAGACCTACATTTTTTGTATAGTAAGTTTTTGTCAATCTCTTACGGTTTACTAGTTATGCCAAATTAAGCAAAACTCATCCTGAATAAACTACTCTTCAGAAGCTTTTCCCAGAAAATTCAAGATATACATTTTATTTGCTAGGTAAATATCTTTAATATATGATATTTTAATCAAAATCGTTAGAGCCATTTTTAAGAAAATCAAAATTTTCGAAAAAAGTTCCATGTGAAGGGTAGTTTGGGGTGGGGGGATTTTTCTCAAAATCTTCGTGTCGCATCCCTGGAAGATACTTAACTTAAATACCAAGTTTGGTATTTTAGCTACTTTTTGTTTTTGAGTATCGTGTTCACAGACACACGGACACACGGACACACACACACACACACACACACACACACACACACACACACACACGGACCTTTTCCTCAAAATGCTTTTTTTGGATATAGGGGGTCCTAAAACATGTATTTCCGGTGAAATCTCGGTATCGAATTTTTGGGTGGAATGCAATACTTCTGTATCCCTATGTACATTGTACATATGGGGCTAGAGAAAGTAAAAACAATATATTTTCTCTAACTTGATAATTAATTTTTACATGAAGAAAGGTATTTCTTTAATTCTTCACAACTTTTAATGAAATGTCACAGATGCATCTCCTTGAGAGTTAAGCAATGTCAAATTTTTCCTCCCGACATTTCCTTCTTGTTACATTAAGTGATGTCACAAGATAATTTTGCTAGGTACAACATTTAATGGCGGATGGCTTCTCTACACGTACTATGTACATATTGTAAAGAGAAGGTATTCGAGATTTCACCGGAAATACAGGTTTTGGTTCCCCCTGAATCCAAAAAGAAGCATTTTTGGAAAAAGGTCCGTGTGTGTGTCTCGCAGTCTGTCTTCTGTGTGTGTGTGTGTGTGTGTGTGTGTGTGTGTGTGTGTGTGTGGACACCATAGCTCAAAAACGAAAAGACCGTTGAATACCAAACTTGGTATTTTAGTTTGGTATCTTCCAAGGATGCGACACGAAGATTTTCAAGAAAAAACCACCACCCCAAACTGCCCTTTACATGGAACTTTTTTCCAAAATGTTGATTTTCTCAAAAATGGTTCTAACGATTTTAATTAAAATATAGTATGTTAAAGATATTTACCTGACAAATAAGAATGTATATCTTGAATTTTCTGGGAATAGCTTCTAAAGACCTGTTTATTCTGGATGAATTTTGTTTAATTTGGCATAACTAATGAACCGTAAGAGATTAGACAAAAACTTACTGTACAAAAAATGTAGGCCTTGTTAAAATACACAATTTATGTCATATACATTTTTTTTTTCGTGGAGCTTATCGTTTTCGAGGTATTCATTGTTATTAGTTTCAGTTATGAAGTACTTATATTTTTCTCAGACGGGAGCGTCCGTTTTTCTTTTGTTCTACTCCTGGCCAAGAAAAGAAGCGATTTGTAACGACAATCGCATAACGACAGCTTTTAAAACATTTGACTATCGATTTAGCCTAGTGTATTCCCTTATTTTCTTGCTACTTATAAGGAACTAAGTAATAAGAACATTGTGCTGAATACCTCGATTAACAAGCTGCAGAAAGAAGAATACTCTTTTGTAAGAAGTACATAACGGCTAGAGAAAGTCATGTGAGTGTAACGCATCAGATTTTTTTTTTTTTGTCTCAAACACATACATTTACTCTCACATACATACTTCCAGACTCTGTGGGGGATAGGGAATAAATCTGGCTAAAGAAAAATTCTCCGGAACCTCCGGGTGAGAAAGTCAGCTCGCTGACCACTCGACCATTAACATTCTCGGTCAGCAGTATAAAGCAAGTTTAATTTCAATACGTATATCCAGAGAGTACCTTTTTATTATTTTTATGGTATTTGTTTTATTTATTTTAATTTATGCCTGTTTTTGAGATTACTGACTTGTTCATTATCAGTATTTGCTTGATGAAAAGTTAAAAAATTGCTTTTAGCTTGTTTTTCATTAGATATAGCTAGAATTGCGACATTTATTGCACATTAAAGACCAAGCAAACAGAATTCGGGGTAAAAGACCGAAAATAGCGATAAGCTGTGGAAGGAAAGCGTGTGTGTCAGTGCCCCCTGCTGTATCAAGTAACGGTTTGTGTAGCAGCATCGCTCATTTTGTTTCACATTCACATCTTGGCGCCACGCCCCCTTTCCGCTCATCATCTGTTTGTTTATACCAGCGGAGGTCAATGCTGTGAGCAGACACTGTCGAGAGCGGCGCGAGAGATCAGTGGCTTTCTTTGATATACCGCGCGGTCCACTGCACAAGTCTCGCTTGGCGTTTTCAGAAGGAATGCTTCAATTTCGGAAATAATATCACGTGACGACTCTGAAAGTAATAATAGTAATAATAATAATAATAATACTTCTGCTGCTGCCACTACCACTCGCCTCTCACCTAGACGGCCCGGGTTCGATCCCAAGCGACCGCATGTGAGATTTGTGGTGGACGAAGCGGCGCTGGGGCGGATTTTCTCCGGATTCTCCGGTTTCCCCCGCCATCGCATTCCACCGGTGCTCCATCTCCATTCATGTATCATAAGTGTCACCGCCTGCGGTGCCATATGTAGTTAAAGAGGGCGTTAAACACTACCAAAAAAACTGTATAGTGGTGGTGGTAGTAGATGATAATAATAATAATAGTAATAATAATAATAATAATAATAATACTTCTGCTGCTGCCACTACCACTGTGGAGGTAGAGGTATTGGTGGTGGTGGTGGTGGTAGTAGTAGATGATAATAATGATAATAATAATAATAATAATAATAATAATAATAATAATAATAATAATACTTCTCCTGCTGCTGCCACTACCACTGTGGAGGTGGAGGTAGTGATGGTGGTGATAGTAGTATATAATAATAATAATAATAATAATAATAATAATAATAATAATAATAATAAAGTACAAATTTGATAGATAACCTAAATAGCTTGCGTTCCGGTGTTACCGGGTTTTAAACCGATGTACCGGTTAAGTTGACTTAGTTTCTTTCATTCATTCATCATTTCTTTCCTTTTATTCTAGTCCTCAGATAAATGCCTAAATGGACATACGAGAGGCGTTCGATAAGACTTTAGAAAAAAACATTATTTTTGGTAGATTTTTTACTTTCTCTACACGCACCATATACAAGGTATTGTATTGCACCCAAAAATTCGATACCGAGGTTTCACCGGAAATACATGTTTTAGGATGTGTCTGTGGGCAGAATAACTCAAAAAGTCCCTTAAATACCAAACTTGTACCTTCCTAAGATGCGACACAAAGATTTTCCAGAAATTCCCCCACTCCAACTACCCTTTACACGGAAACATTTTCGAAAATTTTGACTTTCTCAAAACTGGCAATAACGATTTTGATTAAAATATCATATATTAAAGATGTTTACATGGCAAATAAAATGTATATCTTACATTTTCTGCGAATAGCCTCTGAAGACATGTTTATTCTGGATGAACTTTGCGTAACTGGTAAACCGTAAGAGATAGAAAAAACCTTACTACATAAATAATGTAGATCTCGTTAAAACACACAAATTATGTCCTATGCGTATTTTTCGTGGAACTGGCTATTTCTGAGATATTTCAAATTATTTGTTTCAGATTTAAAATATTTAAACTTTTCTCACACTTTTCTCCTGACCATGCATAGAAACGGATTTCAACCAGATGGCAACTAGCTTTTAAAGGATTTAACTATCACTAGGGTATTCCTTTATTTTCCTCCTTCTGTTATCATATAGTATATAGAAGAATATTCTTTTTAACAATAATGTGTTACAGTAATGTAGAGAAAGTCATGTGAATGGAAGACATAATGTGTGAAAAGATTAGGGCACTATTTGATACGTCGTGCTTGGAGCATTGATCACGAAAATAGAGCTTATGGTTTTGTGATAAAGAACGAGTAACAAGGGAAGGATATTCGCTTGCAAGGACCTGCTTCAATCACGCTCCACAGTTACCTTTTTAAACGCGAATCTGCTCCTCTCTGTGCGCTCTGTGGGGATACACAGGCAGTTCGTCATGTGTTGCTGGAGTGTGGTCACCTGGCACACATTCGGTCATCTTGCCGAGGTCCTGGCAGATGACCCCAGAGCAGTGGACAGGGTTTTTAAATTTTTAGCAAAAGTTTCTTTTACCTTGAGGTTTTAGTGTGGTAGCAGACTTTTTAACTCTTCGCTAGCTCTTTTAGTTTTAATGTGTTGGTTTTAGATGGAGTTTTATCTCCAGCTCTGGTTACAGGGCTGGACAGTTCTTTTACTTCGGTTTTATACTCTTTTAGTTCAACTTTTACCTGCGTTTTATTTTCCAATTGTGTTTCATTGCCGCTTATTGCCAAGTTTTAATCATAAGGGCGCTAATGACCTAGGCAGTTGAGCGCCCTTAAACACCATTATCATCATCAATCACACTCCGCTGTTAACCGCGCTTGCTGTACTTCCCCAATATAAATTATGATGCTGACTTCAAGCTCCCGGAGGAATCATGGCTTTATTACTTTCTCTATACGCACTATGTACATAGTGTATAGAGAAGGCATTGCACTCCACCCAAAAATTCGATACCGAGATTTCACCGGAAATATATGTTTTAGGGCCCCCAATATCCAAAAAAAAGCATTTTCACAAAAAGATCCGTGTGTGTATGTCCGTGTGTCCGTGTGTCTAGTTCGGGTTAAGGGATAATCCTGTAAATAGTGGATATCAATGGACAAAACCGGCTTGAACACGATAACTCAAAAACGAAAAGTCGATAAAATACCAAACTTGGTATTTAGATTTAGTATCTCCCAGGGATGCGACACGAAGATTTTGAGAAAAATCCCCCACCTCCAACTACCCTTTACATGGAACTTTTTTCGAAAATGTTGATTTTCTTAAACATGGCTCTAACGATTTTGATTAATATATCGTATATTAAAAATATTTACCTGACAAATAAAATGTATACCTTGAATTTTCTGCGAATAATCTCTGAAGAGTAGCTTATTCTGGATGAATTTTACTGAATTTTGAATAACTGCTAAACTGTAAGAGATGGACAAAAACTTACGACATAAAAATGTAGAGCACGTTAAAACACACAATTTATGTTATATACACTTTTTTCGTGGAGTTCGTCGTTTTTGAGACATTCCTTATTTTTGGTTTCTGCTATGAAAAACGTATACTTTTCTCATACAGGAACTTGTCAACTCCTATCCATATAAACAAAGGAAGTTCGTTGACATAGCAACCAGCTTTTGACTATCAATTTAACCTATGCTACTCCCTTATTTCGCTTCTATTTACAAGGAAGCAAGTAATACAACTATTTCTGCTAATTTTTTCTGATTAGTATAAAGTAAATAGAAGTATAAACTTTTTAAGAATAATTTGTTGCAGGGATATAGAGAAAGTCATGTGAATGGTACACATCAGATTTTATTTTTGAAAGGGCTGCGGTGTTAGAAACCTAATGGGATAGCGGGTCGTTGCCCGTCTGCGGCTGTCAAATAATTCTGCGTGACGAGGTGCACCGTAAAATGAGATTCATACTGCTCCTACATTATGGGCTGGCTCCATTTTTGGGGGAATGGAAATGGTTATGGCTCGTAAACGTTCCCGTATCTGTCACCTGCAGAATTTATCGACTCCGAGACAAAGGAACACATAGTTATTTCCATTTACCGCAGTCTGTGCCAACAAACACCTGGAACACAGAGCTTCAGCTCACATGAATAATAACTAAATAATTAAGCATTAATTTCTCTGCTCCTCATCTAAAGCAGATAACTGTTGCACGTAACGCAAGAATACAATACTGCTGTTCCACCTAAAATAAGTGCTCTCAGGCCTCTGAAAAGAATAATAAATATAATATAATAATAATAATAATAATAATAAATATAATAAAAATCTGATGTGTTCCATTCTCACAACTTTCTCTATAACTCTGCAATAAATTATTGTTAAAAAGCTTATTTTTCTATTTAGTTCCTGCTAATCGAGAAAAAATTAGCAGAAATAGTCTTATTACTTGCTTCCTTGTAAGTAGAAGCGAAATAAGGGAGTACCATAGGTTAAAGTGATGGTCAAAAGCTGGTTGCTATGTGACTGAAGTTCCTTTGTTTGTATGGACACGAGTTCACAAAGTCCTGTATGAGAAAAATATGTTTTTTATAGCTGAAACCAAAAACAAGGAATATCTCAAAAACAATCAACTCCACGAAAAACATGTTTATAGCATAAATTGTGTGTTTTAAAGTGCTCTACATTTGTTGTGTGGTAAGCTTTTGTCCATCTCTTACGGTTTAGCAGTTATGCAAAATTCCGTAAAATTGACCAAGAATAAAGCAGTCTTCAGAGGCTATTCCCAGAAAATTCAAAATATAAATTTTATTTGTCAGGTAAATAGTACGATATTTTGATCAAAATCGTTAGCCATTTTTTTAGAAAATCAACATTTTCGAGAAAAAAAATCCATGTAAAGGGTAGTTTGGGGTGGGGGGATTTTTCTCAAAATCTTCGTGTTGCATCCCTGGAAGATACTAAACTTAAATACCAAGTTTGGTATTTTACCGACTTTTCGTTTTTGAGTTATTGTGCTCACAGACACACGGACCTTTTTCTGAAAATAGTTGTTTTGGATACAGAGGACCCTAAAACATATATTTCCGGTGAAATCTCGGTATCGATTTTTTTGGTGGGGTGCAATACCTTCTCTATACACTACGTACATAGTACGTATAGAGAAAGTAATAAAGATATAAATAATAAAAATAATAGTCTTGGTTAGCAGCAGCTAGAGTAGTAGTAGTAAATTTAAAATGGCTTATACCTTTAAATAATCCCTCTCCCCGTGTACATTATACTTACTGGATAGCAGCTTATTCATCAGTTTGTAACAAACCATCTGTTTGTGCAAGAAAACTTTTAACTTTGAAAATTCTATACATTTACCGTTGCATTTATCGGTATTTTTATTCAGTTTTCTGAGACTAACAGAGAATTAACTGAAAAATCTGATGTGTTGCATTCGCATGCCTCTCTAGTTGGTCTGCTAAGAGATTATATACTTCTACCTGCATCATACTAAACGAGATAAACATTAACGGTATTGATCCTATTTCTTAATTCCTTTTAAGCAGAAGAGAAATAAGGAAATACACCAGATCCAGCGATAGTCAAATCTTTTAAAAATCGGCCGATATGTGAACAATTGAAGTACGGTTGACTTTGCATTTACAGAAAAACAAAATAAAAAGAAACGAAAGGTGACTCCTTTTGAGAAAATGGCCAACTCTACAAGAAAAATGTATCTGACATATTGTGTGTTTTAACGAAATCTACATTTTTTTTTTTTTTTTTTTTTTTTTTGTATTTTCTTTTTGTCCATCTCTTACGGTTTAACCGTTATGCTAAATTTTGAAATCTCATCCACAATAAAGAGGTCTTCAGAGGCTACTCTCAGAAAATTTAAAGTGTAACTTTTATTTCTGATGCAAATATATTTAATATGGGATATTTTAATCTAAATCGTTAGTCATTTCTGAGAAAAACAAACATTTCAAAATATTTTCCAATTTGTGATGGGTATTTTTTAAAATTTTCGTGTCGCATTCTTTGAAGATACTAAACATTAATACTAAGTTTAGTATTTAACAGTCTTATAGTTTTTAGCTATGCTGTCCTCAGATACACACGGACATTTTTCTAAAAATGCTTTTTACGGACTCAGGGGACCTCAAAACATATATTTCCGGTGAAATCACATCATCGAATTTTTAGTGGAATATAAAGCAATAAAAAATTAAGTTGGCTTATACCTTTAAATAATCCCTGTCCCTGTGTGCAGTATACCTAATGGATATCAGTTTGTATACATGCAAGAAAACTACATTTGTCAATTCTATATATTTACTGTTGCATTTGTCGGTATTTTGATGAAGTTTTCTGCGATTAACATAGAATTGACTAAATAAAAAGTAAACATTACAGTTTTCCTCAGTGTTTATTTCTAAAATCTATATTCACGCGTGTTTGTCACCGTTTATTTTATATGATCCCATACCATCCTTCTCAGCAGATAACACCGGAGCAAACTTTAAATGTATCCAACTTCAAAATTATAAATCGGGGTTAAAATGATAGTATTTTCGTAGCCTATCGTGACGTAAAATAGTTATGAAGCTCTCTTAATTCTTTATGAATTTTACATATGATGTAAGACTTCGTAAAGACAGATTAATAAAGAAAATATGTAGACCTGAGAATATGTAAATATATGAAATTAACATTAGCTGTTTTCGAAATATTGACTGTGCTTCGTTTGTTTGATTAGCATTACTTCTATCTTTTGATAATGTTTGCTGCCCAAAAAATTATTTGTATTCAAGTCTATTAATAAGACAAAATTTAATTTTGATTATCTAGTGAATGCACCTGAAACCAATTCCACTTATGTATCTAACTTTGATGTGTTCCATTTACATGACATTCCCTACCTGTTCTGCAAACAAATTATTTTTACAGATGAGATGTCAATCGAAGTAAACATTAGCAGATGTGGTCTTATGACTTGCGTCCTTGTAAGTAGAAGGGAAATAAGGGAATACACTAGGCTAAAGGATAGTCGAATTTTTTTGAAAGCTGTCGCTATATGAAACCATTGAAATTCGGTTATCTTTGGATGACCAGGTAGTACAAAACTGAAGCGAATAAAGATTTCCCGTCTGAGGAAAGTTTAAACATTTTAAAATTGAAGCCAATAACACGGAATATACCGGAAATGATTAACTCTTAATATATGAAATATGTAATAAATAAATAAATATTATAAAATTCAACATATAGCAAGGCTTCATTGGTCAAAAGATATCTTAAATATACGGTATTTTAATCGAAATCGTAAGAGACATTTTTGATAAACTCAAAATGTTTGAAAAATCTTCCCTGTAAAGGGTAAATTGGGCTGGGGGATTTTCTGTAAAAAAAAAAAAAAAAAAAAATTGTGTCGCATCCTTGAAAAATGCTAAACATAACATTTAAGGTATTTAACCGACTTCTCGCTTTTAAGCTACGCTTTTCACAGATATATGGACCTTTTTCTAAAAAATGTTTTTTTAAGGGAACCTCAAAATATACTATATTTTCGTTGAAATCAGAACATCAATTTTTGGGTGATATACAATACAATGCATTATATACTTACGTAGTACGTGTAGAGAAAGTAAAAAGAATATTTCCTCAAAAAGCCAAAATAGCACAACACACCTATGCCTATATAATACCAAAATAAAATCTCTTCAAATGTTTGGTGGTTTATAATCTCAAATTATAAATTTAAGGATTAGTGGATATTCACATGGAATCTCTGATATACGAATATTATAATAAGGTTTTTAAACGTTGTATATTAGTGTTTGGTTTATTAAAATGCTACACAAGGTAACCAATTTATAAAGATATCTAAATATTATATTATGAATGTATCAATCATTTAACGTTTTCTGTTTGTTTGTTTTTTCAGGCAAGTATCTGCAAAATGCAGTTTTGACTTCATTTCATAAGCGGTAAGTCAACATATACTAGAAATGTCACATTTTAAACCGACACGCTGTAAAGGTAATACAAAAATTAAAAGGGTTTTGGAAATAATGTATAACAAAAGTTATTCGGAGAATGTATAACATATTTAACAAGTTCTATACGTAATCAAATTCCTGTATTTTCTTATACGTATATGAGGATGTGTTTTGTTAATGTGTTCTGGCATGCACGAGAGACTCAGCATAATTTGGTTCTACTTATTTTCGTCTATATTGAGGTAAATGAGAGGAGAAATTAATCTCAGCGTAAAATAAATAATGGAAAAATACCTTAAATATTATTATTTTCTAAACAAAAGCTGTTAGAAAAATTATATCGATCATAATATTAGAGACATCAACCAATTCTCGCAATTTTATTGTCTACGTTTTATCACTCATTTTATCTAAAGTACATGAACTTGTTTTATGTAAACTGAAACATCCTTATAGTAGTAGTAGTAGTAGTAGTTATTTCCTGTAGCTTCTAAGTGGAGCATAGGGCATCTTTACGATGTTTCCAGAATCATATTTGAACCTTTAGTTCGTTAGTTCGCCACTATGCGCCATGGTAACGAGGGAACAGCTCGCCATCCCATAGATGTCACTGTAGAACGAAGTCACGACTTGCGGACGCGAAATGGCGGAAGCTTGCCCAGGAATCTTCTTTCAAGGTATGGGGCCTTTTTACGTGCAAATAAACATTACACGGGACCACCGATTTAGTTTCCTTCCGAAAAAATCCATCATTGGGTTTTAGAGGCTATCATGGTAACCACTACACCACGGAAGGAGATCAAAACAATTATATATATATATGAACCAGTAGTGTTGTAGGCTATCACGCTTCAATTGTTTTCAATAATAACTATTACCAAAGAATTTAAATGGAAAAATAAAACAGTTTACTTCTCTTAGGAGATTGTGATTTAATCTAGTGCACTGATGCAGTAAATTGAACCATAAAATAACCACATCAAATGCCTATATTTTATCAATCACCAATTATTTAACTTTGTATTCATTGTGCCTACAGCGAATACATGTAACTCTAGCTGAGGATTCTTCTAGTTGCTCTCGATTATATCGATAAAAGCTGAAGCTGAATATTATTGAGTTATTTCGATTTTTACCTTCTCTACAAGTACTATGTACATATTGTATACATAGTGCATTCCAACCAAAAATTCGATATTGAGATTTCACCGAAAATATATGCTTTAGTGTCTCCTGTATAAAAAATAAGTATTTTCAGAAAAAGGTCCGTGTGTCTGCGAATACGATAACTCAAAAACGAAAAGTGGGTAAAATACCAAACTTGGTATTTAAGTTTAGTATCTTCCAGGGATGCGTCACGAAGATTTTGAGAAAAATCCCCCCATCCCAAACTACCCTTTAAATGGATCTTTTTTTCTAAAATGTAGATTTCCTAAAAAAAATGGTTCTAACGATTTTGATTAAAATACCGGATATTAAAAATATTTACCTGAAGAATAAAATGTATATCTTGAATTGTGTGGGAACAGCCTCTGAAGACTACTTTATACTGGAAGAATTTTACGGAATTTTGCAACACTGCTAAACCGTAAGAGATAGACAAAAACTTACTGCACAAAAATGTAGACCACGTTAAAACACAGGATTTGTGTTACATGCATTTTTTCGTGGAGTTGATCGTTTTTTAGATATTCCTTGTTTTTGATTTCAGCTATAATTTCTCATACAGGAACTTGTCCACTCCTGTCCATACAAACAAAGGAACTTCACTCAAATTGCAACCAGCTTTTGACTAATACTTTAACCTATGGTACTCCCTTTTTTCACTTCTACTTGCAAGGGAGCAAATAATAAGACAATTTCTGCTAATTTTAATCATCAGATTTTTTTCCCTGTGCCCGATTACAAGCCCCTCACCACCAGTTTGAGTGTAAGATGCTGTATAACCTTTTCTGCACGTTGTAATAACTTCAGTCATTCTGGAGCTATTATTACTATCACTCTAAATCACTCTAAAAAGTTAATGTTGATCCCAGATAGCCCGTTATGCAGATTAACAGCAGTAATTGATCCAAATTTACCACAAATATATCGGTTAATTTTATTCTGTGTGTAGATTATCCAGTTTTATTTACTCTTAATTTCATGGTTGTAGGATTTTAATACGGCTGGATGCTTTAAATTTTTACTAGCTGTTTACCTATCGCATCATTAGCAATTTTCTCGTGTTGTTTTATGAAATAATTAAACTGCACTCATTCGTGCTCACATCCCCCGGGGAATGGCCTAATGTAAACAAAGGAATGAAACTGATGTTTAACTATCAAATATGATGTATACATAGCGGAAAAACAGAAGCGTGCAGCGTTGAGATTTATTCTTCTCTGTTTACATCAAAACTAAGCCATCATAGAAAGGGTTTTAATAACGAGACCTCGCAAAGGGTCTTGTTTTAGGTGAAGCGATTATTTATGAGTTTAGTATTCTCATTAAATCATTCCATAATACTGTGATGTTACTTTCCAAACACACGTGCTATCTACATAGTGTATAGAGAATCCAAATGAGCATTTTTGGAAAACGGTCCGCGCCGCGCGCGTGTGTGTGTGTAACATAGCTTAAAAACGAAACCGTTAAATACCAAATTTTGTATTTACGTTTGGTATCTTCCAAGAATGCGACACGAAGATTTTCAAAAAAATCCCCCCACCCTAAACTACATGGAAAACGTTTTGAAAAGTTTGATTTTATTAAAAATGGTTCTAACGATTTTGATTAAAATATCGTATATTTAAGATATTTACATACCAAATAAAATGTATATCTTGAATTTTCTGGGAATAGCCTCTAAATACCTCTTTATTCTGGATGATCTTTGTTGAATTTTGCATAACTGGTAAACCGTAAGAGATAAGACAAAAACTTACAACACAAAAAAAATGTAAATTACGATAAAACAGACAATTTATGTCATATACATTTTTTTTTCGTGGAGATGGCCTTCTTCTTCTTCTTCTTCTTTTTTTTTTTTTTTTTTGAGACATTCCTTGTTTTTGATTTCAGTTCTAAAATAGGTTCTTAAAATGTTCTCATTGGGGAACATGTCAACGGAACGGATTCCAATCCCACAGCAACATTTTAGTCTATTTAGCCTAGTGTATTCCCTTATTTCCTTTTTACTTATAAAGGATCTAAGTAATAATCCCGTTTCTGCTAATGTTTTAGCATTAAATAGATAGAAGAATAAACATCTTAACAATAATTTATTACAGAGCTGTAGAGAAAGCAAATCAGATTTTTTAATAACATTTAGCAACATAATGGCTCTGTAAACAGTGTTGTCAATTGCATTATTCTCTAGCCTGAATTTACAATATTCTGCATTTAAAGGGAGTCAGACAAAATTAACTCTGCTAAATTCATGGCCCATTATCTCAAAAACCATTTAAAATACCAGATTTCAGTTTTTACACGCTGTAGATGCATGCCTTCTCAATTTGCTGTTATACAAATGTGTAATTTGTTAAGAAACGTAGGTTGTTTTTCTTAACTAAACAATTTCTTGATTAATATATCTGCAATTAATCTTTTAAAAAGTTAACCAACCATGTCATTAACACTAAAGTAGATAAACAACAGCATTGAGGCGTTCTTTTTGTGATGTCAAATTTTTATTTAACTTCAATAACTCTGAGAAAACAGATTACAAAATATTGTTCCCAGAAAAAAGTAATCAAAGTAAACATCTGTGTTCCATTCACATGACTTTCTCCACATCTCTGCAACAAATTGTTGTTAGAAAGTTTATGCCTCTATTTTATGCTAATCGAGATAAACATTAGCAAGTACTACTACTTGCTCCCTTGTAAGTAGTAGGGAAATAATGAAATACACCAGGCAATAGCGATAGTCAAATCTTTTAAAAGTTTGCTACTATGTGATTGAAATTCGTATCTTTACTTGACCAGATATTGATAAATGTTTGTGTGAGGCAAGTTTTAAGTATTATAAAACTGAAACCAATAGCAAGGAATTTCTAGGTAATGGTGAACTCAAAAAAAAAAACAAAAAAAAAAACCATATGGCATAAATTATGTGTTATAGCGAATCTATATTTTGGTGTAGTAAGGTTTTGTCTATCTCTTACAATTTACCAGTTAATGAAGAGGTCAGCCAGAATGAAGAGCTCTTCAAAGGCTATTTCCAAAAAATTCACTATACACATTTTATCATGTAAATATCTTTAATGTGCGGTATATTAATCAAAATTGTTAGAGCCATTTTCGAGAAAATCAAATCGAATTTTTCCATGTAAAGGGTAGTTTGGGTTGGGGGAATTATCTTAAAGAAACTTTTTTCACAACCTTAGAAGATGCTGTACTTGAATATCAAGTTTGATATTCAAGCGACCTGGTCGTCTTTGAGTTATGCTGTCCCAGACACAAAACTGTTTCTAGTGTTTTTTTTTTCTGCAATTAATGATTCTCAAAATATGTATTTCCGGTGAAATTTCCATAGAATTCTTCGGTGGAATACAATAAATAAATTCTCTATCTACTCTTACATTGTACATGAATGGTAGAGAAAGTAAAAACAGCTGAAAGCTTATCAGCCATCCCAAAGAGTAATCGAGAATCTGTCATCACATGTGGTACATTCTTGATGTACCCACTTCCAACCGACGTTTACAAATGTTGAACCAAAATTAAAATGGCGTTTTATTTATGGACGGTATTTAATTGCTGTGGTTCTCAGCGTCCCATTCTGTACTGGGCGTGAAAGACCGCTTAATTTTCCTCGAGGTTCTTTAACGTGCCGTAAATCTACGACACGGGACCAACAGCTTTACTTCCCTTCCGAAGGAAGCCATGCTAAGGATTTTTACGCCCGA
This sequence comes from Hymenopus coronatus, assembly GCA_030762935.1. Classification (NCBI taxonomy): domain Eukaryota; kingdom Metazoa; phylum Arthropoda; class Insecta; order Mantodea; family Hymenopodidae; genus Hymenopus; species Hymenopus coronatus. The sequence goes on along the minus strand of CM060880.1, from coordinate 24,690,546 downwards.
AAAAATGCATCGCCCCCCGCCGGGTTTGAAACCGCAAAGTTAGCATTCAGTGTGCATGTGGTAAACAAAAGCGGAGAGCAATTTTTGAGAAAATTAATATTTTCGATTTTTATAAAGGGTAGTTTGGGGTTTGGGAATTTTCTTGAAAAACTTTTGTCACGTCCTTGGAAGATGTTGAATTTAAATATTATGTTTGGTGTTCAAGCGATTTGTTCGTTTTTGAGTTATGCTGTCCACAGTCGCACACGGACACAGACACACATATATAATTTTATCTAAAAAAGGTTGTTATAGAGAACTTCGGCCTCTCTAGAAATTAAACAAATTGTGGTTTGATTGTAAGTTTGGTTTATACTTGTTACGTTTTCACCAATTTTTTTTATCGGAAAAGCTCCGTAATTAAGTTAAACGCTAATTTATTACGTGCGAGTAGCGATCCTTTTTTGTGAATATTTATGAAGTATGCTGCCTAGAAGGAGTAGAATATAAACAAAGAAGTCTTGTAGTACTTTTGCAATGTAAATATATAATAATACTACACACTAAAGTGCCTAAAACCTGAGTTTCATTGTCGGCGGCAGGCGAACAGTGTTGTGGAATGCAACAGCGGCATATGTCGCTAGACGCTGTGCTGATGTATGACAAGTATGTTTCACGCAGATACAGCTGTTCAGTGAATTTTATTATGCAGAACTTCGGCCACTCTAAAATCGAATGAAACTAAGTGCGATTGATTGACTTTGTATTTATGATGACAATTTCAAAGCCTGTGGATTTCAAATTTAGCGCGAGGTTAGGTTCCAATCCGTTTAGGTTAGTGTGTGTATATAAACAGGTAGCAACATTAGTTTTTTAAACCATCTCCCCACCCCTAGTCCCCCTCTAACCACACCGGTCCCGTTGGAGTGCAAAACTGGTATAAGTCGCAGCGGAGAGAGTTAGCGGTCCAACTTGTAAATAATTACCCTAAAAAAAATCTGAAAATCAGTGAATCTCAAGATATGTATTTCCGCTGAAATCTCCATATCGAATTTTTGGATCAAATACTATAAATAAATTCTCTATCGGCTATGTACATTTACACGAGTGTTAGAGAAAGAAAAATCTGATGTGTACCATTCACATGCCTTTCTCTATATCCCTGCAACAAATTATTCTTAAAAAGTTTATACTTCTATTTACTTTATGCTAATCAGAAAAAATTAGCAAAAATATTTTTATTACTTGCTTCCTTGTAAGTAGAAGCGAAATAAGGGACTACCGTAGGTTAAAGTGATAGTCAAAAGCTGGTTGCTATGTCAATGAAGTTCCTTTGTTTATAAGGATAGGAGTTGACAAGTTCCTGTATGAGAAAAATATGTTTTTCATAGCAGAAACCAAAAATAAGGAATGTCTCAAAAACAACGAACTCCACGAAAAAAATGTATATAGCATAAATTGTGTGTTTTAACGTGCTCTTCATTTTTTGTGTAGTAAGTTTTTGTCCATATCTTACGGTTTAGCAGTTATTGAAAATTCAGTAAAATTCATCCCGAATAAACTACTCTTCAGAGGCTATTCCCAGAAAATTCAAGATATACATTTTATTTGTCAGATAAGTATGTTTAATATATGAAATTTTAATCAAAATCTTTAGAGCCATTTTTGAGAAAATAAAAATTTTCGAAAAAAGTTCCATGTAAAGGGTAGTTTGGGGTGGAGGGAGTTTTCTCAAAATCTTCGTGTCGCATCCCTGGAAGATCCTAAACTTAAATACCAAGTTTGGTATTTTACCGACTTTTCGTTTTTGAGTTATCGTGTTCACAGTCACACGGACACACGGACGGACGGACGGACACACACACACACACACCTTTTTGTGAAAATGCTTTTTTTTGGATATTGGGGATCCTAAAACACATAGTTCCGGTGAAATCTCGGTATCGAATTTTTTGGTGGAGTGCAATACCTTCTGAATAGTGCGTATAGAGAGTATAGAGAAAGTAAAAAACAGTTGAAAGCTCATCTGCCGTCCCGAGGAGTGGTTGAGAAACTGTCTTCTTGATGTATCCACTTCCACTGGACGCTTACAAATGTTGCCTATTGAAAGTGGAGAAGTTTTAAATGGAAGACTAAATTAGTTATCTGAGAAACGCAGCTCGTATCACTGTGGACGTAAGAGCTCCATTACTTTACGACGCTGCTGTAGCTGTTTAGCACCTGCTGACAGCAATCTGTAAACATCCCGGAGAAGCGGCTGTAGCCTGACAAAGCGATCATCAGCTGCGTGGTTTACGGCGTGTTTTATTGCAACTTGTTTCAAGTACCACAACGCTGTACAACGCGTGCTGTCAGCTACCGGAATACAAATTGCTACGGGATGGTGAACTTCTGTCTTGTGGGGCACGTCATGGCCGTGGCAAACAATCATCAGTGGTCGCTTTATTTCTGGCTTTCTTGACACATGTGTCCCACACAATATCGAAACTTACTTGTTTACGGACTGATATAGTGTGGAAATGGAACTTACGATAATGCATTTGAAGCATCCAGAATGTCTAGTTTTAACATTTCAGAGAAAAAATCTGATGTGTACTATTCACACGACTTTTTCTATGCCTCTGTAACAAATATTGTTAAAAAGCTTATCCTTCTATTTATTACATGCTAATCAGAAACGAAAAAAAATTTAAAAGATAGCGGAAATAGTCTTATTACTTGCTTCCAAGTAGAAGCGAAATCAGGAAGTACCATAGATTAAGCTGGTAGTCAAAAGCTGCTATGTTACTGAAGTTCCATTGTTTGTATGGACAGGAGTTGACACATTCCTGTATGAGAAAAGTATAAGTTTTTCCACGCAGAAACCAAAAACAAGGAATATCTCAAAAACGATCAACTCCACGAAAAAAAAAATGTATGTAACATAAAGTGTGTGTTTTAACATGCTCTACATTTCTCGTGTGGTAGCTTTTTGTCCATCTCTTACGGTTTAGCAGTTATTCAAAATTCCGTACAATTCATCCAGAATAAAGTACTCTTCAGAGGCTATTCCCAGACAATTCAAGATATACATTTTATTTGTCAGCTAAATATCTTTAATATACGAAATTTTAATCAAAATCGTTAGAGCCATTTTTGAGAAAATCAACATTTTCGAAAAAAGTTCCATGTAAAGGGTAGTTGGAAGTGGGGGGGGGGATTTTTCTCAAAATCTTCGTGTTGCATCCCTGGAAGATACTAAACTTAAATATCAAGTTTGGTATTTTACCCACTTTTCGTTTTTGAGTTATCGTGTTCACACACACGCGGACACACTGACACACGGACACACACGGACCTTTTTGGATACAGGGGACCTTAAAACATATATTTCCGGTGAAATCTCGATATCGAAGTTTTTGGTGGAGTGCAATACCTTCTCTATGCACTAAGTAGAGAGAAAGTAATTAACATTTATGAAATATATTTCACAATAGATCCTGGAATAGAAGAAACAAATGAATATCGCTGTCACGCTGCAAATCACAGATACGAAGTAAGTAAAAAAGTTTGATGTGTTCCAGTCACATGACTTTCTCTACATCGCTGTAACAAATTATTGTTAAAAAGCATATTCTTCTGTCTAATTTATGATAATCGAGACAAATATTGGCAGAAATTGTCTTAATTACTTGCTTCCTTGTAAGTAGAAGGTAAATAAGGAATATACTAGGCTAAAACGATAGCCAAATCCTTTAAAAGCTGATTGCCGTGTGGTTGAAACCCGTTTCTATGCAGGGACAGGAGTTTACAACTTTGCATGTGAGAAAAGTTTAGGTATTTTAAATCTGAAAACAATAACAAGGAATATCTCGGAAATGGCCAATTCAACTAAAAAAGTATATGACATAAATTGTTTGCTTTAACGTCGTCTACAATTTTGTGTAGTAAGTTTCTGTCTATATCTTACGGTTTAGCAATTACAAAAAATTCGTCAAAATTCATCCAGAATAAAGAGGGCTTCAGAGGCTATTTCCAGAAATTCAAGATATACATTTTATGTGTCATATAAATAGCTTTAATATAAGGTATTTTAATCAAAATCTTTAGGCCTATTTTTGAGAAAATCAAGCATTTTCGAATTTTTTCCATGTAAAGATTAGCTTGGAGTGGGAGGATTTTTCTCAAAATCTTCGAGTCACATCCCTGAAAGATACTAAACTTAAGTACTTTTCGTTTTTGAGTTATCGTGTTCACAGACACACGGACACACACACGCAGACCTTTTTCTAAAAATGTTTTTGTGGTTAAAGGGGACTCTAAAAGGTATATTTCCGGTAAATTCTCGATATCAAATTTTTGAGTGGAATGTAATACCTTCTCTATACACTAGGAACATAGTACGTGTAGAGAAAGTAATAATCTAATCATAAATAATTTGTCTATGAATATGGACGACTTCTAAAAATAGTGTATGTCACACGTTTTTAAATGGTTTTGTGTTGTTATATTGCCTACGGTCTCGTTTCACAAGTCTGCTATTCACAATATAAATTTAACACATATATCATCAATAACTATTAATTGACGTTTCAGAAAATAGTGCATTTCTCGCAGACTCACCACTTAAACTGCTCCTAAATGTCGATTTCAAAACAAATTATACCCAAGAGCATTCTCTTAGCGTTTGTTAATGTTCTGTATTCATCATTTGTTCTCTGATCATTTAAATGATGTCAACATAACCGTTATAATGTCGCTTCATTACACACATCAATGTATAAGCCTGTTAACATGAGTGGGGGGTTTACCGTTGCTTTAATCTCTAATATTCCAGAAGGTTTTTATAGCTGCATTTGTAGTGTATCTTTAACTTTGCCTTTGGCTTAAGAAGAAACTTCTTCAGCTGAGAATTTTTAATGTTGGATCCAAAAATTCGATAACAAGATTTCACCGAATCCAATAAAAGTATTTTTAGAAAAATGTCCGTGAGTGTGTGTGTCTGTGGGAACATAGCTGAAAAACGAAAAGTCCGTTAAATGCCAAAATTAGTATTTAAATTTAGTATCTTCTAAGGATGAGACAAGAAGATTTTCAAGAAAATCCCTCCTCCCCTCACTACCCTTTACATGGAAACAAATTCGAACATTTTGGTTTTATCAAAAATGGCTCTAGCGATTTGATCAAAATAGGGTATATTGAAGATAATTACTTGACGAAAAAAATGTGTATTTGAATTTTCTGGAAATAGCCTCTGAAGACATCTTTATTCTGGATGAATTTTGAGGAATTCTGCGTAATTGGTAAACCGTAAGAGAGAGACAAAAACTTAACAAAAAAAATGCCGAGTTCGTTAAAATACACAATTCACAACTTATGTTATATATATTTTTTCGCGAAGTTGACTGTTTTTGAGATATTCTTTGTTATTGGTTTCAGTTTTAAAATACTTACACTTTTCTCATACAGGAATTTTTCAACTCCTGGCCATGCAAACAAAGGAACTTCAATCACATAGCAACCAGCTTTTAAAAGATATGACTATCGCTTTAGCCTATGGTACTCCTTTATGTCCCTTCTACTTACAAGGAAGTAAGTAATAAGACCATTTCTGCTAAGTTTTTCTCGATTAGAATGAAGTAAATAGAAGAATAAGCGTATTAACAATAATTTGTTGCAGAGATGTAGAGAAAGTCATGTGATTGGAACACATCAGATATTTTTTTTTTTATAAATCACACATTCACTTATCCATACTTCTAGACTCCACGGAGAGTAGAAAATGAATGTAGTTAAAACAAATGCTCCAGTACCGAAGAACACGGAGAAATCTGGACGGTGACCTAATCACCACTGAAACTAATTAAGCCAAAGGTTTTATTTATTTTTACTTTCTCTATACGTGCTATGTACATAGTGTATAGAGAAGGTATTGCACTCCACCAAAAAATTCGATAACGAGATTTCACCGTAAATATATGTTTTAGGGTCTCCTGTATCCAAAAAAAGGTATTTTCAGAAAAAGGTCCGCGTGTGTGTCCGTGAACACGGTAACTCAAAGACAAAAAGTCGGTAAAATACCAAACTCAGTGTTTGAGTTTAGTATCTTCCAGGGATGCGACACGAAGATTTTGAGAAAAATCCCCCACCCCCAACTACCCTTTACATGGAACTTTTTTCGAATATTTGGTTTTCTAAAAAATGGCTCTAACGATTTTGATTAAAACATCGTATATAAAGATATTTACCTGACAAATAAAAAGTATATTTTGAATTTTCTAGGAATAGCCTCTGAAGACTACTTTATTCTGGGTCAATTTTGCGGAATTTTGCATAACTGCTAAACCGTAAAAGATGGACAAAAACTTACCACACAACAAATGTAGAGCACCTTAAAACACACAATTTATGTTTGTATATTTTTTCGTGGAGTAGATTGTTTTTGAGATATTCCTTGTTTTTGGTTTCAGTTATAAAAACTTATACTTTTCTCATACAGGAATTTGTCAACTCCTGTCCATACAAACAAAGGAACTTCAGTCACATAGCAACCAGCTTTTGATTATTAGTTTAGCCTATAGTACTCCCTTATTTCCCTTCTGCTTACAAGGAAGTAACTAATAAGAATATTTGTGCTAATTTTTTTCTCGTATAGCATGAAGTAAATAGAAGCATAAGCTTTTTAACAATAATTTGTTGCAGAGAGGTAGAGAAAGTCATGTGAATGAAACACATCAGATTTTTAATAATAGCTTTCATATTGTTTTTATTTGTGGCGATATCTTAGAACCGCCCTGGGGAGCTGTTAAACGGAGAAGAGTGAAGTCTCCCCATTCCACCTGGAGCTGTTACTAAAAGTGTTGTTCGGCACGTACAACACTTACACCCTTGACTTGAAAACTTTTTCGAAAATGTTGATTTTTTTCAAAAATGGCTAACAATTTTGATTAAAATACCATGTGTTTAAGCACAAATAAGTGTATATCTTGAATTTTCTGGGGATAGCCTCTGATGACCTCTTCTTTCTGGAGGACTTTTGTATAAGCGGTAAACCGCAAGAGATCGAAAACATCTTACTGCACAAGCGTGTAGATCTCGTTAAAATGCACCGTCTATATCAAATACTGCTTTATGGTGGAGTTAATAATTACCGAGACATTCCTTGGTATTGGTTTAAATTTTAAAATACTTTTCTTTAACTCCAGGTCGTGCAAAGAGCCTCGAATTTTGATTTTATTGTATAGCGACAGCGTTTAAAAATGACTCACTAGTGTATTCCCATATTTCCCTCCTACTAGAAATATGGTAATTTCTGCTAATGTTTATCTCGATTAACAGGATGTAGATAAAACGTTTTATGAGAATAGTTTGTTTGCAGAGCAGCTAGACACAATAATGTGAATGTAACACTTTTTTTTTTAGTTATGCTGATCATTTTTCGCAGTCGGTTTAGGGATCAGAAGCCACAGAATGAAGAACCTGTAACGAGTGGTCGGCTCGGCATGAGCGGGAGGAAGTGGATGCCATGAAATGAAGGTGATGATGGAGCAATTGGAAAACACCCGCCCAAACGCCGCTTCATCTACCACAGATCCTACATGCGGACGCTTGGAATCGAACCCGAGCCGCATAGGTGGGAGGCGTACGGTCTAACCACAGTGTGACGGTGCCACCTATGCTGATCATAAATAAATACATGGATATTTTTCTGAAAATGCTTTCTTTGCATATGTAGGGCCTCAAAATACGTGTTTCTGGTCAAATCCCAATGCGAGGATTTCAACTAACTGCTGCCTATATAATATTTGACCCACCTACTTGCAACGACCTATGAGTTGCTTCATAAGTGTAGACAGACGAAAACCCGACGCTGAAAGATGTTCCGGAATAGTGAAGTGAACTAAACAGGAAAAGCTAAAAGAAGAAACAGCGAAAAATAAAACACTTGTATAAAAATCTGATGTGTTCCATTCACATGACTTTCTCTATGTCTCTGCAACAAAGTATTCTATTTACTTCATCTAATCGAGAAAAAATTGGTAGAAATAGTCTTATTACTTGCTTCCTTGTTAGTAGACGCGAAATAAGGGAGTATAATAGGTTAAAGTGATAAAAGCTGGTTGCTATGTGACCGAAGTTCCTTTGTTTGTATGGACAGTAGTTGACAAATTCCTGTATGAGAAAAGTATGTTTTTCAAAGCTGAGACCAAAAACAAGGAATATCTAAAAAACGATCAACTCCACGAAAAAAATGCATATAACTTGAAATGTGTGTTTTAACGTGCTGCACAATTTTTGAGTGGTAAGTTTTTGTCCATCTCTTACGGTTTAGCAGTTATGCAAAATTCCGTAAAATTCATCCAGAATAAAGTAGTCTTCAGAGGCTATTCTCAGAAAATTCAAGATATAAATTTTATTTGTCAGGTAAATATCTTTAATATACGATATTTTAATCAAAATCGTTAGAGCCATTTTTAAGAAAATCAAAATTTTCGAAAAAGTTCCATGTAAAGGGTAGTTTGGGGTGAGGGGATTTTTCTCAAAATCTTCGTGTCGCATCCCTGGAAGATACTAAACTTAAATACCAAGTTTGGTATTTTACCGACTTTTCGTTTTTAGTTATCGTGAAAATGCTGTTTTTGGATACAGGGGACCCTAAAACACATATTTCCGGTGGAGTGTAATACCTTATCTATCGCTATGTACATAATACGTTTAGAGAAAGTAAAAATCAGTGAGCACGTGTATGAAAGGACGCAAAGGTGATGCAGATGGCGAGCGAACGTGGGAATGCGAGCCACAACCAGGAGCACTGCCAGCAGCCCTGATCAACTAAAGTGAACTGTTATTGAAGCAATAAAGCTCTCATAGAGAAGGTTAGGTCAACATTTTAAAAGGGGTGCCACTGACACACACACAATAACCCAATTAAGGCCTGCAGAGACACACAACGAGTTCGATGATCCGTGAGGTCACGATCACGAAGCGATCTCTGTCGGTCAATAAATAATAACATGCCCACGCTTTTGGGTGCACTCCATAAATTTGTGTGTCGAGGAAACGTTCATTATCTCAGCATGTAACGGTCTTCACACTTCAACAGTTCTAACACAGAGTTAGCCATGGGCAATAGCTGACAATTATTGTCTTAGCAGCAAACATAATGGTCTATAGCTTTCGGCCACGACTAGTTAAAAATCTGAGGTGATCATTCACCAGACTTTTTACTTTCTCTATACGTACTATGTACATAGTGTATAGAGAATGTATTGCACTCCACCAAAAAATTCGATACCGAGATTTCACCGGAAATATATGTTTTAGGGTCACAAATATCCAAAAAAAGCATTTTCACAAAAAAGTCTGTCTGTGTGTGTGTCCATGTGTCTGTGAAAACGATAATTCAAAAACCAAAAGTCGGTAAAATACCAAACTTGGTATTTAAGTTAAGTATCTTCCAGGGATGCATACGAAGATTTTGAGAAAAATCACCTCACCCGAAACTACCCTTTACATGGAACTTTTTTCGAAAATTTTGATTTTCTAAAAAATGGCTCTAACGATTTTGATTAAAATATCATATATTAAAGATATATACCTGAAAAATAAAATGTATATTTTGAATTTTCTGGGAATAGCCTCTAAAGACTACTTTATTCTGGATGAATTTTGTATGACTACTAAACCGTAAGAGATGGACAAAAACTTAACACACAAAAAGTGTAGATCACGTTAAAACACACAATTTATGTTATATACATTTTTTCGTGGAGTTGATAGTTTTTGAGATATTCCTTTTTCTTGGTTTCAGCTTTGAAAAACATACTTTTCTCATACAGGAATTTGTCAACTCCTGTCCATACAAACAAAGGAACATCAGTCACATAGCAACCAGCTTTTGGCTTTCCCTTTAACCTATGGTAATCCCTTATTTCGCTTCTACTTAAAATAAAGCAAGAAATAAGACTTTTTCAGCTAATTTTTCTCGATTAGCGTGAAATAAATAAAAGATAAGCTTATTAACAATAATTTGTTACAGAGATATAGAGAAACTCATGTGAATGGAACACATCAGATTTTTCTATCTACTATTATTTATTGAAAAAATAGCAAAAAAAAAATAAATACCGGACTATGTATCTTAAAACAATCAGCGCAACAAATAGATAGAGATAGTTTAACAGAAATATACAATGCCTTCATACATTCTCATTTGAGCTATGGGGTCGTATTATGGGATAATGCACAGAAAAAAACAATGCAAAGAATATTAAGACTACAGAAACATGCCATTCGAATAATATGTAAACTAAAGAAGACGGATACTTGTAAAAATTCCTATAGAAAACTAAATATATTAACATTTGCGGCACTGTATATATGAATGCGTTAAATACTCAATAAAAATCATAGCAATCAACGTAAAAACATGCACATACACAAACATGACACAAGAACGAAACAAAATTACTTCATAAACAGACTAAGAGGAACGTTAAGTAACAAAAGTATAGAAAGTAAAACCAAAGATTTGTACAGTCATTTGCCTAAACAAATAAAACAGATAACTGAAGAAAACTGTAAACTTAAAGCAATTAAAAAGGATCTCTCAGAAAATGTATTTTACTCTATAGAGGAGTACAAAATGTTAAATTAAATAAGTTATGTATATTTTGTAAAGTGTATATACTCATGGTATTATTTATAATATATATTTAGTTTTGTAATCAATCTCACGATCCTTGTAAATTATGTATTACAAATGGAGATAATAAAGAAAGAATATATATTTGTTACTAACTATATTTATAAAAAATCTGATGTACACTAATCGAGATAAACACTAGCAGAATGTTCTTTCTACTTAGTTTCTTATAAGTAGAAGGGAACTAAAGGAATGCTCTGGGCTAAAGTAATAGTCAACTGTTTTAAAAGCTGTCGTTATGCGATTGTCATTGCAAATGGCTGCTTTGCTTGGCCAGGAGTAGAACAAAACAAAACGGACGCTTCATGTCTGAGAAAAGCATGAGTACTTTACAACTGAAACCAATAAAACGGAAACGGTATCTTGGAAACGGTTATCTCCACAACAAAAACGTAAAGTACATACATTCTATGTTTTCACGAGATCTTCATTTTTGTGTAGTAAGATTTTATTTATCTCTTACGGTTTAGTAGTTAAGCAAAATTCGTCAAAATTCATCCAGAATAAAGGGATCTTCAGAGGCTATTCCCAGAAAATTCAAGACAAACATTTTATTTGGGATGTAAATAGTTTTAATATACGGGAGTTTAAACAAAATCGTTTAGAGCCATTTTTGAGAAAATCAAAATTTTCAAAAAAGTTTCCACGTAAAGCAGAGTTTGTTGTGTAGGATTTTCTTGAAAATTTTCGTGTCGTATGCTTGGAAGATACTAAACCTAAATACCAAGTTTGGTGTTTAACGATCTTTTGGTTTTTGAGCTATGCTGTCCACACACACACACACACACACACACACACACACACAGTCTTTCTACTAAAAATATTTTTTTCGTACTCAGGGGACCCCAAAACATATTTTTCTAGTGAAATCTCGACATCGAATTTTTGGGTGGAATATAATACCTTCTCTATCTACTATGTACATTGTAGATGCGGGCTAGAGAAAGTAAAAACTTGCTGTGACATGACTATGACGGTGATGTAACAGCAATACACACAGCTTTACATCAACTGATGTATCTCCCAAGAAATTCTCCAAATTTGCAATTTTCTCACATTCTATGACTGACTAATCACTTTATATACAATTATTCATCTAGTTAATCATAATGGCTGAAGACTCCGAAAAGACCCTTCTCATCTACCCTCGCTTCCCGTAAAACTGGCGACCAAGAAAAGGTGCGCGCATACTGTGTTTATATTAGGTAAGGTTTTAGGTTCAGAACTTGCAGCACTCTACCGAAGACAGTTTGCTAATAACACACGAAGATAAATCAGAATCGTGATGAAAGGAAGTACGGTGAAATGAGTAACCGAAAGGAGGAGGGGGGGGGGAAATGAAAATGATGTGGGTGTACCGTTATCGAAGACTACTGCCATGGTTAACTGGTGCTCCCTATCTTGTAGCCGACATCTGTTGGACACTATGTGATTTACAAAAAAAGAAATCTGATGTGTACCATTCACATGACTTTCTCTATATCCCTGCAACAAATTATTCATAAAAAGCTTATACTTCTATTTACTTTATGCTAATCAGAAAAAATGAGCAGAAATAGTCTAATTACTTGCTTCCTAGTAAGTAGAAGCGAAATAAGGGACTACCATAGGTTAAAATGATAGTCAAAAGCTGGTTGCTATGTCAATGAAGTTCCTTTGTTTTTTATGGATAGAAGTTGACAAGTTCCTGTATGAGAAAAGTATAAGTTGTTCATAGCAAAAACCAAAAATAAGGAATGTCTCAAAAACGACGAACTCACGAAAAAAAATGTATATGACATAAATTGTGTGTTTTAACGTGCTCTACATTTTTTGTGTAGTAAGTTTTTGTCCATCTCTTACGGTTTAGCAGTTATTCAAAATTTAGCAAAATTCATCCTGAATAAACTACTCTTCAGAGGCTATTCCCAGAAAATTCAAGATATAAATTTTATTTGACAGGTAAATATGTTTAATATACGAAATTTTAATCAAAATCGTTACAGCCATTTTTGAGAAAATCAAAATTTTCGAAAAAAGTTCCATGTAAAGGGTAGTTGGGGGTGGGGGAATGTTTCTCTTCGTGTCGCATCCCTGGAAGATACTAAACCTAAATACCAAGTTTGGTATTTTACCGACTTTTCGTTTTTGAGTTATCGTGTTCACAGACACACGGACACACACATACACACGGACCTTTTTCCGAAAATGCTTTTTTTTAGATAAAGGCGACCATAAAACATATATTTCCGGTGAAATCTCAGTATCGAATTTTTTGGTGGAGTGCAATAAATTCTCTATACACTATGTACATAGTGCGTATAGAGAAGGTAAAAATGACTTCATATCTACTTCTGTTTCTATAGCAATGGCGTCTACACAACCCCTAACTTATAGGAATGGATGAGGACAAGTGAATACAGTAATTCTCTGTGGTCTAGCCTCTGGTTCAAACCGACAGAAAGCGATGGCAAGCTTCCTTCGGAAGGGGAGTAAAGCCGTTGGTCCCGTGTCATATATTTACATGTAAAAGAACCTCAAGCCTGATAAAGAGATTTCTGAGCAAAATTAAGCGATCTTTCGCGACCATTATAGAATTACACGCTAAGAACGGCAGCAGTTATAGAGCATCATAAACTCGGATAATTAGTTTAAGTGAATACGAATTTTAAATGTCGCAAAAATCGATGGAAAATCTTGGAAGCTTTATTTGTAACTACGCATTACATAACCTTAATTGTCACTCTTAACTTGGTAATTTTGAAAGAAATTTGACAGATAAAACAATCGCACCTGATGATTGGAACGTTAATGAAAGATATTGAAGTTCACATCGTAAATTAAGCCTAAGAGAGAGAGAGAGAGACAGGTAGACAGGGACGTGTTCTGAGAAAAAGCATCACCAAATCAATTACACGCATGAGACACGTAAAAGGGTGTCTAATCACGACGTACTTCAACAAAATAAAAAGTATGTACCTCCAGTAATGCAGCGAACCATGAAATCCCATTACAGAATCGAAAACTGTCTTACTAGCACTCCATAAACAATTTACAATCCAGTGCAGTAGTTCAACAATTGGTTGTACTCCACTTCTGACGATAAAAACGATGTAGTTACTGTCTGACAACGAGAGAAGGAAAGCCAGAAGAATGTGTTGCATAAACATTTTCTGCCTGGCGATAAAGTTCTTGAACGCTCGCATCGATGAACATAAATATCGCTGCTTTAGAGCTCGCGCGCTAGCGCTGGAAGTGTGCCAGTGTGTGTCCTAAAGTCGGAGAGATCCATAGTGATTTCTGGCAGTTGCCTTACCTCGTGGTCGTTCCGTCACACTGTTGCCACTTCGTCCCGTCCAGGCTACAGTACCAAAATTCTCATGTTATATTCACAATGAGATGTAAGCGCAGATGCAACGTAAGCGCAAGAATTTGGGCTCATTTAATGTAAGCATTCACATAGAAACACGCAAGACGCGACACAATGCAGTGCAACGCAAGAGTTTGAAAACTTCAAACTGTATCCTTGCGTTGCGTGTAAACAGGAGGAATTCTGCTTCTTTTCTCTATGCATTGCTTATGAATTCAATAACAAATGATCGTACTGCGAGCTTTTATAGGATCTGCTGTACCTGCATGCTCTTCTATTTGGTGCAGTGCCGCGCCATCTCTAATTTCCCTCAAGAGGTTATGAGTGTCTCCTTGCTAATCCTTCTTCGATTTAATGAATGTAACTCTCATCTGTGTCTAGATTTCTTTGCCCTCATAAATTAAAGACACAGAGAGATTCTTGGCATTTCTGGTTACAGCGAGTACAGAATAGAGGACTCTAGTCAATCTATTCTGTATGTCGACGTTCCCCAGTGAGGCTACTACATGAAGCTTCGGCCCTCCCATACGTGGAGGATGTAATTAGGCGCCGGGCTCAGAAATTCTGCGCCAGATTGGGCGAATATGAGAACACAGATCGCTGGGGGAGTACTTACTTACTGAACGCCGATACAAGCGGTATCGGGTTTCTCGCATGGCTTGAGGGCACCTCCAGTAACAACGGCTTCAAACCAGCAAATTAGCTGTTGGGAGTGTCAATCAAAATTCTCCAACAAAAACAATTTTAATCAAATCAAACACCAGCGGAGCACAGGAAAAGGATAATGCTGCTCCTTAAAAATGCAACCATTTGAGGAGTCATCTAGCGCTACCTCCTTAACATCATCACCCGAAACCCCAAATATTACCAAACCTAAACCATCCTCCTCATTCCTGTGGTTAAACCCTTATCAGGGTAGGTACACAGAAACTGTATCTAGACTCACCATGAGTACCAGATCTCGGACGGACGGACTTCTTAGGTCAAAGCCCTCGATATACAATAGGAGCTGAAGGAGGCTATACAAATGAAACAATTTCAACTTTATAGCTGCGATATTTATATGTCTAAGGTTAGTCCCTCGAATGCCCTTGAAGAATTTAGATAGTTGAAAAGTTTTGACCACCCCTGCATACCCATCAGAGGGAGAATATAAAACAGGAAGGCTCCATGAAGTAGCGTCATTAGAGGACAATAATATTAGGAGTATTGTAACGCGCAGTAAGGGCGTGTATGCTATAATTGCAGTGTAAGACTGTTTCTAACAATGATTCAATAAATCAAGCATTATACTTGAGAGCATTATTTCCACTTGGTGGGATATAACAAGGAAATTATTATGCTGCACTTCTAGCTCTGCCCACATTCGTGATAAACTGATTGTCTTGGAATGTAATCTTATAATACTTTAATCGGATACATTTACTTGTTTTATTCCATCTTCCTATTTGTTGGAGAAATAATGAGATACTACCACCTCCGTGATTTTGCGGTCAGCAGCAGTCTGGCTAACTTCCGGGTTCGGTTCCCGACACGCACAAATTGTTTTATAAGCGATAGGTCAGGAATAGACGACTTCAGCCTCGTAATGTCAATTTGGAAGTCATTTGTTTACTTCATACTAATCGAGAAAAAAATAGCAGAAATAGTCTTATTACTTGATTCCTTGTAAGAAGAAGCGAAATAAGGGAGTACCATAGGTTAAAGTGATAGTCAAAAGCTGGTTGCTATGTGACTGAAGTTCCTTTGTTTGTACAGACAGGAGTTGACAAATTCCTGTATAAGTTTTTTAAAGCTGAAACCAGAAACAAGGAATATCTCAAAAACGATCAACTCCACGAAAAAAATGTATATTACATAAATTGTGTGTTTTAATGTGCTCTACATTTTTTGTGTGGTAGAGTTTTGTCCATCTCTTACAGTTTAGCAGTTATGCAAAATTCTGTAAAATTCAACCAGAATAAAGTAGTTTTCAGGGGCTATTCTCAGAAAATTCAAGATATACGTTTTATTTGTCAGGTAAATGTCTTTAATATACGATATTTTAATCAAAATCGCTACAGCCATTTTTAGAAAATAAAAATTTTCGAAAATATGTCCATGTAAAGGGTAGTTTGGGGAGGGGGGGATTTTACTCAAAATCTCCGTCTCCATTCCTTGGGAGATACTAAACTTAAATACCAAGTTTTCGTTTGAGTTATCGTGTTCACGGACATACACACAGGCGCGCGGGCGCGCGCGCATGGTACTCTTTCAAGAAATGCTTTTTTTTTTTTATATACAGGAGATCCTAAAACGTCTATTTCCGGCGAAATCTGGTATCGAGTTTTTGGGTGGAATGCAATACGTTCTCTATACACTATATATATACGTATTGCATTCCACCCAAAAACTCGATACCAGATTTTGCCGGAAATAGACGTTTTAGGATCTCCTGTATATATATATATATATATATATATATATATAGTGTATAGAGAACGTATTGCATTCCACCCAAAAACTCGATACCAGATTTCGCCGGAAATAGACGTTTTAGGATCTCCTGTATATAAAAAAAAAAAAAAAGCATTTCTTGAAAAAGTACCATGCGCGCGCGCCCGCGCGCCTTACGTTCTCTATACACTATATATATATATATATATATATATATATATATATATATATATATATATATATATAGTACGTGCAGAGAGAGAGAGTAGAAATTAAATATGTGTTCCATTCACGTAACTTTCTCTGTCCGTTCTGTAAACAGACATTCGTTGAAGAGAGCGACTGAGAGACCACGGAGATGTACACGCCATTGATGATGCCTGCCGCAGACACAGGCGAAACGTCTGGGGAACAAGGGGAGAAGTCCAGTGGACCACGGCCTACAAACCCGGTTTTGTTTTCTATAAGCGATTCTAACACCGGCCATGAAAGCCTTCGAATTTTAATTGAAGTTCATTTCGCTTTGCAAGGCCAGCAGTAAACAAATGTGAGATGAAAGGAAAGGTAACACCGTTTGAGAAAATATACTTAGTTAAAACTTGAAACAAATAACAAGAAATATTCTGGAAACGGTGAACTCTACAAAAAAACCCATATTACATAAACTGTGTGTTTTAACGAGATCTACATTTATTGTGCAGTAGGCTTTTGTCTATTTCTTACGGTTTACTAGTTACGCAAAATTTACCAAAATTATTCCAGAATCAACTGGTCTTCAGAAGCTATTCCCAGAAAATTCGAGTAAAAATCATTATAGCTATTTTTGAGAAAAATAGAATGTTCAAAATGTTTCCATGTAAAGGTTAGTTTGGGATTGGAGATTTTCTTCAAAATCTTCGTGTCGCGTTATATATATATATATATATATATATATATATATATATATATATATATATATATATATATAACGCGCGTGCGCAGACCTTCTTCTAGAAATACTTTTTACAGGTTTGGGGGACCTCAAAACTATATTTCCGGTGAAATCTTGGTATCCAATTTTGGGTGAAATACAATAGTTACCTTTTGTATACACTATGTACATAATACATGTACATGTCAGAGGATTCTTTTATCTACATCGTGCTAAGATAAACATTAGCAGAATTGGTCCCTTGCTTCCTTATTCAAGTTAGATAATTTATAAAAATTCATCGCTGTGTGAAAAAAAAATGAAATTCGGTTCTCTTTCGTTATACACAGATACAGAGAAAATAGCGATATTCAAATGTTTAAGAGCTGGGCGCTTACACGCTGTCCTCCATACTCTTTCCATGCAGTGGCCAGAAACAACTGAAAATCGAGAGGACTTTAAAAGAATGACAAATTAATTCAAACAATAATTAATAACGAATACCTTTGAAATTGATCAGTTACAGTAAAAGTTATCTGAAAACATAGTGTCTTTAACAGATCTACATCTTTGTGTGATACATGTTCGTCTATCGCTTAACATATAAGCTTATACCTAAACATTTCTTCCGAATGAAGCGGATATCATAGGCTATTCCCACAAAATTCAAGATACACTTATTGTCATATTAATCTCTTTAATATATGTGCTTTAAACAAAATCAAAAGAGAAATTTTATAGAAAATAAAAAAAAAGTTCCAAAATATTCCACATAAATAGGTATTTGGTGTGGAAATATTTTTGAAAATCTTCGTGTCGCATATTTGGAAGATTCTGAACTTAAATCACATTTATCCGACTTTGTTTTTAGGACCTTTTCCTAAAAGGCTTTTTGGGTTCCAGGTTCCTTCAAACAAGTATTTCAGGTGAAATCTCTAGGACTAAAAGGCTGATAAGATACAACCATATGGCTTTCTCTACCTATTAAGAACTAATGTTCTTGTTTATTCTATATATTATTCATGCAATTATCTATATACTTCTTATTACTCATGATAAATTCTAGCACCAGTGGTATATCAATAATGTTTTCTAACAAGTATACAGGAGGCTAATCTAATTTCTACTGTTATTTACTTGCTTACCTTGGTATTGCAGATTCTACACAAGTGCAAACAAAAGAAGCGTACCTGAAAGTATACGAAACATTCAAATATTTTCTTAAGGTAAGGGTTTGTCAAAACAAAATAACAGTAGTACCCAAAAGCATAATCCTAAGAATACTGGAAAATTCAGCTATTCCGGAAACATCTGATATTACGAAAAATCTTATTGTAAACAATACTTGAAAGAGATATGCAGTTTGCTTGAGGTAAACTTTTCCATTCCATTTGGTTGACTAGCTAATCTTAACTTCTCTAAAATGCTACGAGCTATTCACAGAAAATTCAAGAGCTACGTTTAATTTGTCATATTAATTTCTCAAAGATAGATATTGTAATCAAAACCGTTAGGGTTTATTTTGAGGAGGGAAAATAAATAAGGGTTATGTATGTAAATTGCTTTGAAAATCATCAATTAGCATCCTTAAAGTGTGACTGAAGTATGAAATGTAATATTTATCCGACACATACACATTATACATGTGCTTCCGGTAAAATCTCATTTCGCAATTTTAAATAGAAGGGTTGGGCTGAAATGCAAACTCGTTTAATGCTATGTAAAACAACTTATGATTAAAGTTTCAGCCAGTTTGTATGAACATTAAAAATATCTGATGTGCTCCATTCACATTGCTTTCTCTACCTATTCTGTAACAAGCTGTTCTGAATAGCTTTTTTCTTCATGCTAATAGAGATAAATGTTAACAGAAACAGCCTTAGTACTTAATTTTCTTGTAAGCAGAGGGAAATAAAAGAAAATTCGTCATGGCCACGCTTGCTAAAGTGTCTAGCTTTCGTGCTTCGGAGCAGAGCTTCTTGAGCATGGGTGTTAGTTGCGTATTTCTATCGTTGTGTTCTATGTGTCATTCTCTTTCCCTTATGGATAGTTAGCTTCTCCCTATGTGATTGAAAATCTGCTCTCTTTGCTGACCAGGAGTAAAACAAAAGAAATATGAAGCAAATGACGACTTCCAGAAACAGTAAAATATAAGTATTTTAAAATTTAAACCATTAACAAGGAACCATTAGCCCCCAAAAATGTACATGGCAAAAATTTTGGTTTAAACGAGGATCTACATTTTTTGTATAGTAAATTTTGTCTCTCTCTTAAGGTTTA
Organism: Hymenopus coronatus; assembly: GCA_030762935.1. Lineage (NCBI taxonomy): Eukaryota > Metazoa > Arthropoda > Insecta > Mantodea > Hymenopodidae > Hymenopus > Hymenopus coronatus. The sequence continues at coordinate 24,670,908 of CM060880.1, read as the reverse complement.
CCAGTTATGTAAAAGTAATTCAGAATGAAGAGGGCTACCCCCAGAATACTCAACATAGGTACACATTTTAATATACGGTATTTTAATCAAAATCGTTAGTTATTTTTGAGAAAAGTAAACATTTTGAATTTTTTTCATGTAAAGGGTAGTTTTGGCATGGGGGGATTTTCTTGAAAATCTTCTTGTCACAACTTTGAAAGATATTCAACTTAAACATAAAATGTGTATGAAACCAGCTTTTCGTTTTCAAGTTATCGTGTTCATACACCAGCGCGCGCGGATCTTTTTATAAAAAGGCTTTTTGTATAGGGGACCTTAACGTGTATTTGCAGCGAAATTTCGGTATCGAATTTTTGGCTGGAATGCATAACCTTCTTTACCCATGTACTGTGTACGAAGTAGAGAAATTAAACATAAGGATTTTCATTTGTGTGCATGCAGTCGTTATTAGTGACAGTCAAGTAGATTAAGACTCCAGTTCCTAACACCCCGGAAGACCACCCCAGGAGTTTAGTTCCAGGGTAGATGGGGACTTACACCCGTCCTGTAATCGGTAGCATGGCGTGCTAGGATGTCGACACGCCCATTCGGAGTCATTGTTCCTTTAATGTTCATCAACCCCCCCCCCCCCCCCGTTTTGTAAACCCTCTAATAAATCGGGCAGTACATCACTGCTATCTCGGTTCCTGGGGTTTCTATAATTGCATCAGAAACCTATTGTTCTTAATCCGTCTAATACGGGGGTCGGCTGATAAGTCCCGGGCCTCTCAATGGAAACACCTTTTTTTTCCCCTTTATTTCTCAACATAATCTCCAGAAAGGCTAATGCATTTGTCATATTGGTGTTCTAATTTAATTAAACCATCTCTGTAGTGCGATTTATCAAGGTCCTCAAAGTGGCTGTTTACCGCATCAATGACCTCCTCATTGTTGTGAAATCTTCGTCCTCCAAGAATTTTTTTAGGTTTGGGAACAGGTGGTAGTAATTGGGTGCTAGATCTGGCGAATAGGGTGGATGTTCAAGCAATTCCAACTTGCCAAATGAGGTCTTTTCCTTTTCACCTCATCACTCAAACCTTGCAGTAAGCTTACGTAATAGTCACCAGTAATACTTTTACCCTTTTCCAAGTAATCAATAAAAATAATTCCCTGTGCACCCCAGAAAACACTCGCCATAACCTTGTTAGCTGAAAAAATTGACTTTGCCTTTTTACTTTCTCCATACGCACTATGTACATAGTGTATAGAGAAAATATTGCACTCCACCAAAAAATTCGATACCGAGATTTCACCGGAAATATATGTTTCAGGGTCCCCAATATTCAAAAAAAGCACCTTTACAAAAAGGTCCGTGTGTGTGTGTGTGTGTCCATGTGTGTGTGTGTCCATGTGTGTGTGTGTCCGTGTGTGTGTGTGTGTCCGTGTGTCTGTGAACACGATAACTCAAAAACGAAAAGTCGGTAAAATACCAAACTTGGTATTTAAGTTTAGTATCTTCCAGGGATGCGACACGAAAATTTTGAGAAAAAGCCCCTCACCCCCAGCTACCCTTTACATTGAACTTTTTTCGAAAATTTTGATTTTCTCAAAAATGGCTCTAACGATTTTGATTAAAATTTCGGATATTAAACATATTTACCTGACAAATAAAATGTATATCTTGAATTTTCTGGGAATAGCCTCTGAAGAGTAGTCTATTCTGGATGAATTTTACTAAATTTTGAATAACTGCTAAACCGTAAGAGATGGACAAAAACTTACTACACAAAAAATGTAGAGCACATTAAAACACACAATTTATGTTATATACATTTTTTCGTGGAGTTCGTCGTTTTTGTGACATTCCTTATTTTTGGTTTCTGCTATGAAAAACGTATACTTTTCTCATACAGGAACTTGTCAACTCCTATCCATATAAACAAAGGAACTTCATTGACATAGCAACCAGCTTTTGACTATCACTTTAACCTACGGTTGTCCGTTATTTCGCTTCTACTTACAAGGAAGCGAGTAATTAGACTATTTCTGCTATTTTTTTCTGATTAGCATAAAGTAAATAGAAGTATAAGCTTTTTAAGAATTATTTGTTGCAGGGATATGGAGAAAGTCATGTGAATGGTACACATCAGATTTTTTAGAGTTGGTTCACCTGGCGCAATCCACTGTTTTGACTGATTTACGTTCTGGTGTGTAGTGATGTATCCAAGTTTCATCTATCGTAATAAGCCGTCTCAAACATTCACTGGGATTTTTACGGTAGAGCTCCACATTCATAACAGAAACAGTTTGTCTTTGCAACTTTTGATCAGGTGTCAACAAACGCGGCACCTTGTGAAAGCCTAAAACATTACTTAAAATATTACCTGCACGTTCTTTTGATATGTTTACAGCCTCTGCTATCTCAAACAACTTTAATCTGCGGTCTTGCAGTACTAAACAATGAATTTTTTCAATGATCTCTGGAGTAGTCACTTCTACAGGGCGTCCAGAGCGAGGCTCATCACTAGTGCTCGTACGTCCCATTTAAAACTCTGCAACCCATCCTTTAATCATTGAATATGAAGGGGCAGAGTCTTTCAATGTACTGTCCATTTCCTCCTTGATTTCTTTAGGCGTTAAGCGTTTCAAATGGAAGTATTTAATCACTGCTCGTTTTCCAAATCATCCATTTTCGTGAAAACTCTAAAGTTGTCTTGTTTAAAATGCTGTCATTCGAAAACTAAACAAGCTATTGACCCGTAACTATGGATACAAGCTAGTCTAGAGTGTAATTATGCGATGCTACCGTCTAACTGGCCTAGTGGCGCTATATCTGTGTGAGGCTCGGGACTTAACAGCCGTCCCTAGTATACCTAATTACAAACAATTTTTTGCGATTATCGAGTATCCTACAGTATTTTTCGGAACATGATGGCCCTACCCCACTCTTCTTACAAAGTCACTTTAAAGTTTGCTGTTAGGGGCTTGCGGTTGGAAACCACCCCTCGTCAAGTCTTCCACTTATTGGTCTCCAGGGAACAGATTTTACTACGTTGCCTCTCGCGCCTAGTACAGGTTCCTCTTATGTTTGCTAATTGTTATTGCCCAGTGGAAGGGGAGAGCGGTCTAATTTGAGGGTCATCATGTTTTGGAGAAGAACTATATAAACCTATCGATAGCCTATTAGTACACTAAAAGTTGATGAACAATTTTTACTTTCTCTGGTACGTATGTACAATATACATAGTAGCTAGAGCAGGTATTGTGTTCCACTCAAAATGTAATGTCGAGGTTTCACCAGAAATATGTCTTGAGGTCCCCTGAGTTCGAAAAAAGCATTTTTAGAAGAAGGTCGTGTGTGTGTGTCTGGACAGCATAGCTCAAAAATGAAAATACCGTTAAATACCAATCTTGGATGCGGCACGAAGATTTTCAAGAAAATTCCCCCACCCCCAACTACCCTTTACGCGGAACATTTTTAAAATGTTTTTCTTAAACATGGCTCGAACGATTTTGATTAAAATACCGTACACTTACAAAACAAATAAAATGTATATTTTGAATTTTCTGGAATAGCCTCTGAAGACCTCTTAATTACGGATGAGTTTTGCAGAAATTCGTATAATGGTTAAACCGTAAGAGATAGACAAAACTTACTACTAAAAAATAAAAGTGTATATCTCGTTAAAACGCATAGTTTATGTCACATGCATTTTTCTGGTATAGTTGATTGTTTTCGAGATACTCCTTATTGTTTCAGTTTTATATCTGACGTTTCTTAAACGGGACCATGCTAAGAGAACCGAACCTCAATTGTTTCACATAGCGATTAACTTTTAAAGATTTGACTATCGCTTTAGCTGAATTTATTCCCTTATTTCCCTTCTGTTCACAAGGAAGTAAGTAAGCAATAAGACCAATTCTGCTGTTTATCCCGATTAGCATGAAGTAGGTAAAAGAATAACATTTTATTCGAATAGTTTGCATATGGAACAGTTAGACAAAGTTATATGAATGGAACAACCAACTTTTTTTTTTTTTTTAGTTATGCAGTTTAAGGGAATGCAATAAGCAAGATAATTATTTACACATAAACATTGAATAAAAGGAAACAAAAATGACGTACAATTTTAGCAACGATATCTATCGCAAAGATTTGTACACGTGATAGCCATCGAATGAAAAACTGTTTACATGAGGTGTTTGTATGGTCAATGTGACGTCATAACTTCCAGGTAAAATATTATTTGTACACAATGAAATGCTCAAGGAAAACAAAACCCTTAAGGGAGACAAGTTGATGACAAAAATCGGCATTAATTGCTGTTCTATCGTATAATACAATAAAATTTGCTTCAATCATTGCGTATCAGAATTACAATACGACGAAAGCCTCGGAAAACTATTTTTCCATGGTATTAACGACCCTTAGAAAAAATCAACAAGAGATGGCGCTCGTAGCATCGAAAAAGATTTGCTCATAGCATGCAAGATTTCTCACTAGAATGCGATTGAAAATTCAGCTATTTTTACTTTCTCTATACGTACTATGTACATAGTGTATAGAAAAGGTATTGTATTGCACCTAAAAATTCGATATCAAGATTTAACCGGTAATACTTGTTTTAAGACCTCCTAAATCGAATAAAAGCATTTTTAGAAAAATATCCGTGTATGTGTGTGTGACAGAGAGAGCGAGAGAGAGAGAGAGAGAGAGAGAGAGTGTGTGTGTGTGTGTGTGTGTGTGTGTGTGTGTGTGTGTGTGTGGATAGCATAGCTAAAAAACGAAAAGACCGTTAAATACCGAACTTTGTATTTAAGAAAAGAAGATGTTCAAGAAAATCCCCCCACCCTCAACTACCCTTTACTTGGAACTTTTTAAATTATTTTTATTTTCTCAAAATCGGCTCTAACGATTTTGATTAAAAATCGTATATTATTACTGAATTTTCTGGGAATAGCCTCTGAAGACTACTATATTCTGGATGAACTTTACGGAATTTTGCATAACTGCTAAACCATAAGAGATGGACAAAAACTTACCACACAAAAAAATTAGAGCACGTTAAAACACACAATTTACATAATATATATTTTTCTTGTTTTTGGTTTCAGCGTTAAAAAACTTGCACTTTTCTCATACAGGAATTTGTCAACTCCTATCCATATAACAACCAGCTTTTGACTATCACTTTTACCTAAGGTACTCCCTTATTTGGCTTCTACTTACAGGGAAGCAAGTAATACGATTATTTCTGCTAATTTTTCCTCGATTAGCATGAAGTAAAAAGATGATAAGCTAATTAACAATAATTTGTTGCCGAGATGTAGAGAAAGACATGTGAATAGAACACATCAGATTTTTCTGCATCATTTTCGCCACACAACGAAATCGACCCTCTGTTGTTAGGTGGGCAGTGTTCTGGTTTCTTATCCTAGAGATCTTGAACATTTTCTGTAGTTATAAGCTTTTGCTACTTTACCCAGAGTCTGGAATTGTGCATATGAGAGTGAATGTTATGTTTAATGCTAAAAATGATTCAAATCAAGCGTTAAAAATACATACAGTCAGGGAGTTTTTTGCACGGCAAAATCCCGATATAACGATTAAAGTTGGGAACTTACGCATGAAAAAAGTTAAAACACCTAAAATTTATGTAATTCGTTGTTTAAGAAAGAAATAAAGATATGCCTCAACACACTTAAGCCAAAGATTTAAGAACCACTGACAGCTATGTAGCGCGAATGGATTGATGTGACGGACATAACCTCACTACTTCGGTTGTGAATGAACGTGGTGCGCATGCGCGCTAACTGCACGGGTCATTACACATTCCTGCAGCAGACGTAGGCAGTAGCAGAATAATTTCACGCACCTTGCATGTCACACACGGCCAGTCGTCCTATTGTCTTTATGCGATTCTTATTCACAATTTCCTCTCTCCCCCCGTTTTGGGCATTGCTTGTCGGACAACACCCAACTTCACTGTTGAGACACGCCTCCCTTACTAATTTAATGTATTCCCATCAGACAGACATTTTGCGAACAGCCCCAAAAGAGACATCAGCTTCAGAGTTTTGTTTTAAACAAAACACAAACACTAAACAAACGCGTTATTTCCCCACAGTGTCAGAAAATAATCCTAAAGTTCGTACATTTTGAACAGGCTCTTCATAAAACCTATTCTTAAGTTTCTATTGATTTCAAAACAATTGCAGCCATCGCTTAGGATTTTAAAATTCTTCTACACCATTTTCCCTCGCCATACTTTAATAAATACCAACATAGCCTATAATGTTTCATTCCATGTATTATCTAATCTTCAATCTGCATTTTGCAGTCATATACATGCGTGAGGTTTTTTTTATCATTTATGTTCCGTGCTAAGATGCTTTGTAAATCTGAGATTCTCCAAGAGTTTGATTTTATTTTCTTCGTCACATAAATAATAAACAGAGGAAGTTTTGTATATTACCCTCAAATTCTATGTCAAGATTTCAATGCAAATAATGTTTTTGAGGCATTTGTATCTAAACAGCACAATAAAAAGAAGCGTAATAAATACCAACTTGAGGTTTGCTCTATACTTGAAGACAAGGTGTGCTTTGGACCACCTGGGTAGTGTTGTGGTAGCGTGTCTGCATCACATTCAACAGGTTGCGAGTTCGAATCTCGCTTAGGGTGAGTTACCCGGATAAGGTTTTTATGGGGGAGGGCCGTTATCCTGAGAAGACGAATGTCGAGAAACTTTAGACTCCATGGACCCCGAGATCATTTGAGATCATTTCATAAATTTCATTCATCGTCCGATATGACCAACCAGGTTAAAGGATGTTAACCTATGGGGAAAAAAAGCGTTCTTACAATAAAATGTAATAGTGATTTAAAACCTGGTGTTTAGCAAACTTTAAATGTCCTTTATTTTTTTTTTTTTCAGAAGTACCTAGTTATTCTACAAATTACATGTACAAATATTTATTGCACCTTCCTAACAAGTACACAATAGGATTTCACCAGATGATTTTTGAGGACATCTGAAAAAATCGGATGCGTTCCATTCACATGACTTTCTCTACATCTCTGCTACAAATTATTGATAAAAGGCTTATGCCGCTATTTACTTCATGCTAACCCCCCCCCAAAATAGCAGAAATAGTCTTATTACTCGCTTCCTTGTAAGTAGAAGCGAAATAAGAGAGTACCATAGGTTAAAATAATAGTAAAAAGCTGGTTGCAATGTGACACGTTTTTCAAGGCTGAAATCAAAAACAAGGAATATCTCAAAAACTGTCAACTCCACGAAAAAAATTAACACAGCATAAATTGTGTGTTTTAATGTGCTCTACATTTTTTGTGTGGTAAGTTTTTGACCATCTCTTATGGTTTAGCAGTTATGTGAAATTCCGCAAAATTCACCCAGAATAAAGTAGTCTTCAAAGACTATTCCCAGAAAATTCAAAATATACATTTTATTTGTCAGGTAAAATAACTTTAATATACGATATTTTAATGAAAATCGTTAGAGCCATTTTTTGGAAAATGAAAAGTTTCCAAAAAAATTCCATATAAAAGGTAGTTTGGGGTGGAGAAATTTTTCTCATATTCTTTGTGTCGCATTCCTGGAAGATACTTAACTTAAATACCAAGTTTGGTATTTTACCGACTTTTCGTTTTTGAGTTATCGTGTTCACAGACACACGGATACACTGACACAAGGACACACGGACATAAGGATATAAGGGATCCTAAAACATATATTTCCAGTGAAATTTCGGAATCGAATTTTTTGGTGGAGTGCAATGCCTTCTCTATACACTATGTACATAGTGCGTATAGAGAAAGTAAAAAGGGGGGATTTTTAGAAAAAGAACCGCGTGTGTGTGTGTATGAATAGCATAACTTAAAAACATATGGTCGAATAAATACAGAACTTGGTATATATTTTTAGTATCTTCCAAAGATGCTACACGAAAGTTAGGAACTTACCCAACTACCCTTTATATGAAGCATTTTTCGAGATGGTTTGTTTTCTTAAAACTTATAAGGATCTTGATTAATACTACAATTTATTTGACAAATAGAACGCATATTTTGAATGTTCTGGGAATAGTCTATGAAGTCCACTTTATTCGGAAGGAATTTTGTGCCTATACCTATGTAGTGTAACGGGCATATGTTAAGCGGTACGAGAAAACAAATAATGTGAATGATCTTAAAAACACAGATTCTATCAAATCTGGTAACGTAAGCAATTTACGAAGTATCCGTTATTAATTTCTCGAGTATTTCAGTATTTATCATTAAAAAAAAAGTCCCAATATTAATCTCGCGATTGCAAATAATGACATTTTAAGGCCAACATATTATGGCGTTTAATTCTTCAACATTTGACTATCGCTGTTTCCTTTGTATCTATAACGAAATGCACATGGCAATAAAGTTAATTTTTATACATATATAATATGTCATTCGCAATATGTAGAACGTGAGACAGAGTATTCTGCTTGAAGGAATGTCGATATGTTTATATTTTGGTTGCGATCCAGCTTATCAGTAGGCAACCAAAGACATAGCCAAAGTACAAGTAGCATTACTGTATTCAAATGTTTCTACAGCTCCTCAATCCCGTTCTTTGCATAATGATTGATACCAGCTTTACAGTCTTCTTCCAGGTTAATAACAAACTGCTAGTGTTTACTTCCATAAAGACTAAAGACTAGCGCTAGCGTACTTCACTTTTTTGTGGACAGAAACGTTAAGACTTCTGCGCATACATGTTAGCGCAACTTCTCCCACTATCAGCCTTTCAGGCGAAGAATTCCCACTGCGCAGCTTCAGAGTTTTGCTCTTGTCTTGCCTCACGGCCTATATATGGTTGTGGGGATGTGGTCTCGAAGGGCTGGCTGAACTTGTCATCTGACTACGGATGATGGAGGCAGCTAGACTAGAGACCTGTACCCATCATCTGACTATGGTAAGATACGAGGATAGTCTTGAAAGGTTTCTGTCCATCACATACCGTCAACGAGGTATCTTACCGAAAGTTCCGTCGCGATATGACCTAGAAATTTAAGCGACATAAAATAAAATAGATTAAAAAGATTATCTCGGAAACGGCTAGAAATACATACAAGTTCTTTGTCACAAATTTTATAAAAAGCTACATACATGTTTTGTGGTAGGACCCATCTCCTTTGCTTTTCTATTTATTAGCACATCATTTATTGAGAATGAATCACGGTTATTCAGAAGCTTTTCATGACAATAACTTAAATATATGCCAACTTAATGAAAACCATTACAACCGCTTCGGAAAACATAATGACACGATTTTTATGCAAAGTGTTATTTCATATGGTGGCGTATCCTTGAAACTTGCTGGTCTTTAAATCTTGTATATGTCGAACTTTTTATTTTGAGTAATGGTATCCATTCTCTCTCTCTCTCTCACCCACTTTAATGCAATTTTAGGCTACAGGATAGCCCGATATATGCGCTAACAATCTATCTATCCAACTTGAAAGTTAAAAGAAAAAATCTGATGTGTTCCATTCACATGGCTTTCTCTACTTCTGTGTAACAAATTATTGTTAATAAGCTTATTCTTCTGTTTACTTCATGCTAATCGAGAAAAAATTAGCAGAGATAGTCTCATTACTTGCTTCCTTGTAAGTAGAAGCGAAATAAGGGAGTACCATAGGTTAAAGTGATAGTCAAAAGCTGGTTGCTAGGTGATTGAAGTTCCTTTGTTTGTATGGACACGAATTGACAAATTCCTGTATGAGAAAAAAAATTAAGTTTTTTAAACCTGGAACCAAAAACAAAGAATATCTCAAAAACGATCAACTCCTCGAAAAAAATGTATATAACATAAATTGTGTGTTTTAATGTGCTCTACAATTTTTGTGTGATAAGTTTTTATCCGATTCTTACTGCATTAGCAGTTATGCAAAATTTCGTAAAATTCATCCAGAATAAAGTAGTCTTCAGAGGTTATTCCCAGAAAATTCAAGATACATATTACTTTCAGGTAAACATCTTTAATATACGATCTTTTAATCAAAATCGTTAGAGCCATTTTTGAGAAAATCAAACTTTTCGAAAAAAGTATCATGTAAAGAGTAGTTGGGGGTAGGGGATTTTCTTGAAAATCTTCGTATCGCATCCTTGGAAGATAGCAAACTTAAATACCAAGTTTGGTATTTAACGGTCTTTTCGTTTTTGAGCTATGCTGTCCACAGACACACACGCGGTCCTTTTCCAAAAATGCTTTTTTTGGATTCAGGGGGACCCAAAACATGTATTTCCGGTGAAATCTCGGTATCTAATTTTTGGGTGCATTACAATACCTTCTCTATACACTATGTGCATAGTGCATGTAGAGAAAGTAAAAATTGGCTTCATATTGTAAAACTACTATGTTGAATGTTTCCAACAACAATTAGAGGGACACATTCTTTAGAAATCCATTAAAACGAACATACGTAAATTTTGTTGAATGGATAATTCAAATTTTCTAGTTAATCATGCTTGAAATTGTTTACTTGGCTATGGACCAACAAAACAGGCGGAGGTTCGAACACGCGATACCATTTACCGGGAATAAGGTCTTTAACGCCTACTCTAATGAACAAACAAGGCCTCTTAGAACTAATCGCGTTTCTAGGAGGCGTGGACATGAACAAATTGAGTTAAGACAGCCGTGGACTGCTGGCTCGATGCAACTGCAGCCGAAGGCTGCTCTCTTTCCCTGACATGTTTACATTCCAACAACACTGATCAAACACTAGGAAATGAAAAGCGGCGCATACTGATCAGAGCTGCCAACTTGACGGATTTTCCGTTAGAACTGACGGATTTTCAAGTTGTATGACGGGCAAAATTTAGTTTTCACGGATGACGTATGTTTTTGACAGATATTATTAAAATTATTAATATTATATTGGTTTCTTTTTTAGAAAAACTGTCATGAATCTAATTCTTTGTGTACCTGCAAATATACCTATATATGTCGCATTAAATACATATAGGATGTAAGCGAAAACTGAATAGAAAAGAAGTAATTTAGTTTCCTTGCAGAAGTTGCTCTTACATTGTAGTTAATCACTGTGCAATTAGATCTCTTGGTCATCTTTCATATTTAACCAAGAAATATATCCAAAGTGTTGGCCTCGAGTTTTAATTGAATGTTTATTTTTGAAAGAAAGTACGGAAAGTTCTAATTTTAACGGATTTTTGGGCGGAAAAATTGTCATGTCTTGGCAACACTGATACCGATTGTCACTCCAACGAGGGGTGAAGACGTACTGCCACGTTGGGGGATGTACAGCACTTTAACATGGGACGTAAAACGAAAACTTCGTTGGTTTTGGCGATTTTGTAAGTTACTCTTACGAACCTAGCATTATTAGTGCTGTGCTGCATAATTTTCGTCAAGCCGGTTTACAACGCTGAGCCTTGAATCCTTTATTTTTCTATATAAATCATTAAACCTCCACTTCTCTCATATGCTGCTCCTGTATGCAGCACAGCTAGCAAGACTCATATTCATCGGTTACAAGTCATCCACAGCAAATTCCTATGAAAAGCCACAGATGCTCTTTGGTTCGTTAGAAACAGCTAACTTTATCAGGAACTAGGAATCTTCCCTCTACAGAAATGCTTCTCAAAATCCTGTCTATCTAATCTATCTAATCTATATATTATAATATATATAAAACTATCTACAGTACTCTCTCACTTACAGCTTTGGGACCAGAATCCATCAAATAAAGACTGAAAATTCCCTCAAGATCTGCTCAGCGATTCCGAAGACAGTGTTTTCATAAAGAACCTTTAACATCATACTTTAACCATAAAATATTTCTTAAGCATTGATTCAGTACACCAATTATTACCATTGTAAACAATTGTACATTCTTAAATTATGTATGGAGGAGCCAAAGGCCAACCTCAGCTTGTTCATATTATATAGGTTATCAATAGGTTGTAAAGCAATACTTGTATGGTGATCGGTTAATAATGAATATTTAAAAACAAGTTTACATATTTGTACACTAATTTGGCCAAACAGTATAGGTTTCTCAATAAGGAAATATAAATAAAAGACAAGGGTGGTTTTAAAAAAAATCTGTTCCATTCACATGCCTTTCTCTACATCTCTGTAACAAATTATTGTTAACTTATGCTTCTATTTACTTTATGCTAATCGAGAAAAAAATTAGCAGAACTAATCTTATTACTTGCTTCCTTGTAAGTAGAAGCGAAATATGGGAGTATCATAGGTTAAAGTGAAGTCAAGGGCTGGTTACTATTTGTATGGACACGAGTTGACAAATTCCTGTAGGAGAAAAGTACAAGTTTTTCAAAGCTGAAATCAAAAACAAGGAATATCTAAAAAAACGACCAACTCCTCGAAAAAATGTATATAATATGAATTGTGTGTTTTAATGTGCTCTACATTTTTTGTGTGGTAAGTTTTTGTCCATTTCTTATGGTTTAGCAGTTATGAAAAATTTCGTAAAATTCATCCAGAATAAAGCAGTCTTCAGAGGCTATTCCCAGAAAATTCAAGATATAAATTTTATTTGACATGCAAACATCTTAAATATAAGATATTTTTATCAAAATCGTTGAAGTCATTTTTGAGAAAATCAAAAAAGTTTAAATGTTTTCCATGTAAAGGGTAGTTTGTGATGGGGAGATATTCTTGAAAATCTTCGTGTCGCATCCTTGGAAGATACCAAACTTAAATACCAGGTTTGGTATTTAACGTTTTTTTTTCTTTTCTTTTTTTGGACTCAGGGGACCCCAAAACATATATTTCGGGTGAAATCTCACATCGAATTTTTGGGTGGGATACAATACCTTCATGCGGGGTAGAGAAAGTAAAAAATTATTATTACTTAAAATATGTGCTGGTGATGTGCATGTTTGCAAGGATACGACGTATGAAAACAATGGAAGCAAGAGGTCTTTGTCCCTTGTGACCCAGTTTATGCCGTTACGGCCTGATTCCCCTCCACTCCGCCTACCAGAGGGGAAAGTGCGTGAGTTTCCTACTCTTGTTGGGTAAGCGTCGGTATATCCCATGTCGCCTTGCGGAACACATCATTAATCATAGGCGTTAATCGATTAACTATCTGCTAAGTGACAAAGTGACAACAGCCTCACATTACGATGTTTCATATCGATTTCTCTCGAGGTGATTAAGGCGATGATTTACAAACGTTAGCCACGTGCTTACGAGTCAATCAACAGTGGTCTATTTCAGTGTCATTGCGTGAAATTGCTTCCTGTAGCAGACTTGCTTTCCTTTTTCCCTAACATTTACTGTGTTTACCGTCTTTGCTGTTCCAAGACACACACAAACATAGAAACACCTATGCCCAAGGCGGGACTCGTACCCACATCCCCTAAGCCACGATGCACCAAAGTGAAAAATGTAAATGGCGTGTTACTTATAGACGCTCTTTAACTCTATAGTTTTCAGGGTCCCATTCTAAATTGGGCGTGAAATACCGCTTAATTTTGCTCAGAGGCCTCTCTATCAGGCTTGAGGTTCTTTTACGTGCTGTAAATCTACGATACGGGACCAACTACTTCCCTTCCGAAGGAAGCCATGCTAAGGATTTTTACACCCGAAAAAATCCATCGTCCTCCGCCGGATTTGAACCCGCGACCTTGGGTATATGAAGTTAGCATGGTAATCATTATACCACGGAGGACGACTACCGTTTTCTGTTTTATGACAAGCAGATACATAAACACACAAATAATTTTTGATGAATTTTGCGAAAATTTGCATAATCGGCAAACCGTAAGATATAGACAAGAACTTACTTGATAGAAAATATAGATCTCGTTAAAACATACATTTTATGTCATATACATTTTACTTTCTCTATACGTACTATGCACATAGTGTATAGAGAAGATATTGCATTCCACCTAGAAATTCGATACCGAGATTTCACCGGAAAAAGATGTTTTGGGTCCCCTGTACAAAAAAAAACAAAAAAACATTTTGGAGATATTTCTTGTTATTTGATTCAGTTTTAAAACATTTAAAACTTTGTCAAAAGTCCTAAGATTCTTGGGGTAATTTGAGCAAAATGTCACCTATTTCATTCATGTACCCTCCGATATGACTTTTCAGGTTAAATGATAGTAAACTATCCCCCCCCCAAATCGTTAGAGCCATATTTTAGGAAATTCAAAATTTCGAAAAAATCTTCCAAGAATGGTTTGGTGTAGGATGATTTTCTTGAAAATCTTCTAGCGTATCTTTGAGAGATACTAAACCTAAATACAAGTTTGACTTTTCTCGGAAATTCCGTTTTCGGGTTATTAAGACCTGCCTAAAATTCTTTTTATTAATATTATTAGGAGCTTCATAAAATGTATATCAGATGAAATCTCGGTATCGACTTTTTGGTTGGAGAGCAACATCTCTAGCTACCAGGTACGTGATAGAAAAGGTTCCAAGTTTCGTCATGCCATGTCGGCGTATATTGGACCACTTTTACTTGATGTTTTTGGTCAGAGAATTTCTAGTTCGCCACTATATGCACATGGTCACGAGAGATCAATTATGTAGGCACTGTAAGAGGAAATCACGAATTGCGTGAAAATCTTCGTGCTATAACTTATTATTTTCATGATTATGGATTTATCAAGACAAGCATGCATTAATCAACTGACTACTACACTTGATGACGATGCTCCATCCTTTGCCACTGTGGAACTCTGGTATAACGAGTTGAATTGTGGCCGCTGTTCGCTCACTGACGAAATTCGTGAAGGTCGTATTGCGGACGTGAAGTATGGCGAATTTAGCCAAGGGACCTTTTGTTTTTCGTGCAAGTTAACATTACACGGTACCAGCGGCTTTATTTCCCTTCGGAAGGAAGCCATGCTAAGGATTCTAACCCCTTTAGTGCCAGTCCGAATAGCAAAATGGTGTCTGAAAAGTGCCAAGCAATTTTAGAGAATGCAGAGTTTTAAATTATTAAGAATAAAATGAGTAACAAATGATATAGAGAACTGAATCTTTTTTCATTTTTAGTAAACCCTTTTGTCTACTGTATAATGTGCTTTATATGTATGGGAAGTCTCTTCAATATTATTAAAAAATTGAAAACAAAATAAATGTTTTAAAATAAAAATTAAATGAAAGTTTGGATATTTCGTTACTAAAACAATATCCTAATTTGGTCTGGCATTTTATTTTTAAAATATAAAAAATGAATTCACCTAACCTGAAACTGAAAAAAAGTTACCAAAAACACATTCATATTAGCATGATACCACTATTAATGAAAACGGCATATAGCAAACGTAGATTACTGTACAATTTAGCACTTGTGTTGTTGCGTAGCTGAATGGTTGAATCACATTATATTCGTCGTCTGTTACATTTCCGTAAATCTATTTTGATAAGCACACCGTTTATTTGCATGTGTACGAGGTCCGGTGTTATCGAAGCTAGACTATATATCTTTCGCTCTAACGTCGATGTCAGAGACTCTCAACAAGG
The DNA here is from genome assembly GCA_030762935.1 of Hymenopus coronatus. NCBI lineage: Eukaryota > Metazoa > Arthropoda > Insecta > Mantodea > Hymenopodidae > Hymenopus > Hymenopus coronatus. The sequence goes on along the minus strand of CM060880.1, from coordinate 24,655,390 downwards.
TCTGAAAATTCAAAATCATTCACTTTCTCCTGATACATCGCGACGCGAACTGAAGCTCTTTCTCATCGGTTCGTAGCCTTCGGCTAGACGACGCCATGTTTCAACGAGGATAAACAAACACCAGCTAGAGATATTAAATTTGGAGTTAATTTAGTGCTTTGGAGTGAAGATATGATCCGGAAACGCTCCAGAAAATCTTACTCTATGGCTATGACGTAGAAAATACACAGACATTCCCGCTGGATAGAGTTAAAATGTATAAAAACGGCATCACGATTGGCACTAAAAAGGTTAATGTCCAAAAGAATCCATCACCCTCTACCGGGTTTGAAGCCACAACCTTGGTTATTAGAGGCTAGAATGGTAACCACAAAATGAAAATACTGAACAAAGTTTAAACTTTTAGAACAATAGTTCTATGCTCTTTACGCTACTGTTAAGACGGGATTAAAATATAAAGGAGGTGTTATGTCATCGACTGGGACAAAGTGCATGCCATTGGGAAACCTTTGCCGGAAGTGAGCGCACTCGTCCTTTGTTAACCTTCCTCTTGTTCTCGAAATAGCGGAGGGAAATTCATCAGCAGCGGGAAGTTTTGTAAGTGACATAGAGCCTTATGTGCTTGCAGATACTACATCCTTTTTGCAACATTATTAAAAAAAATCTGATGTGTTCCATTCACATGACTTTCTCTACATCTTTGCAACAAAATTTCTATTTACTTCATCTAATCGAGAAAAAATTAGCAGAAATAGTCTTATTACTTGCTTCCTTATAAGTAGAAGCGAAATAAGGGAGTACAATAGGCTAAAGTGATAGTCAAAAGCTGGTTGCTATGTGACTTAAGTTGCTTTGTTTGTGTGGACAGGAGTAACAAAGTCCTGAGTGAGAAAAGTATAATTTTTTAAACCTGAAACCAAAAAGCAAGGAATATCTTAAAAATGATCAACTTCATGAAAAAAATGCATATAACATAAATTGTGTGTTTTAACGTGCTCTACAGATTTTGGTTTTAATTTTTCGTCCATCACTTACGGTTTAGCAGTTATGCAAAATTCCGTAAAATTCGTTTAGAATAAAGTAGTCTTCAGAGGCTATTCCCAGAAAATTCAAAATATGCATTTTATTTGTCAGGTAAATATCTTTAATATATGATATTTTAATCAAATTTGATAGAGCCATTTTTGAGAAAATCAAAATGTTCGAAAAAAGTTCCATGTAAAGGGTAGTTTGGGGTGGGGGGATTTTTCTCAAAATCTTCGTGTCGTATCTCTGAAAGATACTAAACTTAAATACCAAATTTGGTATTTTACCGACTTTTCGTTTTTAAGTTATCGTGTTCACAGACACACACACACACACACACACACACACACACACACACACCCGCGCGCGCGCGCCCGGACCTTTTTGTGAAAATGCTTTTTTTTTTTTTTTTTATACAGAGGACCCCCTAAAACATATATTTCCAGTGAAATCTCGGTATCTATACACTATGTACATAGTACGTGTAGAGAAGGTAAAAATCGGATGTGTTCCATCCACATGACTTCCTCTACATAACAAATTATTGTTAAAAAGCTTTTCTTTTATTTAATTCATACTATATAAAATGCTTATCAAAACATTTCTTAGCAAAGTTTATACTCTTTGTTGCTTCTAGAAACCTGTGATGAGGTCAAAATGGACTCTCTCAGACAGCAAAACATCTGATGTGTTGCATTTTTTTTTTTTTTTTGTCTGTCCCCTATAGTTCATTAGTGGCTACACACACTATTCTTATGGAAGATTATTTTTCCATCTACATTTTAATCCAGTTAAATGGCTTTTTCTATTGTATTATTGCATCATTTAATTTTCCATATATGGCTGCTTTCTAACTAATTTGCAAAAAGCATTTCCAGTTGCACGGTAGAACACATTTTTATATCTGAGATAATATTCTATTCTAAAAGAATAGTTGGTAAAAATGACCGGACGGTATTTTACTACTCATATTAATGAAATTCTACTGCGAGTTGCTCTTAACTTATTCATTATGATCGAGTAACTATATATTGCAACTTCTTTACTTTCTCTACACATACTATGTATATAGTTTTCCAAAATCATTTTTGGAAAAAGTCCATGTGTGTGTGTGTGTGTGTGGGGGGGGATACAGTATAGCTCAAAAACGAAAAGTCTGTTAAATACCAAAGTTGGTATTAATATCGTATATTAAAGATATTTACCTGACAAATAGAATGTATATCTTGAATTTTCTAGGAATAGTCTCTGAAGACTACTTTATTTTGGATGAATTTTACGGAATTATGCATAACTGGTAAACCGTAAAGAATAGACAAAAACTTACTACACAGAAAATGTGGATCACGTTAAAACCCGCAATTTAAGTTATATATATTTTTTTTTTCGTGAAATTTACCATTTCTGAGTAATTCCTTGTTATTTCTTTCAGTTTTCTCAGACAGGATTTGTCCGTTTTTCTTTTGTTGTACTCCTGGCCAAACAAAGCAGCCATTTGCAATGACAATCGCATAACGAAAGCTTTTAAAACAGTTGACTATTACTTTAGCCTACCGCATTCCTTTAGTTGCCTTCTACTTATAAGGAACTAAGTAATAAGAACATTCTGCGAGTGTTCATCTAGATTGGCATGGTGAATTACCTTTTGTAAGAAGTTTTTTTATAGAGGAGCTAGAGAAAGTCATGTGAGTGTAACACATTAGATTTCTTTTAATGATGTCTATATGAAATGCTCTTCTATACGAAAGTGTAGTACAAAATCTCTTCGTAAGCTTCCAGGCGATACAATTGTTAACAGAATAACTAATCACAGCATAATGAATAAAGCCAGCTGTGGATTACTGTTCTATGTTTTCCACATGTAGTGTGGAAAATAGCTATTGTGCGTGTAATTCCATTTTCCATAACATTTCAACCTGAAAACAACTAAGTTTGCACATAGTGTGGAACAAAAGCCGTTTCCTCGTGTAAAATTAGATGTCTAAACTGAATAACAACACACGGTTTACTACACAGAAGTGGATAATTGTATAATGCGCGAGATACAATGAATCTCCATGTCTTTCATAAAACATCAGCAAACTGAATCAGAAATTAATTTGCGAATTTACAAATAAAGATTTTCATTCAGTGGATTTTGATGTTTGCTATTGGAGTTATTTAAGTGGGTATAAATGTTGCTTTGATACTCACTGCATAAAAGACCTGATGTGTTCAAGTCACATGATTTTCACTATCTGACAGTGTTTGTCTAACAAAATTATTGGAAGTCATCACATTTCAAGGTAAGTGAATCCACATTTTCCTCACGAATTCCACGTGTAAATTGAATTTCCCTTCTATTGTGTCACCAATCGTAATAGCTAATGCTCCATTAGTAACCCCAAGCAATTTATTTATATAAATAAGGCTTAAGCTGTCATAATATTTTTAAAAGTCAACGTACGAGACAAAACAGTTATGTTTATAGGTTGTCAGTAACCGTGTTAATTATATTGACAATAATGATGTTTCAATAAATCATTACTGATGAAAAAAGCAATATGTTAAAAACATGATGTGCTCCATTCACATGACTTTCTCTACATATCTGTAACAAATTATTGTTAGTAAGCTTATTCTTCTATCTACTCCATACTAATCGAGATATGCATTAGCAGAAATGGTTCTATTACTTAGTTCCTTAAAGTAGAAGGGAAATAAGAGGATGCACTAGACTAAACTGACAGTCAAATGCTTTAAAATGTAGTTTCTATGGAATTGAAATCAGATTCTTTGCGTGGTGTTGACAAGTTCCCGTATGAGAAAAGTATAAGTATTTAAAATTTGAAACAAATAACAAGGAATATCTAAAAATGCTCAATTCCATGAAAAAACGTATATGATAAAAATTGTGGGTTTTATTGTGATCTATATTTTTTGTGTAGTAAGTTTTTGATCTCCTACGGTTTACCAGTTATGCAAAATTCAGCAAAATTCATTCAGAATAAAGCAGTCCTTAGAGGTTATTCCAGAAAATTCAAGATGTACATTATATTTGTCGTTTAAACATCTATAATATACCATACTTTAATAAAAATCGTTCAGAATTATTCCATGTAAAGGGTAGTTTGGGTGGAGGGACTTTTCTAAAAATCTTCGTGTCGCATCCTTGGAAGATACTAAACTTGTGAACCAAGTTTGGTATTTCACCGAATTTTTGTTATTGAATTATCGTATTCACAGACCCACGGACACACACACATACACACACGGACCTTTTCTGAAAATACTTTTTTTTTTTGGATTCAGAGAGTCCTAAAACATGTATTTTCGGTGAAATCTTAGTATCGAATTTTTGGGTGGCATACAATATTTCCTCTATACACTATGTACATAGTGCGTGTAGAAAAAGAAAATACTTTTAGCTTTAATGTTGTCGACTTCTGAAAACAACAATGTATCAAATTAAAAACTGATTATTATTATTATTATTATTATTATTATTAAAAGATGTTTCTTAAAACATTTTAAAACGGTTCTTCCATTCGAAGTAGTTATTAAGTATTTTTAGTCTTACTAAATCGAATTATTAGATAAACTCCCGCTGTAACTAAAGTTGAAGAATTAACTGACACAAGATTGGGTCTGGAAAAATGACTTTGTTAGCTGCCATTGTAATGAAACTAAGTTTATGTTAAGCGTAAAGACATGACGACCAGAATTGCAATTGAAAACTCAATGGATTGAGAGGAACCAATTGAAGAGACATTAATCACAATACAACCACAAAAGTTCTGACGTGAAGTCCTAGAGTCAGAAACAAAAAATCATCTCTCTCGCTCTATTTATTTGTAGACTTGAGACAACGACCACAAAATAATAATAACGAGAATGGCCTCCTCGGGTCAAACCGAACCAATTAGCCATCCACCGTTCAGAGACTTTTGACCCCGCCGCATGACCTCTCGGTGAACAATTCGAGAGTAGCGATGAAGGGGGAGGGGGGTCGTTGAACCAAAATGACGCCGCTACATCCTAATTACATTGGCCACTGTGCAAGAAGCCCTCTTCAAGCTCAACCACTCACTAGCAAACGTAAATAAACCGAGAATAATGCGACGAGCTGCAAAAAGAAAACAAGACTAGGAAAGAAACAGGGGGAAAAAATCTTATGTGTACCATTCACATGACTTTCTCTACATCTCTGCAACAAATTATTCTTAAAAACCTTGTACTTCTATTTACTTCATGCTAATCAGAAAAAAATTAGTAGAAATAATCTTATTAGTTGCTTCCTTGTAAGTAGAAACGAAATAAGAGAGTACCATAGGTTAAAGTGATAGTCAAAAGCTGGTTGCTATGTCACTGATGTTCCTTTGTTTGTATGGAAAGCAGTTGACAAATTCCTGTATGAGAAAAGTGTAAGTTTTTCAAAACAGAAACCAAAAACAAGGAATTGCTATTCTATTCACAAAATAGTCTTATTAAATACAACAGGAGCTACAACTTTTCTCTAGATAAATTATCGATAAAGTTGGACTCTTGTTATATTGCTTATCATATACATGAACTAGTCTTAAGTTGAAATATTTAAAATAATCAATTTTATATTGCAATTGGAATTGAAATTTGGATTTTGGTATTACTTTTTAACAAGGAGAGGTTACAACACGTAAATACCCTCTGGTTTTCAATGCATACAGTGTTACTCTGAGCTACGTAATGGAAACGCGTGTGAAGGGTGTGTTAGTATGATAGACATTCCGGAAAAGCTTTCACCAACGTAACCGCTTCCATCCAGGTGTCGAAGCCATGCCCACAGATTAGTGTGAGTCACTTGTGCAACTGCATTGCAGCCATCTTTGCTAAGGTTCATTACACTGATTTGAGGTTAATGATTCAACAAGCGTTGGATTCAGGATAAACTTGAGCACTATCAACAGGATATGTGGCAGTTTATATTCTCTTCCTTATCGGATTACACAAAGAGGTCAAAGCACTATTGGCTGCCGATAACACTCGTCGCATCCATGCATTTCTGATTCTTGACTCGTTGCTGATGGTTCTCTTAGCTAGTAACTTCGAGCTACACTCGATACATCGATACCTCATTTTATTGCACGCTTCAGAGCCAAGTGCAATAATACATCAAAAGCACAGCAATTGTTAGATACTATTTCGTGCAAAAACATAAAAAAAAGTCTGATGTGCTCCATTCACATGACTTTCTCTACATCTCTGTAACAAATTGTTGTTAATAAGCTTATTCTTCCACCTATTTAATGCTAAAATATTAGCAGAAACGGTCTTATTACTTAGTTCCTTCTTAAGTAGTATGGAAATAAGGGAATACACTAGGCTAAACCGACAGTCAAATGTTTTAAAATGTGATTTCTATGGGATTGAATTCCGTTTCTTTGCGTGGCCGAGCAAACGTTGACAAGTTCCTGTATGAGAAAAGTTTAAGTATTTTAAAACTGAAATCAATAACAATACATCGACAACGGTCAGTCCACAAAAAAAAATGACAAATTGTGTGTTTTATCGTGATCTACATTTTTTGTGTAGTAAATTTTTGTCAATCTCTTGCGGTTTAGCAGTTAACCAAAATTCGGAAAAATTCATCCAGAATAAAAAGGCCTTCAGAGGCTATTCCCAGAAAATTCAAGATATGCATTTTATTTGGGATGTAAATAGCTTTAATTTACGGGATTTTAATCAAACTTGTTACAGCCATTTTTGAGAAAATCAAAATTTTCGAAAAATTTTCCATGTAAAGGGTAGTTTGTTGTGGGGGGGATTTTCTTGAAAGTATTCTTGTCGCATCCTTGGAAGATATTAAACATAAATACAAAGTTTGGAGTTTAACGGTCTTTTCGTTTTTGAGCTATGCTATCCTCCCCCCCCCCCCCCGCACACACACGGACACGGACCTTTTTCTAAAAAAAAATTCGGACTCAGGAGACCCACAGTTACGGTGAAATCTCGACATGGAATTTTTGGGTGGAATACAATACCTTGTATAGTTCCTATGTATATTGTATGTACAAACGTGCTAGAGAAATTATAATTGATGTTACATTCACAAACTTTCTCTTCCCTCTTCTATAAGTCACTTACAAAAGGTTATTCTTATAACTACTTCATGGTAATAGAGATAAACGTTTGCAACAATAGTTTGATTAAGCTTTCTTGAAGACAAAAAGTCTGATGTGATAGTCATATATTCTTTTAAAATGTTGTGTTTTCTACGTACATGACTTTTTCTACCTGTTCTGCAGTAGTTATTTATGTAACTAGTGTATAATCTGTCGGATTGTGACACGAGTGTATATTTGCGGGTGTACTATGAGATTATACACGTGTTACATACAACGCTTTATGCAATTTTAGTATTAAAATAGTCAAAATAATTAATAATTTGCTAAATGAAAAATTATAATATATCAGAGATCACGATATATGACGCAATATGGTTTCTAAGCAGATGTTTCATTTGTTTCAGTACTTATAGAGAAAAATAGAAGATAAAGATAAAACTATTAAAAATATGGATTGTATTCCGCTTGGCATTTTGAGCGAAGCCAAGAGTGTTGAGAGTTAATTAATCCCAGGAACATCAAAGATATTTACGAAAAGGAATGTGAAAAGTTTTGTGGCTGGAGAAGCGAAAAATGCGTTAGTTTGACTAATGAAACCATTGGTGAAAATTATGGCATGGCGATGATGGCGTCATTGCTTCTTGTTGGCATGGTTATTACGTCATTCATTTACTGCATTAGTACCAGAAATAGGGTAATTTCGCACCATTTATGGCGTCATATAGAAATTCTTGTCACCAGTTTTACTAGCGTAGTACTAGTTTTTAAATGCTAGGATTACATAAACAAAGTATGCATACAAAAGAGTATTCTTCTAATTCATTTTAATCTACATAATATTAACAGAAATGGTCTTATTACTTAGTTCCTTACAACAATAATTAATAACGATGCCTTTATAAGTAAAATGGAAACAGTGAAATACCCTGGACTAAAGAGAGTCAAATCTTTTAGAAGCAGTCGCTATGCGATTGGCTTTGGCATTCGGTTCTCTTTGCATGGCCAGGAGTAAACAGAAAAATGGACGAATAGCTCCTGTTTGAGAAAAGTGTATTTAAACATATAAAGCAAATCGTTAAATCTACAAAACAATAATAATATATAATTTCCCCACCACCAACTATCTCTTATATGGAACATTTTTTCAAAATTCTTAGTTTTTCATAAATTTTGATTAAATTACTACATTTTCATGACAAAAGAGATCTTAATTTTTTAGGAACAGCCTCGGAGGAGCTCTTCATTCTGGATGGCTTGTGTATAACTTCTAAAAATTTACAACTGAAGAAATGTAGAGCTCATTAAAACACACAATGCCATATACTCTTTTTGAGTTAACATTTCCCATATATTCCCTATTATTGGTTTCAGTTTTCAAATACTTAAAACTTTTCTCAAACGAGAAGACGTCATTCGTTTCATGTCTCTTTTGTTTTAACCGAATTTCGATGTTAATAGCTTTCATTTAAAAGATTTTACTCTTGCTTTAGCCTAGGGTATTCACTTATTCCTTCTATTTACAAGGGAGCAAGTAATAAGACAATTTCTGCTAACATTTATCTCGATTTGCGTGGCGTAGATGGAAGAATAAATTTTTTACGAATAATTTGTTGTAGAACAATTATTGTACAAAATAACGTAAATAGAAAACTTCAGATTTTTACTTTCTCCAGCCCGAATGTATATAGTGTATAATGAAGGTATTGTATTCCACCTAAAAATTCGATGTTAAGATTTCATCCGAAATATAATTTATGTTTTTAGAAAAAGGTCCCAACTTGATATTTATGATTAGTATCTTCCTAGGATGCGACACTAAGAGTTTTAAGGAAATTCCCCCACCACGAACTACTCTTTGAATGAAAAAAAGTTCTGAAACTTTTGTCTTTCTAAAAAATGGCTATAACGATTATGATTAAAATACCATAAATTAAAGATATTTACATAATTAAAATATATATTTTAAATTTTCTGAAAATAGCCTGTGACCTCTTTGTTCTGGATGAGTTTTGCAGAATTTTGCTTAACGATTAAACCGTAACTTACTACACAAAAAATGTAGAGCTCATTAAAACGCGTAATTTATTATATATACATTTTTCTTGTAGGATTGGCCATTTTCGAGATAGTCTTTGTTATTGGTTTCAATTTTAAACTACCCTTTCTCAAACGGCACCATGCAAAGCGAATCGAATCTCAATTGTTTCACATAGCGACCAGCTTTTAAAAGATTTGATTATTGCATTAGATAATGTATTCTCTTCTACTTATAATGAAGCATGAAATAAGACCAATTCTGCTAATGTTTATATCTTGATTAACATGATGTAGATAAAAGAATAACCTTTAGAAAATAGTAAGAACGGTTTGTATATGGAACATCGAGAGAAACGTAATGGAATAGAGCACATCAGATTTTTATTTTCTCTACACGTACTATGTGCATAGTGTATAGAGAAGATATTGCATTCCATCCAAAATTGGATGCCAAGATTTCACTGGAAATACACGTTTTAGGGTCCCTTGTAACCAAAAAAAAAGTATTTTCGAAAAAAGGTCCTTGTATGCCTCTGAACACGATAACTCAAAAACGAAAAGTCGGAAAAACACCAAACTTGGTATTTAAGTTTAGTATCTTCCAGGAAGATTCTGAGAAAAATTCCCCTACTCCAAACTACCCTTTACATGGAAAAATTTCAAAAATATTAATTTTCTCAAAAATAGCTCTAACGATTTTGATTAAAATACCGTATATTAAAGATATTTATATGGCAAATAAAATGTATATATTGAAATTTCTAGGAAGAGCCTCTAAGGACCGCTTTATTCTGAATGAATTTTGCGTAACTGGCAAACCGTAAGAGATAGACAAAGACTTACTTCACCGAAAATACAGGTCATGTTTAAACACACAATTTACGTCATATACGTTTTTTTTACGTGGAGTTGATCGTTTTTGAGATATTCTTTGTATTGGTTTCAATTTTAAATTACCCTTTCTCAAACGATACCATGCAAAGCGAACCGAACCACAATTGTTTCACACAGACCAGCTTTAAAAAGATTTGCATTAGCATAATGTATTCCCTTCCACTAACCATGAAATATGTAATAAGGCCAATTCTGCTAATGTTTATCTCTCGATTAGCATGATGTAGATAAAAAATAATGTTTAGTAAGAAGAGTTTGTATATGGAACAGCTAGATAATGTTATATGAATATAGCACATCAGATGTTTACTTTCTCTATACGTACTATGTACATAGTGTATAGAGAAGGAATTGCACTCCACCAAAAAGTTCGATACCGAGATTTCACCGGAAGTATGTTTTAGAGTCCCCTGTATCCAAAAAAGTATTTTCAGAAAAAGGTCCGTGTGTGTATGTGCGTCTGTGTGTCCGTGTGTCAGTGTATCCGTGAGTCTTTGAACACGATAACTCAAAAACGAAAAGTCGGTAAAATACCAAACTTGGTATTTAAGTTTAGTATCTTCCAGGGATGCGACACGAATATTTTGAGAAAAATCCCCCTACCCCAAACTACCCTTTACATGGAACTTTTTTCGACATTTTTTTTTCTCAATAATGGTCTAACGATTTTGATTAAAATTTCGTATATTAAAGATATTAGCACGACAAAAAAAAAATGTATATCTTGAATTTTCTGGGAATAGCCTCTGAAGACTACTTTATTCTGGATGACTTTTACGGAATTTTGCATAACTGCTAAACCGTAAGAGATGGACAAAAACTTACAATAACAAAAATTTAGAGCACCTTAAAACACATAATTTATCTTATATAAATTTTTTTCGTGGAGTTGATAGTTTTTTAGATTCTCCTTATTTTTTGGATTCAGCTTTAAAAAACATAATTTTCTCATACGGAATTTAACAATTCCAGTCCATACAAAGAAACTTCAGCCACATAGCAACCAACTTTTGACTATCACTTTAACCTATGGTACTCCCTTATTTTGCTTCTACTTACAAGGAAGCAAGTAATAGGACCATTTCTATTGATTTTTTTCTCGATTAGTGTGAAATAAATAGAAGCATAAACTTTTTAACAATAATTTGTTGCAGAGGTATAGAGAAGGTTATGTGATTGGAACACATCAGATTTTTTAAAATGTGTTCGAACCTGTATTGGTAATAGGCACATGAAATCGTGTGTTTTACAAGAGATATCAGTTGTTTCATGGATGTAACAATGCAAATCGGTAATTTCATATTTTAAGGTTGGCAAAACTACTATAATGTGATTCAACTCGTGCAACAAATGACCACTACACAAACGCGGTTTGTTATTTGCCAATTTCCTGCGGTAGCTGACAGGAAGACCCACCCCACTCTACCGCTTCTGTTGCGGTAATCTCAACTGGAGGTTTTGCGGTTCGCAGATAAAATAAACTCGACCGCCCTTGACTGCCGTATCCAAGACAACGCCTCGCGCTTGTGTTTTGTTTGCGTGGGATGGACAGATGGATGACACGGCTGACTGATTGTTATAAGCCAGGGTGGGGTTATCCAATCAACAGTGACTCAGCGCCACAGGATATCCTCCACTACAAAGTGTGTGCAACAAATCTTCCAATGCAATGCAGAGGTGAGAGACCTCGTTTCCCAGCAAATAAATCTCTACAAAATGGCGCACACAATCAGCTCTCAATTTCTTTCTCTGATAAAGCTTTTTTCTTTCTCCATTTCAGAAAATGTCACTGATGCAACTGTGAAATTGAGGATTTGTTCGCTAAAAAAAAATCTGACCTGTTCCATTCATATGACTTTCTCAACATCTCCGCAACAAAATGCTCTTAAAAAGCTTGGCTTGTTTTTGCTTCATGCTAAAAAAAAAAAAAAAGTCTTATTTCTTGCTGCCATGCAAGTAGAAGAGAAATAAGGGAGTAGCATTAACTAAAGTATTAGTCAAAAACTGGTTGCTATGTGACTGAAAGTCCTTTGTTTCTATGGTCAGGAGTTGACAAATTCCTGTATGAGAAAAGTGTAATTTTTTCTTTCTCTATACGTACTAAAAAAATAAAATAAAATAAAATCTGTAATACAACATCCTGGCATCTTGTTCCCTATACCAGGACGTATATTACAAACTTTATAATTTATTTCCCACTTTTAAATTATTGATATACATCATTATTTTACAGATAATACTTATATACTAATAACTCAAAATTTAATTTAAAACGAAGCAAATTAATATAAACTGAAATAAAATAAATTCCAACCATAAAACAACTTTCACTAACACTAAACCATCTATTATTAATTACTGGAAACCAGTAACCAAATAACTGGTAACCAGCTACTTACCCATAAAACTATGTTCTAGATTATTAAGATAAATGAAAAACTAATCCTATACTACTGGTATCCAGCAGAATATGCACTGGTTACCAGCGCAACTAAATAATTATATTATGCAATAATTTCTTTACATTATAGTAAACTATAGTAAATTGTCTTTTACTTCCTTTGGCTAATATCTGTTACTAATTATACCTAATCTTTTACATCATCACTACACTAAACTCACTGTATTTAACTTTTTAACGCTATTTAGCACTTCACTAACACTTCCTCCTCAACGTCATTTCCCCTTGCCTCGTACTGTCCACCGCCAGAAGCCCATAATCCACCATTCCTGCTCTCATACGCCTTCTGCATCCCTCTTATCACTCTGGTCTACACCGGCTCCTTCTTCTTCGCCTCCTTCTACTATGCTCGGCTCTCCATCTTCCATTAGTCTCCAGTCTCCATTTAGAATTAGTTTGCATTATTTATTCTTCCTCTTCTTCCTATAAACTTCCTCCCTTGTGTTCATAGTTATTTAAGTTGCAATAGTATTTGCTTATATTTCTGTGTTTAAGTTTTTATCAAAGTGTCAGTTATAAATTTAAGTTTACTGATTTCGAATTCTATCGGATCTTCTTAATTCGTCTCTGGCTAGTGCACGGGTTGGTATTTCCACTTGTTCAATTCTCTCTTCCCAGGAAATTTTACTAATTGTATTCGCTAACTTCTCTAGGTGGATATATAAGTCTTCATTTCTTAATATGTCCGCTATTTTGTGCCCAGTTAGTTCGGTTCGTAATTGAGTTATTTGTTCACTATATCGCGGACATTCAAACAGGACATGTTCGGGTGTATCTTGTTTATTACAAATAGCACAATGATCGTTTAAGGTTTTATTAATCTTTTTCCAATATGTTTTGTAAGGTCCATGTCCGGTGAATGTAATGGATTAGTCCTCTAGTAGGCTGAATATGTTTAAGTCTAAGTCTTTCGTTGATGTCATTAAATAAATTATGCACTCTCCTTCCCGCTTCCGTTATGTCCCATTCTTGTTGCCAGCTTATTTTCAAAAACCTCTTAATTTCAGCTACATTTTCACATCTTCTTCCAATTATTTGTGTTACCATTCTAAATTCATTCTTCTTCAACCAAAATTTTGCTCCCTTAAGTTTAATTAAAAGGTCTATTGGCCAAATTCCTGTCTTAACTAGGAGGGCCATAGTCGGAGTGGTTTTAACTGCTCCAGTATATCGTAGCAAGATTTTTCTTTGAGTTCTCCTTAGTAAGCTCCTTATATGAACGTCCTGCATCCGAGTGGCCCAAACACTAGCGCCATATGCTATAATGGATACGAAAATACTGTTATGATATGTTGAGGTTGTGGTTAACGGTATTTTAAAATTTGATTGCATAATTCGGGCCAATTTCATCATCACGGTTTCGGATTTATTTCTTATATACTCTGTGTGCTTCCTAAAGCTTAATTTCTCATCTAAATATATTCCGAGGTATTTGGCCTCCTTTTGTCTTCTTATGATTTGATTATTAAACTTTATGCTTGGATCACTTTTTAAACTACCCCTCAAAAGCATATAATTTGATTTATTCGGTGATATTTGTAGTTTTGATTTTGCGCACCAATTGCTTAGTTTCTGTGTTAGATTATTTGCTTTACTTTCCAAGTCGTTCCTGTTTTTACCCTCAATAATGATTAAAAGATCGTCGGCATATGCGATAGTGTTTGTGATGTTTACATCCTCATTCAAGTCGTCTAATAAGGTCTCCAATACAATGTCCCAAAACAATGGTCCTAATACCGATCCCTGTGGACATCCCTTGGTACTTATTTTATATACTATGCCATTTACACCTTCCATAAAGACCTTTCTATTGTTACAATAATCTCGTAATATTTCATAGAGACATTTTGGGTAATCTTTTTGACGTAATCTCTCAAAGAGGTATGGCCACCACAAATTGTCAAATGCCCCGGAAATATCAATTAAAATTCCTATAACATATTTAGCTTGTGAGTTTTTGACTGTTGCCAATGCTAAATTTATCGCGTCTTCGGTAGATAAGCCTTTTCTGAATCCAAATTGTATATCATTCATTCCAACCATAAGTCGAAATTTTTTTATTCTCTTACAAAGTAACTCTTCAAAAAGTTTGCCAATTACGTTTAACAGACAAATGGGTCGGTAGGATTTGGGATCCTTTGGGTCTTTATCGGCACTCTTTTTTAATATAATTACTTTTGCTTCCTTCCAGCAATTTGGAAAGCGGCCTTTCCATATGCAATCATTAAAATGTCTCTCTATACGTACTATGTACATAGTGTATAGAGAAGGAATTGCACTCCACCAAAAAATTCGATACCGAGATTTCACCGGAAATATATGTTTTAGGGTCCCCTGTATCCAAAAAAAGTATTTTCAGAAACAGGTCAGTGTGTCCGTGTGTCTGTGAACATGATAACTCAAAAACGAAAAGTCGGTAAAATACCAAACTTGGTATTTAAGTTAATTATATCCCAGGGATGCGACACGAAGATTTTGAGAAAAATCCCCCCACCCCCAAACTACCCTTTACATGGAACTTTTTTGAAAATGTTTATTTTCTAAAAAATGGCTCAAACGATTTTGATTAAAATATCGTATATTAAAGATATTTATCTGACAAATAAAATGTATATCTTGAATTTTCTGGAAATAGCCTCTAAAGACTACTTTATTCTGGACCAATTTTACGGAATCTTGCATAACTGCTAAACCGTAAGAGATGGACAAAAACTTACCACACAACAAATGTAGAGCACTTTAAAACACACAATTTATGCTATATATATTTTTTGTGGAGTTAATTGTTTTTGAGATATTCCTTGTTTTTTGTTTCAGCTATAAAAAGCATACTTTTCTCACTTTTCTCATACAGGACTTTGTGAACTGGTGTCCATACAAACAAAGAAACATCAGTCACACAGCAACCAGCTTTTGACTATCACTTTAACCTATGCTACTCCTTTATTTCGCTTCTACTAACAAGGAAGCAAGTAATAAGACTATTTCTGATAATTTTTGTCGATTAGATGAAGTAAATAGAATAATTTGTTGCAATGATATAAAGAAAGTCATGTGAATGGAACACAGAGATTTTATTAAAGCTGAAACCAAAAACAAGGAATATCTAAAAAACGATCAACTCCGTGAAAAAAATGTACCTATGTAACATAAATTGTGTGTTTTAACGTGCTGTACATTTTTTGTTAAGTAAGTTTTTATTCCATGTCTTACGGTTTAGCAGTTATGAAAAATTCCGTGAAATTCATCCAGAATAAAGTAGTCTTTAGAGGCTATTCCCAGAAAATTCAAGATATACATCTTATTTGTCATGTGAACATCTCTAATATACGATATTTTAATCAAAATCGTTTGAGCCATTTTTGAGAAAATGAAACTTTTCGAAAAGTTTTCCGTGTAAAAGGTTTGTTTGGGTTGGGCGGTTTTTCTTTAAAATCTTCGTGTCGCATCCTTGGAAGATTGAACTTGAATCAAATTTTCCTTTTTAGATATTGTCTTCATTGATCTTTTTCCTAAAAATACTTTTTTTGGACTCAGGGGACGTATTAATATTCATAATACTAAAGATAAAAATAAAGAAAATAAGGACAGACATTATAAATTAATAATTAGATACTAAGGATTTATATGTTTTTACAAAAAAAAAAAAAAAATTGACAGCATCACTAAATAGTTGCAGAATTCCTACAAACCCAACTTTATTAGGGCCTCAAAACACATATTTCAGGTGATATCTCGACATCGAATATTTTTGTGGAATACAATATTTTCTGTACGCACACAGAACGAGTAGAAAAGGTAAATTATATTTTTTTCAGGAGAAGTTTTAAAATTGTATTAAAAATAATTATACTCCAGGAATAATAATATGTAATGCTTAAAAGTTAAACTTTCCATATTTTCTTTCACGTGGAGCATTTCCCATGTGATTTTTTTTTTTAAATTATATTCCTTGAAAGCTATGCATGATAATGTTATCCTATAAAATTAATTTAACAATAAATATCGTAAAATGTCAGCTAAGCTGTTTAAATTAATAGTATTTATCTATTTAGTGAAGCATCTTCTTAATTATTAAATCAAAAGGAAAATAATTATCACTGTCTTGTCTAGGTCTAACATCAGAAAATAAAACCATTAACAGAATGGGATATATTCTGCTGAAGTTTCTTAGACCGTTTTATTACTTTCTCTATACGTATTATGTGCATGGTGTATAGAGAAGGTATTGTATTGACCCAAAAATTCGATACCACGATTTCACCGGAAATAGACGTTTTAGGGTTCCCTGTATAAAAAAAACGCATTTTTAGAAAAAGGTCCGTGTGTTTCAGTCTGTGAACATAACTCAAAAACGAAAAGTGGTAAAATACCAAACTTGGTATTTAAATTTAATATATTTCAGGGATGCAGCACAAAGATTTTGAGAAAAATCTTCCTACCTTAAACTACCCTTTATATGGGAAAAAATTCGAATTTTTTTATTTTCTCAAAAATGGCCCTGAAGATTTTGATTGAAATACCGTAAATTAAAGATTTTTATATATCAAATAAAATGTATGTTTTAAAGTTTACGGGGATAGCCTCTGAAGACCTCTTTATTCTAAATTAATTTTACTGAAATTAACGTAACTGGTAAACCGTAAGAGATACAGAAAAACTTAACACATAAAAAATGTAGATCACGTTAAAGCACACAATTTATGTCATATACTTTTGGGGGGGGGAATTGACCACTTCTGAGATATTCCCTTTTATTTGTTTCATATTCCCTTTTATTTGTTTCAGATTCAAAATACCTAAACTTTGTTCACATGGAAAGATGTAAACTCCTGAGCCTGCATAGAAACGGATTTTAACCACATGGCAACCATCTTTTAAAGGATTTGACTATCGTTTTAGCCTAGTGTATTCCCTCATTTACCTTCTATTTGCGAGGAAGCAAGTAATTAAGACAATTTCTGCTAATGTTTATCTCGATTATTATAAAGTAGACAGAACAATATGCTTTTTAACAATAATGTGTTACAGAGATGTAGAGAGTCATGTGAATGTAACACATCAGATTTTTTTCTTAGTGGAACTTGACCAGTTATCGCGTGAATTACAGTGTTTGCAGTCTTTCGCACAGATCTGTTCAGTTGAAAGTAAAAGTGCACGAGTCAAGTTCAAGTGCGAAGTCTTGAGGGTAATGTGACACCATGGCCGTTTTCGCCCACAGATGACTGGTGACGCACATTTCTGTTGAACTCGCTTACTCACTTTCATTGTGGCCCAGGATGCTTTCACTGGTGTCAATGTCCCGGAAATTTGCACATGTTCCAATTGAAGAAAATGTGGCACAGGGGAAAGCAAAACCCGCAGATGATCCACATATTTCTGCGAGACTTGATTCTCGGTTGTCTTGTCACGCTCTAAGGGAAATCATGGTCATTTCTGAACTAACAGGGACGGAAAACTGAAATTTGACGCAAATTTTACTTTCTGTACACGTACTATGCACATAGTGTACAGAGAAGGTATTTTATTGCACCCAAAAATTCGATATGAGATTTCACCGAAAGTACATGTTTTTTTGTTTTTTTTTGTAGTGTTTAACGCCCAATTTAACCACTTATGGCACCGCCGGCGGAGACACTGATGATACATGAATGATGATGGAGCACCGGTGGAATGAGTACCCGGAGAAAACCCACCCCAGCATCGCTTTGTCCACCACAAATCTCAAATGCGGTCGCTCGGGATCGAACCCCGGCCGTCTAGGTGAGAGGCGAGTGGTCTAACCACTCGGCCGCAGCGTGACCAAATACATGTTTTGAGTCCCTAAATAAAAAAGGCATTTTTGGAAAAAGGTCCGTACGTGTGTGTGTCTGTGGACAGCATGCTCAAAAACGAAAATACCGTTAAATACCAAACTTGAAGATTTTCAAGAAAATCCCCTACCCCTAATTACCCTTTACATGGAAAACATTTCGAAAAAGTTTATTTTCTCAAAAATGGCTCTAGCGATTTTTATTAAAATATCGTATATCTTGAATTTCCTTGGAACAGCCACTGAAGACATCTTTATTTTGGATGGATTTTGTCGAATTTTGCCTAATTGGTAAACCATAAGAGATAAACAAAAACTTACTGAATAGAAAAACAATATACAATATAAATTGTGTGTTTTAGCGTGCTCTACATTTTTTGTGTTGTAAGTTTTTGTCCATCTCTTATGGTTTAGCAGTTATGCAAAATTCCGTAAAATTCATCCAGAATAAAGTAGTCTTCAGAGGCTATTCCTAGAAAAATTCAAGATATACATTTTATTTGTCAGTAAATATCTTTAATATACTATATTTTAATCAAAATCGTTAGAACCATTTCTAAGAAAATAAAAAAATTCGAAAAAAGTTCCATATAAAGGGTAGTTGGGGGTGGGGGGATTTTTTTTGAAAATCTTCGTTTCGCATCCTTGGAAGATACGAAACTTAAATACCAAGTTTGGTATTCAATGGTCTTTTCGTTTTTGAGCTATGCTGTCCACAGACACACACACACACACACACACACATGGACTTTTTTCTGAAAATGCTTTGTTTGGATTCAGAGGGTCCTAAAACGTAAGTATATTTTCTGTGAAATCTTGGTATCGTATTTTTGGGTGGAATACAATGCTTCCTAATATACATTATGTACATAGTACATGTAGAGAAAGTAAATTTACTGTATATCAACTTGTGCATAGATACACATATTATGCAGCAGATGCTATATTATATTTCCAGTGCTAAATGACCGTCAAACTCTTGTGAACACGCAGAATGCATACCCAAGAGCCGCTACTCGATACAAACTATATATTTCCGATGAAATCTCGGTATCGAATTTTTGGGTGAAATGCAACACCTGATATATACATTGTACATACGTTGTACCGAATAAAAAAGTAGACAGAATAACACAAGAATTAGTTGTAAGGTTGAGTATTTGTAATTTTGTCGCAATATCAAGTATACTTAGAAAACTATTTTAAAATCTTCCGCAGATTTTCTACAAGGCTTTTCCAATTTCATCTGACGTCGATTCCAAGCATTAAAGCTTTTCGCTTCAGCTGTAACTCCTCTCCAATTTGCAAACAGATCGAAAATAGCTTTTTAATATACGAATATTGTATAGCATCAGTATGTGAGTAAGAGTTGCGTTTACTTGGCAGTGAATGTTGGTAAGATGGGAACCATTAAAGCAAATCACCACCTCGCAAACACTTGTGGCAGGTGTACCAACAGCAAGAGGCGCCAACTTCGCGAGCTGACAGCTTCCCCGGCTCGTGCCAAATGTTGATCAAGTATAAGAGTCGACGATCCCTTTCAGGGACGCAGTATATTTTGCTGTTACACTCCTTAAGTGCATTGTTCTCTCAGTCAACCAACACTTCCTGCCCCTTTTCTTAAGAGAAAGTATGTGTCGAGGTCAACATAAATACAAGTAGCCTTGGGTGCGTCTTTTCCTTAGGTACTATGATTTTCAGAAAAGATAACCTGAAATCGCTCAAGTGTATAGGAAATCTTAATGTAACTTTGGATAGTGCACTTCCTGTGGTAAATTGCAACATATAAATGCAGCAAGAAGATGAAGCAATATCTACAAATAACAATGAAATGTTTTATCTTGTATAGAGGGAACGAATTGGCCCCAAGGTAACATGTGCCACTCGTCAATCTCTCACTTTGAGCTGGCTTTTTGTGGTCTCCCCTGGTCGGTAGCTGAATACTGAACTGGTTTCTCATCTACCAGATTTCTTTTCCTTTTTTACTTTCCCTTCTTTTCAAAAAAAAAAATCTCCCCACTCCCAACTACCCTTTACATAGAATTTTTTTGCAAAATG
This sequence comes from Hymenopus coronatus, assembly GCA_030762935.1. Taxonomy (NCBI): domain Eukaryota; kingdom Metazoa; phylum Arthropoda; class Insecta; order Mantodea; family Hymenopodidae; genus Hymenopus; species Hymenopus coronatus. Next base: position 24,635,019 of record CM060880.1, on the reverse strand, counting down.
TTGATCTTCTTAAAATGGCTCTAACGATTTTGATTAAAATCTGTTATATTTAAGATATTTACATCCCAAATAAAATGTATATCTTGAATTTTCTGGGAATAGACTCTGAAGACTATTTTATTCTGGATGAATTTTATGGAATTTTGCATAACTGGTAAGAGTTGGGCAAAAACTTACCGCACAGAAAATGTAGAGCACATTAAAACACACAATTTATGTTACATACATTTTTTTCGTGGAGTGGATCGTTTTTTAGATATTCCTTGTTTTTGGTTTCAGCTTTGAAAAGCTTGCTTTTCTCATACAGGAATTTGTCAATTCCTGTCCATACAAACAAAGGAACTTCAGTCACATAGCAACCAGCTTTTGACTATCACTTTAACCTATGGTACTCCCTTATTTCGCTTCTACTTACAAGGAAGCAGGTAATAAGACTATTTCTGCTAATTTTTCCGAACTAGCTGAAGTAAATAGAAGCATAAGCTTTTTAACAATAATTTGTTGCAGAAATGTAGAGAAAGTCATGTGAATGGAACACATTAGATTTTTTTTTACTTTCTATAGCCCGGTATGTACAATGTACATAGGGATAGAGAAGGTATTTGTATTCCACCCAAAAATTCCAGATTTTATCGGAAATAAAAAAAATAGAAAAAAGTCCGGGTGTGTGGACAACATAGCTCATTAACGAAAATACCGTTAAGTACCAAACATGGTATTTAGGTTTGGTATCTTCCAAGAATGCCACCCGAAGATTTTCAAGAAAATCCCCCCACTACAAGCTACCCTTTACATGGAAACATTCGCGAAACTTTTGATCTTCTCAAAAAAGCCGCTAATGATTTTTATTAAAATACCGTGTATAAAAGATATTTACACGACAAATAAAATGTATATCTTGAATTTTCTGGAAATGGCTTCTTAAGATTTGTTCATTCTGGACGAATTTTGCTGGCTTTTGCATAACTTGTAAACCGTAAAAGATGTACGAAAACTTACTACATAAAATATGTAGATCTCATTCACACTCACAATTTATGTCACATATATTTTTTTCGTGGAGTTGACCATTATTTAGATATACCTTCTTATTGGTTTCAATTTTAAAATATCTACTTAAACTTTTCACTCAACCCCTGGTAACACAAAGAAACGGATTTCATCCCTTAGCAACCAGCTTATCAACAATTTTGAATATCGTTTTAGCCTAGTATATTCCATTATTTCCCTTCTACTTACAAGAAGGCATTTCTGCTAATATTTATCTCAATTACCCTAAAGTAGATAGAACAATAAGCTTTTTAACAATAGTTTGTTATAGAGTTGCAGAGAAAGTCGTGTGAATGAAACATCAGATTTTTTTTTATTCTCTAGAAAGCATAAAGAGCAGCGTCCCAGTATGCTCCAAGTGGGGTGAGGGAGTGAACTTCAGAATTTTAAAAGAACCATGTCACTATATATTTGAGAGATTTTGATTCCTTAACAAATTAAGAAACTTTTCAAAACATTTTTTAATGAAATCATGAGAGTTAAAACATATTGGATTTGTTTTTAACACACCTAATCATCTTACTCTCTAAGCTTCTAATACCTGGGAGGTCACTTCGACAGTCACCTTCGGAAGGGAAGTAAAGCCGTTGGTCCCGTGCCGTAGATTTACGGCACGTAAACATACCTCAAGTCTGATAGAGAGGCATCTGAGCAAAATTAAGCGGTCTTTCACGCCCAGTATAGAATGGGACGCTGAGAACCACAGTAGTTAAAGAGCGTCCATAAATAAAACTCCATTTCATTTTTTTTACTTTCTCTACACGTACTATATACATAGCGTATAGAGAAGGTACTGTATTGCACCCAAAAATTTGATACCGATATTTCACCGGAAATACATGTTTTTGGTCCCCATGAATCCAAAAAAAGCATTTTTGGAAAAAGGTCCGTGTGTGTGCGTGTGTGTCTGTGTGTCTGTGGACAGCATAGCTCAAAAACGAAAAGACAGTTGAATACCAAACTTGGTATTTAAGTTTGGTATCTTCCAAGGATGCGACACGATGATTTTCAAGAAAAACCCCCCACCCCAACTACCCTTTACATGGAACTTTTTTCGAAAAGTTTTATTTTCTTAAATATGGCTCTAACGATTTTGATTAAAATCTCTTATATTTAAGATATTTACTTGCTAAATAAAATGTGTATCTTGAATTTTCTGGGAATAGCCTCTGAAGACTACTTTATTCTGCATGAAATTTACAGAATTTTGCATAATTGCTAAACCGTAAGAGATGTACAAAAACTTACTACAAAAAAAAATGTATAGCACGTTAAAACACAATTTATGTTATATACATTTTTTATGGAGTTGATCGTTTTTTAAATATTCTTTGGTTTTAGTTTTTGCTTTGAAAATTTCACTTTTCTCATAAAGGAATTGGTCAACTCCTGTTAATACAAACAAAGGAACTTCAGTCACGTAGTAACCAGCTTTTGACTATTACTTTAACCTATGATACTCCCTTATTTCGCTTCTACTTACAAGGAAGTAAGTAATAAGACTATTTCTGATAATTTTTCTCAATTAGCATGAAATAAATGGAAGCACTAGCTGTTTAACAATAATTTGTTGCAGAGATGTAGAGAAAGTCATGTGAATGGAACACATCAGATTTTTTTCGACCATCACCTCAGCTGTAAATCTCACATCAATAAGAAGTTCTACTTAGCCTATTCTCTCCTGCCACAACTTTATCCTCTAATAAATCTAAATCTTCTCTCAACAGTGCCACAGCTAATTTGATTTTCAAATCCATTCTTCATCCCATCATCACTTATGCCTGCCCAGCTGGGGATGGTGCAGTCTACAACAAAATTAAATCACTCCAGTATTTTCAAAATAAGGTTCGCAGTCCATGTAACCTGGCTTGTCAGAAACGCACAGTTACGTCGAGATCTTGGCATTCTGACATTGAAGATTTCATCCGCAAAATGGCTCACAGGTTCTTCCGCAATTTAAATAAAGTGTCAGGCGCCGTTTTCATTTCTCTGGGAAAACAATCACAGCTTCCCACCAGAATCCGTAGTTGGCTACCTCAGGGTATCTCTTCCTCTAACGCAGAAGCAGCAGTGTAACAGAGATAGCATGATGACACTACTTCCTTACAGAGGATCCTGTCATGTTCTATGTTATGTCAATGTTAATAATGTTATTAAGGTGATGCATCAGTGAAATTTGACCAAAAATCTGATGTGTTCCATTCACATGACTTTCTCTATCTCTCTGTAACAAATTATTGTTATTTATTTCAAGCTAATCGAGAAAAATTAGCAGAAATAGTCTTATTTCTTGCTTTATTGTAAGTAGAAGCGAAATAAGGGAGTGCCATAGGTTAAAGGGAAAGCCAAAAGCTGGTTGCTATGTGACTGATGTTCCTTTGTTTGTATGGACAGGAGTTGACAAATTCCTGTATGAGAAAAGTATGTTTAGCTGAAACCAAGAAAAAGGAATATCTCAAAAACGATCAACTCCACGAAAAAAATTTATATGGCATAAATTGTGTGTTTTAACGTGATCTACATTTTTTGTGTGTTAAGTTTTTGTCCATCTCTTACGGTTTAGTAGTTATGCACAATTCATCCAGAATAAAGTAGTCTTTAGAGGCTTTTCCCAGAAAATTCAAAATATACATTTTATTTGTCAGATAAATATATTTAATATATGATATTTTAATCAAAATCGTTAGAGCCAGTTTTTATAAAATCAAAATTTTCGAAAAAAGTTCCATGTATAGGGTAGTTTGGGGTCGGGGGATTTTTCTCAAAATCTTCGTGTCGCATCCCTGGAAGATACTAAATACCAAGTTTGGTATTTTACCGACTTTTCGTTTTTGAGTTATCGTGTTCACAGACACACGGACACACTGACACACGGACACACGGACACACACACGGACCTTTTTCTGAAAATACTTTTTTTGGATACAGGTGACCCTAAAACACATATTTCCGGTGAAATCTCGGTATCGAATGTTTTGGTGGAGTGCAATACATTCTCTATACACTATGTACATAGTGCGTATAGAGAAAGTAAAAATTATGAGAAATTAAAAAGTTATTTTGTTTGATAATAAAATAAATACTTCAAAACGTTAAGAAAAGATGTGCTTTTCCCATTAAGCGCAATTTAACTACCAATTAACTGAAGGTATAAATGGATAGGCGTCGTCTCCTTAGCGCGGTGGTAGCGCAGCTGCTTACCAAGCGGGAGACCTGGGTTTGATCCCCAGTACCGGCGTGGGGATTTTTCCCCCGCGGGAGACCTGGCCCGGGGTGCACTCAGCCTCGTAAGGTTCTGGGGGCCAATTGAGGAGCTACTTGATGGAGAAGTAGCGGCTCCAGGTCATGAGGACCGCATTAACCGGCCGGGGGGACTCGAGGCACTGACCACGTCTCACCTTCCAATACTGCACCCCATCCATGGTCTGTAGTGGACCGAGATGGGGGACGCAGCGGCCAGGCGGTAGGCCAAGGTTCCTTGTGAGCTGTCGTGCCATGGATGTTTTTATAAATGGATAGGCGCAAGCAATTCGAGAAGACACAAAAATAGGATTTATTATCGACCCTACCGTTAGGTTTGAAAAGCTCAAATGACAACCAGAAGAGAAAATGGATATTTACACACCCTTCATGGCAAAATTGGTCTGAAGGTCGGAGCTCGGGGCACCATTCCTTTACATTTGTTCAATACCTGGAAGAAGTTTGGACTGAAGAAGGGAAAAATAAAAGAAATTGCATATCTGCAATAAGAGGTTCAATTGCTCTTCTTCGAAATCATTTGTATAATAACCATTTTTGGTATTTCCACGGTCTATATTTCTTTGAAACAAATTATTTATTGTATGTTAATTTTATATTAACATGTTTAATAATTCTTTTGCTGCTTTTAGTTTCCTTTTTGATTACTATACAATGAAAACTGTCCATATTTCACTATCTTTATAGAAGAGTTTCAAGCTTTTATTTTTTTTTCGTTTTGTTTAGATAGTTAATTAATAGTTTGTCTGTTTTACTCTGTCCTTTTTGGCAGCCCATAAATATGGGGAGTTGTTACTGTTTCAATAAATAATATAACCTCTCCCAACTTTAAACTTTATTTCGCATATTTTTTCCAACACTTTTCCATACTAAAAATGTTCCACACAATGCAATTTTTCACTAATTTGTTTCAAACTTTTTATCCAGCCTCTCAAAATTACATTAAAGAAAGTGGTCAGATTACTTTTTCGAAATAATGCTCCAATTATTATAAATAAATTATCAGATTTTGGGAGATTATGAGTTTTGGAAAGTACGAAAAGTAATAATTTTTCTCCACTAATTAGGGCTAATATTTAAAAATATAATATAATACATCTATTTGTAAACTCATTTTCTGTAAAACTTGATGTTTATATGTGAATGTTTTTAAAAATGCATCACGTGTCTCATTTTTTTCTAACAATGAATTTAGACAGAAAACAGTTATTATTTGAACAGCTATTTATGCTATAATTTTGATACGTGGGGAAAATATCACTATTATTATGCATAATAACTGGTAAAAATTTCAATAAGATATATTTCATACTCTGAATTTCCCAAATTCTACAGATGCATTACCTTGATTGTCAGTAGAGCCCTAGGTGTGCTGATCAATCAATAAACTTAATTTTAAAAACCTGATGTGTACATTCACATGACTTTCTCTATATCCCTGCAACAAATTATTCTTAAAAAGCTTATACTTCTATCAACTTCATCAGTAAAACATTAGCAGAAATAGCCATATTACTTGCTTCCTTGTAAGTAGAGGTGAAATAAGGGAGTACCATAGGTTAAAGTGATAATCAAAAGCTGGTTGCTATGTCATTGAAGTTCCTTAGCTTGTATGGACAGCAGTTGACAAATTCCTGTATGAGAAACGTGGTTGGTTAAGGCGATAGGAGGACAACTAAAAAAGAAGTATGTGATTTATTTTTTGAGTTGAACCCCCAAAATTCAGCTGACCGCATGTGGGATTTGTGGTGGACAAAGCGGCGCAGATGCGGGTTTTCTCTGGGTTCTCCGGTTTCCCCCACCATCGCTTCCACCGGTGCTCCATCTTCATTCCTTGTATCATCAGTGTCACCGCCTGCGGTGCCATAATAGTAAAAGCGTGCGTTAAACACTATAAAAGAATAATCCCCAAAACGTAACTCAGCCCATGGTGTCAAAAATTGTCAGGAAGTACGACACGGAAAATGCAAAGAATACGAGAAGAAATCAGTTGAATAAAATTTCTATGCTTTATAAATATTCAAATTTTCACTTTAGCCAAAAGGTTTTAAACAAAAGCTTCTTAATTTATTAACCCCAGTGTCTGGTGTAGTGTAAATAATACAAACGTGTTTTGTTAACCTTTCAACTATTTTAACGGTTTTAGTTTTTAATCTTCTAATTGAACTAATCAACAACAATAAAATACAAATTAAATTTTTGGAATAAAAGTTAAAGTTTTTAAAATAACAAAAACAAAATTCTCGCAATTGCAGTCAGCATATAAGCGCGCCATCGTAACGCATATTTTACCTGGGCCCTCCCCGACCTTTACCACTGGCATATTTTACTGCAGTTACTTGAATTTTAACTCGCAACGTTAGGCTTGAGATGTATGGTCATTACCTCTCGCCTAATCCATTCACGGACCGCTTTTGTTGTGGTACCTGTGAACAGTATATGAAGACCGGTTTAAGAATTCGAGGAAGAGCGGTATATGTACCAAAATAATTCAAGTCAGGAATAATCAGAATATCTCAAATTTATACCTTGGTTCTATTTAAAAATCTGGCAAATAACGACGCTGTTACTTATTCTGTCTAAAGTACCACCACTATAACAGTAGAAAAAGTCAGCACTTAAGTTTATTGGACCATTTAAAAGTTATGGACAATATTCCATACTTTTTTCAACCAGCATAATTATGACTTTATTGCTTTATTGATATCATTTCCAGATAAAATGTTTCATGAGCAATTTAAAAGGTTGAAAGACTCACTTTTAATGAATGCTATATATGAGGATTGGAACTTTAATAGTGGCAGCTATTTATTTACAACTGATACAAATGAGTCACATGTTACCAAGTTAAAGTCACAAGGACTTTGTTTTTGTAGAGTTTAACGCCCACTTTTAGTACTTGTGCCACCGCAGGGGATGGCACTGGTGATACACCGGTGGAATGACATGGTGGGGGAAACCGGAGAGCCCTGAGAAAACCTTCCCCTGCACCGCTTTGTCCACCACAAATCTCACATGCGGTCGCTTGGGATCGAGCCCGGACCGTCTAGGTGAGAGGCGAGTGCACAAGAACTTAAGCACCCTAAAAGGGGAGTATGGTGGATGGGGCAGCATTCCATCGACCGGACACAACAGTCACAGTTTGTGCTGAATGCGGCCAAGCATTATCGTGCAAAATGATGGGTGGGTTCTGCAGAAAGTGTCGTCGAAGATCGAAACATGGAACGTTCATGAGACCGCATCAATGAGAAACTTATGATGCTTCTCATGTAGGACTGTGATGGTGTTATGCTAACGCATTCTGTTCCGCCACAGCAGACCGTCTATACGCGGTATTATAATGTACATACGGATAGAGGAGTATTGCATTCCACCCAAAAATTCGATACCGAGATTTCACCGGAAATGTGTGTGTGTGTGTGTGTGTGTGTGTGTGTGTGTGTGTGTGTGTGTGTGTGTCCGTGTGTCTGTGAACACGATAACTCAAAAACGAATAATAGTTAAAATACCAAACCTGGTATTTAAGTTTAGTATCTTCCAGGGATGCGACACGAAGATTTTGAGAAAAATCCCCTCACCCCAAACTACCCTTTACATGGAACTTTTTTCGAAAATTTTGATTTTCTTAAAAATGGCTCTAACGATTTTGATTAAAATATCGTATATTAAAGATATTTACCTGACAAATAAAATGTATATCTTGAATTTTCTGGGAATAGCTTCTGAAGACCTGTTTATTCTGGATGAATGTTGCTTAATTTGCCATAACTAGTAAACCGTAAGAGATAGACAAAAATGTACTGTACAAAAAATGTAGGTTTTTTTAAAATACACAACCTATGTCATATACATTTTTCTCGTGGAGCTTACCGTTTTCGAGGTACTCATTGTTATTAGTTTCAGTTGTGAAGTACTTATACTTTTCTCAGACGGGAGTGTCCGTTTTTCTTTTGTTCTACACCTGACCAAGAAAAGAAGCGATTTGTAATGACAATCGCCTAACGACAGCTTTTAAAACATTGACTATTGGTTCAGCCTAGTGTATTCCCTTATTTTCTTCCTACTTCTACGGAACTAAGTAATAAGAACATTGTGCTAATGAGTACCTCGATTAGCAAGGTACAGAAAGAAGAATAATCCTATGTAAGAAGTTTGTAGAAGAGCTAGAGAAAGTCATGTGAGTGTAACCCATCATATTTTTTTTGGAACAGAATCTGCGACCAGTTTTGAGAAACAAGCAGCAACATTGGACTTGGTTCCGAAGAAGAAGGATCCACTCCGTGGGATTCGCTTCAGAACCGTTCCAGGGATTCGTTAGGGCAGTAGACCACTCCACTAGAACAGTCTAGAAGCCACTCTGGGTAGTGTGGTGATAGCGTGTCTGCTTCACATTCAAAAGGTCGTGAGTTCGAATCTCGCTTAGGGTGAGTTACTCGGATGAGTTTTTTTTTTTTTCGGGGTTTTCACTTGTCCTCAGAAGGCGAATGTCGAGTAACTTTAAGCTCCTTGGACCCCGAGATCATTTGAGCATCATTTCACCAATTTCATTCATCGTCCGATATGATCAACCAGGTTAAAGGACGTTAAACTAAAAAAACAGGCGCTGCTAAAGGTATTCTATGACTTCCATATCGTTGACGAGTTGTGCACAAAGCTGGTGACCACTTTAAAGAACAATTAAACTTGGTAAGATAAATAGTTGCCACCATTAAAGTTCCAACCCTCGTACATAGTTTCTAATGTAAAATAGGGGTAAGTTTTAAGCTTCTATCTCTCTCTCTCTCTCTCTCACACATGCACACATACCACACCGATGTAATTTGAAAGGGTTTGGAATACTTTTTTTTTTTAAATATCTTAACGTCCTTTAACCTGGTTACTCGACATTCGTCTTTTCAGGATAGGGAAAACCCCGAAAAAACCCTAAGCGAGTTTCGAACTCACGACCTGTTGAATATGAGGCAGACGCGCTACCACCTCACTGTCCAGGCGGGTGTTTGGAATACCTAACAATGTTGTGCCTCATCTTTTCTTTTACGCGTAGTTACCACTTAATCCCTTAGGGTTTAGGAGTTTAAATCTAAACAGGATACGGTCCGACTAGAGATTTTCTTTTTCTTTTTGGCACTATTGTTTGTATGGCACCTGGATAAAATTAGGGAGTCTGCGTAACCTTGGACCGGTGCCCAAGATGGCGCCTGGACACCCCTGCTTTATGGCAAGAGAAAGAGAGAGATGAGGTCAATTCCATCCAATGACCTCTGTTGACCGCGCGCACACACATACGCACACACACATGCACACAGGCGGCTAAGTGGTAACATGTAGTATGTGGTCGTAGCAGATTTTAATTTTCTGAGATGAACGAAGACGATGCGTTCGGTGAGTGAAGAGTGCAACCCCCCCCCCCCGCGTGGTACTTCACTCTACTAACTTGTCACACTTTTAGACACCAGTAATTAATAGCAGGGAGAAGGAAGTGAAGTAGAAGAAATATGTCACACTCGCAAAACTTTCTCTACCCATTGCATTTTCACATAAATAATCCCTTTCATACTATTTCTATGCACATTACGTTAAATCTGATGTGTTCTATTCACATAACTTTTTACGTTCTCTACACGTACTATGCACCTAGTGCATAGAGAAGGAATTGTAATTCACCAAAAAATTCGATTACGAAATTTCACCGGAAATACATGTCTTAGGACCCCCTGAATAAAAAAAAAAAAAAAAAAAAAAAAAAACTTTTTAGAAAAATGTCAGTGTATATGTCTGTCTGTGTGTGTGTGCGTGTGTCTGTGTGTCCATGGCAGCATAGCTCAAAAACGAAAAGCCCGTTAAATGCCAAACTTGGTATTTAAGTTCAGTGTCTTCCAAGGATGTCTTCAAGAAAATCCCCCACCCCCAAATACCCTTTACATTTTCAATAATTGTGATTTTCTCAAAAATGGCTCTAAGGAGTTTGAGAAAAATATCGTATATTAAAGATATTTACATGGAAAATAAAATGTATATCTTGAATTTTATGCAAATAGCCTCTAAAGATATCTTTATTCTGAATGAAATTTGCGGTATTCTGAATAACTGGTAAACCATATGAAATGGACAAAAACTTACTTCACAAAAAATGTAGAGCCCGTTAAAACACACAATTTATGTTATACACATTTTTTTCGTGGAGTTGATCGGTTTTGAGATATTCCTTGTTATTGCATTCAGCTTTAAATACTTACGGGAATTTGTCAACTCCTGTTCATACAAACAGAGATACTTCAGTCACACAGCAACCAGCTTTTGACTATCACTTTAGCTTGTGCTACTCCCTTATTTACCTTCTACTTACAAGGAAGGATTGTTTCTGTTATTTTTTTTTTTTTTTTCTGATCAGCATGAAGTAAATAGAAGAATAAGCTTTTTAACAATAATTTATTGCAGAGATGTAGAGAAAGTCATGTGAATGGAACGCATAAGATTTTTTCAATTTAGTCTGTAACAAATTATTCTTAGAAAATTATTCTACTTCGTGCTAGTCGAGATAAACATTACCAGAACTATGTTTACTTAGTTCTTATAACTAGTAGGAAAATAAGGGAGTAGGTTAAAGCGACTGTCAAATCGTTTAAACGCTGACTGCTATACTGGATTCTCTTGACCAGGAGTAAAACTAAACATGGCCCGTTTGAGAAAAGTTTAAGTATTTTAAAATTGAAACCAGTAACAAGGAATATCTTGGAAATAGCAAACTCCACAAAAAAGTATGACAAACATCATGTGTTTTAACGAGATCTACATCTTTGTGTAGTAAGTTTTTGTTTACCCTTACAGTTTACCAGTAATACAAAAGTAATTCAGAATGAAGAGATCTTCAAAGGTCATTCCCAGAAAATACAAGGTATGCATTTTATTTATCATGTAAATATATTTAATATACGGCATTTTAATCACAACCGTTGCAGCCATTTGAGAAAATCCAATTTTTTTTAATTTTTTCATGTAAAGAGTAGCTAGGGTTAGGGAGATTTTCTTAAAATGTTGTAATGATTTGATTACTTTATCTGTCTTCTACTTTATAAGGAACTAGTTAATACGACCATTTCTGCTATCTCCTATTTATCTTTATTAGCATGAAGTAGAGAGAAGGATAGCTAGAAAATATCATGTGAATGGAACACATCGGATTCTATTTACTTTCTCTATACGTACTATGAACATGGTGTACAGAGAAGGTATTGTATCCAACCTAAAATTCGATGTCGAGATTTCGTTGGAAATATGTTTTAGGTCCCCTGAGTACAAAAAAGAGCTCAAAAACTAAAACACAATTAAATTCCAAACATGGTATTTAAGATTAATATCTTCCAAGGATGCGACATGAAGATTTCATGATAATCCCCACCCCCTAACTACTCTTTACATAGAAACAATTTTGAAAAGTTTGCTTTTCTCAAAAATTACTAATGATATAGATTAAAATACCGTGTATTAAATATATTCACATGGCAAATAACAGTATAACTTGAATTTTATGGGAATAACTTCTGAAGACTGTTCATTCTGGATGAATGTTGCTGAATTTTGCATAACTGGTAAACTGTAAGAGATAGACAAAATTTACTGTACAAAAATTGTAGATATCGTTAAAACACACAATCTAAATACTATACATTTTTGCGGCAGAGTTGACCGTTTCCGAGATATTCCTTGTTATTGGTCTCGATTTTAAACTGCGTGATTTTTCTCAGATAGGATCACTTTTCGTTTCATTGCTCTTTTGTTGTTACTGGTGGCGATGCAAATCGAACCCGAACTACAATTGTTCATATAGCTACCAACTTTTGAAGATCTGTCTGTTGCTTTAGCCTAATGTACTCCCTTATTTTCCTGCTGCTTAAAAAGAAGAAAGTAATAAGAGATTTTCTAATAATGTTTCTCTTTATTAGCATGATGTAGATGAAAGAATAACCTTTGTAAGAATAGTTTGTTTGAAGATAAAGGAAGTCACGTGAATGGAACACATCTGCGTAATTTTCTGTCTCAAAAAGTTTGAGATTCGGTACATTAAGATCAGTTTTCCTTCCCATCGTAATAGTTTTACTTTCTCTACATGTAGTATGTACAAAGTGTATAGAGAAGGCATTGTATTCCACCCAAAAATTCGATACCGATATTTCACTGGAAATACATGTTTTGTGTCCCCCTGAAACAAAAAAAAAAGCATTTGTGGAAAAAGGCCCATGTGTGCGTGTGTGCCTGTGGACAGTATCGCTCAAAAACGAAAAAACCGTTAAATACCAAACTTGGATTTAAGTTTGGTATCTTCCAAGGATGCGACACGAAGATTTTCAAGAAAACCCCCCACTCCCAACTACCCTTTACATGGAACTTTTTTCGAATTTTTTTATTTTCTCAAAACTGGCTAACGATTTTGATTAAAATATCGTATATTAAAGATGCTTACCTCACAAATAAAATGTGTATCTTGAATTTTCTGGGAATAGCCTCCGAAGACTACTTTATTCTGGATGAGTTTTACGAAATTTTGTATAACTGCTAAACCATAAGAGATGGACAAAAACTTACCACACAAAAATGTTGAGCACATTAAAGCACATAATTTATGTCATTACATATTTTTCGTGGAGTTGGTCGTTTTTGAGATATCCCTTGTTTTTGTTTTCAGCTTTGAAAGACATACTTTTCTCGTACGGGAATGTGTGAACTCGTGTCCATACAAACAAAGGAACTTCAGTCACATAGCAACCAGCTTTTGGCTTTCACTTTAACCTACGTTACTCCCTATTTCGCTTCTACTTACAAGGAAGTAAGTAATAAGATTATTTCTGCTATTTTTTTCTCGATTAGCATGAAGTAAATAGAAGCATAGACTTTTTAACAATAATTTGATGTAGAGATGTAGAGAAGGTCATGTGATAGGAACACATCAGATTTTTAAAGATTCTTAATCTCTGAAAACTATATTAGGTACTGATAGCTCTTGAATACGCGTTTATAATTAATTTATTGCATTAATATCTCAAGTCTCTCTAAAGCATCACACCGTATTACTGATTATGCGAATTTATTAGCCAAATAAAAACCGAGATGCGCCACTGACGCCCTGTAACAAACATAGCCAGAAGCAAGCGTCAAATGTTTTCACACTGCAGAAGCAAATGGCCTCTCTTTTGTTTGAACGTGGGTCTTAATGTTCTTCAATGAGAGGAGAACTGACTAAAACACAATCCCCTAGAGCCAAAAAATGCGTAATACTTCAGATAAGTCCCCATTTCATGCAAATAATGTCATAACTGCTCTCTTGGTCCGCAAAAAGCAGCTACAGCTCTCTTACAGGGGTGTCAGGCTTTTGTTTTACACTCAGGCTGAACAGTTGAATACACACAAACGTACGCATGTAGCAGCTAGGTTCAACTGTTGCGACCAAATGTGGCAAGCCTGTTCTTACCGTTAAGATAATCAGGATGTGGAAAAAGATACAAATTCCTACGGTACATTGGCTTGAGACAAGCGTTTTAGCTTCTATCCGTTCTGAAATATGTATGCATTTGTTTTACTCTCGATAATGCCCATTAAAGCATGTGTAATAGTCATTATTTTTACTTTCTCTACATAGTTGCCAGCTATCTGAGCGTGCTGTAAATAAAAGAGAGTCACGCAATCAAATAGTTAACTCCAGAACTTTTCCAACTACAAATTAGATCATGCGACATAATTGGAGGTCCTTCAATGTCTCATGATTCAATTTGTAGTTGGTAGAGCTTTGGGCCAATATATTTGACCGCCTGGCATCGCTTTAAAAAAAATCTGATGTGTTACACTCACATGACTTTCTCTAGCTGCTCTACTTACCAAATTCTTAGAAAAGATTCTTATTCTTTCTAAACAATGCTAATCGAGATAAACATTTGCAAAATGTTCTTATTTACTTAGTTCCTTATACGAAGATGGAAACTAAAGGAGTGCACTAAGCTGTTGCTTGACCAGGAGTAGAACAAAAGATAAACGAAATCTTTCTGTTTGAGAAAAGTGTAAGTACTTTACAATTGAAACTAATAACAAGGATATCTTGAAAACGGCAAACTCCACGAAAAAAATGTATATTACATAAAATGTGTATTTTAACGAGATCTACATTTCTTGTTCAGCAAGTTCTTGTCTATTTTTTACGGTTTACTATTATGCAAAATTCATCCAGAATAAACAAGTCTTCAGAAGCAATTCCCAGATAATTCAAGATATTCATTTTATTTGTCATGTAAATATCTTTTCTCACCCGGGGTCCCGGGTTCGATTCCCAGCTGGGGCGTGGAATTTTTCTATAGCCAAAATTATTCCCTATCCCCCACAGAATCTTGAAGTTTGTATGTGAGTGTGAATGTGTGCGTGTTTGAGTAAAACAAAATGATTTAAACCAACGTAAAAAGTACCTACAGACAACGAGTTGTTCCAAGTGGAAAGCCCCCGATATGACCTTAGATGTTAAAGGGGGCTATATAAATGAAACAATAATAAAAAAAAAAAAATCTTTAATATAGGAGATTTTAATCAAAATCGTTTGAGTCATTTTTGAGAAAATCAAAAAGTTCGAATTCTTTTCCATGTAAAGGGTATTTGGGTGCGGGGAATTCTCTTGAAAATATTCGTGTCGCATTCTTGGAAGACACTGAACTCAAATGCCAAGTTTGGTATTTAACGGACTTTTTGAGTTATGGTGCCTACATACACATACACGCGCGCGCGGAAATTTTATAAAACACATCTTTTTTGGATTCAGGGGGTCTGAAAACATATATTTCCGGTAAAATCTTGGTATCGAATTTTTGGGTGCAATTGAATATACCTTCTCTATTCACTGTGTACATAGTACGTATAGAGAAAGTAAAAACGACAGAGCAAATATACAGCAATATAGTTTTCTCTATTTGCAAATTAAAACTGAGAATTTTCCTTCTAGATACGAATACTCTCTGGGATCAATGTATCCTTTAGCAAAGACAAATGACAAACGTCTATTCGAAGACAGAGTGCTGAACATTGTTCGTATTGGCATATACACGGTCATGACGCCATTCCGAAGATAGCAAACAAAAGAGTGTCGAGCTGAGTATGACAGTTCCCATCAGTGACGTAGATCTGTTTGTTAGCGTTGGCAAGTTCCTCCTTCACTGGATCATCGCCCGCAGTTCTCAACGCTCTACAAAACGAAATTTATTCGAAGAGGTAAATGATCTCGGTCCACCCAACATTTAATTAGCTATCATTTTTACCTAAATTGTGTCAACTACCTCTCACAACTACGTAGTGCGCAGCTTTACATGGCTTCGTTATTCTGGTATTTGAATTAAAATAAAACGAATCACTGCAGCAGTAGAAAAAATATCTATATCAGATTTCAAATTGGATTAATTGTATTCGATTTAACAATTTCATATAGAGAATTCATTGAGATTACACGCTAAACAGCTCCTCCCCTCAAATTACTATTAAAATTAAGGACATTTTAAATTATTTAAAGCTTCCCCATCTGTCCCTTTGTATAGAAAGTAATTTAGAATCTGCCGTTCTCAATAAAATTCCAAAAATCCTCAAACATTCATATTCAACGAAACGACATGCAGATGAAACATTCAATCCAATTTTAAAAGAGTTGTAAATATACTGTAGTATATATCCATCAGGAATAACAATTCTTTTCAACAGCTAAAGAATTATCAGAATCTATTAAGTAATTTCCAAAATTATCACCCACACACATCCACAATACAATTCAAATACAACACAATTTCAAAGCCATTTAGCATGATATAGTGAGCCAATTTTATATACATTCAATATGCATAGTAGCAAGAGAAGATATTGTATTCCATCCATAAATTTGATTACGAGATTTCACCGGAAATACATGTTTTAGGGTCCCATGAATCCAAAAAATAATATTTTTATTACAAGGTTTCGTGTGTATGTGTGTGTGTGTGTGTGTGTGTGTGTGTGTGTGTGTGTGTGTGTGTGTGACAGCATAATTCAAAAAAAAAAAAAAAAAAAATACGGTCAAATACCAAACATGGTAAAACCCCCCACCTCAACTACCCTTTGCATGCAACATTATTCGAAAATGTTCATATCAAAAGAATGACTCAGGCGATTTTTAAACCATCTGTTTAAGATATTTTCATGACAAACGAAATGCATGACTTGAATTTTCTGGAGATAGCCTTAGAGGACCTCCTCATTCTGAATGACTTTTATCCAATGGTAAACCGGAAAGATAAGCAAAAAATTATGCACAAAAAAATGTAAAATGTGTGTTTTACTGGATAGAGAAGATATTATATTCCATCCGAAAATTCGATGTCGAGATTTCACCAGAAATATATTATGTTTTGGGGTCCTCCGAGTCCTTTAGAAAAAGGTCCGTGTGGGCGCACAGCATAGCTCTAAAACGAAAAGACTTGGTATTTAAGTTTGGTATCTTCCAGGGGTGTGACAAGAAGATTTTGAAAAAAAAAATCCCCCCACCCCAAACTACCCTTTACATGGAACTTTTTTCGAAAAATTTTTATTTTCTCAAAAATGGCTCTAACGATTTTTATTAAAATATCGTATATTAAAGATATTTACCTGACAAATAAAATGTATATCTTGAATTTTTTGGGAATAGCCTCTGAAGAGTACTTTATTCTGGATGAATTTTACGGAATTTTGAATAACTGCTAAACCATAAGAGTTGGACAAACACTTACTGCACGAAAAATGTAGAGCACATTAAAGTACACACTTTATGTTGTATACATTTTTTTCGTGGAGTTTATTGTTTTTGAGATATTCTTTGTTTTTGGTCTAAGCTATAAAAACTAATATTTTTCTCATACAGGACTTGGTGAACTCGTGTCCACACAAACAAAGGAACTTCAGTCACATAGCAACCAGCTTTTGACTTATCACTTTAACGTATGGTACTCCCTTATTTCGCTTCTACTTACAAGGAAGCAAGTAATAAGACTATTTCTACTAATTGTTTCTCGATTAGCATAAAGTAAGTAGAAGCATAGGCTTTTTAACGATAATTTGTTGCAGAGATATAGAGAAAGTCATGTGAATGGAACACATCAGATTTTTTAATTTTAAACTTTTTCAATTGGCAAGTCATCTTTCGTTTCATATCGCTTTTGATTTACTGCTGACCTTGCAAAGAGAAACAAATTTCAATTGTTTTCATAGCGACCAGCTTTTGAAAGATTTGACTATCGCTTTAGCTTAATGTATTTTCTTTATTTCGCTTTCCTTACAAGGAAGCAAGTTAATAATATCGATTCCGCTAACGTTTATCTGGACTAGCATGATATAGATAAAAATTCTGATGTGTTCCATTCACATGATTTTCCCTATATCTCTGCAACAAATTATCGTTAAAAAGCCTATGCTTCTATTTACTTCATGCTAATCATAAAAAAGTTAGCAGAAGCAGTCCTATTACTTGCTTCCTTGTAACAGGAAGCGAAATAAGGGAGTACTATTGGTTAAATTGAAGTCAAAAGTTGGTTGCTATGTGACTGAAGTTCCTTAGTTTTTATGGACTGGAATTGTTAAATTCCTGTATGAGAAAGGTATGCTTTTTAAAGCTGAAACCAAAAACAAGGAGTGTCTCAAAAATGACCAACTCCACGAAAAAAATGTATATAAGATAAATTGTGTGTTTTAAGGTGCTCTACATTTTTTGTGTGGGAAGTTTTTGTACATCTCTTATGGTTTAGCAGTTATGCAAGATTCCGTAAAATTCATCCAGAATAAAGTAGTCTTCAGAGGCTATTCCCAGAAAGTCCAAGATATACATTTTATTTGTCGTGTAAATATCTTTAATATACGAAATTTTAATCAAAATCGTTAGAGCTATTTTTGAAAAAATAAAATTTTTCGAAAAAAGTTCCATGTAAAGGGTAGTTTGGGGTGGGGGGATTTTTCTCAAAATCTTCGTGTCGCATCCCTGGAAGATACTAAACTTAAATGCCAATTTTGGTATTTTACTGACTTTTCCTTTTTGAGCTATCGTGCTCACACACACGGACATACGGACCTTTTTCTGAAAATGCTTTTTTTGGATACAGGGGACCCTAAAACATAGATTTCAAGTGAAATCTCGGTACATAGTACGTATAGAGAAAGTAAAAATAGTCTTTTGTAACAATAATTTGTTGAACAGCTAGAAAAAGTCATGTGAATGGAACACGCACATTTTTATTACTTTCTCTTGTCCCGTATGTACAATGTAGGGATAGAGAAGTATTGCATTCCACCCAAAATTTCGATGTCGAGATTTCACCGGAAATACATGTTTTAGGACCCTCTGAATCCAAAAAAAGCAATTCCAGCAAAAGGTCCGTGTGTGCGTCCGTGTGTCTGTGAACACGATAACTCAAAAACGAAAAGTAGCTAAAATACCAAACTTGGTATTTAAGTTCAGTATCTTTCAGGGATGCGACACGAAGATTTTGAGAAAAATTCCCCCACCCCAAACTACCCTTTACATGGAACTTTTTTCGAAAATTGTGATTTTCTTAAAAATGGCTCTAACGATTTTGATTAAAGTATCATATATTAAAGATATTTACCTAACAAATAAAATGTATGTCTTGAATTTTCTGGGAATAGCTTCTGAAGACCTGTTTATTCTGCATGAATTTTGCTTAATTTGGCATAACTAGTAAACCGTAAAAGATAGACAAAATTTACTATACAAAAAATGTAGGTCTTGTTAAAATACACAAGTTATGTCATATACATTTTTTTCGTGGAGCCTACCGTTTTAGAGGTATTCATTGTTATTAGTTTCAGTTGTGAAGTACTTATACTTTTCTCAGACGGGAGTGTCCGTTTTTCTTTTGTTCTACTCCTGGCCAAGAAAAGAAGCGATTTGTAATGACAATCGCATAACGACAGATTTTAAAACATTTGACTATCGATTTAGCCTAATGTATTCCCTTATTTTCTTCAAACTAAGTAATAAGAACATTGTGCTGAATACCTCGATTAACAAGGTGCAGAAACAAGAATAATCTTATGTAGAACGCTAGAGAAAGTCATGTGAGTGTATCACATCAGATTTTTTCTTTTCTTTACATCGCAAGAGCTTGATACCATGAAGTAGTGTAATTATAAGAGATATTTGAAAGCGGTGTGAATGTAACGTGGTTAGCTCACAAGAGCAGTGGGTACTACCGTTACGTGGGCTCGATGAATGGAATGAACCCGTGTGATACAAATTGCCCCGTACTTAACTTACTTTACCGTAAAGTTGTGCGTGTAGAGTCATTGACCAGCAAATATCTTCACGTACTAGAAGCTCTGCTCCTGCTGGAGAAGCTGTGAACAACACGTGACTTTTACATCACTTCTACAAGTGTTCTTTTATAAGCCGACAACAAATAGTCCATCTCTTTCAAACCTCCACATCTTTACATCAACTTCAGACAGTAATAACCAAGACTAGAAAGTTGAAGAAATCATCTTTTCGACTGCCCGATGGTGAGGTTCAACGTAATGTATGTCCATTTTGTCACTGTAGAACGAAATGGTGGCTTTTACTCGCTCTTTTTATTTTCTCTATACGTGCTATGTATATAGTGTATAGAGAAGGCATTTCATTCCATCCAAAAATTCGACACCGAGATTTCATCGGAAATACACGTTTTAGGGTCGCCTCTATCCAAAAAATCTAATGTGATCCATTCACATGACTTTTTCTACATCTCTAAAATAAATTATTGTTAAAAAGTTTATACTTCCATTTACTTCATGCTAATCGGGAAAAAATTAGCAGGAATAGTCTTATTACTTGCTTCCTGTAAGTAGATGCGAAATAAGGGAGTACCATAGGTTACAGTGATAGTCAAAAGCTGGTTGTTATGTGACTGATGTTCCTTTGTTTGAATAGACAGGAGTTGACAAATTTCTGTATGCGAAAAGCGTAAGTTTTTAAAGATGAAACCAAAAATAAGGAATGTCTAAAACATGATCAACTTCACGAAAAAATGTACAAGATATAAATTGTGTGTTTTGACGTGCTCTACATTTTTTGTGTAGTAATTTTTTCTCCAACTCTTACGGTTTAGCAGTTATGCAAAATTTCATAAAATTCATCCAGAATAAAGTAGTCTTCAGAGGCTATTCCCAGAAAATTCAAGATATGCATTTTATTTGTCAGGTAATTTTCTTTTAATATACGATATTTTAATCAAAATTGTTAGAGCCATTTTTAAGAAAATCAAAATTTTCGAAAACAGTTCCATGTAAAGGGTAGTTTGGGGTGGGTTGCTTTTTATCAAAATCTTCGTGTTGAATCTCTGGAAGATATTAAACTTCAATACCAAGTTTGGCATTTCACCGACTTTTCGTTTTTGAGTTATCGTTTTCACAGTCACACACACGGACCTTTTTCTGAAAATGCTTTTTTTAGATAAAGTGGACCTTAAAACTCATATTTCCGGTAAAATCTCGGTATCGAATTTTTGGATGGCGTGCAATACCTTCTTTATACACCATGTACATAGTACGTATAGAGAAAGTATAAAGCATTTTTGGAAAACGTTCCGTGTCCCTGTGAACACGATAACTAAAAAAAGAAAAATCCTTAAAATACCAAACTTGGTATTCAAGTTTAGTATCCTTCAGGAATCTGATACGAAGATTTTGAGAAAAATCCTCCCACCCCAAACTATCCTTTACGTGGAAAACATTTTGAACATTTTATTTTTTCAAAAATGCCTCTAACGATTTGATTAAAATACGATATATTAAAGATATTTATATGGAAAATAAAGTGCATATCTGGATTTTCTGGGAATAGCCTCTAAATAACTCTTTGTTCTGGATGAATTTTGCTGAGTTTTGCATACTGGCAAACCATAAGAAATAGACAAGAACTTACGACATAAGTAATGTAGATCTTGTTAAACTCACAATTTATGCCATATACGTTTTTTTCGTGGATTTAGCCATTTCTGAGACATTTCAAATTATTTTCTTTCAGATTTAAAATACTTAAACTATTCTCACATGGAAAGTTGTAAACTCTTGGCACTGCATAGATACGCATTTCAACCCTTGGCAACCAGCTTTTAAAAGATTTGACTCTCACTTTAGCCTAGTGTATTCCTTTATTTCCCTCCTACTTACAAGGAAGTAAGCAATTAACACAATTTCTGCTTATGTTTATCTCGATTAAAATGAAGTAGATAGAATAATAAGCTTTTTAACAATAATTTGTTAAAGAGAGGTAGAGAAAGTCATGTGAATTGAACAATCCGCTTTTTATTTCCTTAGCACGTACTATGTACATAGTGAATAGAGAAGGTATTGCACTCCACCAAAAAATTCAATACCGAGATTTCACCGGAAAATGTGTTTTAGGGTCCCCTGTATCCAAAAGAAGTATTTTCAGAAAAAAGTCCGTGTGTGTCCTTGAACACGATAACTCAAAAACGAAAAGGCGGTAAAATAACAAACTTGGTATTTAAGTTTAGTATCTTCCAGGGATACGACACGAAGATTTTGAGAAAAATCCCCCCACCCCAAACTACCCTTTACATGGAACTTTTTTCGAACATTTTCATTTTCTCAAAAATGGCTCTAACGATTTTGATTAAAAGATCGTATATTAAAGATATTTACCTCACAAATAAAATGTATATTTTGAATTTTCTGGGAATAGCCTTATACATTTTTTTCCTGGAGTTGATTGTTTTTTAGATATTCCTTGTTTTTGATTTCAGCTATAAAATACTTAACTTTTCTCATACAGGAATTTATCAACTTCTGTCCATACAAACAAAGGAACTTCAGTCACATAGCAACTACTTTTGACTATCACTTTAACCTATGATAATCCCTCATTTCGTTTCTACTTTCAAGGAAACAAGTAATAACACTATATCTGCTAAATTTGTTTCTCGATCAGCATGAAGGAAATGGAAGCAATGGCTTTTTAATAATTGTTTTTTGCAGAGATGTAGAGAAAGTCATGTGAATGGAACACATAAGATTTTTCTTTATGGTTTCCGAATTTGTTATTTCAAAAAGTTTTTACAGGTGACCTGCTAAAAAGGGAATTTCGCTTTACTTCTTGAATGTTGATGCCAGTCGTGAGAACCCTGTAGCTTTTAGGTTATTCATAAACCGAGCAATTCGAATAGCTCAAGTTATTTGCGCTCAAACCATATATCCATACAAAAATGTACACAGCGGCCAAGGTTCACTGACAGATAAACACGGTCTGGTGAGTGCTGTCTGCAAGCGCCAAAATACCTTACGACGTTTGGGGGGAGGTGTACTTTGTTTTGTGACGTCACTGTCGGAAGTCCAGTAACAGTTCAATTTAATTTTTGTTTTCGCCCCGGCTTTAATGCTTAGAATTCTTGTGCCTATTTTTAAATACTAAGTGACCAAGGAAAAGGTTTAAAATAACACTGATTTTATTAAAAAGTTTTTTCGACCATTCTGATAATAGTTTCGCCGTCAGAAGATACTAATAGACTACAAAACATTTCCAGAATTTGGAAAATATTGGGGGGGGGATTAGAGAAATTATATTATATACACCAATATTTAACACATATTTTCTTAAATTCAAGGATTGTTTCATCCACTATTAGTAGGAGTCAATAATAATAATAATTTATAAGAGGTAAAGATTGGATAAAGATTTCCTTGTAGATGCAGAGGATGCTAAGGAAAATAGAATACAATAAGACTCAAGCGAAAGTCAAGTCTTTTAAGAGATACTCGCTATGCGATGACTTTGAAATTTCGTTCTTTTCTTGACCAGGAGCCAGAAAAACGAATAACGACATTTCATTTGAGGAAAGTATAGGTATTGTAAAATTTAAACCAATAAAAAGGAATATCTCGGAGATGGTTAAATAAAAAAAAAAGGCAAAGATTGTTTGTTTTAATGAGTTCTACAGTTATTGCATAGTAACTTTATGTCTTAGGGTTATACAAACGCCATCCAGAATTTAGAGGATTTCAGAGGTATTTCCAGAAAATTTAAGATACAGGTAGATTTTATTTATGATGAAAATATCTTAAACATATATTTTAATCAAAATGTTTGAAAATGTTTCCAAGAAAAAAAAATTAGGTTGGGGGAATTCTCTTGAAAATCATCGTCGCATCCTTGGATAATACATGGTTTGTTATAAAACAGTTTTCGTTTTTGAGGTATACTGTTTACACACTCATACACACGATCTGGCGGACCTTTTTCTAGTTTTATTAAGGTGACCCCAAAACGAGTATTCCCAGTGAAATCTCGGTTTTGAATGTTTGGGCGTAATTCTATACCTTCTCTATCTACCATGTAGAGAATGTAAAAATCTTCTGCATAATGCCCGCCTCTGTAGTTTGGGGACAGCGTGACTGATTCATTCAAGAGGTTCCAAGTTCGAATCTCGGTTAGGGTGAGATACCGAATAACGTTTTCCTTATGCTAAGAAGACGAATTTCAGGTTAACCTGAAGCTCCGTGAACTTTGGTTTTTACCGATTTCATTCATTATCTACAGTTAGAAAGGTTTAAAGTAAAATAGATTAATAATAATAATTTCATAAATAATATGGAGGAAGGGGGTAAATGAAATGAATCACATCGTCATTGGCTTTAAAGAGCCGCCATTCCAAAAGGAGTCATGTCACCGCCGAATAGATCGCTTTCCCCTCCTCACGGCCTCCTAAACATTTCTGAGCGTTGAGGAAACAGAAGAAGACTGGATAGCGGAGCTTGTGCCATGATAGTTGATACTTCCAGGTCAGTACCTACGCAGTCATCAGTCGAGAAGCTGCTATTTGTATCACTCCGCCATTCGAAGACCCAGAGGGGGTCATCGTCCACACCGCCGGTTTATATTTGCCGGGGATATCTCTATTTTTGCACACATTTTCCTGCCTTTTGAATCTCAGGAATTCTCTTCACCACGGGGAAACAACAGTTTTAGCTTTCCGAACAGTTAGCATTAGAAGTGATTAACAGTTGACAGGCGAGGGTAAACACAGGAAAAAACTCTGATGTATCGCGTTCACATGGTTTTTATCTACCTGCTATTGTTTATTTTTATCTTTTCTAAGCTCTTTTCTTACAAAAGGTTTTCTGTCTGCTTTATATCAGTCAATCGAAGTAAACGTTTGCAGAAATAGTTTCGCACTGGGTTATAGTTGATACAGGAGGCTGAAACAAAAGTCATCGGGTTTCAATCAAGAGGACTAAAACGTTTAGTTGTTCTAATTTCTTGGTGTCTATGTCTATGAAGCCCTGGACTTAAAGTACTTATAACACTCTAAGTTGCCTTAAGGTATGTCATCTCAAAATAATTTGAGATATCTTTCTGATTTACCGGGAAACATGCGAGTCAGTTCAGGAGTTTAATTCCGTGCCCGCAAGTTGCCACGGTAGCTCAGTGGTTAGAGCAAACTATTAGAGATCGGCAGATATGTGGTTCAAATCCCAGCTATGGCATTGAATTTTACTTTCTCTACACATAGAATGTACAGTGTCTAGAGAAGGTATTGTAATGCACGCAAAAACTCGAATACCGAGATTTCACCGAAAATACATGTTTTGGGTCTCCTTGAATCCAAAAAAGCATTTTCAGAAAAAGGCCCGTGTGTGTGTGCGCGCGCGAGTGTGTGTGTTTGCGTCTGTGGTCAGCATAGCTCAAAAACGAAAACACTGCTGAATACCAAACTTGGTATTTAAGCTTGCTATCTTCCAAGGAAGCGACACGAAGATTTTTAAGAAAATCCCCCCACCACAAACTACCTTTAAATATGGAAAAAGTTTCGAAAATTTTGACTGTTCTCAAAAATGGCTCAAACGATTTTGATTAAAATATCGTATATTAAATATATTTACCGGACAAATAACATGTATATCTTGAATTTTCTGGAAATAGCCTCTGAAGACTACTTTATTCTGGATGAATTTTACGGAATTAGGCATAACTGCTAAACCATAAGAGATGGACAAAAATTTACCACACAATAATGTAGATCTCGTTAAAATACACAATTTATGCTATATACATTTTTTTTCGCGGAGTTGGTCGTTTTAGAAATATTCCTTGTTATTGGTTTCAACTTTAAAAAACTTATACTTATCTCATACAGGAATTTGTCATCTTCTGTCCGTACAAACAAAGGAATTCAGTCATATAGCAACCAGCTTTTGACAATCACTTTAACATATACTCCCTTATTTCGCTTCTACTTACAAGGAAGCAAACAATAAAGACTATTTCTGCTAATTTTTTCTCGATTAGAATGAAGTAAATAGAAGCACAAGCTTTGTAACAATAATTTGTTGCAGAGATGAAGAGAAAGTCATGTGAATGGAACACAGCAGATTTTCGAGTCTGGCTTTCTATCCAACTCCTGTCCTTCACACGTCTTGTGTGAAAAACATCCTTAGCATGGCTTCCTTCGGAAGGGAAGTAAAGCCGTTGGTCCCGTGTCGCAGATTTACGGCACGTAAAAGAACCTCAAGCCTGATTGAGAGGCCTCTGAGCAAAATTAAGCGGTCTTTCACTCCCAATTTAGAACGGGACGCTGAGAACCACAGCAGTTAAAGAACGTCCATAAATAACACACCATTTACATTTTTTGCTCGTGAAATATCGTCATTAACAATTTTGTATCGAATACATTACTTCCTCTACTCCAGGCAGATGTTAAAAGAAACAGAAATGTGCTAACAATGCTTTGAATAAACTAACATATATGGAAGGTGTAAAACCGAAAGAAAAAAAAATGTCTTTGAGTTCCCTTTGAGGTTATGTGACGGCACTGATATCCGGAAGTAAACATAGGAAGCAGGAATACGTGCTACAGGTTGCACCGAAATTGTAGTGCGGGTTAATGACCAAGTAGGGCACGTGTCGTATTCGATATCTCGTTGCGACGGCGTCATGGCCTTTTGTATACGCCGCGCACGCTCGACATTCATCGATATTTTTTATCTCTTCTAAATCAAATTGTTAATTCTGTTTTCCTGTTGAAGAAAACAATTTGTCAGAAAAAGTTCATTTTCAAGCGTTTAATGTCTAATTGCAGAAGAGCTTGGGCCTGGCAATACTTTCCTTCATCTCAAATGCTTTGGATGGTTGAGGGTCTGGGGGAGGGGGGGTTAATTTCGGAAAACACCGAACCAATTTTCTTAATTCTTCTAACATTTAAGCCACCGTTCTTCCTAAGGGACCTAGTTTGTAAGATAGCTTCTTATTTCAACTTCTGAATCAGTAAAAGGATTTATAAGACCTATATTCTAGAATACGAACATGTTGGTGTAATAAAAGAACATGTTTGCGAAGGAGGCGTTGGCTTTTCGTTGAGAGTCGAGTCGAAATCGATTGCGGTTTGTTTCGTTGATAATGCATGGAGTATAAAACAGTTATAACTCCACAGAAAACGCATGCATAACAAGAACAAAAGTCGCTTTCATTTCACGTAATACACATAAACGACCACTGGAAATGGGAGTTTTATTTATGGACGCTCTATGACTACTGTGGTTCTCAGCGTCCCTTTCTATATTAGGCTTGAAAGACCGCTTAATTTTGCTCAGAGGCCTCTTTATCAGGATTGAGATTCTTTTACGTGCCGTAAATCTACGACATGGGACCAACGGTTTTACTTTCCTTTCGAAGGAAGCCATGCTAAGAATTTTTACGCCCGAAAAAATCCATCATCCTCCAGCGGGTTTGAACCCGCCTCCTTGGGTATATGGTAGCCATTACACCACAGACCGCGCCATAAACGACCACGATTTAGCACGGTTGTTCTATCTATATTTAAATGTTGTTTCCTGTTTTCTGGATCGCTCTGATCAATTTGATATTTAATAGAGAATAACGCGCATAACATATTTGTGTACTCCAATTTGATCACTTCCTAATATCATTGTCATAAATGAAGCATAAGTTTCAGGGTCTAATGGGTTTTGAACGGTCTTGCGCTATATCTTACTGTGTTTACACATATCACTCCACCTTTAGTCGGGCAGGGCAGAGGAGGGTCAAACGTGTGACCTGCTACGTAAACAACCGAAAGTCTGAGAGAGGGAATAATGGCCATCCATAGGGGATCACGAAATTTTCCTTATGAACATAACTTTAGAACACAGCAAGGAAAAGAAATATTGTATCAACATAACGTCCTCAAATGCTGTTACAAATATTTGCAATTATTCACCCCCCGCCCTGTATAAAAAATATAATCCGATCTGCTTATGGACAATATAATATATCCGATGCTTGCCAAATAAATTTAAAACCCTTATTAAGATGTTATACTTAATTTCCTTTATACCTTCTAAGCTGCTTCATTACCAGTGTGACTAAATAAAAATTATGTCCAGATCGAAGTTAGTTAACCAAAATATGTATACCTCATGACATATACATTTATTGTGGAGTTAACCACTTCCGAAATATTCTTTGTTATTGGCTTAAATTTTAAAATACTTATACTTTCCTCAAATAGAATGTGGTTATTCGATATTCTTGCTCCTGGTCAAGCAAATAGTAAAATCCATTACATGGCGACCAGATTTCAAATTATTTGATTATAGCTTTAGTTTAGTGACCATATTCCGTTGTATATACAAGAGCGTATGTAATAAAAGGTTTATCCAAATGGTTACATATCTAGATCAATGTGCAGTAGTTAGAAGAATTCGTTTTAAGAATAGCTTTTGCAGAATGGGTAGAGAAAATCAAGTTAATGAATGTAACACATCAGATTTTTATCTTCTTTTTACTTTCTCTATACGCACTATGTACATTGTGTATAGAGAAAGTATTGCACTCCACCAAAAAATTCGATACCGAGATTTCACCGGAAATATATGTTTTAGGGTCCCCAATATCCAAAAAAAGTGTTTTCAGAAAAAGGTCCGTATGTGTGTGTATCCGTGTGTCTGTGAACACGATAACACAACAACGAAATAAACTTGGTATTTAACTTTAGTATCTTTCGGGGATGCGACACGAAGATTTTGAAAAAAATGCCCCCACTCCAAACTACCCTTTACATGGAACTTTTTTCGATAATTTTTATTTTCTAAAAAATGGCTCTAACGATTTTGATTAAAATATCGTATATTAAACATATTTACCTGGCAAATGAAATGTATATCTTGAATTTTCTGGGAATAGCCTCTGAAGAGTAGTTTATTCTGGATTAATTTTACTAAATTTTGAATAACTGCTAAACCGTAACAGATGGACAAAAACTTACTACACAAAACATGTAGAGCACATTAAAACACACAATTTATGTGATATACATTTTTTCGTGGAGTTCGTCGTTTTTGTGACATTCCTTATTTTTGGTTTCTGCTATGAAAAACGTATATTTTTCTCATACTGGTACTTGTCAACTCCTATCCATATAAACAAACGAGCTTTATTGACATAGCAACCAGCTTTTGACTATCACTTTAACCTACGGTTGTCCCTTATTTCGTTTCTATCGTACTTACAAGGATGCGAGAAATAAGACTTTTTCTGCTATTTTTTTTATCTGATTAGCATAAAGTAAATAGAATTATAAGCTTTTTAAGAATTATTTGTTGCAGGGATATGGAGAAAGTCATGTGAATGGTACACATCAGATTTTTACTTTCTCTATAAGCACCTTGTACATTGTGTATAGAGAAAGTATTGCACTCCACCAAAAAATTCGATACCGAGATTTCACCGGAAATATATGTTTTAGGGTCCCCTGTATCCAAAAAAAGTGTTTTAAGAAAAAGGTCGTATGTGTGTGTGTGTGTCCGTATGTCTGTGAACACGATAACTCAAAAACGAAAAGTCGGTAAAATACCAAACTTGGAATTTAAGTTTAGTATCTTTCGGGGATGCGACGCGAAGATTTTGAGAAAAATTCCCCCACTCCAAACTACCCTTTACATGGAACTTTTTTTCGACAATTTTGATTTTCTAAAAAATGGCTCTAACGATTTTGATTAAAATATCGTATATTAAAGATATTTACCTGACAAATAAGATGTATATTTTGATTTTCTGGGAATGGCCTCTGAAGACTACTTTATTCTGAGTGAATTTTACGGAATTTTGCATAAGTGCTAAACCGTAAGAGAGAGAGAGAGAGAGAGAGAGAGAGAGAGAGAGAGAGAGAGAGAGAGAGAAACTTACCACACAAAAAATGTACAGCACATTAAAATTCACAATTTATGTTTTATACATTTTTTTCGTGGGGTTGATTGTTTTTTATATATACTTTGCTTTTGGTTAAAGCTATTAAAACATATTTTTCTCATACAGGACTTTGTGAATCCGTGTCCATACAAAGGAACTTCAGTCGCATAGCAACCAGCTCTCGACTATCACTTTAACCTACGGTACTACCTTATTTCGTTTCTACTTACAAGGAAGCAAGAAATAAAACTATTTCTGCTAATTTGTTCTCGATTAGCAGAAAGTAAATAGAAGCATAAGCTCTTTAAAAATAATTTATTGCAGAGATATAGAGAAAGCCATGTGAATGGAACACATCAGATTTTTCTTTCGTTTCATTTATATATCCCTATTTAACTTAGATGGTTATATAGGGATGTTTGCTTTAGAAACAATTGCTGGTGTTGTCTCACTGAACTGTAGGGTTTTAAGTTAGTTATTTTATACTATACTATTAAATACGCACACATTCACTCTCTCATGCATAGTTTCAGACTATATGGAGGATGGGGAATGATTCTGGTTAAAGAAAACGTCCCTGCCCCAGAAGGGAATCAAACCCAGGACCCCTGAGTGAGGCGTCAAATCGTTGACCACTGGATCATAGAAGCAGTCTTTTAACTTTTGTTACATTTTATTGCGATGAATTCTATGCAGCAACTTTTATATTCTGTGGAGTAACCATTGTTCTTCTATCCATTCTTATTTCATGAGAAATTATTACTCGCCACTGTTGTGTGTGTGTCGTCTCACATTAAAGAGATCCGAGTTCGAATCTCGGTTAGGGTGAGTTATCCGGATAAAGGTTTTATTCCTTTCCTCCTACCCGGGTTTCTCCATTATCCTATAGCAATCGTCCGTGGTAGTAGGTCATTAAAGCAGTTAGAAAAATCTGATGTGTTACATTCACATGACTTTCTCTACATTTCTGCAGCAAATTATTGTTAAAAAGCTAATGCTTCTTTGTACTTCATGCTAATCAAGAAAGAAATAGCAGAAATAGTCGTATTACTTGCTTCCTTGTAAGAAGAAACGAAATAATGGAGTACCATAGGTTAAAGTGACTGTCAAAAGTTCTGTAAGAGAAAAGTTAAGTTTTTCAAAGCTGAAACCAAGACAAGGAATATCTAAAAAAACGATCAGCTCCACGAAAAAAATGTATACAACATAAATTGTGTGTTTTAATAGGCTCTACATTTTTTTGTGTAGTAAGTTTTTGTCCCTTTCTTACGGTTTAGCAGTTATGCAAAATTTCGTAAAATTCACTCAGAATAAAGTAGTCTTCAGAGGCTATTCCCAGAAAATTCAAAATATACATTTTATTTGTCAGGTAAATATCTTTAATATACGATATTTTAATCAAAATCGTTAGAGCCATTTTTGAGAAAATGATAATTTTCGAAAAAAGTTCCATGTAAAGGGTAGTTTTCTCAAAATCTTCGTGTCGCATCCCTGGAAGATACTAAACTTAAGTACCGACTTTTCGTTTTTGAGTTATCATGTTCAAAGACACACGGACACACACACGGACCTTTTTCTGAAAATACGTTTTACTTTCTCTACACGTACTATGTACCTAGTTTATAGAGAAGGTATTGTAATTCACCTAAAAATTCGACACCGAGATTTCACCGGAAATACATGTTTTGAGACACCCTGAATATAAAAAAAACATTTTTAGAAAAATGTCCGTGCGTGTGTCTGTCTGTCTGTGTATGTGTGTGTATGTCTGTGGTCTGTGGGCAGCATAGCTCAAAAACGAAAAGACCGTTAAATACCAAACTTGGTATTTAAGTTCAGTATCTTCCAAGGATGCGACACGGTTTTCAAGAAAATCTCCCCACCCCAAACTACCCTTCACATGGAAAAAATTTCGAAAATTTGACCTGACAAATAATATGTATATCTTGAATTTTCTGGGAATAGCCTCTAAAGACTACTTTATTCTGGATGAATTTTACGGAATTGTGCATAACTGCTAAACTATGAGATGTACAAAAACTTACAAAACAAAAAATGTAGAGCGCGTTAAAACACACAATTTATGTTGTATACATTTTTTTCGTGGGGTTGATCGTTTTTCAGACATTCCTTGTTTATGGTTTCTGCTTTGGAAAACTTGTACTTTTCTTATACAGGAGTTTGTCAACTCCTGTCCATACAAACTAAGGAACTTCAGTGACATAGCAACCAGCTTTTGACTATCACTTTAACCTATGGTACTCCCTTATTTCGCTTCTACTTACAATGAAGCAAGTAATAAGACTATTTCTGCTAATATTTTTATGATTAGCATGAAGTAAATAGTATAAGCATAAGCTTTTTAACAATAATTGGAACACATCAGATTTTTACATACAAAAAACAACAACAAATGTATTTTACTCATACTTGTCTTGCCGGGTCCCCTTAAGCAATAGTTGTACTGTAAAGCACGAGTGCAGCGACCTTGAGCAATAATTAATTAGGGAAGTAATGAAGATCGCAAGGTGCAGGTGGGATGAAGGGTTAAAGGCCGAAGCCACATGGCTATGAAATGTTGCCAAGAGGGACTGACTCGTGGCCCGTCGTCTTGGCTCCCAGCCATGGATTCATCGCATTTGGTCATTCACCTGTGACAAGGCTCGTGCCTCCGATGCCAAATATTATTTTATTTTCCGTCCTTTCAAAACCCTTTTCCAAAACATTTCCTAACATTTGACACTATCATTCTAAACAGAAAAAGCTTACGAGTTCCATTCACATGACTTTCTCTACTCGTCTGAAACAAGAATAATTATTTCATGCTAAAACATTGGCAGAAACGGTCTTATTACTTAGTTCCTTGTAAGTGGAAGCAAAGTAAGGGACTAAACTAGGCTAAACGGCAGTCAAATGTTTTAAAATGTGGTTGCGTGGCCTAGGGTTGACAAGTTCCAATATGAGAAAAGAAAGTATTTTAAAACTGAAATAAACAACAAGGAATATCTCAAAAACGGCCAGCTCCACGAAAAAAATGTATATGACATAAATTGTGTGTTTTAACGAGCACTACATTTTTTGCGTGGTAGTTTCTGTCTATCTTTTAAGGTTTACCAGTTATGTAAAATTCCGCAAAATCCATCCAGAATAAAGATGTCTTCAGAGGCTATTCCCAGAAAATTCAAGATATACATTTTATTTGTAATGTAAATATCTTTAATATGCGGTATTTTAATCAAAATCATTACAGCCATTTTTGAAAAAATCAAAATATTCGAAAAATGTTCCATAAAAATGGTAGTTAGTGGTGGGGAGATTTCCTTGAAAATCTTCGTGTCGCATCTTAGGAGGATACTGAATTAAAATACCAAGTTTGGTATTTAACAGACTTATCATTTTTGAGCAATGTTGCACACACACATGGACAGTTTTATATAAATGCTTTTTTTGGATTCAGGGGGTCCTAAAAATATATTTTCGGTGAAATCTGAATATCTAATTTTTTAGTACAATGCAATACCTTCTCTATACACTTTGTACATAATACGCATAGAGAAAGTAAAAATCTAAGTTTACAACTGGTGATCCAATTCATAAATAAGTAGTCTACAAGAAATAATCATATCTATATGAATTCATGTAATTCTAGTAAAACACAATTTTCTTACTATCTCTATTAACAATCTATTTAATAATTTCTCTCCTTAAGTTAAAATTTTGCCATAATTATTATATTAGATGTATTTAAATACAGCTTCAGAACTGTATTTTTGGCTGCAGTAATGTAATTTGTCGATCATTTTTATGCACTCCTGTACACAATTAGCAAATAAATTTAATCTAATTCTATAAAAAGTTGATAAATGTTACCAGAGTTCAAAGGAAATAAAAACGGGGCGTTTTTAATGTTTGCATAAACGTATTACTTTAAATTTTTCTTTACATTATTTTCATTTTTCATCTGCACAAGATAAAACTTTTGGAAATTATCACCATTATTATTATTATTATTATTATTATTATTAATATTATTCAAAGCTGTAGTCACATACAACTCCAATTTTATTATTTCATTTAATACATCTTTGTAGCGCTATTTTCATTTACCTATCGTTTAAACGTTCAAAAGCATGTACAAAGGAATCTGGATTGTATGCCTCAGCACCATACTGTTGTCTTGGAAGAATGTTGGCAACACTGATCGTGGATGTGCCCAAAGGTATTAGGGTTTTCGCAGATATTTCGTCAACTCGCATTTCGCGGCCATTTACTTTGAGTAACGTTAAAAATAGCGTTCGCATCTTGAAGCTGAGGGGAAGAGACATTCCAGAGGGTTTTTTGTCTCCTCTCGCTCACCATAACAAACTCGCTGGAATGTTCATCACAACAATAATTACTCCATCTTGCATGAAAACAAGAAACAACTGAAGTTCGCCTAACCTGAATGCTAATGTTACAAAATGTCAGTATTAAATGCAGCCAGTGATCTTAATCACATATAAATATCTTGTCTTATAGAGTACTTAAGTTTAGAATTCACTATCCCTGTTTTGCAGGGTTATAATTAAATAACGCAGTTGAACAGCTTCATTCAGTGCCAACATAAGACATGTTTTACTTTTTGTGTAAACATCTCATAGTAGCATTACTAGTATAAAAGTGTTGACAAAATCTGATGTGTTCTATTCACATGACTTTCTCTACGTCTCCACAATAAATTATCGTTAAAAAGCTTATTCTTCTATTTGCTTATTGCTAATCGAGAAAAAATGAGCAGAAAGGGTCTTATTACTTGCTCCCTTGTAAGTAGAAGGGAAATAGAGAGTAGCATAGGCTAAGTCGATAGTCAAATCTTTTAAAAGCTAGTTGCTATGTGATTCAAGTACCTTTGTATGGTCAAGAGTTGACAAATTCCCATATGAGAAAAGTATTAGTACTGTAAAGTTGAAACTAATAACAAGAAATATCTCAAAAACAGTCAACTCCACGAAAAAATGTATGTAATTTGTGCATTGATGAGATCTACATTTTTTGTTAAGTAAGTGTTTGCCTATCTTATGGTTTACCAGTTATGCAAAACTCCGCAAAATTCATCCAGAACAAACATGTCTTTAGAGCTATTCCAATAAATTGAAGATATACATTTTATTTGTCAGGTAAATATTTAAATGTAAGAGATCTTACTCAAAATCGTTAGCGAAGTAAAGGGTAGTTGGGGTGGGGGATTTTCATGAAAATCTTCGTGTCGCATCCTTGGAATACACTGAACTCAAATAGTAAGTTTGGTATTTAACGGTCTTTTTCGGTTTTGAGTTATGCCGCCCACAGACTCACTCATACACACACGCACATTTTTCTAAAAATGCTTCTTTTTTTTATTCAGGGGTCTCAAAACATGTATTTCCAGTGAAATCGCTGTATCGAATTTTTGGTGCAATGCAATACCTTTGCTATGCACTATGTACATAGTATGTGAAGAGAAAGTAAAAAAAAAAAAATCAAGAAAATAAGGTTTAAAGTTGAGGGTGTCTATTAATAGGATGTGTCTATCTATTTATACCTTAAGTTACTTGGTAGTTTAAAGTGCTGAATGTTGCTGAATTTTGCTGAATTTTTCGTAACTGGTAGATCTTAAGGGACAGACAAAAATTTGCTGCATGAAGATGTGTATCTCGTTGAAATACACAATTAATGCTATCTCATTTTTGAGATATTCCATGTTATTGGTTTCATTTTTAAAATCCTTAAACTTTTCTCTCCTGGCAATGCAATGGAACGGGTTTCGGCCACATGGCAACCAGCGTTTAAAAGATCTGACTATCGCCTTTTATTAGTGTATTCCCTTATTTCCCTTCTACTTATAAGAAAGGAAGTAATATAACTTCTGCTAATGCTTATCTCGATTAGTACGAAGTAGAGCGAAGAATAAGCTTTTTAACAATAATTTGTTACAGAGACGTAGAGAAATGTCATGTGAATGGAACACATCAGATTTTTTTTGTCAAATTTCACATATGCATTACTTTAATGAAGTAAAAATAAAAATATGAAAACTGGTTAAAATATTATTGGAATTTTGTGCAAACATTTAAAATCGCAAGACGAAATGCACACGCGTAAAAGTCATATGTAAAACTCACTTCTAGTATATTAAACTACGAACGTACCTAAAATGTCTACAAGTTAAAACCGCGTAGAAATGCGATGCATTGAGCGAATGGAGTATACCACATCGACTCTAATTTAAATTCAAACAACTGCATAGAATCTTACGTTGTTTTCTTCGCTTTTTTACTTTCTCTACACGTACTATGTACATAGTGTATAGAGAAGGTATTGTATTCCACCCAAAAATTCGATACCGAGATTTCACCGGAAATACATATTTTGGGTCCCCCTGAATCCAAAAAAAAATCATTTTGACAAAACGGTCCATATGTGTGTGTGTGTGTGTGTGTGTGTGTGTGTGTGTGTGTGTCTGTAGACAGCATAGCTCTAAAACGAAAAGATCGTTAAATACCAAACTTGGTATTTAAGTTTGGTACCTTCCATGCAGATTTTCAAGAAAATCTCCCACCCCCAACTACCCTTTACATGGAACATTTTTCCAAATTTCGATTTTCTCAAAAATGGCTCTAACGATTTTTATTAAAATATCACATATTAAAGATATTTACCTGATAAATAAAATATATATCTTGAATTTTCTGGGAATAGCCTCTGAAGTCTACTGTATTATGGATGAATTTTACGGAATTTTGCATAACTGCTAAACCGTAAGAGATGGACAAAAACTTACCACACAAAAAATGTAGAGCACGTTAAAACACACAATTTATGTAACATACATTTTTTCGTGCAGTTGATCGTTTTTTAGATATTCCTTGTTTTTCGTTTCAGCTTTGAAAAACTTATACTTTTCGCATACAGGAATTTGTCAACTCCTGTCCATACAAACAAAGGAAATTCAGTGTCATAGCAACCAGCTTTTGACTATCACTTTAACCTATGGTACTTCCTTATTTCGCTCCTACTTACAAGGAAGAAAGTGATAAGACTATTTCTGCTAATTTTTTTCTCGATTAGCATGAATAGTAAATAGAAGCATAAGCTTTTTAACAATAATTTGTTACAGAGATGTAGAGAAAGTCATGTGAATGGAACACATTCGATTTTTTCATAGTGTTTAACGCCCGCTCTTACTAATTGTGGCACCTCAGGCGATGACACTGATGA
Source organism: Hymenopus coronatus (assembly GCA_030762935.1). NCBI lineage: Eukaryota > Metazoa > Arthropoda > Insecta > Mantodea > Hymenopodidae > Hymenopus > Hymenopus coronatus. The sequence continues at coordinate 24,598,253 of CM060880.1, read as the reverse complement.
AATATGGAATGAAGATGGAGCACCGGTGGAATGTGGTGGTGGGGGAAACCGGAGAACAGAAAACCCGCTCCTGCGCCGCTTTGTCCACCACAAGTCTCACATGCGGTCGCTTGGGATCGAACACGTGCTGTATAGGTAGGAGGCGAGTGGTCAAGACGTGCATTTTATTTACGATGTAAATATCCTTAATATACTGCATTTTAATCGAAATCTTTTGAACCATTTTTGATAAAAAAATATATTAAACAATTTTTCCATATAAACGGTAGTTTGGGGCGAGGAATTTTTTGAAAATCTTCATGTCGCGTCCTTGGGAGATACTAAACATAAATAATAAGTTTGGTATTTAACGGTCTTTTCGTTTCTTAGCTATGCTACACACAAGCGCACGCACCTTTTTTCTGAAAATGATTTTTGTACTCAGGGGACCTCAAAACATATTTCCGGTGAAATATCGACATCGAATTGTTATTGGAATACAACACCTTTTCTAGCTACTGCTGTGTGTGAATATATGCTAGAGAAAGTAAAAAAATCTTATGTGATCCATTCACATGACTTTCTCTACGTCTCTGTAACAAATTATTGTTAATAAGCTTATTCTTCTATCTATTTAATGCTAAAGCACTAGCAGAAATGGTCTTATTACTTAGTTCCTTAATAAGTAGGAGGAAAATGAGGGAAGGCTAAATCGACAAACAAATGTATTAAAATGTGGATGCTTTATGATTGAAATCCGTTTCTTTGAAGCCAGGAGATGACAGGTTCCCGTATGAAAAAAGTATTTTAACAAGGAATATCTCTAAAACGGCCAACTCTAGAAAAAGGTGTATAAGGCATAAATTGTGTGTTTTATCGTGGTCTACATTTTTTGTGTAATAAGTTTTCGTCTATCTCTTAAGGTGTACCAATTATGTAAAATTTCGCAAAATTCGCCCAGAATAAGCATGTCTTCAGAGACTATTCCCAGAAAATTGAAGATATATATTTTATTTGCCATGTAAATATCTGAAATATAAGAGATTTTAATCAAAATCGTTAGAGCCATTTTTGAGAAAATCAAAATGTTCGAAATGCTTTCCATATGAAGAGTAATTAGGCGGCTTTTCTTGAAAAACTTCGTGTAGCATCCTTGGAAGATACCAAACTTAAATACCAAGTTTGGTATTTAACGGTATTTTCGTTTTTGAGTTATCTGTTCATGGACACACACGGACCTTTTTCCAAAAATTTTGGGTTTTTTTTTATATAGGGGACCCTAAAACGTATATTTCCGGTAAAATCTCGGTATTGAATTTTTGGGTGGAATGTGATACCTTCTCTATACACTATGTACATAGTGCGTTTAGAGAAAGTAAACATGAACATTTCTGAATTTATAGTACGAATCAATAGCGTAAGCATAATGTATTTGTGATCAAGAGGAGTGACAATTACCGTATAAACAGAAGTGAATGCTCCAAGTAACATGATTACCGGTTATTGACAGATATCGAATGCCTTAACGAGCCTATCGCTTCTTTTATTTTCCCTCGGATTGGGTCAACGGCTTCCCGCTGCGCCGCGCCGTGTGCGATAACCTTAAGTACTTGCTCTCGGCGGCTCAGCCGATAACAAACGCGCTTCCTTCAGTCTTCCGATCCGACCGACGTTTCTCACGCTGCCCACTTCCGGAAGCTCCGTCGTCGTCATTGACCTGCCCGATAAATTGCAAGCGACGGACAGGACAGTTCAAGGGCTGGCAAAATCTCCTATATGGGTAGATACAGTTTTTCTTTTTTAGAAATATTGACATTAATATCGGATTGCTCTGGCATCTGGTCATTACAGAACTTCGAATTTCTACTTATTATTGTCGCTTCTTTGCTCCTCCGTAGTACGCTAAAAGGACACAATAAGCTTTGGGAACTACAGTAGTGGCATTAATTCTGGATTCTTTTTGGTTAAGTTAATATTCACATTGCAATATTGCATTAAAACAAACTCGCAAATGCAGCCCCTGAATGAAGGGAGGACGGTGTGGGATACGAGTAACGTTACAGTTCATTCAACCCTTCCCTGAGACGTGCAGTTGTGGACTGTCTGTTTTAGTGAAACGGTTGCTGCAAATCATAATAATTTAATGCACATTTAATGATGATGGGAGGAGCAACTTTTCTGACGAAAATGTAAGGTGCTTTATTTGTTCCAAAAGTTTACGGGGGACATGTAAAACTAATATAAGACGTCATTATCAAAAAGATCATGTGAACATTACAGACAAGCAATTTTAACAAAATGAATCATCAAGTGTAAGTAGGTACACTGATTATACCCAACCATGTAGCAGTGGTGGCGGGGGCGGTAGTAGAAGTAGTAGCAATTGAAATATAATGAATAATTACTCTCGTATAGCAGGGGGCTCGAAATTGGGGAAATCTTTTATATTATAAATAATGTTTTCATGAAGTTGAAGTGTCATAATCCCAAAAACTAATAGATTTCTCCAAATTTTGAGTTCCTCTAACATAACACGCAGTAATAGTTCCAATGTTCAGATTAAATGCAAAATAAAATATGTGTATATATGAATTAATATATTTTGAAAATAAGGGCCCAATTACCCCATTAAGCGACAAATTAGCTTCAGTTTGTGGTAAAATATTCAATAATGTATTAATTATGCTAACAGTTTCTGGCTCCCAAGCGACCGCAAATTTGTGGCACAGATGTGGGTTTTATCCTGGTTCTCCGGTTCCTCCCGCCGTCGCATTCCACCGGTGCTCCATCCTCATTCCACGCATCATCAGTGTCATCGCCCGCAGTGTTGTAATAGTAAAAGTGAGCGTTAAAAACTATCAAAAATAACTTCCTGACTATAATGTTGCTGCTAAGAATACTCCTCAATAAGAGTTTAATGGATTATCATAATCTGAAAGTTAATTTAACCAGAAAGTGTCCAGAATTAATGCCACTACTATACAGGGTTACTACAAAAGTAATAGACAACTTCAACTACCTGTAAAACAAAACTATTAGAGATAGCAACCTAATTATTTTGGAGGTATGTTGAGAAACTCTCAAAGTTTCGTTTGTTACTATTGCTAATGCTGTAGTGTTTTGTTTGTTGTTGCAGAAGCTGAAATGGCGGAAAATCCTGTGGAAAAGGAATATTGCGTGTTGGAATTTGCTAGAGCGCAATCAGCAACTGTTGTCCAACGACATTTTAGAACACCTTACCACAAAACGCCACCGACTAGACAGTCAATCTACGACTGGTATAGAAAATTCGAGACAACGGGATGTTTGTGCAAAGGGAAGAGCTCGGGAAGACCAAGAGTTTCGGAAGAAAACGTTGAACGTGTTCGTTCTGCCTACATAAGCAGCCCACAGAAATCGACATCCAGGGCAAGCATGCAATTACAAATTCCACAGCAAACTGTATGGAAAATCTTGCGGAAGCGACTGCACATGATGCCTTACAGATTACAGATGTTGCAGTTTCTGAGTGAAGAAGATAAGGTCATACGGCGTGACTTTTGCATCGACATATTGCGACATGATGAAGACGATGCTGGTTTTTGTGAGCGCATCATTTCATTTTTGTGGTAACGTGTGCTAAAATGTCGTTGGACAAGAGTTGCTGATTGCCTTCTAGCAAATTCCAACACGCAATATGCCTTTTCCACAGGATTTTCCGCCATTTCAGCTTCTGCAACAACAAACAAAACACTACAGCGTTACCAATAGAAACAAACGAACTTTGAGAGTTTCTCAACATACCTCCAAAATAATTAGGTTGCTATCTCTAATAGTTTTTGTTTTACAGGCAGTTGAAGTTGTCTATTTCTTTTGTAGTAACCCTGTATATAAATTAGATTTCGAAGAAAAATTTAAGCAAACTAAATATTCAATGTTTTGTATTTGATTGAAATGTAAGTATGGTTTACGAGAAGAGCCTTATGATATTAAGTATCCCCCACCCCAAATACTTCTAATAATAAATGTTACCAATCCTGCTGCATTATTATTTATGATTCAAAGCGAACACACATGAAATTTAACGATGTGTTCTAAATATCATTTTCCTAAATAAGTGAATGATTTTGAAATAATGGCAAGCATATCAGGAAAACTTAAAGCAACTCAAGAAAATAAGTGATTTTAAAGACCCAATTTAATAGTCTGGGTTTTATATAATGAACTATATTTAAACCAAAACAATTAGCATATCTTAGACTTATAGAACAAGCTGAAAAATTCAATGATACAGCCGGGATTTGAACACGGTTCTCCCGTTCCGTGCGGTTGCTCTAACCATTGAGTTACTGTAACAACATGCCGGTGTGACATTCAGTCTTCTAACTGGTTCATGAGTTTTTTTACTTTCTCTATACGTACTATGTACATAGTGATTAGAGAAAGTATTGCACTCTACCAAAAAAATCGATACCGAGATTTCACCGGAAATATATGTTTTAGGGTCCCCTTTATCTAAAAAAAGCATTTTCACAAAAAGGTCCGTGTATGTGTCTGTGTGCACGATAACTCAAAAACGAAAAGTCGGTAAAATACCAAACTTGGTATTTAAGTTTAGTATCTTCCAGGGATGCGACACGAAGATTTTGAGAAAAATTCCCTCACCCCCAACTACCCGGTACATGGAACTTTTTTCGATAATTTCGATTTTATCAAAAATGGCTCTAACGATTTTGATAAAAATTTCGTATATTAAAGATATTTACCTGACAAATAAAAAGTATATTTTGAATTTTCTGGGAATAGCCTCTGAAGACTACTTTATTCTGGATGAATTTTGCATAACTACTAAACCGTAAGAGATGGACAAAAACTTAACACACAAAAAATGCAGAGCACGTTAAAACACACAATTTATGTTATCTACATTTTTTTCGTGGAGTTGATCGTTTTTGAGATATTCCTTTTTCTTGGTTTCAGCTTTGAAAAACATACTTTTCTCATACAGGAATTTGTCAACTCCTGTCCATACAAACAAACGAACTTCAGTCACATAGCAACCAGCTTTTGGCTTTCACTTTAACCTATGATACTCCCTTATTTCGCTTGTATTTACAATAAAGCAAGGAATAAGACTATTTCTGCTAATTTTCCTGGATTAGCATGAAATAAATAAAAGATAAGCTTATTAACAATAATTTGTTACAGAGAGATAGAGAAAGTCATGTGAATGGAACACATCAGATTTTTTATTCGGTCAACCAACCGGTATGTCTCCCTTCAAAGAACACCTTAATGGTGACTTATATTCTTAAAATACTTAGTAACCGGGTAATATTAATATAGTTATTGCCAACTATCAACTATTGTATTAGGAGTTTTTTATCCGGTCAACCAACAGTATGTCTCACCGAGGCGGCCCGGGATCGATCCTAGGTGACCGCATGTGGGATTTATCGTGGACAAAGCGACGCAGGGAGGGTTTTCTCCAGGTTCTCCGGTTTTCCCCCACCATCGCATTCCACCGGTGCTCCATCTTCATCCCATCAGCGCCATCGCCTGTGTGCCATTGTAGAGGAGCGGGCGCAAAACACTATTCACAAAAAATCTTATGTGTTCCAATCGCATGGCTTTCTCTACATCTCTGCAATAAATTAGTGTTTAAAAGCTTATTCTTTGAGAAAAAAATAGCAGAAATCGCCTTATTACTTGCTTCCTTGTAAGTAGAAGCGAAATAAGGGAGTACCATACGTTAAAGTGATAGTCGAAAGCTGGTTGCTATGTGACTGAAGTTCCTTTGTATGGACAGAAGTTGACAGATTGCTATATGAAAAAAGTTAGTTTTTTAAAGCTGAAACCAAAAACAAGGAATATCTAAAAAAACGATCAACTCCATGAAAAAAAAATGTATATAACATAAATTGTGTGTTTTAACGGGCTCTATATTTTTTGTGTTGTAAGTTTTTACGTATCTCTTACGGTTTAGCAGTTATGCAAAATTCCGTAAATTTCATCTAGAATAAAGTAAGCTTCAGAGGCTATTCTCAGAAAATTGAAGATATATATTTTGTTTATCAAGTAAATATCTTTAATATACGATATTTTAATCAAAATCGTTAGAGCCATTTTTGAGAAAATCAAAATTTTCGAAAAAAGTTCCATGTAAAGGGTATTTGGGTTGGGGGGATTTACTTGAAAATCTACGTATCGCATCTTTGGAAAATACTGAACTTAAATATCAGGCTTGGTATTTAACGGTCTTTTCGTTTTTAAGCTATGCTGCCCACAGACACATACACACAGACAGACACAAAGACAGGGACATTTTTCTAAAAATGCTTTTTTGGATTCATGTGGCCTCAAAACATGTAATTCCGGTGAAATCTCTGTATCGAGTTTTTGGATGCAATGCAATACCTTCTCTATACACTATGTGCATAGTACGTATAGAGAAAGTAATAAACTGATATCAAATTATAGTGTAGGTGATAAGTGCACGTCATTTATAAAGGCCTCTGGCAAAAAAAAAAAACAAAAAAAAAAAAAAAACAGTTAGTTTGAAATTAATATTTTTCCTTTGCGTTTCAGTATTTGCAATTTATTTAATTTGCTTCCAAATTATCTAGGAATGTTGAAATGAAGCATTACATCATTTGTAAGCAGATGGAGTTGACTTGGTAATATAGAATATTTAGCTAAATTTCAAGCAGAGGATTATAATAAGTATGCATTTTGTTTTCAGGGATGGTAGTGACAGGTTTAGCAATCTCCAGCTGCTACGGTTAGAGTTGGAGTTAAGACCTTCAGGGGGGGTACGCCCCTCGACACCTTTGAGGTGTCTACAGCAACAGGATGGACAAAATCGTTTACTGTGTTGCAATAGGCTGGCGTACCATCATCATCACCACCATCATCACCATCACCATCATCATCTGCTTCATCAGCACCAAGGTAAGTTTTTTGTTTTCAATTTGTAGTATTTTAGCTATATGCATAATTACTCTTATTTTTACGGACATACATTGCTAATTTACTGCAAGTCTGCAAGCTAATGCTTCTATTTATGTCGTGCTAATTGAGAAAAAAAATAGCAGAAATAGTCTTATTACTTGCTTCTGGTTAAAGCGACAGTCAAAAGCTGGTTGCTACGTGACTGAAGTTCCTTTGTTTGTATGGACAGGAGATGACAAATTCCTGTATGAGAAAAGTATATGTTTTTCAAAGCTGAAACTGAAAACAAGGAATATCTTAAAAACGATCAACTCCACGAAAAACATTTATATAACATAAATTTTGTGTTTTAATGTGCTCTACATTTTTGTGTGGTAAGTCCATCTCTTATGATTTAGCAGTTATGCAGAATTCCGTAAAATTGATCCAGAATAAAGTAGTCTTCAGAGGCTATTACCAGAAAATTCAAGTTATACATTCTATTTGCCAGGTAAATAAACATCTTTAATGTACGATATTTTAATCAAAATCGTCATAGCCATTTTTGAGAAAATCAAAAATTTCGAAAACATTTCTATGTAAAGGGTAGTTGAGGGTAGGGGGATTTTCTTGAAAATCTTCGTGTCGCATCCTTGCAAGATAACAAACTTAAATACCAAGTATGGTATTTAACGGTCTTTTCGTTTTTGAACTATGTTGTCCACAGTGACACACACACACACACAACACACACACACACACACACACACAACACACACACACCGGAACTTCTTAGGACCATTGGAATTTCAGCTTCTTAGATCCTCGGTTAGGCCGTCGTCGTTTCGCAGTCGCGGAATACTTATAAAATTATCCCTCGGCTACGCTTTGCGGCTTAGGACCCTCCACGTTGGTCTATGTTTTGCAGCTTAGGGTCCTATAAGTTTATAACAGATCAAGAAGTAACTACAAAGCGGCTCTGATGGTAGAATAACAAAAGTTTCAAATCCGGATCACGTATGGAAGTAAATATATTAAACTCGAGTAACTCAAGCTCCATAGACCGGTTCGTTTGAGCATCATTTGAACGATTTCATTTATCGTTTGATATGACCTGCTAGGTTAAAGGAGAGCCTTAGTGCACGTGAGAACTTATATTTTCTTATATTACTTTTTATAACCAGAAAAAAAAATAATATCCATAATGCATGCAGTGGTATGTAGAACCCGTATGTGTATTTAGCGATAACCAAAACGCGTCTCTCAAGGAAGTTTTTAATTTAACGTGCTTTAACCTGGTTGGCCATATATCGGATAATGAAATAAAATTGGTGAAATGGCACTTAAATATTCTCGCGGGTGATGCAGCTTAAAACTACACCACATTCGTCTTCTCAGGATAAGGGGTAAACTCCGTAAAATACTTTATCCGATTAATTCACCGTAAGCGAGATTCGAACTCGGGCCCTCTTGAATGTGAGAGACACGCTTAATACTTGTTACCTACTCTGGTATGTACAAACTAGTTTTAACACAAACAAAAGATACAAAACGCTAGTCATTGTTTTCTCTTAAAGAGATAGAGAATTAATTAGTATTTTATATCAAACATTTGCAGCAAAAAAGATCCGATGTGTTCCATTCATATGACTTCTTTCTCTACAACAGATTATTGTTAAAAAGCTTATTCTTCTACTTACTTCATGCTAATCGAGAAAAAAAATAGCAGAAATGGTCTTATTACTTGCCTCCTTGTAAGTAGAAGGGAAATAAGGGAGTAACATAGGTTAAAGTGACAGTCAAAAGCTGGTTGCTATGTAATTGAACTTCCTTTGTTTATATAAACAAGAGATCACAAAAGTATACGTTGATAATTATGCAGAACTTGGACCGCTCTAAAAATTGAATGAATTGAAGTGCAATTGATTGACTTTGTATTTTTGATGACGATTTTAAAGGTTTTATTTATCGGAAAATCTTGTTTTTTTTTTTATTATACACAAATTTGTGTGCAAACTGGAACGGTTGGTATTTTGCATATATGATGGATATTTACCAAACGATTATATATAAACGAGTATTATATGAATAATAAATGGTTTTATAATGTTCTGAAACTATTTCTCCAAGTACTACCACAATAGAAAATTAGAAACATAAATTTATATACGCACTAACCTTAACGGATTCGAACCTAACCTCGCGCTAAATTTGAAAACCATAGCACCCAGTGGTTTAAAAAAAACTCACAGAAACATACTCCTCTACCAACTACTATAGTCACACTAACCGGTGAATTATTGCTACGACGCGGTAATCCTGCCAAGAGTGACATATGACGTTCTTGCACACCAATAGTTACAGTGTCTACCGCTAGCAACAAAATCAAGCTTTTTCATTATAAATCTAGTTTTTGTGCAATCATTTCAGTATATACATACTATAAAACCATATATTACTCATATAATGCTAGTTTATATATAATTATTTGGTAAATATCCGTCATATACACAAAATACCAACCGTTCCAACATGCACACGAATTTGTCTATAATTAAAAAAAAAAACAATCTTTTACTACAAACAAAACCTTTGAAATCTCATCAGAAATACAAAGTCAATCAAACACACTTAGTTTCATTCAACTTTTAGAGCGGCCCAAGTTCTGCATAATAACCTGTGGGTTTTAATGAGATCTACATTTTCTATTAGTCCATCTGTTAGTTTTTTCCATCTCTTACGCTTTAGCAGTTATGCAAAATTCCTCCAGAATAAAGTAGTCTTCAGAGGCTATTCTCAAAAAATTCAAGATTTACATTTTATTGTCATGTAAATATTTTTAATATACATTTTAATCAAAATCGTTCGAGCCATTTGAGAAAATCAAAATTTTCAAAAATGTCTTATATAAAGGGTAGTTTGGGGTGGGGGGATTTTTCTCAAAAGCTTTTGGTCGCATCCCTGAAAGATACTAAACTTAAATACCAAATTTGGTGTTTTACCGACACACGGTAAAACGTGGAAAAACACACACACACACACACACACACACACACACACACGTGCGCGCGTACCTTTTTCTGAAAATAGTTTTTGGGATACAGGGGACCCTACTATTTCTGGTGAAATATCGTTATCGATTTTTTTTTGGTGGAATGTAATACCTTCTTTATACCTTATGTACATAGTACGTAAAGAGAAAGTAATAAATTACATTATTTAGATAACGAAACTTACCTTGGTTGTTGATTGCGCCAAATCTCTAAATGTTTAACAGCATTCATTTATGTAAACAACACACGATAAGTAAGTTTTAAAAAAACACTTAATTTCACTTTGAAGAACGCGTTAAGCCTTGAGGGATGACCTTCCCACTCCATCACGTTACCACTGATGCAATGCGTGGCGTAGGTGTTGAATGTCTGGTACTGCGTGGTGGGGGTAGACAAACACGCAGCGATACACAATGTTAACTTGAACAGTATAATGGGGCAGTTTAGACAACATGTGAATCACCGAACGAAGCAAGTTTCATTAGTATTCAAATTGGGGCACAAATTCCAATTTCCTCTAGCTACTTATTCAACGATTATAAAAGATACATGACAATTTGCATTATTTCCTTATTATCTTTTTCTTTAAACGGCTTTATTACTTCTTCTACAATTTCCTGTTGCAGATAGATGAAGAGCTGTATTCTACTCAAAATTCTATATAGAGGTTTCACTAAAATATTAATTTTGAGGTCCCCCAGAACCAAAAACACCTTTTGGAAAAAGTCGGAAACAGTAGAACTCAAAACTGAAATGTCTGATAAAACGAAATTTAATATTAATTGTATCAGACACTATTTAACCCTTTTAATGCCACTCACGATCAAATTGGATCCGAAAATTCTGCGAAAATTATCAATCACAGTCTAATCATGACGTCTTTTTCATACTTTGGTGATCCTTTTTTTTTTTTTTTTTTTTTTTTCAGTTTCAGATAACGTGAATTCATTTATTGTATTTTAAAAACCTTAACACCAGACCAAAACAATATGCTGTTTTAGCAAAGAACCATCTACACTTTCATTTAATTAGCCTGAACTTTCTGTGTAGTAAACTTTTGTGTGCGTAATTATTATTTTGGGATTTTTAATTTTATTTTCAATTTTTTCTTTTGTTTTTATTTTTTTAAAAATATTGAAGAGACTTCTCATCCATTTCTCATAAATACATTGATATCGAGCGAGATGGTTCCGCGGTAACGCTTGAGGCTCGCATTCGAGAGGTCGTAGTTTCGATTCCTTCCTGACCCATGGATTTTTCGGGGATTTTCTCGGATTACCAGGAGAGGTTTCTTTCATCCACCGAGTTTCCCGTCCCTTCATTTCGTTTCATTTCAACTTTCTATTCGATTTTCCCTGGTAGAACTGCCGGCGATTGTGATGTGGCCGAGGTGATGACACTTCGCTTTGTAACTTCTGTACTCTCCGCTGGCATGGCGGTCGTCTGTCCGCGGGAAGGGTGGCAATGTCGAAACTCGTGTGGGCTGGTGGCTTCCTGGCGAAACCTAGCGGAGAGATGAAGAATTAGCAGCATGTTTAGGGCCCACCTCGACCGCGCACTTGCTCGGCACAGCTAATATCTCCCTTCATCTCGCGCTTCCACCCCGGGGTCTGATATACAATAGCAACATAGTACTCACTGTGGAATCCTCCGCTCAGTAGTCCAGACCAGTCTAACCGAGGATAGAAAATACGGGAGCAGTCATGTAAACAAGTTCAATAAAATATCTATCTTGCATTACAGCATGTTTTTGTTTCTTTCTTTCTTTTAACTTTAATGTCAGAATAATTGACTAGCCTGCTCACCTTGCAGATCAAAATGTAATTATTAATTGTGGGAATACTTAAAGACAACATTTGTGCAACAAATCTTCTTGATGGTGGTGAACTGGGACGGAATAAATGGAAAGACCACCATCCGGCAGCGGCGATTAGGCAGGATGATACCGCGGAGGTTGTCAGTGTGTGCGGGATGGACGAATTACAAGACAAAATCCAGCTTGCGGTATTTCGGCTTCTGAAATCCAATAAGTGCTCAACAACAGGGATGAATGAATGGTCAAGAAACGGAGGGGACATTTTTCACCTCCACCCAACGCGTTCTTTTGTGCTTGCCGTTTCCAGGAGGAACGGATAAGGGGCAGGAACTCCAAGAGGCTAGGTATGCCGGAGACGGGCAGAGGTCCTTAGGAATTCCAATTTTGATGACCGGACGGGCTATTCAGAGAAGACTTCCCTCGTGTGGAACCAGGGAGAACTCGGCCTATCTGAAGCAGTTCAGAGAAAACTACCAATTAGCAGAGCTCCAACGAGCTGCACCATCTATCCAATACGGACCGACTTTGTGCAGCACTTAAGCCTAACTGAAACAAATAGCAAGGAAGTTGAGGGAAACGAAATGCTTAGTAGAAGAGAAACAAGGAAAAACTACGAAAATGCCATGGTGAGAGTGGCAACCGCAGAATCGAACCAGAGTTGCACGTTACCGCAGAGCCAATTCGTTCGGTCACAGAGGGGTATACTTTCGAGTGTTTACCTTTTATAATGAAGATATTATTCATATCTTTTTGGCATTTAAATCATCTTAGTGAGTAAAATCTTACGAGTTACAATCATATGACTTTCTCTACCTATTCTGCAAAAAAATATTCTTTCAAAAGCTTCTTCTGTCTACTTAATGGTAATCAAGATAAAAATTAGCAGAAATTGTTTATATTTTCTTTGGGTTCAAGGGGAACAAGAAATTAGGCTAAAGTGATGGTCATTTTTAAGAACTGGTCCCTATGTGAAACAAAAAACAAATAACGACTTCTCCCGTGTGAAAAGCATTAAGTATTGGATATTTTAAACAGAAAACCAAGAAATATTTCGGTAATAATTTAATGCGCGCGCATACACACACACACACATATTTATACTTCCAGACTCTGTGGGGTGTAGGAAATGATTCTAGTTATTAGGTAGAACAATTCCACACCACAGCCAGAAATCGAATCAAAACGCCTGAAGCAAAAGTGTTATGAGCACCATAAACGAAAGTGAAAAGAATAAAGCAAGAAGCAAAAGCCATGAAACGTTTTCAAAGCGTTTTCTTCCGGTGTTATCGATGTATTTTGCAGGAGGGTAAGAATATTCGCAATTTGGCTTTGTAATGCTGTTAGCGCAGCTCTCCTGGGAATTCTATTAGTCGAGATGAGGAAGTGAAGTTTGAAGACTGAAAGCAGAAGCCGTTCGTTTCGATTTTGAGCCTTTAGCTCCAGGTAGGGGGGATGCTCTTCTCTATGGGGCATTGCAGATCAAAGGTAGCAAACAATCCAATAACAGTTCGTTGACCTTTCCCACTTAAATCGATATTCCGCGCCTCCTCCCATCTCTTGTAAGACTTCTGCTCGGCATCACGTGACAATTAGAGATGTCACTTAGCTTTCACATCATACCGCATCGACTTGAGAAAGCTATGTATATACGCTTTGCTTTTACAAACCAAAGAAGAACTCATTATAGATTCGTTGATTAATTTTCATTCATCACTTCTTTCATTGCTTACTCTCAGAAATGTTCCTTTATGAAGTAATTTAATGTCTAGCGTGTAAATTCGACGGTATGTACACATACCACAAAGAAAACTCTCTCTAGTCATAGTGGATAGCGAAGATATTGTATTACATCTAAAAATTTGATGTCGAGGTTTCACCGGAAATATATGTTTTGTGGTCCCCTGAGTCCGAAAAAAAGGATTTTTAGAAAAAGGTGCGTGTGTGTCTGTGGACAGCATAGCTCAAAAACGAAAAGTCCGTTAAAAACCAAACGTGGTATTTAAGTTTGGTATCTTCCAAGGATGCGACACGAAGATTTTCAAGAAAATCTCCCCAAACCCAACTACCCTATACATGAAAAAAAAAATTCGAAAATTTTGATTTTCTAAAAAATTGCTGTAACGATATTGATTAAAATATTGTAAATTAAAGGTATTTACCTCACAAATAAGATGTATATCTTGAATTTTCTGGGAATAGCCTCTGAAGACTACTTTATTCTGGATGAGCTTTAGGAATTTTGCATAACTGCTAAACCGAAAGAAACGGACAAAAACTTACTGCACAAAAAATGTAGAGCACGTTAAAGCACACAATTTAGGTAACACATTTTTTCGTGGAATTGAGCGTTTTAGAGATATTCCTTGTTTTTGGTTTCAGCTTTGAAAAACTTAACTTTTCTCATACAGGAATATGTCAACTCCTGTCCAAACAAATAAAGGAACTTCAGTCACATAGTAACCAGCTTTTGACTATCACTTTAACTATGGTGCCCCCTTATTTCTCTTCTAGTTACAAGGAAGCAAGTAATAAGAGTTTCTGCCAATTTTTTCTCGATTAGTATGAAGTAAATAGAAGCATAAGCTTTTTAACAATAATTTGTTGCAGAGATGTAGAGAAAGTCATGTGAATGGAGCACATCAGATTTTTTATGTAATGCCATACATTCTATTCCTACTATGTACATTGTAGGTACGTGGTAGAACAGTAAAAAATTTGACGTAATCCATTCACATGACTTCCTCTACATCGCTCTAACAAATTATTGTTAAAAAGCATATTCTTCTCTCTACTTTATGATAATCGAGATAAACATTAGCAGAAATTGTCTTAATTACTTGCCTCCTTCAAAGTAGGAGGAAAATAAGGGAAGATACCAGGCTAAAACGATAATCAAATGTTTTAAAAGCCGGTTGCCATGTGGATGAAACCCATTTCTATGCAGGGCCAGGAGTTTACAACTTTTCGTGTGAGAAAAGTTTTAAGTGTTTTACAGCTAAACAAATAACAAGGTATATCTCAGAAATGTTCAATTCCATGAAGAAAACGTATGATACAAATTATGTTTTAATGTGTTCTACATTTTTTGTGAAGTAAGTTTTTGTCTATCTCTTACGTTTACAGTTAGCAAAATTCCGCAAATTTAATCCAGAATAAAGATGTCTTCATAGGCTATTCCCCCAAAATTCAAGATATACATTTTATTTGTCATGTAAATAGCTTTAACATACATTTTAATAAAAAATCGTTAAGTCATTTTTGATAAAATCAAAATTGTCGAAAATTCCTCCATGTAAAGGGTAGTTTGGGGTGGGGAAATTTTTCTCAAAATCTTCGAATCGCATTCCTGAAAGATACTAAACTTAAATACCAAGTTTGGTATTTTACCGACTATTCATTTTTAAGTTATCGTTTTCACGGACAAACACACACGCGCGCGCGGACCTTTTTCTAAAACTATTTTTTTTATATAGAGGATACGTGTAATTCCGGTGAAATCTCGATATCGAATTTTTGAGTAGCATGCAATACCTTCTCTATACACCATGTACACAGAGCACAAATAGTATTAGACATCGAATTTCTGATTATCTGTAGGGGATTTATAGGGCGTGTCTTCTGATATCCGCTGGCCGCTCCGTCACTCTAATTGGGGAAGGAGGAGGGGTTGTAGCTTACTATTGTAGTACACGTTACCTAATCTCACTTCCAGTTGAGTAAGGTGACTATTCCTATTAGCGAATGAGTTGACAAACCCAGCTATAGGTATGCTCTATTGTTTCGATTATAGAACATTCAACTGCAAGGTGACCATATCAGCCAATAAATTAAAAACACGACTTAATAAAGCACCCTACAAACGGTAAGGAATCCTGTGTACGGAACAAGACAGTGCCAGTTTCTTTCTGTGCCTTGTGTACATAGTATGTGTAGAAAAAGTAATAACAATGCATTTTAAAAAAAGTAACAATGAGGGAGGAACACGCAGAGAAACAAAAGATATGGGCTAGTTTTGAAGATGAGAGTTCAATGACTTTATGTTAAATATAAAAGAAAATGGGGGAAAGAGAAGATCAATCTGAAAGCATAGCAACAGCATTAGTTTTAACTGTTAACTTGTAGGATACTCTTAGAACTAAGAAATTAATATCCAAATGCTAATACATTTGATAGCTAATTTTCCATGTTAAATTTCTTTTTACAGATCCAAAAACCAGTAGCTCAGTATTACAAGAATGTTTATCATGTGAAAATGTGCCAATGATAGATGATCTGCTTGCAAATCCTGATGTTGCGCGGCTGAAATCTCATGAGGTAACTCAAAATATATATACTCAAGTACTTTATTGCTTCAGAAATTTTAGAAACGATATTCAGAGCACATATGACTGAATTTTATAACTTTTAAATTTTCAATCAATTTTGATGAAATTTTTAGGTACATATTTATGCATGTAACTACCCTATGTTCTGCAAAGTTTCAACCAAACAACCTAAATGTGAAAAGAGGTTGTATGTGTGTATGTGTGTGCATCTGCAGTACGTTAAGCCAACAGTAGATTCTTTTGCTAACAATATATTGAGAGAAAAATTCAATGTCATAGCCAGGATTTGAACCGTGGATCTCCCGGTCTCTATCCGGTTGCTCTACCACTATGCTACCATGGCAATATGCCGGCATAGCATTGAATTTCTCAACTGACTTGCATGTTTCCCGCTAAACCACAAGGTGATCTCAAATTATTTTGAGATGGCATATCCCAATGGCGACTTACAATGTTGTAAGTACAACAATTTGTAAGTACAACAATTTGTAAGTCCCAGGATTCATAGTATAGCCAACTATTATGGTCAGACCGGGAGATCCATGGTTCAAATTCCGGCTATGGCTTGGATTTTTCGGTCCAACTCCTGTCCTACTCACGGCCTGTGTGAGAAAACAATTAAATCAATATATTGAGAGGACTCTTTCTATTTCAGTCATGTCATTACAATCACAAGAAGGGGAAAGGCAAAATTTACAGCCTTGTAGATTGTGGACGTCAAGGCCTGACCAGAAACATAAACTATTAATTCCCATACCCAAAGAAAAGGTTTCATCTCTTGTTGCTCTTTACCTAAACTGCTGAAAGTTTCTATTATTCACGTGGTTTTTGGTATTTCTTATCTGAAAAATCTTGGGTAACTGTACAGACACATATCTACACAAATCATGTTATAATAAGTTTGGAACAAAACCTTTATTTTTCCCAAAATCTGTTTAAACGCTTGTTTTTCCACTCACTGCCAAGAAGCTCTGTTCCATACTCTGAAACAGGCTGTTTCAGCTTGGCTATGCACCAAAGAGAAGCAAATTACACATTTACTCACATGGATAAGCCTGCAGTATGCAATACGTCTCATCACTGAGGACAACTGATCGTCACGGCTGATTCAAATATTGAAATGCAAGCGTAAGCATTACTACAGACTTTTTTTTTCCTAGGATTGAGCATGGGTTGTCTAAATGAGATGATAGTGCTAAATTTCTCTAAACTTGCTAAGGATAATCGTCTGGAATGCA
This sequence comes from Hymenopus coronatus, assembly GCA_030762935.1. Lineage (NCBI taxonomy): Eukaryota > Metazoa > Arthropoda > Insecta > Mantodea > Hymenopodidae > Hymenopus > Hymenopus coronatus. The sequence continues at coordinate 24,580,933 of CM060880.1, read as the reverse complement.
TATGAATACCAATCACACTTGCCGAGCATTATTCTTTTTCTATTTGAATACCCTATTTGTGTTGCTGTGAAATTTTGAGTACCAAAATGAAGTACCATCACCATACAAAGAGAACTCTTCAAGACATCTCGAAAGTCCACAGGTAAAAGCTCGTAAGTCAAAATAATTCAGTCAACACCATCTCTAGTGTTTGCACCTGATAATCCTGATGTGGTTTCTGTTTTACTCTCCTTTGTTTCTCTATTTTTTGAGCTTCATTTTGAAACTTTCTGAGTTATTGCAACCAGCATGGTTTGATTCTCAGTTAATGGTACCAAGCAGTTCTTCAAAGGTGTTTCGTGGAACATTAGCTACAAGTCAAAGGGCAGCTATACCCAGAGCCGCATCACGGTATTTCTTCATTTCAAATTAACTCTTGCAGTTCTTTTAATTTAGAATACCAAACATACGAAGGAGTATTTACCGTTGTTTAGTAGCATACCTTTGACCAGTGAACATCTTGGCTATCACCTTTCCCTCTAACCGGGCTCCAAGATTTGTGGTTGAGTAAGCAAGAGTACTCCGACTCAGACAAGTAACGTGTGCGGCTCGCATTCGGGATGTCTCCCGGGTTCTGACCCATGGTTCCTCTCACCCCCCCCCCATCCATCTATTTCAGGGTTGGAAGTGTTGGCCATGGCATTTCGGTGCTGCATGGCAGGACAAGAGAATGTTCTGTGTATAACTTTTTCCATGCCCCGACCCTGGTTTCCGGGTGTGCAAACTCCTGTCCAACTTAATTGTCATGCAGTCACTCCTGGTTCTGGCCACCCGGTGTTTTCTTTCACCTCATCCCTCCCTCCTGGAGAATCCTTCGAGGGTCATAGGTAAAACATCCTTATTGGGTTGGTGACAAGTCCCTTCCATAGATGTCCTCTTCCTAGCCCAAATGTTTGAGAAAAGTTTTAACTGCACATCCAAAAAGATATTTCTTTATTTATTTTATGCACATGTCTCAATATTTGAGCTTATTTCTATTTAGAAATGTAATGCTAATGGTTTAACATTTCAACAAAGACAGTATTGTATCCTGAAAAATAAAAGATACCTAGCATTAAAAGAAAGGAAAAAAGAAATAAACCAAACAAAAAGCCAACTACATATATACTTTTAAAATAGTTAGGACCCCCACGTAATTTTCCTCATCTCATTCAGCACAATGTGGGGTGTATGCAGTCCATAAATGGCTCATTGGTAGTATTTGGAAATTAATTTCTTACATCCCATGGTCTCAGAAAGTGGATGTAAGCAATATTAAAATTGCAACTAAGGTTTTTTTCTTTCTTTCTTAGGTTTAGGATAGAAGAAAATTTACCATTTCAATTACATAATTTCTATTTGCCCTATACAATGCATTTTAACTATTTTCTTGTATTAACTTTTTTTTTTCTGTTCCTTACAGAAGTGTGAATGTGACAATTTACCAACACTGCACATGACTTGTGCATTACCAACCTCTGGTCCATGTCTCCACAAACTGTGTTCCTCAAATGGTTGTGATTTTAGCAAGCTCTTTGGCAACAGCCCAGCTGCATTATACTTCCTTCTCATGGGTAAGTAAATGTATATTTTCTAAACAAAATAATATGAGGAATATATGCAATAAGTGGAAAATGAATTAAACACTTTAGAGTTATTGATAGCATAGGGAGTTCTTTTATTGAATGCTGCAATAGGAATGTTATAATTAGGGATAGCATCATGGGGACCAATAGCAGGACACATGCGCATATCAGTAGCATACCTACTGTGTAGAGACTGAACTGCATTAGCGACTGTACGTGCTGCATATAAACAACATGGGGAACATGGCTCAATACTGCAGTATATTGTGCTGTATATTTATTACTGTTGTACAGATAATTAATACCTTTGACGATAGTGCATGCTCTAATCAAGATCGTACAATCTCTTGCTTCATACAGAAGAACTTTGCAGATATATTTACGACAATAACATCTGTTGATGAAGCAAGCAATTAATCAGCTGGTACCTGTTTTAGACCATGTGGAAAAGAAAATGAAAATAGTGTTTGTTAAAAATGTCCAATTTTGATTAATGCGTGAAATACGAAATGTGCTACAAGGTGTGCTAATTGTCGATAAGAGTATCTTATGCAATAATCGATAATGTATCCTAGTTCCATTTTGCCCCAATCACTTTTTCACAGCCTGTTTACATGCCAATCAGAGACGATTCACATTTGAGAGTTACGAATCTATGCTGTACATTGTTATCTATGTATCTTGAGAAAAAATGAAATGGGTAATGATGCTAGTGAAAACATTACAGTCTGCCACACAACCGCTGCCCCATTTTTCTTCTATTAGTGTGATTACTTACACACTGCACTGTCAACACATTACAACTGTATAGCATGCTGCACTAGCTTCGATTCTGTCCCACAAGATGTTATCCCTAGTTACAATAACTTCCATAGTAGTGTAATGGTGAACATCTTGCCTTTCTTACTCTAGGTCTGATTTCAAATCTGGTTACTTCATAAATTATTTGAGCTTGAGTACCTTTAAAGTCCGATCAGGCATTGCAATACAAGCATAAAGTAAAATCTGATTCGCATGACTTTCTTTACCTATTCTGCTTACAAAAGTTGTTTTTCTATTTACTTTACATTGGCATTAACAATTGTAAAAATACATTAGGCTAAAACAATACTCCAATCTTTCAGGACTGGTTGCTATGTGATGCATTTACATTCTTCTTTTTGCTTGACTAGGTAAAAGAAAAATTAATAATGATTATCCATTTGAGAAATGTATAAGTATTTCAAAATTGATATCAATGGCTAAAAATATCTCGAAAACAATTAAATCCACAAAAAAAAAAAAAAAAAAAAAAAAAAAAAAAAAAAAAAAAAAATTACATCTGACATAACTGGTGTTTTAATGAGATGTATATTTTTGGTGCAGCAAGATTCTGTCTATCTCTTATGATTTACCAGTTATGCAAAAATCCTCCAGGGACTATTACCAAAAAATTCAACAAATACATTTCATTTGTTGTCTAAATAGCTTTAATGTATGGTAATTTAATCAAAATCATTAGAACAATTTTTGATAAAAATATAAATTTAAAAAAATCTTCCATGTAAAGGGTGGTTTGTGTAGGGGGGAATTTCCTGAAATCTTCATGTCATATCTTTGGAAGATACTGAATCTAAATACCAAGTTTGGTATTTAACCAACCCTTTAGTTTTAGAGTTAAAATATGGCCAGCCCAGTGATTTTTATTATCGAAAATAATATGGGATTCATACTGGAGTTATGTTGAGTCACACTTATTTAGACTCACCTCCACTTAATTAGTTGAAAAACATTAAAATGTTTTCAGGTCCTTTCATCCTCCTCTTCAGCAGTTTGATGACTTACACTTCACTGTTAATAGTGCTTCTGTATTTAACAAAGAATCAATATGGTGACAAATGCATGTAGGGACGTTCTAGACTTAGTGTAACTCCAAGATGATGAATACTTCACTGTTAATAGTGTTTCTGTTTTTAATATTTAAGGAATTCATAACATTGTGTTTCAAAAATAGATTGTGATTGATTTTTTTAACTTAAATATCTAGAAAATTAGTAATTATAATTGTTTTTATTATTATTACTATTACTATTATTATTATTATCATCGTCATCATCAACAACACCATCATCACCATCACCATCATCATCATCATCATCATTATTAAGAAGAAGTGTATATATTAAATTTACTTGAAAATATTTACGTTGTCATAGATAGGGTTACCAGAGGTCCATATTTTGTATGGACAGTTTGTGCTTTGAAAGCAGTACTTTTAAAAGAATAGAAAAATGCCTATGTTTTCTTGTTGGATACATCTGAATGCATAAAGAACAGTTTATTTTAAATTTCAGTTACTAGTATCACATTAATTTGCAACAAAAATTTGTATTATCTTTGCTTGTTCATTGATGTATCAACTCAACACTTACCCATCAAAGCTCATGATTTTATACAGCAGTATTCTATAAGGTTTGCAATCTGTTTCCTTTATTCCCTTCCATTCAAAGTGTGGGAAGTAAGGAAAGTAATTCAAAAGGTTCTTAAAATTTTGAAAAGGAAATGTATCTTCTCGGCTGAGTTAGAAAACTAGTTTTCGTTTTTAAAGAGAAGAACTTTTTATAATTCTTATAATCCTATGAACTTACCATGCTTGTGTCATAATAAAGAATATTGTTTAATAAAAACTATCTCTTAGTTGTTGATTTTTTATTTAAAAATGTTCTGCTTAACTTTTGAGCTCATAGCATTTGTGTATCTAATTGATTTGAGTTTCTATGGGAGGAATTGTTTGCTTTGTTTCTAAGTGGTAGTTGTTTATGTTTTGCAGGGGACATTAGAGGCAATTGGACAACTATACTGGAAAGTGTGAAACTTCTGGCAACATTAAGGAAGGAAAGACGTTTGGGATGCCAAGAACATCATCTGTGTCTCTCCATGGCTGACTCCGAGGGCAACACACCGCTGCTCATCGCAGGGAGACGGCTCCTTAAAGAAGGAGAGTTTGAACGAGCCGCAGAGTTGAGTCAATTGTTCTTGGAAGCAGGCAGTGATCCTAATGAAGTCAACCAAGAGGGTCGTAGTCTTCTTACGTACAGTGTTTACTACATGGATGACAGCATACACCTAACTAGAGTGCTGCTCAATGCAGGAGCTTCAGTCTGGCCTCTTGGATCTTGTGATTCAACAAACACAGAGACTACAGAGAACTCCAGCAGTGCTGAGCAGTGTTCGGCCTTCACATGGTTCCTAAGATCCGTCATCAGAAGGCGAAAGCTTGATGAACAGTGTCAGCGAACTCTTACATTGCTTTCACAAATGATGGGCGAACAGCCAAGATGCATGCATGCTCATGTAATGCGTACCATGTTCCGACATGCTAGGTGTTACAAAGTGCTTGGTCCAGTATTCTATCAGTTGAAGATCTCAATGATGAGCTACTGGACTCAACCACAAGACCTGTTGTTTCTTTGTAGGAAGACTATAAGAACAGCACTTGGTGCTGACAGACTGATGGTGGGAGGTGCCAGTCAGTTAGGATTGCCAGTTCCAATACAGAGCTATCTTACCTTGGAGTAACAAAACAAAGACCCAGGCTTGAGGTAAACCAAATGCCTATTAGCTCAGAGATGTTTACTGCCCTATTAGGAGCATTGCATTTCTAAAGCTCAGTTCAATAACTTTATTTACATACCTATTATTTACTTTATCCAAAGTATTTTCATTTGTTTTGTAATTTCAATACTCTTTAGCTAAATTATATTCAATTTTCATTGGAATGTAGACAGATTTAAGATTTACAATGTTAACAAGTTGCAATGAATTGCTGTAAAATGTATAAGTAAAGGTTAGGCAGTACAAAAATAGATAACAATTGTTGCAAAAGAATTTTTTTCTATTCAAATGGTTTATAAAGATAATAGTGGCGATTAGGGTGACCAACTTTTGAACGTGAAAATAAGGGAGATTGCTACAACAAATTTTAGTGCAATTTTTGGGCATGGATCTTACATTAATTGAACAAATGGTTAGTTGTAAATATAACTACATTAATTTAAATTTTAATACACCAAAGATTTTAATATAATTTGAAATATTTATATTATTGAATACAATTACAATTAGATGTTTATTTGTTAGACCAAACAACAGATGCTGCAATAGCTATGTTATTCTTAGATTATATTTATCTACAGATGCTGCAGCAACTTTGATTTTCTTAGATAGATTATATTTGTCTATGACCATGCCTCACCACACAACTCTAACCTGTTACAAGATAAGGGAGGATGACTCGCTCTAATTGGTTGGAGTTGTGTGGTGAGGTGCAGTCAACAGCCATTGCCATAGAAACCATCCCTCCCTTAGCCTTTGAAGTGAATGTGAGGATCCTAAAGTGATTTAAATTCCACTGTATACATCCACTGCTTGGTTTTAGAAAACTTGCAAATTTTATTGCTGCAATTATTTTAATCAATTTCCAGCAAACAGTTTACTATTGGTATCCACGTTTGCTATATACCCAGGGGAACAATTTCAAATTAATAAAAAATTACCCAGGGGAGTATTCGTTCTCTCTTCCCAGTATTATCTTTATAAACTATTTCAACTATTACAGTCCTTTTAAAAATCAATCTATTGCTGTGCTAACAAACTCTGTGATAAGCAGGGTATGAAATTGTAAGAAAGATGGATTTGGAGAGGGGACAGGAGGTTTTTTATTATTGCTCAGCTGTCAATGGTTATTGATAAGGTTAGCAACAACACAGATGCCTCAGTTTAACGACAAACTATTGTTGGTATTTCCTCCAGAAAATTTTATTATGAGGAAGTGTTTGTGATTTGGTGAGCAGAAAATCCCCTCCCATTGTCCTTTTGATTTCATGCCCTGCTGACAGATAAGAAAGAGATGTTGGGTTTAAACTAACCTACAGTCTATCTAGATCATTCTGGAGTTCAGGAAAGAGAAAAATATGGAACCAGGAATCAGAAAGTTTCCTACCTAATAAACTAATATAGGAGAAAACTGAAAATCTTTAATTAGCAAATGATTAATAAAATATGTAAAACTCATAGACATATTATTTTGTTTAAATTTGAATCTTATCACACAGCAATAATGATACCAACTTTTACAAATTTGCACAACTTGTAAAGGTATTTGAAAAACCTCAAGCCCAAATTTGACAGTAGTTATTATCAAACATTCATAAACCACCTCTGGTAGATTGTCTACAAATCAAGCTCAGATAAATAATGGAAGAGATTATTGCTCTGTTACTAAGTGCTGTTGTTAATTGGAGAAATAAGAGATGTAGTTAATGATTGAGAACTGTGTGCCAAAGTTTAATGCCACAGTGGACATTTCTTGGAGCATGTCTAAGATATCCAGTGATTATTTACATGCATGTGTGCTATAGAGAGATAATGTCCAAAATGTTTACATGCCCCTAGTTTTATATGTAAAAGTTGTTGGACATTTGTGTATTGCTAATGAGGCTGTGACACCAAAAACATAACTAAGTGAGAGCAGGCTAAGTTAATTGTGTTCAATGATTCTTGTGCAGTCCACAAAGCAACTTAGAAGACACAGACTGTGGTGTGCTTTGTTCTGGCTGCACTCAAAATGGAGCTTTGTAAGTGTACATACTCTTAGGAAATCATAGAATTCATATGCTGTGCTTGCAACTGCATCTATTTTGAGTGTTTAGTGATAGAAAATAGAATATCCAAATTAATTGAAAGGAATCAACACAATGAAGCCCTTGGATAAATTTATAAAATATTTGAGCCACACCTTTACACAACCAACTTCACTTACATTAATTTCTAAGTACATGTTTCGAAGGCTATTGTCCCAACATGCAGCTGATGATCGGGACAATGCGTTTGAAATATAGACCAAAAAAATAGTAAGTGAGAGTCAAAGTGTAACTCAACAATTTTATAAAAAGCAAAAAAATATATTTATTTATTTCACCCCTTCCGCTTAAAAGTTATAATACCAAATATTCTGTCAGCAATACATTAATTTTTATCAGGTTTTTTCCACTGATTTAAAATAACTGAATGAAACTATATTGCTTTGATTTACGATTATAATAATATTGTATAGTAAACGTATTGCAGGAGAGAGAGTTAACAGAAATGTAAGACAAATGAAATCTATAGTCAAAGTAATGCAGCCTGATGTGACATGACATAAAGTTAAGAAATGATATTAAACTAATTGAATTTCTTCTTCTTCTTTTTATAATGTTCAGCATATAACTCTCTTATAATTGCAAGTGAGATATATTTAATTGCTTTTAAGTGCTATAATTTGACATTATGTTCTGCAGGAAATATTTACAACACTAAACCGAATAAAAACAGTGTCACTTTGAAGCTAATTCCTTAGAACAGTGATGTGAAACCTTTGCACCAGTGCAACCCCATTGATGAATTATTTTGTATTTGACAAATTTGTCCCCTGTTTGACCAAGCAGTATAAGTTTATCATTAAGGGTTTGAAAATAAGGATTTAGGTGGTTTTTCCTTTATCTAATATATAATTTTAGCCAGCTCCTATTGTATACTTATACAATATTTTGGCCATATGAGTTACATTCAGGTCATGTTGAACTAACTTTTAAAAAAACAAAGCTTTTGTAATTATGACTAATCAGTGCAATATGTGATAATGAACACAACATTTATTATAATTGTTAGAGAGTCATATCTATTAAAATAAAAAGGGATGTTAAAATTTTAATTCTGTACATTTTATAAGAATTTGCTCTACAATCACCCAAAATTAAAAAAAAAAATATATATATATAAACAACATTGTCCCTTTACTGCCTCTGTGCCTCCTGATTTTTCAACCCAGAGGATCATTCCTGCTGTAGCAAGGAAAATTACTTTAACTAGAATCTTTCCCTGCTCTTTACAGATTCTAGATGTGTGAACATTGTTTAAATGTTAAAATCTGATTGATACATTCACATGACTTTTTCTATATGCTCTGCAACAAATTATTCTTATAAAATCTTATTTTTTTATCTATTCTGGGCTAATTAAGACAAACATGAGCAGAAATTGGTCTTACAACTTATTTCCTTGTGGGTACTAGGGAAATAAGGGAATACATTAGATAAAGCAATAATCTAAACTTTTAAGAGCTGGTCACTATGGCATGGAAATTCCATTCTCTTTGCATGACTAGGAGCAAAACAACAAACAAAAAAAGAATGATGACATAATTTGAAAAAAGTATAAGTATTGGAAAATTTAAAAAAGAAAAAAAAAAAAACTTATGATATAAATTGTGTGTTTTAATGATATCTACATTTGTTAAAGTAAGATTTTGTCTATATCTTACGGTTTACCAGATATGCAAAAATCATGAAAAGGGCTTCAGGGACCAATCCCAGAAAATTCAAGATATACATCTTATTTGCCATGTAAACATATTTTATATACAGCATTTTAATTCAAAATAGTTAAGGCCATTTCTGAGATCTTTTTGTTGGGGGGATTTTCTTGAAAATATCTGTGTCGCATCCTTGGAAGTCACTGAACCTAAATACCAAGTAACTAAGTAATGTTTTTGAGTTACTGTTGCTGTTCAAACACACACATGCACATGCACATGCAGACCTTTTTTTAAAATGCTTTTTTTGGTCTTCAAGATGTGGACTTATGGTGAAATCTTGGTATCAAATTTTTGGATGGAATGCAATTACTTCTCTACTTACTATGTACATTGTATTTGGTAGAGAAAGTAAAAATGAATGCAACCAACTTTAAAAATTGTACAATTCTTTGAATTACAAAAACCATCAGTTATTTCTCCAGTCAAAATCCCTGATATAGCCATAGAAGCTAGAGTATGCAGGGTGGAGGAGGGACTAAACAAATGAAAGAGCAAATGCTACAATTTAGAACAGTGCAACACTGGCCCTTCTGGATAGAGCTTTAATGTTTTCTTTTTTTGCAGTCATGTAACAAACACATAAATTGCTGTAAAGTCTATTTAATTGTTACTGAGTAGTTTGAAATATGAGTCAATCTTTGAAATAATGCTCCTCAACCTTGGTTTTGTATTTGAAATAGTAACTCTGAGCGGCTTCTAGTTGCGAGAGGTATTTGGTCTTGATTGTGGTGAGAGGCAGAAAAGAAAGTAAATAAATGATGCTGTTTTTATTAATAACAGAAGTTGATTTTTCACAGATAACCATAATTTTGCAAAAATAAAGCACATAAAAACAAAACAAATAAATAAAAATAGAAATTAAGAAACAAGGAGAAAGAAATGGAACTATCACAACTCCTAGAAGTTGTATTTTAAGAAACATCATGCACCAGTGTTATAATTTAGTACTTGTACTGTATGATTATACATGACATCAAACATATTGGTAACACTGAAATACTTAATATCATATGCTGTGCATTTATATTCAAGTCACATCACACTGCATTAAGTGCACCACAATATCAGCTTTGGGCTCTTAAACTCTATTCTGCATTCATAAAATTATTGTTTTTATTCTTAAATAATAATATTAAATAACAGAGTACCAGAATATGAAACCATTGAATTTACTTGAAAATGCTACTAAAGTGCAAACACACTGCAAGTTGATCATTGTATTCAATAAAATTTTGGCTTGTATTAAAATAATAGCATAAACATTCACTGTAAAGTACAGGACATAGTAAATTACATACAATTTATTCTGCTTTCCAAGTTTATCAGGGTAATTATGTAGCAAAGAGCAAACAATATAATATCATGTAAGTAGAAATGTATGAAAAAATGTAAACAATATTTCACTGCCTTCTTATTACTATACATTCCCCCATAGGCCTAATATCACAGTTACATTCTATAAAAATGTTACCACATCACTGCCATTTTTATTATGCATTGTGCTTCATCTGTCTCCAGTGCTAAATATTCCCCAGTTTATATTAGTGCTCAACAAGAAGCATAAATATAATATTACTGCCAGTTGTGCAGATAAACTGCAATAACTACAAAAGAATAAAATTAGAAAAACCACTAGAAGCTTTGGATTTACGATTTCCTTCTGACAGTACTTCAATAAATATTTGTGTTCATACTCTATAACCAATGTGTTTCAGAAAGCACTTACTGGAACTAAATAATGAAACAACATTTTGAATAACCAACTAGAATAAATATTAAAGAAATTAAAGCACTGTTGTGCTTTGAACAACCATATATACCATACATTCTCAAATCTTTTTCTTCATTATGAAGATAGGGACTTAGAAAATAAAATTTTATTACTGTGGATATGTCATTTTATCTTGACAGAATTTTGAACTATTCTCTCCTCCTTACATTTCCATTATTATAAACAAATTATATAGGATGTTGTGAATAAGCAGGACATTGCCACCTTGATTTGTCAAGGAAATCAGAATTTATGTGAGAGTCCTGCTCCCACAAGGTCAGTTTGCTAAATCCTTAGGCTGTATAATACTTCAATAGGTAGTGCCCTAACATTTCCAAATATTAGGGCTTCTAAGTTTCCATTTCTCATGCATATTTCCTCTGTGCAACAAAGCCATATTGCTTATCCAAAAGCATCCAATTAACCCACAAATTATGGTTATTTAACTCCCTAACTTGGGAAACATCAGCATGTGCACTAGCCATAATTCAAACTCTAATGATAGATAAGAGCCAATTCCAGATTGAGGATATTGGTTGAGCATTGCATGATTGGTTCAAAGTAACAAAGCAATCCATGTTGAATACTATTTTTTATAATAATAATTTGCCTAGATTTTATATTGAAATGTTGCACTATTTCAAAATTTAAAACAGTGATAGCACTTTTGATAATTGCATTGAGGGATTAAAAAGGGGACTGAACCAAGGGAGAAAGCAAAGACTAAAATTTAAATTACAACTTATGATTTGAGATAGAGAAAAGAGTTCATAGTTTGCAATACAAATCACATATATGGTGCTACACACACCTGAGGAAATATACTGTCTAATAAATCCAATCTTTTCACCTATATCATATAGGTACTGGTGTTACTTTTTCTGTGTTTAGAATATATTAGGGTAAATCAAATATAAACAATTCTTTTTTTATAATTTTTTTATGTGATATTTTTATGAAACTTGCAGACTGATAAATCTGGACTATAGGGAGGGTGGTTGAGGTGTATCCATGTCATCATGGAGAAAACTGATTTCTCTTATCGGCTGGCCGGCCATGTTTACTGCATAAGCAAGTCAAACCTCATTCAAATGGTCACAGTAATATGCTGTATTGATAGATAATACTAGTGTAGAAAATTGATAAGCAATCTGCAGCAGTCAAAAAATAGAGTCACAAGTAGCTTTCCAGTTGAGGTAAGAGGCTTGGCTCTCATTTTTGACCCATTCACAGCCTTCCTTTAACCCCTTATGCCAAGCAAATACACATACCCTTGAAAGTGACTGGTCACTGAACTATACTGCCAGTCTCTGCAAAATTTCTGCAGATTTCACTCCTTCATGAGCAAGGAATTTGATGATGATGTGTTCCACAGTAGAATGCAGACTTCTTGAGACCAACAACTCCTCATTCCCACTCCTGACCTCTCTTCAAGCCTAGAATTTGCAACAGGTTTTTTTTTTAAAAAAAATTACATGATCAGAATAAAAATATAATTTATATTTGATTTGTCTCTGTAAATCAAATGCATTTTAAGTTCTTAATCAACCAAAAATGAAGAACTAACAAACTAACCAAACCTAAGACATCTAACAAAATACAAGGATGCTTATTTTATGAAAAGTATTTAAAACAACAAAATTAATACCTTAACAAATCATATTTTCAGGAAAAATTCAGTTTTTTTCTGTCCAAGGAAAGAAGTGGGGTTAGACAACGTCTGCAAAAAAGTGGCAGTAGTGGTATTTTTCTGCACAAAACCTGTATAAATTTAAAATAAAGATTATATTAACCAACTAAAATTTGAGGAATGATTTGTCATTCTTTGTACAAAGTACATGCACATAGTAAACCTAATTTAAAAAAGTAAACTTGACCTTTGTCCATAAAAGACAACTTTATTATGTGATTAGAACATTATCTAGAACCAGTAAGTGCTTTGAAACATATTGATTACTGAGAAGAAAGTGTTTAATTATTCTATGAAGCACATCCTGACTTTTATCTTCAGATTATGGCACATTTGCATAGCTTATCTATGATTAGTTTTATTGCTTTGTGTTGCTGTTGAAAATAGAATAATTAGTGTTTGTTGTGTTCTCCACATTTTATGTAAAGCTGTTTTTCAGAATCAATAAACTAACTTCTGTAATGAAGTAGGTATTTAATGCTGTGTAACTGTATTTAGATAGAAACTATAAGCTGGAAACTCTGTACATACAAATAAGAAAACTGAACTGGTTGCATACTGATAGCTTACTCTAGTCCTCAAGCAAGCTATCATCATATTTCTATATTAAGTTTTGGATCTAGCACTACTTGAAAGAGCAACAAACACATATATAGGAGGCTACAATTCATGTTCCTTCTTATGCATTATAAAATCAATAGTGGTGCTATGTAAGACAGTCATGAACCAAGTTATTAAAATCGTTCATGTGTTCCTATGATACCGAGAAATGCAGTTAGACTCTCTGCATTGGTACACTGAACCGTTATTTCATATTTTTGAAAAGCTGCATGTACTTACAGACTATTAACAGCAAGCATAAGATCACAATGTTAAATAGTCAACTCTTAATAGGTAGTGTCAGATTTGAAAGCAAATGAAGAGCTTATATTTGAAACAGATGCTTATAATGCTGTCTAATAAAGCTTCAAGCTGCCCTTAAAGTCCTGAAAACAGCATGAAGCTAGAGACTAACTGAAAAACACCAGTATATAAACAAGGGTAATTTGTACACCAAGCAACATATGTAGAGGTGTTTTAATTGTTATTTAAGGGTGATATAACCTCAAAATGTTTATAGAAAGGTTTCAAGTGCTCACTTTAATGGTTGCTATTCAGCCATTCATAGGAGATATTGGAAAATAATCTTTTCCCCTAGGCATGAAAAACAAACAATAAAACTAAAATATTAAAATGCAATTGATAGCGCATTGATCCCAGAAGCAATGCAATCAAAGAGTTTGTGATATGCAGAGTACCAATCAAAATGTCTTTATGGAAAGAAAGTATATGCCAATGTGCAAATATACACTGAGGCATATTAAACTCAAGGTGACCGACCATATTCAGAAAACCAAAATCCATGTCCAAGAAAACTCTTAACTGGACTGACTAATCATCATCATGTAATATATAAGATTATGTTATAAATGAAAAAGTGGAAATAAATGAGACATGCCGATTGAATTTAGTGAATTAAAGCATTATTTTAATAATTACAGGTCTGTAATTTTATCACTAACAGTAGTAGGTATTGTTAGTGCTAAAAGTACGTAACTACTAACAGCAACATCTATACACCTGCAAAGAAATGTTTCCATTGATGAACACTCTATAGTATCAGTTGAACATTCGTTATTAATTTCATATTATTTAATCCTTCAAACACATATTTGAACATGTTGAACCATTTCTGTTATGTTTTCTATTTTCCTCCCTGCTAAATAAGCACACTAGGATGTGTGGAATTTTAGTCAATCAGGAGAAAAGAACGGGTTTGGGAAATAACTTAAACACATACCCATATAGAGTCCTGCAAAATTTGCTTTTCATGCTGCAAGGTTCTCTAGCCTTCCAACAATTGAAATAAATGCCAAGTGTACCACAAACTCTTTGGTTGTAACAGTAAAAATATCAACTGAATATGAAACACATTTCTTATGTCTTAAGAATAAAAAAAAAACAAAAAAAAAAAAAAACAATAAGTGGAGCATTTTGCTGGATAGTTAATGTTAGACACATTATGTTTCATCATTGTAATGAAACAACAAATTAGTCAAGTTTTGTTACGCATCTTCATAATTTGTTAGCTTTTTAATAATGACACATTTTAAGCTTTATAACTGAGAAGACAGATTAAAAAAACTGCATTGTCATACTTGTTCTTTCCATCAGTTTGCTATGTTTGCCATACTATGCTGTAGATATTTTCCAATATATCTTTATTTATGATTTATGCACCTTCACTGCCTTTTTAAATTATGAAATTGGCATCTTGAAAACTGTTCCTTAGATGTGAATGTATTGCCAGTTGAAGAACAGGCAAGTACATATTCTTCTATAACTGTGCTAATGTTTTCTAATATGAAAGTGAAAACCATATCAAGTTCGCAAACAGTTATCTAACAATGATGTGATGGATGACCATAAGCTAATTTACTGCCACATGTATACTGCCAGCTCATATCTAAATAGGTTGGTGCTCACATTATTTTCTTCTTCAAGCAGCACCTTCATTTAAATCTGTTCCTTTGTATACCCTAGTTTTCATAAAATGTTGTGCATTTTCAAATTAGAGTGATGCTCTTTTATATTAAACTGGCTTTTCAGACAGGAGATGAGACACTGTTGCTTTAGAAAAAGTTGACAAATAGCTACTTAATGAGAGAAGTACAATATGTCCATGAAGAAGTGTGATTACAATAAACACTGTCTACAATAACCTTCAAATGAAATATGCAGGATGGAAAGGACCTTAACAATTACATTTTAAGGGTTAGTTTCTTGCAAAAATGGCATTAGCCAAAAAACAAGCATACTGGATTTTCATAACAGTTAAATACTAGTTACTTTTAAACAAAGTAAGATATTATTGGCCTCATCTTCATTGTAAACTAACTGGTGGGAACAACATAGGTCACTTAATACCAGAATATTTAAATTCATAATTTATGTAATAAAGACATATGATGGGGAGAAAGTACAAAATGATATTTATTTGACAAGTCAATTAATTATACTAAACAACACTAACTTGGGATTTTTGCCGGAACATGTTTCGAAGGACTAGTTTCCTTCATTTTCAATCAGACATCGACTAATTCCTTGTGGTGAAGCTGGCTATGTTGTAAGTGCTGTCTCCTCTGGTGGTGGTTCAATGAACTTGCTAAACACATCCTTCTGTGGAATGTCAAAACTGAAAACCCTGTTTCTGGGAACACATCTTCATTGTAAAAAATAGAAACAGGGTTTTCAATTTCGATGTTCCACAGAAGGATGTGTTTAGCAAGTTCATTGAACCACCACCAGAGGAGACAGCACTTACAACATCGCAAGCTTCACCAAAAGGAATTAGTCAATATCTGATTAAAAATGAAGGAAACTAGTCCGAAACATGTTCCGGCAAAAATCCCAAGTAAGTTCTGTTATGTGTAATTAATCGACTCATCAAATATATTAATATAACAACACTGTTTACAAACTTCCATAAAAAGAAAAGTAACAAAATAATATGTTCACTGTTCTGATATTTTATTGTACAGGTCCTTCCAGGTCTGCAGACATATGTTTATCCTGCAATAACCATGAGTAGTCCTTCTCACGCTTTCTGTCTGTAAAATATCAAACTGCATAAGTATCACAAAGAAGTAAACAAAGAGAAAATATGAAACTAAACCAAAAGATGTTCATAAAATGGAATAATATTATGCTACAGAGCCTTTGTTTGGATGTTTGGACATATTTTGAGGATTTGCTTGCCTTGCACTGCACTTTTTCTAATCACTTCTGTTCGCTCTCCCCTTGCCAGCCTCTCCACATTCAGACTAATCAGTTGGAGCAAAGACTAATTAGCTGAATCTTGTGAGGCCACATGTTTTGGTGTTATAGTGTGTTAGTGTTGTTATGCCAAAAAGTCTATATACTTTAGCACACAGAATTTACATATTTGATTCTATGTGACAAACCCTTGTAGATAACTTGACAGTAATTTATACACAGAGCTGTTTGCGTGCCTCACATAGAAATGATTTGCAACTGCTTAGCTTTAGAGAAATAGGAAATTCAACCACAGTATTCTTAGAGGGAAAAACTCAATGACACATCTAAGAAAAATTAGAGTGGAATCCTGAGAAATTTTTGCAAAAGCTTGCACAGGAATCAGAAATTTTGCAAACGTAAATGCCACTACATTTTTAAATTAAAACCCTATAAGGTAATTGTGGTTTAGGAATTGATAATGAAAATAGAGTGTAATGGCATTTTATTTATGCACACTCTTTAACTGCTGTGGTTCTCAGCATCCCATTTTATACTGAGCGTGAAAGATTGCTTAATTTTGCTCAGAGACCTCTTTATCATGCTTGAGGTTCTTTTACGTGCCGTGAATCTACAACACAGGACCCATTGCTTTACTTCCCTTCTGAAGGAAGCCATGCTAAGGATTTTAACGCCCAAAAAAATCTATCGACCCCAGCCAGGTTTGAACCTGCGACCTTGGGCATATGAAGTTAGCATGGTAACCATTACACCATGGAGGGCAACAAATAGAGTGTGAATGTGAGAGTATATTCAGGTGTTGGATAATATTAATGATCCATCTATTCACCCATTAATTTTTTTTTTTTTTTTTTGTATATATAAGAAGAAACATAATTGTATTTACATTGTCATGAAGAATATGTGTAAATGTAAATTTTGTTGAAAGGTGTAAGAGATGTGAGGTGGCACAAGGACATCATTTCCAAAATCTTCTATGATGAAGGTACACGATTATTGTAATTATAACTTGCATCAGAAATCTATACGCTTGAATTTAAGATCTATGAATATCTACTGCTGGCAACGGTGTACTTCCTGGTGCCAGGAAAATTCCTGTTAGGCTGGCCACACATCCAAATAAAGGCTCTGTATAATACAGTACATGTTAATAGTTTGAAGGTGCAGTTGACTGCATAACTTATTGAAGAGGAAAAATAAAAGAATTTTTGTCCTATGGTAAAGAGAACACTGATGCAAAATGGAGAAGTAACAGTATCTCATCTCATGTTACATACATGTGTGATTGTCATCTATGTCATTTTTTGGTATGTACAAAACTTTACTGCTTTCCATTTAACTTCTGGTTTATCGAAACCCAACAGTTAATTATACAAAGAATAATACTTAACAAGGGTTGCTCTATAGGGGTGTTCAATTAAGCAATAAGAATATTATTATTTTATCGATATGCACTCTAAAATATTGAAATTCTGAATATAGTGATTTCCTCCCCAAGTATGCAGTAGCATCATGCTATGACCCACTAGAATATGGCAACCCTTGTGCACAAAAAGCCAAAATCACTTTGATAAATTAATGTATCAACCATAAAATAGTATAATCCAGATGCAATTAAATGTTATGTTATATATGTGGTAATGGAAGAGTATCTATCCACAAACAGCAACGCATCTGCCTAATTTAAGAATTGGTTATTTGTTGTTTAATTGTTTGTATAACATAGTAATTATGTAATTGTGGATTAAATCAGTACAACTTTGTCTATTGTTATATTACACTTACTTTTTTTAGTTGAAAACTGTGTCTTGTTCAAATGAAAATAGTCAAATTGTGATGAAAAAGCTTGGAACTATAAGCTTTGTCCTTTGTATCTATGGCTCTGTACTCTTATTTCCATTTATGCTATTTTAAAAATACAGTACAATCCTATTAACATCCTCCCCCTATTAACGACACCCCATTCATTATATATGATCCATATTCTTCTGCATCATTTTAAGCTCGTAAGATGTCAAATTTTATTCCCAGCACTTTATTATCTACTGTCCAAATTTTATATTGAGATTTCATTAAAAATACATGTTTGAGGTTCAATGAATCCTTCCCACCTCCCCAAGTACAGTATTTTTAGAAAAAGAGTATGTGTTTGTACATGAGAAAGAGAGAAACATTATTTAAAAGCAAAAATTTAGATAAATAGCTGAATCAGAGAGATCAGGCAAAGATTTTCCAGCCCTAGTTACTCTTTATATGGAAAAATGTTAGTTATTTTAATTTTCTCTAAAATAGCCCTAACAATTTTGATTAAAGTACCATGTTTAGGATATAAGTGGCGCTGTAGTTGAGTGGTTAGACCGCTCGCCTCCCATCTAGGTGACCGAGGTTCAATCCCAAACATCCACATGTGGGATTTATGGTGGACAAAGTGGCGTTTGGGTGGGTTTTCTCCAGGACCTCCAGTTTCCCCCACCACTAATCCCACCAATTTCTCCATCATCACCTTTTCTACCATCAATTTCATCTACATTTCATATCATCCACTTCCTCTTGCTTACGCCTGACTACAAGCTGATCCCTCATAACAGGTTCTCCATTTTGTGGTTTCGTGCCGTAGGTTCCCCAACAGGCTTCTGACCCCTAGGCGTTGGCTTGTAAATCCTATGGGAGTGTCAGTCCTACAAATGCGGGGAGGGTAAGCCGATTCCGAAACAAAACAAAATGTTTAGGATATTTGCATGACTAATAAAATATGTATCTTAAACTTTCTATGAGAAATGTAGAGGTCCTCTTCATTTGGAGTGAATTTTGTATAATTTTGCATAGCTAGTAAACCACAAGAGATAAACAAAAACTGACTATACAAAACTTGAAATATACAATTTGTGCCAAATAACTTTTGCTGTATCATTAGCTGTTTTAAAAATATTTGTTGTTTAAGTGTTTAAGTTTTCAAAAATTGAACTGTTCTGTAGTATCCATAAAGCATCTTAAACAATTATTTTCACATGGGTTCATTAGTAACAAAAAGTGACTTACAATGCATACAGTTTTGATTTGTTTTTTATATCATGAATAAGAAAAGAAGAATCAGAGTAGCAAAAGAGTATACATTCCTGAAAGTTCTTGGAAATGCCCCTATATTGGTTTTATAACATAAAATTACAGAAACTGAATACAAAACTAATGGTAATATATTATAAACATGAAGGTAGTGGTTAAGCATCAACTCAATTACTTCTAGAGTCTTTGCACATCAGTAAATCTGCAGTGTGAACAACTGCAATCTTTTGAATTAGCTATCTTTCAGATGCAAGTCTGAACAGACTTACTTTTGTGGACCCTTTGATTGTGAGAGGTGGATAGGAAGCATTGGAACAGATCTGTAACTTTCTCTTTGATTTACTATTTGAAAATTCCAGCAGCCAATTTGTTTGGCAATGTCCATACACAAAGGTAACTAGGATTGCCTATGGAGCAATACATTGACTCACTTGAATGAAACCTACAGAAAAAACACATGCATTAGTTAACGTAATTCCACAGGATCTTGGGACCTTGGCCTACTGCCTGGCCACTGCATCCCTCATCTTGGCTTGAAGGCGTCATGAATGGCATGTAGTGCTGGAGGGTGAGATGTGATCAATACCTCAAGTCCCTCCCAGCTGGCTGATGCAGTCTTCTCGATCTGGAGCTCCTCAATTGGCTCCATCAGGGGCCTCACAAGGCTGAGTGCACCCTGGACCAGGTTTCCCAGTGGGGGAAAATTCCCCATGCCGGTACCGGGAATTGAACCTAGGTCTCCTGCTTCGCAAGCAGCCATGCTACCTCCATGCTAAGGAAATGATCATGATACGTTAGTTACCAGGTGAAAAAGCAGAACCATATGAATAAAAATAATAATATTCAATTGCACTCCATATTGCACTTAGCTACAGAGACTACTAGATCAGAGAAGCATTGAAATTATAAAAAATGTCACAACAACTTTTGGGATAATCAAGCTGTCAGTGTTACAAGGTTATCACAAATGACCTTTCGAGTTTTGAACAGCTGTAACTTGCACTTAATAAAACCAAGAAACAGAAACTAGCACCAAAGAAAGAGAAACTCAAACATTTTTGTTACAGAACCCTAACAGATGTTTAACGTGAGCTCCTTTAGTAAGTTGTCCTTCATGGTTTAGGAACAATATGCTAGCCTCTGATCCCCAAGGGCATGGGTTCAAACCTAGCAGAGGGCAATGGATTTTTTTTGGGCATAAAAATCCTTAGCATTGCTTCCTTTAGAAGAGAAGTAAAGCCATTGGTCCCATGTCATAGATATATGGCATCAAAAAGAACCTCAATCCTGACAAAGAGGCCTCTGAGCAAAATTAAACAGTCTTTTATGCCTAATTTAGAATGGGACACTGAGAACGTCCATAAATAACACTCATTTCACTTCTTTTTCCTTTGATAACATGGCACACATAGTCCATTTCTGCCCAGGTATGTTTTAGTATAGGAGGTCAAATGATGTGATATGACGGTTGCTGTGATGCCCGCTCTTAGATCAATTAGCCTGTGGAAGGGATGTCTTGGACACAACATCTTTAACATTACCCCATAAAAAAGTCAGGTCGTACGTAGAGGCCAACAAAGAAATTCTCTATCGTCATCACCAGCACAGCCATTCCATCTATTCAGTAGTCTGGTGTTGAGCTCCAGTTTGACATTATTAAGAAAATCAGAGTACCACTTAATGAATTGAAGGACCACTGGTTGGATCTACACCTAATTTTATTTGAAAATGTTGTTGAACAACAATTACAGATTCATCAACATGGTGATTGAGAACATAGAATGCTCACCTATCCTCTATACCAGCCATTTTGTAACTTTCAACAAAGCCAAATGTTATATGTGATTATGTGTCATTGTTGCCAACTACTATAACTAAAACTTTTTCAGTTTCTCTTTCCACTGATACTAGTTATATGTTTTTAAGTTTTATCAAATGTAAAGTGCACATGTTCAAAACCTGAAAGGTCATTTGGGACAACCCAGTGTAAAAATTGTACCACTAGGTTGCTCTCTTCCCTCGTGGAAAGGATTACCTCTTCAAAAAATTTTTTGATTGAACAAGGTATGCTTTTCAGTTAGGAAAATGTATTTACTCTTGGTAAAATCAGAAAAAGATCTTGCATTAATTTTATTCTCTTGATTAATATCATAAAATTAAGGCAAAAGAGTAGTCTAGCTTGCATTATAATTAAAATTAATTTTATGTGTAGTTATTTTCTGGCTTATTCCAAAAGTGCACATCATTTTTAAACTAAATATTACTCACATTCACACTCACAGCATCAAGTCATAGAACTTGAACAACTGGCTTTCTGCACTGCCAAATAAACAGGTAATCTGTTTCTCCATTATTTCTGAGTTTTATCTGTTTTCATTTTCCCCTACAACTTTAGCAATTTATAGACTGCATTTCAAAGTTTAAAAATGTATATTTAATACTCTTAAGAGCTTTTAATATTAACAAGCACTTCTGTGATGCTATAATGGTAAGATTGAAAATTATGGCCTTTATCATATTTTGACTGATGGCCTTTGTCATATTTTGACTGATACATCTTGGTGAGGCAGCAGCATTTCACTTTTGTGTTTATGTTTGTTTTTCTGGCATATAGGAAGCTAACACACAATATCTAGAAAGCTCTGTCATTTATTTAGGTGTATCATTTTTAGTGTTTGTAACTAATAATGTTGTAAGTGATGTGAGCAACCTAAAAAAAGCAAAATTGTTCATAAATAGGTACTCTTCCTGTCCATAATGATTTGGCTTTTTATGCAACTCTGTAATGTTACTATAATTAATTTAAAGATTTCTCCAACGGTTCCTATGTACCAATATTAAAATATCTGTATCCACTGCCAAGAGACCACAATTGTATTATTATGATTATTTATATCTTTGATTCATTACTCACTACTGCTGCTTAGAAATTACGTCTTGCATGTGACATGTTTTATATCATGTATAAATTACTTTTTTACTTTAGTTTTAATTTAAGTAAGTAATACCAAGAATTTTGTTTGTGTGAATGTAATGTAAACTTCAATGTGTGTGTAGAAAAGCAAAAAACAAACAAAAAACAAAGCCATTTTCTTGCTGAATAAAACATGTAGAATACAGATAATATATATTATTTCATCCCCTCATACATATGTTCTAAGGACTCCATTTCCCTTGCCAGTCATTCCACTATTGCTCACTTATTACCTTCATCCTTGTTCTAATTTTAACTTATTATTCAAAATAGTATGGTCTACCACAGGTTGAAAGCCGAAAATGAAACCCTCAGGTTCCTTGGCAGTAACCTTTGATAACAGATAAAGATTTTGAAATTCCATCAAGCTAATAAGCACTGTTAGATATATCAGCCATATTCCATTGAGGCTATGGTTTCCGGAGTAGGCCACAACTTTTTTATACTGCTCTCTGCTGACGTTTCGCTGCAACTTATGTTAAGCTTCTTCCATGGCCACTGGTAGCCTACACCGGAAACCATAACCTCAATAATAAACATTGTGTTTATTAGTCTAATATTTTCATGACTTTCCCTACCAATTTTCATTATTTTAGCTGTTCTACAGATTAATCACATCAATTATTATTAATTACACAGATTAATTATTACTTTCTGTACTGCATACTTACAGTAAGTTGGGAAATATTGTATTCCACACAAAAATTTGATACTAGATTTCATTAGAAATACATGTTTTGAGGCTCTCTGAATACCACATCCAAAAAAAGCCTTTTTAGAAAAAGGTCTCTGTGTTGTGTGTATGTCTCTGAACAGGATAACTCAAAAATGAAAAGTTGGTCAACCATGAAACTTAAGTTCAGCATCTTTCAAGAATGTGACACAAAGATTTTGAAGAAAATACCCTCATCCTAAACTACCTTTTGTACAGAAGATTGTTTGTTATTATTTTCTCAAAATTAGCTGTAACAATTTTAATTAAAATGCCATTTCATGATAAATAAAATGAGTTTCTTGAATTTTCTGGAAAGAGCCTTTGAAGGTATAGCTGGTAAACTGGAGGAAATAGCAAAATCTTATTACACAAAAAATGTTGTTCTTGTTAAAGTACAAAAGTTATATCAAATGCAATAATTTTGTTACAATAACCATTTAAAACATATTCTTTGTTATTACTTTGAATTTTTATACACCTACTTTATATTTTCCTCCACTACAAATTGTCATTCTTTTTTATCTTTCTTTTCTTGTCTCTATGCAATGAGAACAGAATTTCAAAGTCATCACAATACTGACCATCTTTGAAAAAAATTGTTTAATGTATTCTTCTTCTTCCTACAATGAAATGTGAATGCAACATATTAATATTTTGTATGCATTTTTTTATACTGTTCTTCTTAATCATAGCAAATGTTTACCATAAATGTTTCAAGCATTTGTTATAGGCACACAAGCACATACAATAAAGTTGGGATGACAGTCTACTGTTAAAAAGCAAGTGGAATATATGTTTTGATATTGCATGCATGAATTGATGAGAAACAAAAGAACAGACATAATGTATCAAAAGAGGGTTGTTTAAAAGTACCTGAAAATTCAAACAAGAAGAAATATCTTGGAAATGGCTGTTATAAAAAAGTTTTTGAGAAAGCTCAATTTTAATTAGTTCTACATTTTGTCTTTCTGTTATGTTTTACCAGTTATATAAAATTCAACAACAATGATGAGACTGCCTCCGTAGTCAAGTGGTCAGTGAGCTGACTTCTCATCCAGAGGCCCCAGGTTTGATTCCCAGCTAGGGTGGGGAATTTTCTTTAACCAGAATGATTCCCTATCCCCCACAGAGTCTGGAAGTATGTAGGTGAGAGAGAATGTGTATGTGTTTGAGGAAAATAAAACAATTTAAACCCAACATAAAGAACCTACAGATGAGTTGTTTCTAATGCAGAGCCCCCGGTATGACCTTAGATGTTAAAGGGGACTAATAAATGAAGCAATTACAAAAAAACAAAAACAAAAAATGATGAGGACTTCATGTGTTGCTTGTATAAAATTCAATGTTGGCATTTTATTTATTAAAACAGTATGTTCAAGATATTTTCATCGGAGCTGTAAGAGCATATTTTGAGAACAAAATTGTTTCCATGTTAAGCATTGCTTGGAATGGGGAGAATTTCGTGAACATCTTGCTCTTGCATCCATGAAAGACATTGTACTTTTATGTTATCATTGCCACTGGTTATAGATATTGGACTTCTTCCATTCTCCTATAGCACCCCATTAATATCTATAGTTAAATATAAAGTTTGGTATTTGTCTTACTTTTCAGTTTTGAGTTTTGCCATCTCTCTTTCTCTTTATTCACTTTTGAATTATGCTCAATATGTGTATTCCAGAGAGGCAAGTAAGCACCACTTACCCAAAATATTTTATTTACCATATTTAATAGGAATCCTTATTAGTTGCAAAACAAAGAAGAGCTACAGCCATTTTGGGTTTCATATATTTCATCAATGTTTGCATGTTGCTGGTTCTTACAAGCTTGACTGCCACTGTAATCCCCTTTCCTCTACCCTTTGACACTTCACCATTTCACATCTTGCTTGTGATTTCCCTTCATTGCTTCTTTATTTCTCCGATTTTCTTTTGGGTCTGCAGCCTATCCACTTGCTTCCTAAATGTATATCTTAACCTGTCATTAGCAATACAATACCTACCAGCACTGACCTAAAAGTGAGGATTAAACATTTATAATTCATCATTAGTTAACTACAAAGAATAACAGTATTTATTTAGCATATTATCAGTATGTTTCAAATATGATAGGAATTTTTACTTTCTCTATGTCTTGAATGGGCATTGAAATCTCCAATTATGATTGTATTTGAATTTATGCCCTCTCTTCTCGTTCTACAAAAGATTAAGTTTAAATATCACAAATTTTGATGGAGAGATTTCGGCAATACTTCAGAGCTTTCAAAACCTTCTATATCATATAAATTAATTTGAAAAAGTTGTAATATTATCTGACTCTAAAGCAGCTATCATATCCATAACATCTGATGTAACACCTAATAACCTAAATATTGCAGAATGCCGCAAAATCATAAAACAACTAATGAAATTAAATAAAATGGATACCAGCACATTGCGGAATACAGGGTAATGGAACAGCTGACTTTCTAGGCAAGAAAGGTAGTAAAATTACATCAAATTCATCTGATCCAATAAGTTATCACTCTATCAAAAGAATCATTATATCAGCGTATAATAACAAAATTAAAGAAGATAATGCATTACAAACAAAAGGAAAACCATGGGAAAATGTATATAATAACATGACCAGAATCATTACATTAGCAAGAAAATCCTCTGTAGCAACTTTTAGACTCCTAACAGGCCATGACTGTCTCAATAAACATTTATTCAGGATTGGTATAGTGAGATCTCCTCTGTGTCCTTTCTGTACACTTAAAGATGGTGTGGATGGAAACCATCTACTGCGCTGCCCAACCTTTAGTAAACATGATAATATGACATCAAAATACTAGAATGCAAGAGAGCGAATGCCTTCGCTGCTAACTGCTCAACATTAAATACCAACCAACCACTTTCTCTATGTGTACTATGTATGAGTATACAGTAGATAGAGAAGGTATTCTACTCCACCCAAAATGTCAATGCTGATATGTCACCGGAAATACACGTTTTGAGGTCCCAGCGTAAAAAAAAAACAAAAAAAAAAAAAAACAGGAATGTTAGAAAAAGGTCTCTATGTGTGAACAACATAGTTCCAAAACTAAATGTCAGTTAAACACCAAACTTGATATTTAAGTTCAGCATCTATCACGAATATGACACAATTTTCAAGAAAATCTCCCACCTCAAACTACCTTTTACATGGAACAATTTTTGAAAATTTTAATTTCCTCAAAAATTGCTCTAATAATTTAGAATACCATATAATTATGATATTTACATGGGAAATAAAATGAAATTCTTGGTATTTCTGGGAATAGCCTCTGAAGACCTCTTCATTATGGATGACTTTTGTATAACTGGCAAACCGTAAGAGGTATACAAAAACTTACTACACAAAAAATATAGATTCATTAAAATACATAATTTATGTCATATACCTACATTTTTTGTAGCGTTAACTGTTTACGAGATATTCTAGATTATTGGTTTCAGTTTTAGCCTCTTAAACTTTTCTCAAATGGGAAGAAATCTTTCTTCTTGTTTCTCGTTTGTTTACTCCTGGAAAGCTAAGAGATTGGAATTTCAATTGTTTCACATAGTGACCGGCTTTTATAGAATATGACTGTCGCTTTAGCCTGTGCATTTTCTTATTTTCCTTCTACTTACAAGGAGTTAATAATAAGATTAATTCTGCTAATGTCTATCTCGAGTAGCATGATGTAGATAAAAGAATAAGCTTTTTAACAATAATTTGTTGTAAATAAAGTCATGTTATTGTAACACATCAGATTTGTTTCTTTTTCTTCTCCACCTGCTTATCCTCCTTGTATGGAGGACTTACACTTCTCAGGAGTTACAAGACAATGGTGTTGGAAGCCTGTTGAGGAGCAGTGGACTCTGATAAGAGTATCTGGGTATGGGGGGATCAGTCCAATATCTGGTATGAAAGTGAGGAAATAGATGATATGAAACAAAAACAAAATGGATGACAGGAAAGGTGATGATGGAAAAATTGGTGAAATAAATGGCAGGGGACCAAGAGGACCTGGAAGCCATTTCGTCCGCCACAAGTCCCACATGGGTCACCTGGGGTTGAAACCGAGTAGCCTAGATCAGAGGTGAGTGGTCTAACCACTCTACCATAGCATTACTCTGACGGTTTTTAAATGTGCTTATAATGATGATGATGATGACGACGAAGATAATAATAATCTTTATTCACCTTTTCGATTTATACATAAATCATGGCTTCATCAGTATATATATTTACAGTAATATGTACAAGTAACAGTATTTATAAATTTACATTTTTAAATTCTTGAATGTTGAAGGTTATATGCTCTAAGAGAGCTTTAATTATTGAACGTTTAAATTTGCTGTAGACCAGTTCTTTATAATGTCCAGGTAATACATGAACAGGTTGGTTCTACAATGGGAATGTATGTATATGTATAAGTAATGGCTCAATATGAGTAGATTTTCTGGTATATGAAAGAACCCTATAGGATGAAATTCTGACATAATGACAGCATTGATGTGATCCTGGAAATTTACAGCATCATTAGCAAACAAAATAAATGAATAAATTGAAATCAAACAAAAGAAACAAATGGTGATGGTCTGGGTCTGTGTCTTTTTTTTTAATTTCTTTTTCTTATTGTAGATATTTTACCATTTATTGATTCATATATTCCATCATTACATAGTGTAGAATAACATTTATAAAATAAACACATTGTTTGAAATAATTTTTTATAATTCTGGAACCTGCATCTGTTTTTTTTTAATCCATATATTGATTCATGTGTTCCATTACATTGTGTAAACATACATGTTTGGTTTGCCCTCCCATGTTATTGATTTAATAAAATATCTGGATTTTTAAATGTTACTGACTACATTGTTAAGCAATTTATACAGTATTTCAATTATGCTTTTCTAAATCAATAGTATTTATTAAATAAACATATTCTTTAAAATAATTTGTTACTACTTCTATTTCAAATGGTGGCAATTTTCCTCTTCTTTAAAGTATTTTCCTTTGGAAAGTCTTCCTTTCCTCCTTAAAATTGCTACAATCATATAATATATGGTCTGGTGTTTCAAGGCAGTTTGAATCTTCTGTTATTTGAAATCTGTAATAATATGATTTTAGTCTTCCATCTCCTGTTAACATTTTTGTAAGATTTTCAGTTAAATTAATTCTTAATTTCATGTTTTCTAAAACAGTAGGAAAATAGTTTCTGTCTTCCGGCCATTGGTCATTCTTTGCCATTACTTTTCCCATTTTGAAAACTTTCAAATTTAATTTTTTCCTAATGGAATTTTTATAGCAATATTCTTCTCATTTTTAGATTCTTTCTTAGCCAGTTGGTCTGTGATTTCATTGTCTTGTATCCCTATGTGTTCTTGGATCCATCCAATTACTATTTTCCAGTTTTGTTTTTCAAACACTCTTGTGCTCTAATTCTATTAGGTAACTGTGGATTTTTAACTATATTACAATTGTATTGTAATTTTGCTGTCTATTGCTGTAGTTTTGTTCTATTCCATGAGTTGCATACTTTAAACATTTCCCAAAGCTTTCAAAAAGGCAAACGGGATTGCCTCCATGGTTGAGTAGTCAGCGAGCTTACTTCTCACCCAGAGGTCCCAGTTTTGATTCCTGTCTGGGGAAAGAAATTTTTATGAAAAAAAAAAAAGACAAATTGTTCTGTTTGGTTGTTGGAGCATTGTTTGCTTATTTTGTATTGTAGTTGATATTTCAATTTACTGTTATAACAGATTGCTTATTCCAGGGGCTATTCCTTCTTCAGTTTTACTGCCTTCTATATAGATTCCTATTATTCTGCTGATTACAATCACAAGGCAATGGTACACGAAGGCAGCTGACTGAACATAATAAAGCAAAATTATGATGGCAACCAGCGCACTTATCGGAACAAAAATTCAAACGAAACAGAATCATTTAATATACTCAAAGATGACCAGCTGAACACAATTATCCCATTCAAGGATACCTAATAATGGAGGTGAGGTGTTATATAAAACAAAAATTAAAATTTGGTATTTTGGGGCACCAACCTCCAACCATATCACTTTGGTCAGCTCTCACATACCATTCTTTAGACCACATGGCCATTCAGATACAGTATTATCTGATATTATAATGCTGCATAATGGTGTAACTGAATTTTTGTTTTCAAAAATAAAATGGTAAAAATGCATGTATCAAAACCTGTTAGCAACATCCAACCATGCTATCACACTGATTGCTTAAGGTGGGCCCTCCCTATTCTTTTCCACAGTTTCTCTTGAATGTAGAACATACATTTTGACTGAATTCGATCCCACAATTTTGTTTGATGGGTTAGCCACTCCTATTGTGCCTTAGACTGCAGAGCCATAAATCCAGATGTCGAAGTTTGTATTATTTAATGGAGCTATCTGACATTATGCATTGGTAAACTGGGTTATTTAACAATTATGAACAGGACATCATATCATGTCCATACTACTGAAGGGATTAAGGATAATTTTGATGGTGGCCAGCAGATGCTTATGGAAATGAAAATCCAAACATAAGTAGAACCATTCAGTCAGCTGCTGATAGTGCCACTATCAACTGTATTGTGACTTTGCCATATGTAGCATATAGCTGAGGTTTTAAGTACTGCAGGGCACAAATATTCCCATGCAAGATTATGGAAAACATAAAATCAGAGAGATAAAATCATATAATTTTTATATTTCTTAAATGGACATTAAGTTGGACCTTTAATTAATGGTGCAGAATGAAGGAAAACATAAATTCAGATAATATAAAATAGTTGACAACTAAAGCCTTTGTAGTTGGCTTTAGTTGCATTGTCATCTTCTTCTATAATACACAAGATTAGGTACATGAAAATAAACAAATGATTAACTTTTCAAATTTATACATGACCTTTGAGCCTGAATATTCAGTATTTGATGTAGTCTCTACATGTTGCATTAGAGCTAATATATGCCATGGCACGGAATCAAAAAGATTCTGAATGTATTTCTGGGGGATGTATGTTCTGCGAGCCCACAAATCCATGACAATGGTTACCAGAGGACAATGAAGAACAAGTTGCCGACCAACCATATCCCAGACAGTTTGGATGGAGGCCAGGGAATCAATGGTACCCATTGTTCTTCAAAGAAAGCTTGTACATTCCTCACAATACATAGCCAAGCATTGTCCTGCTGAAATGTGGCCTGTGGAGATACCTTTGGCTCGACAATTTCCCTCAGGTTGCTGTTCAAAGTGCCCCTCAATTTGTAGGAGGCAAGATGGATGTTGAAACCAATGGCACCCCAAACCATCACACCTGTCTGCTATGCCACTCAACAATGCAGGTTAAAGTGGGACTCATCTGAAAATACATTTTACCACTCAACATGTTAATAACAATGTTCTTGTGTCCATTGCAGTCAGAGGCACTTGTGACAATGGAAGCTGATATAATGTGTGCGTGTAATGATGTAATCTCCAATCTGCAGCAGACTGCAATGAATCATCAATGCAGACAAGCTTATATCCACTGCAGTGCTCCAGCATCGAGCCAACATTGTAGATGAAGCTATGCAGCCCATTAAGGTCATGCAGACAAGATGGCAGTCATCTTGTGTGGTCCAGTAGCTGCTCTTTGATGTGTACAACCTTCTACTATTCACTGTTTCCACATATGCATCACTGCTGCAGTAGCATGGCCCTGTACAAGCCAAAATGCCACAGTATGACAAACCTACTTCCCAAAGACTGATCATTCTGCCCCACTCAAACTCTCTCACATGTTGATTTGGCGTCGATGAGGCATACTAGCATTCACTTTACGTTTCCACTTTTTTTGACAGCTCTGCACTGACTATATTTGGCGCAACACTGACCTTTCCAGACAAACACAATGGGCCCTGTTCAGCTTATGTACACCCCATCTCTCTACAATCACTTATTGCTTACACACTCTTCTACACATCCATGAAGTTTGGATTTATTTGGGGAATTCTTTCATGGTGTTGTAATTTTCACAAAAGGTATAAGAAAGAAATGGCATTTTATTTATGGATGCTCTTTAACTGCTGTGACTCTCAGCATCCCATTCTATGCTGGGCATGAAACATCACTTAATTTTCTCAGAGGCTTCTCTATCAGGCTTGAGAATCTTTTACATGTCGTAAATCTATGACATGGGACCAAAGGCTTTACTTCCCTTCTGAAGGAAGCCATACTAAGGATTTTTACACTCGAAAAAATCTATCGTCCTCCGCCGGGTTTGAACGCAATCTTGGGTATATGAAGTTAGTATAGTAACCATTATACCACAGAAGGCAATACTAAAGGTAGTGCATTTCTATTTCTTTTACTCTGTGAACAAAATCTTGGTTTGTGCTATTTGGTATTCATCTGATGAGTGAAAAATCATGAGGAAACCAAACACATTGAGTCAGAACACATGGTTTCTAAATGTGAGCCACATTAAACAAAAATTTAAAGAGATATACTATTGTTTGTCTCTACAATAAAAACTGACTACTTCAAGTACAAATGCATCCTTTATGACATAAATTCCAAAGCAGGTTTTTCTAAGAAAATTGGTCCTCATTTTTTATTCATGCAGTATAAGCATCACTACTTATTGGTATTAAATGTTTCCTATACTTCATTTAATAATCCTTTATTTTTAAAATTATTTACTACATACCTTTTGACCTTCACAGAGATTTTATTCTGATTTATTTTTGACTAACTTTACATTTAGTGGAAAAAGTATTTTGTGGACAAAAATGCAGTAAAGTAACTTATATAACAATGCATAAATTTCAACAAGCTTTATAATACCAACAAGATCGAAACAACTAATACATGGCTATATTTATATACTTTTAACTAACAAATAACAAATTACAGTATTGGTAAAATTAAATTGGCTAATTAGCATCCAGGGTTGCAATGCTGTTCTGTCACTCTATATATAGCAAGTTACTCAAGTTAACTGTTTAAATGGAACATCAACTATGCAATTATCAAGAATGACATTGGGTACCAGGTCACCTTTCAGAGGTACAGCTTTCCAAACATCCAATATAACATGAAGGAGTTGATGATACTTGTGATTATCTTCCTGTTCGCACTCTTGGTCGTATTGCTGATGATGCTCCACTTACTGCTCGAGCTCGTGTTGTGGTGGAGCTATGAGAGCTCTGAGCATGGTTACGAGCTTCCCTCCATTCATGTTCCATGCGGACATACACACCACCTGTGGAGTATCAAAATGAAAGCTTAATGCATTATATTGTTGAACTTCTTATGATTCAAACAGAAAGCAACAATGATGACAGAGGTGGCAAGGTGGTAAAATGTTTAATGTTTATCATGATTATTTTGGCTTATATTGATGTTTTATACAAACATAAATTTGTTCTATATACATTACTTTCTGTTCTTAGTACATAGGTGATGGTATAGCATTCCACCCAAAACTTTGATACCAGGATTTCACTGAAAATACACATTTTAGGGTCCCCTGCTTCCAAAAAAGAATTTTTTGAAAAAGGTCTGTGGGTGAGCATGCATGTGTGTAAGTCAAAAACGAAGAATCAGTCAAATTTAAACTGATAACAGAGCTCAGCATATTCCAAGGATGCAACAAAAATATGTTCAAGAAAATCCCCCGGCCAAAACTAAGCTTTATATAGAAGGAATTTAGAAAATTATAATTTTCTCAAAAATGATTAATGATTTAGATTAAATTGCTGTATATTAAAGATATTTACATGACAAATAAACTGTATATGTTTAATTTTCTGGGAACAGCCTCTCAAGTCCTATTCATGAGACAGACAAAAACTTATAAACAAAAAATGTAGATTAAAAACATAATTTATGTCATATACATTTTTGTGGAGTTAACAATTTCCGAGATATTGGTTTCAATTTTACAATACTTAAACTTTTCTGAAAAGGGAATTTGTCAATCCTTTTTTTTTTTTTTTTTGTTTTACTCCCAGCCATGCAAAGAGTATAAAATTTTAATCACAGAGCAATCAACTTTCAAACAATTTGGCTATCGCTTTAGCCTAGTATTTTTCCTTATTTTCCTTCTACTTATAAGGAGTAAAGAAATTAGACTATTTCTGCTAATGTTTATCTTGATTAGCATGAAGTAGTTAGGAGAATGAGCTTTTGTAAGAATAGTTTGTTACAGAACAGGTCATGTGAATGGAACACATCAAAGTTTTTACATTGGTTCTGATAATAAACAATTTAATAATGAGAGTGATTTTTTTTTTTCAAACAAAAAATGTAAAATATTCCACATTCAATCGAAACCCATCAACATCCAAACATGCCATCACACTGATCACTTTAGTTAGGCCCTCCCCATCCTTTTTCAAGTTTCTCTTGAATGTAGAACATACATTTTGACTCAATTTGATCCCAAGACCCTTGGTTTGATAGGTTAACTACTTCTATTTTGTTTTAGGCTGTATAGTTATAAATCCAAACATCGAGGTTTGTATTATTTAATGGATTTATCCATTGTTATCTGTGGGTAAAAGGTTATTACTTCACAGTCATGTACAGGATGTCATATCACATCCATATTGCTGAAGGGGTTAAGCTTAGTATTCCCTTACACCTTTGTATCTACAAGGAAACAAGCAATAAAAGTATTTATGTCAATGCTTATGTGAATTAACATGAAGTAGATAGAAAATAAGCTTGTTTAAGAATAGTTTGTTAAAGAAACAGTCAAGAAAGTCATGTGAATGTAATACAAGATTCTTGTGTTGTTTCTTTTTATGTAATTTGTTATGATTTTGATAATCCAACCTGGTATTAAGTGTCAACTGAAGGAAATCAGATTGGCCAGTACATGGTATTTGAACTCATCTCTTGAATACCCGAGTTATCCAGTAGAGTTAAAAGCTCTTTCATATTTCACTCTAATTTAATCTATATCAAGCATGAGCCTTTTGATGTTAACTTTTTATCCTTTCTTTGGTCGTTTAACATTCAGTCAAATTTCAGACAGTTTTGTCCCAATAATCCTCAAGCCCTTTGAATGAAAATTGGTAAAGCTAAGAGTTTTTATATTAATCTGTGCTGCTATTGACTTGGAATCCTGACACGAGTGACAAAATTACATTCCTATAGTTTTTATTTCTCCAGAATAAATTTTCTTTTATGGTTCACATGAGTATTCAGGAAAAACTTCCAGATATTGTAGTTGTTGACTAAGATTTGGGCAAGGAATTCCATTCCAGGTCAATCCTGAATGAATGACAATTCATTATCAGTAAATTAAATTTATGCATCAAGGAGTAGACACTTATTGCTTCCCAAACATATAGGTCTATGAAAAAAATATTTATCAAAAAGAAATTACATCAGGTCATGAATTTTGAAATACCACCACCAGATGTATTTGACAAGTACATTATGCCATCTACAAGCCATGGATATGGAGAAGACATTGCCATCCTCGCCAGTCAAGAAATTACATCTGAAGATAAAAGCAATGGCTTTTGAAACGTGTCCTGTTTAAAAAATCTGATGTGTTAAACTCACATGACTTTCTCTAGCCGCTCCAAAAACAAACTTCTTCAAAAGATTCTTCTTCTTTCTGCACCACGCTAATAAATATTAGCAGAATGTTCTCATTACTTAGTTCCTTATAAGTAGAAGGAAACTAAAGGAATGTGCTATGTTAAAATGATAGTGAAACATTTTAAAAGCTGTCATTCTGCAATTGTCATTACAAATCACTTCTTTGCTTGGCCAGGAGTAGAACAATAAGTTTTTGTCTATGTCTTACAGTTTAGCAGTTAAGCAAAATTCGGCAAAATTCATCCAGGATAAAGAGGTCTTCAGAGACTATTCCCAGAAAATTCAAGACATACATTTTATTTGGGATGTAAATATATTTAATATACAGGATTTTAATCAAATTCGTTAGAGGTATTTTTGAGAAAATCAAAATTTTCGAAAATTTTTCCATGTAAACGGTAGTTTGTAGTGGGAAGATTTTCTCGAAAAATCTTGAAAAATGCTTTTCCTGGACTCAGGGAACCCCAAAATATATTTCCAGTGAACTCTTGACATCAAATTTTTGGGTAAAATACAATACCTTCTCTATCCACTATGTACATTGTACATACAGGCTAGAGAAAGTAAAAAAACATTAAGTGAAGCAATAAGTGTCTACACCTTTACTCAAAAATTTATTTCAATGGTGCTTCACTGTCTCTAAGCCTCTACAATATCACTTAACACATTATCAGGTCATGAAATACGAGGTCCCCTACCTTGTGGCACAATGTGACTATTCCAAATGGAAGAGCCATGGTGGTGATGTCTGCTGTGTGTTCGTGCATACAGTGATGTTGAATCTCCACAGGTTTTGCGTGTAAGAAACTTTGACATTTGCTTGCCAAGCCATTCTTCATATTCTCTCTGGTTATCCTGATTGCTGCGAATTGTATGCTTTGCTACCCATCGTCCACTCACTCGTCTCCTGAAATAAGTTCAGGTATGCATATAATGATCTCTGATTAGATTCTAACTTTATACCTGTATTGAAGAATCTTTTCTAATTATATTGGCAAAATATTAGATTTCTTGATTATTATTTAAATTTATTTTAAACTGTGAAATCGAATTTAAGAATTTTGGAAAATATTTAAGTACTAATTAGTAATAATTAGTATAAGATTTGGAATATGTAGATAATAAAATATGCAAATTTCAAAGAGTGTGTGGAACAATTAATAGAACATTTAGAAACAAAATACATAAAGAAACAAAATTAAAGTTTAACAAAGTTATGGCTGTACCTGTATTAGCATACAGAATAGAGATACAGGCTTCAGAAATGAAGTTCTTGAGAAGTGTGAAGGGATGTACAAAGAGAGACCTAACAATAAATGAAAGTACAAGAGAAGAGTTAGGAATTTTTAATATAGGTGAAAGGTTAAAAATTTCAAACTAAAGTGGAAAGAACATGTTGAAAGAATGTCAGATACCAGACTTGCTAAACAAATAATGCAATATTATTCTAAAGGAAGGAGATCGGTGGGCAGACATTAATTATGTCTGTGGTATAAATTTAAAAAAGTTAGCATTATTAGTTTGGAATTTCAAACTATCAGTCATATATGTCTTTAAAACAATAATTTACACTCTGGTCATTTAGTTCCATACATTTATTTATTTCCATACCGAAAATTGCCTTTAATATACAGAAATAGCCATCTATATTTTTGATGGACTGTCATGCTTTATATCTGCAACTTTTAATTTCATTGATGAAAAAACTTCCACTATCTAAATGTCATAAAACCAGACAAATCACACTATAATTCAGTGTGATTTTAATTTCACACGTTACCAAATTCAAACAAAATTTACTCCTTTCAATGTTAATTTATTTTGTTTTGAAATTGAAAATATAGAGTTATAAGGGCCAGAAATACGCAGTAAATACTCATGTTGGGGATGCTCAAATAAATGTTATCAATTAAAAAAGTAAACAATTTCTTTTCAAATTTCAGACTATTAAATGACCTTAAACTATCTCTAAGCATATTAAACGCTTTATAAAAGAAAATCCTTTCCATTTTTCGAACACAACAAATCCTCTATTAAAGCTTGTTTCAGTTCTGCCACATGCAGTTACTTATGCTGCTGGAATCATCACCAAATGACTTACTATTACAATAAAAAATATCATAACTGAGGTCCATTAATATTGCATTCAATACTGCAATTTTCACCATAGTAACTAACTAATGGTTCTTCATTATTGTTCTTTCCCACAAAGTAAGTTGTTATTTTCTGCTTAGAAGATAACTCCAATACTTTTATATAGTTTATAGAAGGCAAGTGCAAGAAAACACTTGTGTGCTTTAAAACTGTTATTTTTCATGGACAATATTCATGGATAATGTACATTTTCATTTTTAAATAAATGCATTTTAGCCTTTTCTTAGGAGAGGAATCATTCATATTCTTTCAATAGTGAATAACAAAATAAACAACCACCATAAGCGCCATAAATCTTTTTCCTCTTTGCAGTCTTCTGGCAATATGGTTTGATCACGTGATCCTGTGTGTTCTGTGACATGGCCAGGCACACAAGCAATGACATGCAATACTACAACATGATTATGTGGCTAGAAGTTGCCAATTTCAATGCATCAAAATGAACACATGCACATTTCAAAATAAAATCTTTAAGCATTGAATGAAATATGGAATTATTGACATCCCCTATGGTAGTACTAAGAGGCACAATTCTTCTTTCTTGAATACTAAATAATCCTGTATAATTTGGGATGTCTGGGAAGTCTAATCACAGAGCATATACAGGGTGGTGCGTAATGTATCTACCAATTTTGCTTGGTATTCCTGTTCAACCTGAGGTAAAATGGAAATGGCCAGTTATTTATGGACGCTCTTGAACTATTATGGTTCTCAGCGTCCCATTCTACATTGGGCATGAAAGACTGCTTAATTTTGCTCAGAGGCCTCTCTATCAGGCTTGAGGTTCTTTTACATGCCATAACCAACAACTTTACTTCCCTTCCGAAGGAAGCCATGCTAAGGATTTTTACACCGGAAAAAATCCATCGTCCTCCGCCAGGTTTGAACCCATGACCTTGGGTATATGAAGTTAGCATGGTAACCATTACACCACAGAGGGCGACTTCAACTTGAGGTGCGCATTTGCATGAATCAGATATGATTATATGGCTATAATATTCACAATTAGTATGTCATTGATGTTGCTCATACAGATAAGATTCTTCTTCTTCAGAGAGTTTGAGAACAAAAAAACCAAAATCCTCGCATACTTTATGAGCCAGGACATTGTGATTGGTGTGCAATTGGAATGTGTGGGGTTATTGGTCCATGTTTTTTCTGAGGATTGTGCTGGCCACACATTATCTGTAAATTCCGACTGCCATGTTGAAATTTGAAAAATTTTGTCATGCCAGAACTCCAGGAACAACAGTTGAACAACATTTAATTTTAGCAGCATGATGCTATGCCACATATTGCACTTCAAAGCATGGTTTTTCTCCAACAGCTGTTCCCTAATTGACTAATTTTACACTTTGGAGATTTGATCCGGTCCCCAGATTTAACAGCTCCGGATTATTTTTTATGGGGATATTTGAAGGAAAGGGTGTTCTCACACCATTTGCACACCATCGAGGAGTTGAAAGTTACCATTGACCGGGAAATCAATGCTATTCCACAGGAGATGGCTTAATGTGCCATGGAGGCATTTCCACGTAATTTTCAAGAATGCATAAATGCAGTTGGGAGCCACTAAACTGACATCATATTTAAATTGTGTTGATGTAAGTATAATATCCATAAATGCAAATGTATATTGCTTCACTTTTTCACAAATAAAAAGGTTTCATTTTATTTAGTAGTTCTATTTTTCAACCAAAACTGGTAGATACATTACATGCCACTCTGTAGTATGAAGCACTTTGGAATTAACTGGTTCTTCACCAGTAATAGTTAAAGTAGGAAATACATCTACTCATGAAAGCTAGAGAGAAAGAAACAAAATAATTCTAAGTAAGTTCTAACAGTATGCACAATGTTGAGTTACACTATCAACAAGATTCACCCACCTTACTTTACTTTTATGTGGAGGTGATTGTGGTGGTTCTGTTTGTTGAGGTTTGCGTCTCACCCGACGCACAGGGACATGTCCTGATTCTTCTGAGTTGTCATCACTTTCAGAACTACTGCTACTTGTGTTGCTGTTACTGCTGCCTTCATTGCTGGAATCAGCATTTCCTGTGCTGCTCTCCGCACTGCTTCTTGGCTCTTGTGTTGACACCTGTTTCCTAAACAACGGCTTTATATAACTCAGTGCAGGACGATGGTAGCTCACATAGCTTGCAACGGTAGTATTCTTGGGCTCCACAGATGATGCTGCAATGCAAGAAGATTTATGATTGACTGGTGAGGAACATTTATCTGGTAAGATGCAAAAGATCAGAATAATGGTGAATGCAAAAAACAATTCCATTCTAGAAATATCTACTTATATCATGAAATACTGGGTGATTAGCATGGAGTACAAGTTTTGTAGCTCTTAGTCAGTTGGCAGTGCCGCTTACTATACGGGCTGCATGTTCACAATAAATATACTATGCTTTAATTGTTTTTTCACACAAGCCGTGTGTAGAACAGGAGTTGGATAGGTAGAGTCAGACTGAAAAATTTAATGTCACGGCCTGGACTTGAACTGTGAGTCATATTATTAGTAGCGATATAGGTAGTACTTTGTTTATTCATTGCTGCGTAACACTGCCAAAATAAACAGTTTCAATTCTTGTTGTTTAAACTGCACCAAATAAATCAATAAATGAATGAAAATGGATATTGGCACATCTGCCTCACATTCAAGAGGTTACAAGTTAAAATCTCATGGATAAGGTTTTTTGGGTTTTTTTTCCCTTATCCTGAGAAGACAAATATGGACTGACTTTAATCATTTGAGCATCATTTCACCAATTTATTCATCATCCAATATGACCAACCAGGTTAAAAAAAGAAAAAGAAAAGAAAAAAAAAGAAAAAATAAGCATTAATATCAAACTTAGTATTTAAGGTTAGTATCTTCCAAAGATGCAATATGAATATTTTCAGCATAATGCTCCAATCCAAACCACCCTTTACATGGAAGATTTTTTGAAATTTTTTATTTTCTCCAAGATGGCTTTAGAGATTTTGATTACAGATATTTACATGACTAGTAAAATGAATATATTGAATTTTCTGGTATTAGTCTGTGAAGTCCTCTTAATTTGATAGGAATTTTTGTATAATCTTGTATAACTGATAAATATTAAGGGATAGACAAGAACATACTGCTACACAAAAAATGTACATTTTTTGTGACACACAATTTTATTTAAGTAACTTATCTTGTGTTGAAAGTCATTTCCAAATTTTTTTATTAATTAATGGTTCAAATTGATCAATACCTGATCATTCTTTCAGTCTTTTGGATGCTCAGTTGTTTCATTTGATATTTGTTATTCTCTTTGCATCTAATATAAAATATGTAGTGCAGCTACTTCTGCAAAAGATTTATGTTGTGTAAAGTGAAGTACTTAGAAATATAAACTCTGATAAGAATAGTTTGTAAATGATAGATGTAGAGAAAGCCAGGTGAATGTAACATATATTTAAGTGTCTCTAATTGTTGTATATGTATGGCAGTTTATTTAATTTCTGTTCTAAATCTTGATCTTTCTATATTTAATTTTGTTTTCTGGATAATGAAGTATGGACATTCACATTTCACTACTGAGGATGTTTTTTCCTTTCTGGTCTTGTCCCGCATACATTTTTCCTTTTTAGCATGAGTTTTTCTATGATTATGGAATGTGTCGCTAGATGGATATACTATCAAACAAAAACTAGAAGTCTTGGTGCTTTGTTTCTTTGTTTCATTGGGACGTTCTCAACATGCCTCATATGCTAGATCAAAGAAATGTATCTCACACAAATAACTCACTTCAAAGGATCAGTATGAAATCACTATTATTATTGATATTCATTTTTCACTAATTTGTGTGCACATCTGCAGTCTGTATAAACTATATTTGTGCAATTTTTATACTTTCTCAAAAAAAAAAAAAAAAAAAGCAGGCATCTGTGCATACATAACACACAAATCACAGATGGATTTTAAAGCAAAGGTGAATATAAAAGCACAATTAACCGAGCAATATGACACCATGGAACAAATGCAACTGGAATTCGGGAGGTCCTGCATTAGATTTCTGGCAACCTTCAACTCAACTCATTGATTTTTTGAGGTTTTCCCAGATTGTCAGGCAAGCTGGAGTGGTTTCTCTCTTTCCCCAAATTTCCTGCCCACCAAATTGTTCCAGTAATCATTTATTTATCTTTTATTATTTATTATAATTATTACTATTGGTGGTGGTGGTGATGGTAACCATATGCAGACATATAAAGCGTTTGCTTACTGGCAGGTCCAGGTTACACATAGTTCCTGGAGTGAATAGTGTACACCCCAGAAGACACGTTTATGCACCTTTTCAACTCCGCTTATAGGTAAACATTTAAATTATTCATACTATTACATTGCCTATTATATAAGCCAATGTAACAAAGGATATAACAAAGTGATGGATTGTGTACCAAATGGTTTAAGGCAGGATTGTAACATAAGTCCCATTTTATTTAATTTATCAATGACATACTTCAAGCATTAGCAAAAGACAATTCACAATGACCAGCAATCAAAAATATATTCTGGGTTTGTTGCAGATAATCTAGTAAGAGCATCAATCACAAGTGGAGGTTTAAAGAAAGCAATAGATACTGCAAAAAATGGGGTTTAAAAATAAGTAGAAGTAAATCCAAAATCATGGTATGTAAGAATGGGAATAAACTCAGTAGACGAGAGATGGTGTTAGAGGGGAGTGAATTCAAAGTTGTAAACAAGTTTGATTACTACGGAGTAAGGCTAAATAACATTGGAAAATGGACAGAGCAAGGGAAGCATGTGCTATTAATAGCATAAGAACCTGCTTAAAGAAAATACCAAACATGAGAGTAAACCGGTTAGAGAGAATGTATGCAGCAACAGTGGAATCAAGACTGATGCATGGAATAGAGATTTGGGGGAATCAAATAGGGTGGGAATGTATAGATAAAATTTCATATATCCTTTTGCAAAGTGATATTGGGATTACCAAGAATAGCTTGTAATGGGGTAGCACTAGTTGAATTGGGAAGAGCTGGGAGGAAGGGATCAGTATTCAAATGGATAGTGAACTGGATCCAAGTGTTAGAGGAAGGAAATATTATAAAAGACTGATTTAGGGCACAAGAATCAGAAAAATGGGAAAGAAGTTGTATATGTAATTAAAGGAAATTGTAAGAGAAGTTGAATTGGACGAGCTAGCGAATCAACAAATAATAGAGGGACAAAGACTATAGAATAAAGTGAAAGCTAGGATAGACGACATAGAGGATCAAGAAATAATAGATAGCTTAAGGGATAAGAGTACTTTAATATTATATGCAAGTGTTAAGAAAGAATGGGGAAGAGCAAAATACATTAATGCTTGTGAAGAAATACAAAGAGAGGGTCTGGCATGGGCAAGAACAGGAACAATGTTACAAAAAGGTCTTAAAGTTGATGAAGATCTATGCCCACTATGTGGTAATGTCGATAACAATTCACACTGTATAAGCGAGTGCAAGGAAACCAAAATTTGGAGAGACATAATATTGAACAAAAACTGGGAAAAGTTATTGGCAGAGATATTGTACATAAAACTTTTTGGAAACAATAGGAAAGAACTTCTGAAATAATTAGATAATTAATTATACAGGGAAAGTAAGAGAAAAATTGCCAAAGAAAGAGAGGATCTTAATAATACAACTGATGAGGTTATAATTTATAGAAGAGGTAAATAGATTAAGTTGGGAGGATATATAAATGTACAAATAGAGGGAAAGGTACATTTACACAAATAACCAGGGTGTTAACTGTGTATGATACCAAAATCACCTACTCCAGGAAATGCGTACTTATATATGTATGATGTTTGGAACTAAAGATGAAATAAATTATCTATCTAGAGGGTATAGATTATTTTGTTATAAAAGAAATTTAAACTATTAAGATACATTTATTATTTTTGTTGTAGATGGAATTGATGCTAGAACTTTAAGTTCTGATACAGAACGGAGGGAAATAGCAGCTTCAGTGCAAGTCCAGAATGTAGCAGTTCCCATTCCACAATTCAAGAGGCACTAAAAAGATCGGCCAATTGCATGTGCAGTTCTGGTGAAACGGAATAAACCCGACAACTCAGCACTGGAGAACTGCAGCGAATGTTAATAATTGAATAGTTGGAATTCACAAGACTGCAAAAGGTTTATTATCAAAACAAACTTACAGCATTGCAAACAATAAAACGTTTTGGACCTTAAATAAATAAAATTATCTGTTGTATACAATTTCTGCAATTTCATTTTTTTTTGCTGAACCCCTTTC
Organism: Hymenopus coronatus; assembly: GCA_030762935.1. NCBI lineage: Eukaryota > Metazoa > Arthropoda > Insecta > Mantodea > Hymenopodidae > Hymenopus > Hymenopus coronatus. The sequence continues at coordinate 24,537,815 of CM060880.1, read as the reverse complement.
ACATAGGTCAACATCATCTTCATCATTTTTATAATTATCATTGTTGTTATTCAGGTATCAAAGTTGTGCTCATCTTGAAGGTTCTTCATACTGTTATGCACAAGGAAACGTGCAAGTTTCAAGCATTCAAGTTAAGGGCACTCTGGTATCATAGTGAATGCTAGGAAATTTTCTTTTCAGTTGACCAAAATCTTTCAATTTCAGCAGCTAACAATCTATTTTGAGGTTTCCTTAGCCATAATTGTCTTCTTATAAGGTGTCATTAGCCGCAGGAAATTCTATATCTAGTAGCACAGTATTTTTACTTTCTCTAGTACATATATAACATACATTGTAGATAGAAATGGTATTGTATTCCACCCAGTGGACATAACTCAAAAATGAAAAGTCCATTAAATACCAAGCTTGGTATTTAAGTTTAGTATCTCCCAAGAGTGCAACACAAATACTTTCAACAAACCCTACCACCCCAAACTACCATTTAATGGAAAAATTTTCAAACATTTTGATTTTCTCAAAAATTGCTCTAACAATTTTGATTAAAATACTGTATATTAAGATATTCTACATGACAAATAAACTGTACATCTTGAATTTCCTGGAAATAGCTTCTGAAGGGATGTTTATTCTGGGTGAATTTTTCTGAAATTTACCTAACTGGTAAACTGTGATAGACTAAAACTGTACACAAAAAATTGTAGATCTTGTTAAAACACACAATTTATGTCATATATATTTTTGTTGTTGAGTTGACCATTTTCGAGTAAGTCTTTATTATTAATTTCAGTTTTAAACTATGTAACCTTTCTCAGATGAAGTCACCTTTTTTCATGTGTGTTTTGTTTTACTGACAATGCAAAGCAAACCTTCAATTGTTCAAACATCGACCAGCTTTTAAAAGATTTGACTATTGCTTTAGCTTAGTGCAACTAATAAGACCATTCCTGCTAATGTTTATCATGATTAGCATGTCATAGACTAAAGAATATCTTGAAAGGAAAGTTTGTTTATGGAATACATCAGATTTGTAGTTCTGCTCATAATATCATACATGTTGCTGTTTCTTCAAACTTGTGAGTTGTGTACCAAACCAGACCAATTAATGTCTACAGTGTGAAACATTCTTTTGAGTCATATGTGGCCTGTATATTGAGAGATAGGAGACCATTGTAATTAATACATTCATCTCCATGGTCTGATGTTTTAGAATCCTGATATGCATGCAGATCAGTATTCCTACAACAAAAGGGAAGTTTTATTATATGCTATAAGTTGGTCTTAGCTGTTTTGATTTTGTCAATACTTAAAGGAAATCTGATGCACGGATCAGTTTTTCTGTAGTTGTTACAAATGCTTTGTTCTTGAAAAACTAACTGGTGGACTCCTATTTCTTTTCCAACACCATTACGAAAGCCAGATGCAGAATTTAGCGCTCCTCTGTTTCTTTCATGTGTTGCCAATAAAATAATTCACTTCACATTCTCTTTATTGAATCAATGTAATTGCTAAGTCCAAATCTCTAGGCTGTCTTCTTTTTTAAACATTTTTCTAGTCTGCACATGAAGAAATGCAGTTATATCACGAGCATTTACTACACAAGTGAAGTCTGGTAAATACAGGCTATGATTTCTCTTAGTATTACTTTTGAAGCAAACTCTTTTCCTATATTTTATGCATGTCAATCGTATATTCTAAGGATGGAAGTAAAACCTACTAGATTGAAATTGTGCTAAGAGAAAAACCATTTACTATGCATTTTATGCATACAGCTCATTAAGCATGATTTAAAATAAATAAGTCTCTGAGTGCTTAAGTACATGATATAACATTTTACATGTTTTTAAATGTAAAAAGAAGCTAGTAACAGTGAAGAAATACACAAATATTAATATAAAAATAATAATTGCAACCAGCCAGGCAAGGATTCCAAAAGATAAGTGAAGATTGGTTGCAATTATTATTTTTATATTAATATTTTACATGTTTATTTACAGTATTTTTGGGAGCCCATTTTCGCTTAAATTAAACTGTATAACCAATGGCTATTTTTGTGTTTTCATAACTTTAACATATATATTTTAGCTTAACATCCTTTAACCTGTCTGGTCATATTAGGTGACCAATGAAATTGGTGAAATGATCTTGGGGTCCATGGAGCTTAAAGTTACTTCAACATTCGCCTTCTCAGAATAAGGGAAAAACCCCGGAAAGAAAACCTTATCCCGGTAACTCACCCTAAGCAAGATTCAAACTTGTGACTTCTTGAATGAGAGGCAGACACACTACCCCTACTCTACCGAGATGGGCTGTATTTGAATTATTTCTCTCCATTTTTCTTTTCTTGCTATTGCCCATAAACAATCTCAGCTTTAACATTTTTCTCAAATATGGTAAAAACTCTTGCTGAATGTGAAAAGCTGCAACTCATATTGGTATTGTTTTACTCTGATTTCATATTGAATAACAAAATAAATGGTTCTGTAAAATGGAAGGACAGAAAGGCTTAGACGTCCACAATAAATAAAACAGATTTATAAACATACTTCACTTCCTATTTATTCTGCAGTAAAATTGGATTTGAACAATTATTACACATTGTACTAACATCACCATTACTAATGTGATGGAAAAGCTGAAAGTGAAATACAAATTGTAACACTGTAAATGCAAATCATCATATCTTCCTACTGTTGACTTATTTGTTTTAGTCTTACTCGTTAATGCAATAGCAAAGTCAACAAACTAATAAATAAAATTGGTTATTTCATATCTTCCACAATACTTCTTTTTAACTGGACGTGCAGTCTGTTGCCAAAAGCAAATTTTTGCTCTAGCGAGTATAATGCTTACATACTGAACAATCTATATTAACACTTTTAAGAAAACAATAATCGAAGCACAGTATTTCGCTGTAATAGTGTTAAGCAAAATTATGATGGCATATATGAGAGGCAAATAAAAGTTGCCTTTTACATCACCAAAGTAAGGGAGAAAGATATGCAAGGTTGATGGAAATTCTTGTAGGGTACATGTATACTTCAGAAGCAGCACATTTTCCTTATTTCTAAACACATTTACTGAATGGAGATAATGCTAAAAAGAGTTCAGAAAAAATAGAAATAGCAGCTAAAAAAGCTCTGTGATCAAACTGCACAATTAAATAGTTCAGATTCAATTACTCACCAGTGCAGGTTTAGCATTAATGAAATTAATGTCAAGATTAACTCTACATATTTTGTACTGCACTACTCATTCCAATTATACCATATAACGTTACACGTAAAGGATACATGTATTTATATAATCAATTGATAAAACACCATACAAAGTTTTGCACTGCACCATTTCTAGAATGTGCACATAAAAGATGCTTAGTCATACATGACAATTTTAAGGTAAACTTTCATATTTACTATTATAAGAAAAGGTATAAAAACAAAGGTGGCACTTTCCATTCACACAACTTTCTCTACCCATTCTTACAAAAACTTATACCCTTATTTACCTCATGCTAATTGAGATAAACATTAACAAAAATTGGTTAATTGCATATTTCTTTGTATATACAAGGGGAATAAGCGCATATACTGGATTAAAGTTATAGTAAAATTTTTTAAGAGCAGGTCACTTTTTGCATAACCAGGATGAAAAAAATATAAGCATTCGAAAATTTATACCAATAGCAAGGAATATCTTGGAAATTAATTACTCATGGTAAACAAAGAAAAAAAAAAAGCATAAATTGTCTACATGCATTTCTTGTCGTAAGATTTGATGTATCTGTTATGATTTTCCAGTTATGCAAAAATCGTCCAGAATGAACAGTATATCAGAAACTATTTCCAGAAAATTCAAGATATAAATGACATTTTACATACAAATACATTAAACACGTCATACTTTAATTGTTAGAGCTATTATTGACAAAATCAAAATGTTCAACAAATGTTCATATAAAGGGAAGTTAGGGGTGCAAGATTTTCTTGACAATGATGTTGCATCCTTGTAAGAAATTGAACATAAATACCAAGTTTGGTGTTTGATTGACTTTTTGTTTATTAGTTATGCTGTTCCCTTCACATGGAAGCATTTTTGGAAATTTTAATTTTCTCAAAAATGCCTCTAATGATTTTCCTTAAAATATCATTCATTAAAGATATTTACATGACAAATAAAATGTATATCTTGAAATTCCTGGGAATAACTTCTGAAGTCCTCTTCATTCTGAATAACTGCTAAACTGTAAATAAAAACTTACTCACAAAAAATGTAAATCTTGTAAAAACGCACAATTTATATCCTTTACAATTTTGCTGTAGAGCTCACCGTTTTGGAGAAATTCCTAGTTATTGGTTTTAATTTTAAAATACTTATACTTTTTTCAAACAGGAAGATGTCCATGTTTTTAAAACAATTGACTACTGCTTTAGTATAGTTTATTCTCTTAGTTTTCTTCTACTTAGAGGAAAATAAGTGAAAAGAGCATTCTTCTAACACTTATCTCAGCATGGATTAGAAGAATAATCTTATAAACTTTGTAGAACAGGTAGAGGTCATGAACAAATTAGGTTTTTAAATGTAAAACTGATCTGTTTCCATATAAGCTAGTGTTGCATTATAATGGACATATTTCCTCTCATTTTCTTAATAGTTTCAAAGTTGTACATTTAAACCCTAAAGCTATTGACCCTTATACCTGTATCATGTTATAGCTTGGAGGGATTTTACAGTTTCTTGCTGCTCAGGGCTATCTAACCCTCCACTCTCACAGTTGTTGGATTTAAATAATTTTTCTATGGTTACTATTGTAACCTCACTGTTGACCTAATATGGTTATTTTGTAGCTGTTATTATAGAGAGAATTTCTCTGTTTCAATGTTGAAGAGCTGTCTTGGCCAGTATTGCAAGGAGGTTTAAGTTAATTTCATTTACTTCTCCCTGTGTTTTTTTATGAAATTATTGTATAATATTCCAAATTTTAATGGCCAGTTCTCCCCATACCCCTTATAGCTGATTTCCTTAACTTTCCCCTCAAGTCTACCAAGTTCTGAAAATAATATTGTAACAGCAAAATTATTGAAATGGAGAAGTAAGTTTTAGATTAACAAATAGATAAAACTGTCAACTTTTGTACTTTCTCTTTGGTCCCACTGTTATTAAATAATAAACATTCCACAGTTTATACATAATATACAAAATCCCCCAAGCAAAAACAGTCACATGTATAATGGTACCAGGAAATGATAGAACTATTTGATGCAGGAATCCAAAAATGCTTATAACAAATGACAAAAGCTGGACATACAGTACGACCTAGAAACTAAGTGACAGTCATCAGGGGAGAAAACTCTCCTAACAAAAGTGAACAAAAACTTTTGATAAGATGATATGTTCACTTGCCTCAAGTAGTAACTATATTGCAACATTCCACTTGAGGGACAAATGACTATCACAGCCATATGATAAACCACAAAATGTTGCCACAAGTCTTCAATGAACTGAGAACAAAGCACCCTAAGTCTGGTCTGCATGGAAGATTGTTGCAACACAACAATGCCTCTGCACTATGAACAACCCATTTCTGCAGAAGTCAAACATTTGTCCCATCCTATGTCCAGATCTGATCCATGTGACTGAGAAATTCTTTGATGAATGAACATTTAATCTTTCTGTATTAGTAACTGAAAAAATTGAACCAAAATATCTTTCAGATGCCCAAATACTTAAAGAGGATCATCAATGCGCTTACTGAGAAAAAAAATGTGAAAATCTGGCTTGAATTTAGATAATAATCTATTAATTTTAAGGCTAACACATTGGCAGTCTACTGTTATGATCAAAATAATGCTCAATGTTTGTAAATTTAGGCTGGGGACTGTATAAAAGAAGAAAGAAAAAAAAAGGCCATTGCACCACTAATTCTGGATAATTGAGCCTATCCATAACTGCAGGTATTATCACTGTATGATAAATTCATAACATAACTTAATGCATTACTTATGAACAATTTCGTGAGAATAAAACCAAAGATACATATCTTAAGTATAAAAGTAAACAGTTTCCATAATGTACAAAAGTATGGATTTGCAAAAATGCTTCATTTAGTTGCAGCACACAAGCATTGTCTATTTCAGAAAAATGTCTTACTACAACTAAAATATGGGCCAGTATTAAACAAACATATTAGAGGTATGGACATGACAGAATAAATGTATTCCTTTACTTGCATTACATTACACTCTGATGTAAACAAAGGGCTGATTGTAATGTAACAAAACTAGACTAAGATCTGTACTTAGAAATAATAATAAAAAAAAGTCCAATCCAATAAAAGGGCATTAAAAAATGCTGTTAAGTACTAAGAGAATACATGATCAGCTAAAAGGCCATAATTCAAACCAACATCACTTTTTACTTATTTTCTTAGAATTATATCAGAAGAACTACTAGACTTTCAAGCAAGCAACCATTTTACAGTCACTGTATAAGCAGGGAACATACACAAGGTTTAACTCCCATACTGGAATAGCATGCTTCATAGATTGTATCTCAATAATGTCTCGTGAAGAATTGTGGGGATCTAAAACACTTAAGTGCTTTATGTCGCTTTTCCACTAGTGACAAAACAAATCTGAATATATCGTTGAATGGAAAGTAAAAATATGAACCAGTAATTTCTTTAGATGTGTTTTTGCCTGAATCTTGCTCATTTTAAGACTTTTTATCTATTATACATATTACGAGATACCTCAATATTTGTTTGTAATTTATTAAATGAGCACCATGCATGCTTGTCTTGTCTGTAACCTGGTGGAGGGAACCCTCATTAGAAGTTTTGTAAGTGAAAACAACTACTAATTATACTCAATGCCTGGAGTGTAAACTAATCTTTCCTGTTAAGTAAGGAATAGATTAACTAGGTTATTAGACCTGCTATGTACTGTTTTGTGTTAAAAAGCATCTTAATATTATTGAACACTAAGTTGTTCTTTACATTTCCTCCATCTTGAATCTTCCCATTAACATTCAACCATGTTCGGACAAATTTGTTACATATTCTTTTCTTCCATCTGAAGATTTACAATAATTAATAATTAGTTAACACTCCCTAAAAGAATGTAATAAAAATTGCTGGAACTTTAATTATATGCATAACGAATATTTTACAGCAAGTTAAGATAGAACAATTGTATCACAAGAGCTCGACAGAATAATTAAATTTGCATGACTAAAACATTTCCACTGGACATTCCAATGGCATTGCATATCCAAGGTCAATGACTTTCATGCTTATAAACTATCATTTTTAGTAAGCTCTGCTACTTCTCAGTAGATGTTGATGCCATATGAGTATTATTGTTGAAATTTCAACAAAAATTGTTTACTGTTTTGCTTTTAAAAAGTAAATAAGCCAATCCAAACTATGTTTTTATTTCAAAATCTTCTCGGGCTTCTAGCCAGGTAAAAACTTATAAATACCAGTCTCCGCAAGCTCAAACCATCAGTTCACCCTGAAGACGAGGAAGATGCACTTCTTCGAAACAAATAAGGTGTCAAGCCAAGTTTTTACCTGGCTAGAAGCCCGAGAAGATTTTGAATTAACACGTCGCCAGGAAAGCTTCAGTTCTTATTTTATGTTTTTATTGTTCCTCTTTAGTTAGTTTTATTATTATTGTTATTACAAAATAGTTCTAATAAATATATAGTTCATTAACTAAGCCCCATACTTTAATGCAAATGCATAGCACTTCTTTCCAAACGGGTCATTTTCATCACTGTCATTGATATTCTGAGTATGTGTTTCTCTTTCTTTCATCAAATTTTAATGTACTTAATTTGTTATAAACATATTACGATGATGCTTTTGCAAGAACAATCAAAAATAGCAATCACATGACTATTAGCAAATGTTTTTTGCATCAAAGTTCAATGTTGGATAACCATTATATTGGCTGAATTGCAAGCATATGATAACATGTCAGTCAGTTATAAAGACATCCCAATGCCAAAATCAATTTTCCCATTGCTACCAATAAGGAGTTTTTGTTTCTGTTCCTGATGTATTGTGAACCCGTCTTAACTGTTTTTTTTGTTGTAATTCACTGCAAGAGACAATGACGAAACACTGATACTAATCACTTTTTTCTGCAATTTGAACTTGCCTAAAACCTCAAAAAACTTCAGAACTGAAGTCAATTGTACTACCTTTTCTTGAGCACTAATTTTACAGGGAAGGGAGGGCTGTGAGGAAGAAGTGATTGCCCATCTGTCTTTCTGCATTATTATTAAAGGTTTCTTTCTTTGCAGCCTTCAGCCTTTGTGGTGGAAATTTACAGCTCACTAGCAGAATTATTAAATGAGAGACAAGCCACATGCATGTGCATGAACTCTGGATCTAGAGAAAGAATGAAACCTTTGCATCGAAGCCGCTAGACCCTTTTCACTGGATGAATTTGTCCTCATGTAAACAAAACACAAAATGCACTCCTCTGCTTACTTGCTCTGAATGGAGGGTTTATAGGACTACTTTTGTAACCACATAGCGCTAAGGGAGATTACCAAGTGGAACCTTGGAACTGTAATCAGAGAGGTTGTATTCCATCAAGATTGCTCCTCTCCCTTCATCATTTTCACTCTGAATGGTGATATCTATCCATATCTGGGAAGTTAAGTGTCCTTCTACCCATATTTCGTTGAGAAAATAACAGCTTCTGCCTTTCCTGTCTGTACGCGGGAATTTAATAATGCATCCTCACAGTCAACAATGATATTCTTACCATTTCTTTTCCGGATTTCAAAATCAATGTCAAGTTAACAGCCTGTAAAACAATGTTTGTTTGAATGTAGGAAGTTAGGGGTCACATTCACAAATGCAAGTAGTTTCTTGATTTAAGTGGCTCATTAATGTGGAAGAAATCATGAATCTTTTGACCCACTGCACTCCTAACAAATTCATCACAATGAACTTCTAGCATAGGCTTTCCATGTTTCCTTGATTTTCCAAGATGGAAAATGCATGTTTTTAACCTTTCACTGCACACATACACACTTATAAACGCTGCTGTCTTGTATCCTTGAAGGTCAAGTGGGATATTTCTTACACAGTTTATGAAACAATTCAAAATTACTAATTTCTCACCATTTGTTTTACAAATTGCACTTGTTCGGCCATTATGGTTTATGTACTAACAGCCTCACCTTCCCGCTTCCAAAACTCACCAGCAGAAAGCAGTCTGCGCATCTTGTTTCTAATCAAGTCCAATTTGATTCTTTACTTTGCTGCAACTCTATATAATCACATGCTAAGCATACCGTTGTTATCTAATGCAGAGGAGATCCATTAGTTTTTGTTAGTACTCAGCGAACTACACAGTAACCAATGTACCTTGTAATAAGTGACATCAGCCAATGATTTGCTTTTGTGCACGTGTGTCTGTTTACATGAGTGCCTATTCTCTGGGTGAAAAGGGTCTAAATAACAGTGTTTAATAGTGCTCTTCATATCTCATATCGCTCTGCACTACTCTAGTCTAAAAAACCTAAAGAAAGAAGACTAGGGAGCTGAGGGCCCAAATAAAGGTGTGCACATAGTATTGTGCTCACACATGGCTTAACAAGTTCAACTACCTTCCCTACAAAACTGTATCAACCATTACCACGACGTCAGTTACCAAGTTTCCATAGGAACTGAAATTGATTTGAGTCCAAGTCCATCTAAATATGGCCCACATTTCACATGTTTAATTTAGTATGAACTGAGATCGTTTTGAAAGCGCAAGGTTTGAAAATAAATTCACTCGGCAGTCTTGGATTTGCATTGATCAAACTGTTTAACACAGTTCTGTGTATTATAAGCAAATTTTGAGGTTAGTAAATGTTTTGGTAGGAAGATTATTAAAATGATAAAAATAGTTCTTGCATGTTTTATTACATCAGTTCCCGGAAAACTTAATGCACATAAAAAACTGATGAACATGCAGGTGTTCCAAAGAGTACAATAAAATACAGAGGTGTTTCCATACAACATATTTTGATCTGATCCCATCCAATCAGATTCAAGATTTAATATGATTTGATCCCCCCCTTCCATGCAGTATTCAATACAGTAAGTATACTCAAGTTGATTGCAATTCCTCATGAAAATGTGGTAAAGTGATGCAATAAAATAAAAACTAGACACATTCATGCATATGTTATTACTATTTCGGAAAGTTCATTTAGCATTATGCAAGAATGAAGGATATTATGTGCAAGAATATGTTACTTCTAATTTCCTACATACAACACATATTCAAATAACATGGCAACCGTAAAGAAATTATATTACTCATGATAATTAGCACAATTCATGATACATACATGGATAAAACTTCCAGAGATGACACAGATTTGAAAATTTTGAAAACATTAACCTGAATAATGTTTTAAAGAAATGTAATTAGATTGAATTGCTGTGGCCCACCCTGCCAAATTTACACACTTTCCATTTTGCATCTTCTACACATGCACAAACAATACCACCAAACCATATATATTTTTTAAAATATGTAAAATTAGCATATGCTGTTATTTTGTTGTTTCTTTCACCTTAAAATTTACACCAAACCAGAGATGATTTCTTTACTCTCTGAACCAAACATTTAAATTGAAAAGAAAACAGAAGGACATTCACAGATAATTATGCATTTTTCTCTTCTCTTCCAATTAGCACATATTTTTCTTTTGTTTCTGATTTGTTTATTTGGTGAGAAATGCAGTAATGCAACTTGGTGTACTTTAACATAAGAAATGATATGAACAGGTTGTTAAAACAGGATGTACACTGCAACCAGTGGAAATTACTAAAAGCTTATTATTAGGGCCACTTTGCAAGTTTGGAAAACGGGCAACAAAGACTGTGGAAACCACTAGTTTTGAATTGATGCTCAGATAGTAATGGGTGCAAGCCTGGGTACATTCTAACAATGTAGTGTTAATGCCTTTATGCACTTCTGTGAAGTGCATGAAGGCATTGCTACACTATAGGCCAGAGCAATGAATATTTAAGTTATGATTGGTTCACCTCACTTCACAAATTAAAAGAAACAAGAAAAATTTGAGGGGGCAGCTCAAAAACCATATTTAACATTGTAAAAGGTGATGTAAGCTGGATACACCAGTATGATTTGGAAACTGTCATGACATCAGTATGGGCCTTCCCAAGATTGGATGCCCCAAAAGAAGTGATGTAAGCAAGGTGATCTGTTTGTTCTTCCCATTAGTGACTGCATTATGTAAATTTTAATTCCACTTGAGGAACAAAAGACTGCCACTGTCATATCGTACATCACAAAATGTCTGCACAGGTCTTCATAGAACTGACTATAAAGGTTCCTAAAAACTGGTCTATGTGAAATTTGTTGCTCCACTCACACTGCACTACAAACATCCCAAAATTCACCTGTGTCAAATAGTGATCCCATTCTCCCTAAAGAACAAATCTAAACGCATGTGACTGTTTTCTATTCCCCAAAATAGAAGATAACATTTGAGATCAACAAACAAATCACCTGAAGCTGCAGCAGATGAACATGAATGTATTTACATTCTGTTTAAAGAGTGGTGTTTGGTATTTATAGAATGAGTGAAGAATATTTTGAAAAGATAAAATGATCAGATTTAAATGTTTAAAATTTTGTGTTTATTCTCCAAACCTTTGGAGTTTACTTACACATATTGACCTAGTCCAAACCCTAAGTGAACCAGAATATCAGGGGATAATAGTCTCAAACATTCTTGTTGTCCGGTAGTTAGTAGCTTGCCATCTCACAGTATTTTTGTGTCAATGTTGGCAGCCATGTACGACAGTGACAAAGACCTTGTAAATAACTACAAAGAGGCTCTAGTGGTCAAATAACAAACTGCTAAATGCAGGTCTACTGTGGAAGCTTTTTCCATGCATGAATGGTACAAATATAGCAAATATAGTAAAGCACTTCTTTATCATTATCAGAAACATTCGCTTCTCAACAGTGAGCATTTGCTGTCATTATTTCCTATTTTATATTTTCTTTTCAAATATGCAGATATGAAATAACACCTAACTGTCAGTACAAATAAAATCATTCAGTTATAATATTTTGAAAAAAACAAAAAACAAAAAAAAACAAAAACTAGTGTTTAGAAATTAGGAATGCATCCTAAATGGAGCCTTAATAAGCTAATAATTGTAACTAAATTCATTCCAAATTAAAACTATCTTCCTCTTCCACGCCCACGTGAAAATCCTCCTCTTGAAGCACCACCACGTCCTCGTCCTCCAGGTGCACCTTTTCCTTTTGGAGGAGGAGACTTTGGTCGCAGTGTTTCAATTCTTTCAGTACATCCTGTGGTAGCCTGACCATTTGCAAAATAGCTTGCATACAGATCAGCATTAAAATTACTATTAGTCAATTCTGGACCTATAGTAAGCCAACCTGGCCGAATAGTGCTGTCTCTACCAAAAACATGCAAACGTCTTCTACCCAAACAGAAATGCTCAATTATATGAAATATCTCTACAGGCTTTTCTAAAGAGCCATACTCTGGTTCTTCCGATATAATCAAGTCTATATCTACATTTGCATGTATAAAATCTCCATCAGTAGACCGACGCACAGTTCCTTTTATTCCCATGAGACAATGTTCTTTGGTCCTCTGAAACACTGCTTTAGGTTCAAGATTTTTCGAATGTCCTGGGTTGTTTGTGTTTGTTCGTATCCAACAAATGTCTTCACAACGACGAAACCCCCACTTTCGAAGGCAGTAACGTCCCATGTCTAGCCCCTCAGATGATCCACACCACAGAAACACAAAGCTCCGAGCTGCTGCCACCTCTCCTATATCCAGTTGCATAATTTGATCCCATGCCCAAAACTGCATATTAGTCACTCCCATTGTGCGCTGGTATTCTTCCAGAGGAGGTTCCACCAGAATCACATCGAATTTGCTCTTCACTTCCTTCATGTCGAAGGTCATTAAATCCGTCTTGAGATACATTGGTGGTGCGGCGGTGTGTGCAATCAGATCATCTTTCAGTTTGATAAGTTCACGCAGTTTGGGATACTCTTCAAATCGATCAGCCAAACCTACGTCCCGAATAAAATTTTGGGGTCTCTGTCCTGTGTCAACGAAATGCTGACAGTAGTCATTGTGAGGATTGGACGACTGCGTTCCTTTTAAGAAAGTGGAAGAATCAGTGTAAACTAACTCATCGGTACTAGCTCCTTCAGTTACCACCTTTTCTTGCACTTTTTCTTCTTGAGGTGTGCTTTCCTGAAAAACTTTCTTTGCCGAAGATTCTACGGAGGTACCGAGAACCTGGCGCAGTTCGTCAACGTTAGAAACACCATACGCTTGAGCTAAAAGTTTTTTACGCTTCTGAGAACGCTCGCGTAATTCCTTTAGCATATCGCACATTGTAAACCAACTTAATTCGGAACACAGCAGTAATAAATACTAAAATGCTCTTTACACCCTTCAATTACAATGTTGTTATCACAGACAACAAACCAACGTTATTTAGCTTGGCGTTACCAACCTTGATTATTCTTGTTTTCCTTTATGCATAAAAATTTCCCTCTCGCTACGTTCTCTATGACCACCGAAATCAACCTGGCTTCGTATCTGGCCGTCGCCTACGTAGGCTACCAACAGGCGATAATGTATATTACATTTTTGTAAACAGGACATCGGAACTTTGCATTTACTTAAAAACTAGCTCTAAGTTGCGCTCGAAATACGAAAATAATGATAGTGCAAATAACAAATTTTATTGCAATAATGATTATTAATTATTCACTAGGTGTATCACAAAATAAATTTGATTATAATAATGGCTGTTATTAAACTGTTGACTAAGGTGCTTTTTTAAAACTTACCCCCCTTTCTAACCAACGTTTATAGAATTGTTTTAATAGTGTTTAACGCTTGCCTCTTACTACATATAGCACCGCAGGCGATGGCACTGATAATACATGGAATGAAATTCGAGCACCGGCGGAATACGGAAACCGGAGAAAACCCCTCCTGCGCAGCTTTGTCCACCGCAAATCCTACATGCGTTCGTCTGGGATCGAATTCGGGGCGCCTTGATATAATTTTTTTGATATTCAGACAAAGTAATAATTCTTACCTAGTATAACGTTTCAGAAATAAGAGTTACTTGTAGATAAAAAAATCCAAATGTTTTCCCTAGTTTTACTTTCTCAACCACGAATGTAATGTACATAGTAGGTAGAGAAGATATTGTATTCCACCCAAAAATTCAATACCGAGATCTCACCGGAAATATGTTTTGAGAACCCCTGAATCCAAGGGGGGGGGAAAGAAAACAAATATTTGTGTCTGTGAATAACTTAACTCAAAAATGAAAAATCTATTAAATACCAAACTTGACACATCTTCCAAAGATGCGACATAGAGATTTTCAGTAAAATTCCCCCAACCCCAATAACTCTTTACATGGAACATTTTTAGAACATTTTCTTTTGGCTCTAATGATTTTGATTAAAATGTCCTCTGTTTTAGATATTTTCATGAAATGTATATAATAAATCTTCTAGGAATAGCCTCTGAAGACCTCTTAATCTGGCTGTATTTTGTATAACTGGTAAATCATAGTGGTATGCATAAACTTGCCACAATAAACATTTAGATCTCATTAAATTACACAGTTTATGACATATACTTTTTTTTTGTTTTTTTTTTTTGTTTTTTTTTTTTTTTGTTTTTTGTAGAGTTAACTATTTCCAAGACATTCATTGTTATTGGTTTCAATTTTAAAATATTTAAACTTTGCTCAAATACAAAGTCAACATTTATTTCATACCTCTTTTGTTTTACATCTGGCCATGTAAAGAGAACCGAATTTCAATTGTAGCAATAATTCATAGCACAAGCTTTTATTAGATTTGACTGTCACTTTAACCTAGGTATTCTCTAATTTCAAGAGAAGAAGAAAGCAAGTAATAAGACTATTTCTGCTGATGTTGATCTCAATTAGCATGATGTAGATACAAATTTGCAAGAATAGTTAGTTTGCAGAACTTAAGTGAATGGAATACATCCGATTTTTCATCCTGATAAAGAGGTCAGAATACAAAGAGGTCAGAATTCCAGATTTGATCAACACTTCATTAGTCCTATTTCCTTTGTAATTAAAGAACTAAGTAATAACCATTTTTTCTAATTTTGACAAGGATGTAATAATATATATATAATAATAAAAAAAAAAGCACTATGCCATTGACTGGTTTTGCATCAGCTTCTCACATAAGCAGTATTACCAAATTCTAATTAACACAAGTAGCTTACTACAATTTATCAATGGAAGCTGTTTCATTGCCATTCCAACATCCCTATTCAATGAAATACAAAAAAAGGATCTACAATTCTAAATCATACATAAGATATAAATTTCTTAACACTTCCAACTTTTCAAAATTTAATTTAAAACTTAAATTGACTTTAATCCAATACAAGAACAAAAATTCTCAAGTCTGGTTTTTATGATTGCTTTTGTTAGCACATCTGCTAATTGGTCTTTTGAACAAACAAATGAAATGATCACTCACCATTTGTCACGGATAAAATGGTGTTTGGCTCAACGAGCTTCATTCTTCTATGACACTCAGGATTCTTGGCAACAGAAGTATAGATTTCTGCTAGGTTAAAACTAACCTCTTGACGTAATTGTTCTTTCACTCAAAACGTGTGTAGGACCTTGCTTTGAATTTGCAGATCTGTCAACTCTTATCTTTCTTCTTTTTGAATATATACCTGGAATGTCTGCCTGCAAGATAAGATTCTGTCCAAGCATTGTTTTTATTCAAAGCTTCCAGTTTTTTTTCTATAGTTGCTTTCTAATGATGCCTGTCTTCACAATTCATTGCTTCCTCAAAAGTATTAGGGACTGCTTCCATGGTCGAGTGGTCAGCGAGCTGACTTCTCACCCGGGGGTCACGGGTTCGATTCCTGGCTGGGGTGGGGAATTTTTCTTTAGCCAGAATTATTCCCTATCCCCCACAGAGTCTGGAAGTATGTATGTCTGTGTTTGAGGAAAATAAAATGATTTAAACCAAATGTAAAAGACCTACAGACAACGAGTTGTTTCATATGCAAAGCCTCCGATATGACCTCAGATGTTAAAGAAACAATATGAATAAACAATTAAAAAAAAAAAAAAAGGTATTAGGATCTTTTGGTTTGTCAGTGCAAGAGAAGTAGGTCTCATAGTCATCAATTTTTTGTTTCTTAAGTGCTGATCTTTTTCTGAGATTATACCTTTCTTGTTCCAAGTTAGATTTTTCTGAATCCCCTAGAACTTTCCAGCATTTGAATATTCAGCACTCATAAAATATTATCTTCTACTCCTCTAATTGTGTCTGTTTTCATTCAAGCATTGTATCTTCTTTGTTTCTTCATTGGGTGACTGAATTTTATCATTATTTTCTAAGTGAAAGGTGCTTGATATTTCCTCATAACTGTGGTGAAAGATTATAAGTAGGTGCAAAAATAATATCTTCTTTCTTCTGTGTAGTAAATTCTATATCTTTTTGTGTATTCTTCTTACACTATAAACTACCCCTCATTGCTTTTGGCATCCCATTTCTGTCTCTTCTCATTGGGTACATGAAGAAAAACAGTAGATCCAAAAACATATAAGACCTCTATATTTGGTTTGTTCCCAAATGATAGCTCAAAAGGTGTTTTTCTTTTAATACAAGTGGTTACTGTCCAATTAATCACATACACTGTTGTATTAACAGCATATGCCTAAAACAATTTGTTTAAATTTGCAGCTTACAGCATGGTTCTTGCAGACTCAACAAATGTTCACATTTTGGATTCTATTTTGCCATTCTGCTCTGGAAAATATGATACTGGTTTTAGTTTCTTTACATGTACTATGTACATAGTGCATAGGGAAGGTATTATATTCCACCCAAAAATCTGCTACTGAGATTTCACCGGAAATAGACATTTTAAGGTCCCCCGTATCCAAAAACAGCATTTTTAAAAAAAGGTCCATGTGTTGTGTGTGTGTGTGTGTGTGTGAACATGATAACTCAAGAACGAAAAGTCAGTAAAATACCAAACTTAGTATATAAGTTTGGTATCTTCCAAGGATGTGACACAAAGATTTTGAGGAAAATCCTCCCACACCAAACCACCTTTTACATGGAACAAGTTTTAAAAATTTTCATTTTCTGAAAAATGGCTCTAATGATTTTGTTTACAATACTGTATATTAAAGATATTCATACAGCAAATAAAATTTATTTCTTGAATTTTCTGGGAATAGCCTTTTAAGACCTTTTTATTCTGGATGAATTTTGCTGGACTTTAAATAACTAGTAAACCATAAGAGATAGACAAAAACTTACTCCACAAAATATGTAGATCTCAATATGACAATTTATGTCATATACATTTTTTTGTGGAGTCGACCATTTTTTATATATTCCTTGTTATTGGTTTCAGTTTTAAAATACTTAAAAAACTTTTCACATACAGGAATTTGTAAACTCCTGGCAATGCAAAGAAATGGATTTCATCCACATGGCAACCATCTTCTAAAAGATTTGACTATTGTTTTAGCCTAGTGTATTCCATTATTTCCCTTCTACTTACAAGGAACCATTTCTGCTAATGTTTATCTTGATTAGCATGAAGAAGATAGAAGAATAAGCTTTTTAACAAAAATTTGTTTCAGAGATATAGAGAAAGCTATGTGAATGGAACGCATTAGATTTTTTAATGATTTATTCCTTTGCAATTGAGAATTTCTTTTACTTGATAGTCTGTTCCACTATCACTTCTTATAACTTTTACGTGTTCTGTATCCTTTTCTGAACTTTTCAGAAATAGTTCTAATTTCTCTGCAACTTCATCTTTATTCTTCAAGTATGGTAATGAGAAAAATCATTTTTCATTAACAGAAAGTATTTTGAACCATCAATTCTTAATTCTTCCATCAATCCACAAAAATCTCTGAGTATGACCGTGAATAGTGCTCTTAATTTGAATTGCAATCTATGTTGCTTGCCTTCAAAACATTTCTCACAAAAAGGGCTATCTGAATCCAAAAATTCAATATTAGAGTCTTTTAGAACAGTTCTCACATCTCGAAATGTTGATGAGCCCTTTTTTCATGCCACCAATAATGAATACCTTGTTATGCACTACTAGATTAATTTCTTCCTGTATTGTTTTAAAAATGTTTCCCTTTTGCTCAGGCATTGCACATAATTCATTGCTTTGCACAGATTTCCAAGTTTTCTCATCAATTTGAACTTCATAGCCTTTGCCTAATGTTTCACTCAAGGATAAAATGTTTACCTTTAAGTTAGCCACAAGCATTATATTCTTCAATGTGATTGGTGCCCAGTTTGAGTCATTAAAAGCGAATAAGTTGATATCTCCTATTCCAATAGCTTTAATTGTTGTTCCATTACCAATTGTGACTGTCCTGAAAACTCTTTAAAATTAATGAATAAAGATTTGTCATGAGAGATAAGCTCACTTGCTTCACTGTCCAAATATCATTTGTTTTCATTTAGTTCTCTGCTATTTAAGAGACCCATACTGACCAATATGCATCTTCCCAGGTTGGGTTTTGTCAGTGGTTTCCTTTAATTCTGAAACAAGTCTTTTATCACATGCTCTTACTTTTTACAAAAATTACATACATTGTTATTCTTGTTCAACTTGTTTCTAAAATAGACAGCTCCTTTTTATATATCCTGCTTTTCCACAAAGAAAGCACTTTTTTGCATATAACTTTTGTAAACTAAAGTACAGTTGCAGTCTTTCTTCTTCTATGACTAACCTGCATATCAAAATATTCATACTCTGATTTTCTGTATAAACAATTTCCCAAGTTGAAAGAAAATGTTTAAATTTTTCTGGAAATAACATAAAGCTAAAGCTAATGATCATTTTTCAATAATAGATACAAAAGTGTATCCACACATGTTTCAAAATTAGAAGAAATCTTCAATGAATTAAAACAAGTAGGTGAAGAAATGCTAATAATAAGTCAATAGTTGTTTAACACTTTTTTCTAATAAATATATGCATATATCATGATATCGTTGACCATTTGTTGCATCAACATCTCTAATAAACAGTATTACCAAATGCTAATTAACGTAAGTCCCTTACTGATTTATCAGCAGAAGCATAATATTGTTTTTTATAGCAGCATTATTTAAAATTCTGTCATGATAAAATTCAAATAAATTTGATCACTCAGTATATGTTTTTAATTGTGCTTCATAATTTGCTTTTGATTTTCGTAAAAAACTTTTGTAATATTCTGAACAACTTTTCCACTCCATGTTCATAGTGTCATAATAAATTTTGTTTAAAACACTCTCTGGATTTTGCTTTCAACAAATATAATAATTACAAATGTAAAAAGAAGCTAGTAACAGTGAAGTAACACAAATATTAATATAATAATTTTGGAATCCAAGTACTAGTTCAAAAAGAAACTGAGCTGATGGTGCAATAGATCATTTTATTGCGAAACTAGTCCTTGGATTCCAAAAGATAAATGGAGAATTGCTACAACCATTAATAATTATATTAATAATAATTACATTTTACAAAGTTGATTGACTGTATTCTGAGATGTAACCAAGCTTAATATTCTTCTGGCAACAAACAATCCCTTAAGCCATGTGTGGATTGAATGAGAATTAAATAAACCTATGAAAACTCTCAAAAAATAGCAAGAATTAAACCAGTACTTACAGGTATGGCGCTGTTCTTCCTTTTTGGCCAGCATATCCCACAGCTTTGTCAATAAGCCTTGTTTAGGTCTTGGGGGAGCCAGTTCTAAGCCATCCCACCAAAGAATTTCTTTGGGAAGAGATTCACGCTTTTCACCATCTATGAAAAATTATTTTGTTTCAGAAAAGAGCTGTTATATCAATTATTAGGTAACAGGTGCATACTCATAGAAAGAACACTGCAGTCTAGTTTTCAATCAAATCAATGTGTTTACTTTTAAGTACTAATATTTATATTATTGCAGTTATGTCTGAAAATTTCCATACTTGCTTTGTAAAAATAAACAAATATTCTAAATGAAAAAGTAAGTAATCTACTTATATATGCCAAGCACATAGGTATGAATAAGAACTTTATGAACTTTTACTTCATCTAATAAAGCAAAAGATTTGCGCTTGTGAAGTTCTAAATCCTCTATGAATGTCCTTTTCCATCCATATACTACACAGTTTATTTATATTAAGATTATTGGCATTTTTACCAGAATAAATGAAATATATTCGTATAAGTACTTAAAATAAATGCTTTTTCATTCAAACTTATGAAATATTATCATATTACCTTTGCTTGTGACCAATCGCGTGAGCCTCTCTGGAGCCTGAATTTGTGGTGGTTCTAGTGCAATCAGAGTTTCATAGGTACTAAATAAATTGTTCACCTCACTATCTCGAGGTGAGCTCAGTTGTGGAATATGCTTCCTGAATTTGCATCCCTAAAATTATAAGCAATCATAGTTTAGTTCAACAATGTTTATGCATTTTCAACAAATCTATTAATCGGATACTGTTAACTGGAATAAATTGGGACAAGAGGAAATTCAAGAATTGAGGGTGGGTTTACTGCACAACATAGCTAACCCATACCAACTTTAGAAACTGAAAAAGTGTGGAGAAATGAGCATACAGTGCCAAGGGAACGCAACTGGTTAATAGCCACTAGTTGGCAGTAGCAGCATGGTTATATGTCACTAAATGGCAGTAGTAAAGCTCTATTTTTTTCTCCATTCAATGCTAAAGGAACACACCAGGTTATGGAGTCAATGATGCAAGATAACAGTGAGGTTCAAATATTTTTTTATGTAACAACCAAAAACCAGATCAAAAAGGAAATTAATGCTGAGGATGCAATAGATACATTTATTGCAAAACTAGTCCAAGGATTCCAAAAGATAAGTGAAGATTTGTTACAACTATTAATTATTATATTAATATCATTTTCTTGCTCCAATCATTTAAAATAAAGAAATAAAACTTTACATATTTGCTGCTAGATGACCGTGGTAGTGCTCTATTTTTCTTCCCCATTCAATGTTAAGGGAAAAGTGATGGGACCCTGATAGTATACCATTTTAGGTTAACCAGATATTGGTTATTTTAGGTAATGAGGTACATGACCTAGCTAAAGGTGGTTTCATCAGAACATGAAGATACCTCCATCATCATCACACTGCAATTGTGACGCTCTTAATATATTTGATCAACCTATATTTTAAGTTAAATAGAGAAATTGAATACACAAAGCTACAATAAAATAAAAGCAGCATTCTTGCTTTCCCAAACTGTTCATTGCATATTTCAGCATTTCCCCACTCTGCTATGGGTGCTGCCTTCCCTCCTTTTCCAAATATCAACTCTATATGCTCCATATTGCATATCCAAATCATTATGCATTTCAGCAATTTTCTGATGCAAAGGCTGCCTGCCTGGCATTCCATAGCAAACAGACCCCTCATTGAGCAACATTACCAAATAATTGATTTTTTTCTTTAAACCAAAGAAATGTCATTTAAAGCAACCCTTCTGTTCCTTTCTTATCTGTGTTCATAACAACAAAGGACTAACATATCATATTTTGCAGTTTTACCAATAAATTTCAGCAAAGACCATGCAAGTGCCACATAACTTTTTAAAGTGTTTTCTTCTGAACTATTTCAAGTCAACAACTGAAAAATTCCTCTTTATTGGATAACTTTGAGGACCAGCATATGCCTTCTAGATTTCTCCTTCACTTGTATACTCCACATTTTATCAGTTAGGTACCTACACACTATGACTCCTTCTAGTTAGAATATGTAGAGTTCAGGATTGTTTACTACCAGCCTACATATTCATATATTACATACCAAAGTAGCCACACTGGGCCCATAGACATATCCCGTCTTATAGTCCCTATTATAACTTCCCCTGGTTGATGGTAGCCATTAACTCTGATGCATATGGGCATTTCTAGCAAGGGATATCTTTCCAAACAATTTCTTCAAGGTAACAAGCTACTAATTCTTCTTTGGAGAGAGTACAAATAAATTCTTCATAAGCAACTAACACACTTTAGGTGATTCAAATCGTTGAATTTCTTCTGTTATTTTGGGGAATATAAAAAAGTCATATGTGGCCAGAACTATACTTAGGGAGTTAGTATTTGACTGACCCCTGCAGAAATTGAGTAGTTTCTTGAGCATTGTGGACAAAGGTTATGTTATAGTGCAACAAAATTCCACCCTAATCAGTTATAGGACACTTTGTTCTCAGTTCCTTGAAGCCTTGTGGCAGATATTTTGAGGTGTACCTTCTGGCAGTGACAGTCTTTTTTACCTCAAGCACAACTGTCACCATATGGATGCTAGGTTAGAAGAAAGAATAGATCTTTTTCTTGCCAACCTTTCTTGCTCACCTTACTTTTGTTGGAGGATCCTCTCTTGGGAAGGTTGATGACTGTCACTAGGTTTCTGGATCATATTGGTATATTCAGCTTTCATCCAAAACATATTAATATGATTTTGTATCTTCCCCCATCAAATGTTTCTATCATTTCCTGACCATCCTATCACTGACATGTGCCATTTCTGCTCATTTTTGAAGTAATGTGGCATCAAATGACTACAAACCTTCCGGATGTGAAGATTTTCTTTAAGGATTGTCCTCACTGCTGCTGATCCAATTTTCAGGGCTTCATGAATCTGATGATCTGTGCAATGATCATCTTCCCACAGCCTGCATTCTACTTTCTCCACATTTTCAGTTGTTGTTGAAGTTGGTCATCCTATACGCTCTTCTCTTCAAGGGAGTCTCTTTCTCTTCTAAACCCTGCATACCATAGATAAATGATGGATTTTAAGGGGCAAAGATCCCCAAATGCAGGATGTAGTCCTCTTTCCCTTAAACCAACTTTGAAGTCACAGAAAATCATAGTCAGAAATGCTCTTGCTGGAGATCCATCCTACTGTTTGAACTTCAATCTAAAGCTAGAAAGAACTGTGTTGGCTTATCATTCCTTGAAATCTTGCAAATATGCAAAGAAGCTTGTGACAGTGATGTGATTAAATTAATGCAAAAGAATTTGAGTTGGTTTTTGTAACACAAATATCACTTAGTAATTGCCTACTAGGACCAGTTTCGAGAACACTTTTTCCCATTTTCAACCCTTGCTTTGTTGGCATCAACAATGAGAGTGGTGGTGTATCACTTGTGGAGGCAAGTGGTTGCTGTATGGCCATAAATAAAAATTCATGATATGGCTCTTTTTATTCATGATGTAGATCTTCTCCCAGATATCTAATTCTGTGGTTTTAACAGTTTTATATTAGGTGTGATTTCATGACCTGATGTCCAAAAATGATAGGCAACTGCTGATTTTTCTGTAGGTTTGTATTTTAGGTTTCTCATGTGTTCCTTTAATCTGGTTTCCAAACTTTTCTTTGTCTTTCCTATATACACTAGATTACAGTACTGAGAATTTAATTTCATAAATTCCTGGTTTTTTGTTTGCTGGGATAGGATCTTTTAAATTTTGCATAGCAGTTTCTGAATGCTGTATTTGTTTTTTGGAGCTAAGGTGATGTTATAACTCCTGAAGATTTTCTGAGGTTTTGTGTGCCCAAGGATGATAGGTGAATTTTCTGAACTGAGATTGGTCACGGAGATTCTGTAGGGTGATTGTATGTGTTATGCAGTTCAGTTATTTGTATTTGTGTATTCTCTTGTCTATTGCACTTTTTTGGAAGCCGCTGTTGGTAGCTATTTGGAGTATCTGTTGGTATTCTTTTTGTTATTCACTATTCTCCATGGGATTGTGTGGTAATCTGTATGTTAAACTGTTCAGGACTGCATATTTGTGTGTTGTGGGATTGTAGCTATCAAACTTTATGTAGTTATCTGTAATTGTGGATTTTCTATGTATTCCAAAAGTTAGGTTATGTTTCTCTGTTATTATTTTGAAACATATAAACTCACAGAATTAGATGTCTGGGAGATGATCTACATCATAAAGAAAAAGAGCCATATCATGAATTTTTATTTACTGCCATACAGCAACCTTTGGAAGTTCATAGATCCAGCACCAGATGCCTCCACAAGTGATACACCATCACGATGCCAACAAAGCAAGATTTAGTCGGAATTAAGGGTTGAAAATGGGAACAAGTGTTCCCAAAACTGGTCCCAGTAGTAATTACTATGTGATGTTTGTGTTACAAAAACCAACTCAAATTCTTTTGTTTTAATTTTGCCATCCTTGTTGCAGATTTTCAAAACTTTCAGATTAAACTACATGACTAAGAAGCTCAGGTACAATTTACAGCACTTACACACTATAAAGACAGTATTCCACATACTCACTCATGAGGAGGACACAAATATTTCCAAAGAGTATGCCAAGATTACTTCAGTTTTTTATATTAATTTTACAGAAACAACAAGAGCAACAGAAGCAATTATTTGAAGAAATTCATTTCATCCTTGAAGTATATAATTGATCCACTTTTTTTTATACCATATGCATCTATGAAAATCACGCCTTAGAAGGACTGAACACTAACCCCTTCTACCCTGTTATGGTATTTGAACTTCATCAAAATTATAAAAAACATTTATCAAACAAAATTTTAATAAGAATTTCCTTAAAAGACTTTTTTATTTTTTGAATAAGGACTTAGAACATGTTTCACTGCCATCCTGCAAAACATTTCATTGACTAGCTAAATTTTTCTCTGTTCTATTTGATTGACAAAAGCCACTCCAAAATTTGGAATGTCAAAACTGATACAGTTTATTTTACTTAAATCATAGCTGGTATTGTTATTTTTGAACTTAATGGTTTATATTACTGTTTACATGTAGCAGCATCAGTCTTACCATGTGATTTTGTAGAACTTCATAACGATAAGCCCTGGATCCACAGCATGGATAGCGACCAATGGGGTGGGTCATGGCACGATGGTTCTCCATTGTGAAGAACTGTGGAATTTCCGGATGATGGCTACACCAGTGCATTTGACTCACAGGGAGTAGCGTTTTACAGGTCTCACACAGCAGATAATGACAATCTCCCCATAAACGCCAGTACACT
This sequence comes from Hymenopus coronatus, assembly GCA_030762935.1. Taxonomy (NCBI): domain Eukaryota; kingdom Metazoa; phylum Arthropoda; class Insecta; order Mantodea; family Hymenopodidae; genus Hymenopus; species Hymenopus coronatus. The sequence goes on along the minus strand of CM060880.1, from coordinate 24,512,654 downwards.
AGGCGCCAGCTTTTCAGAGATTGCCATAAACGCTTGATATAATCATTCAGATTCCAGTTAGCATCTCTGGGAAAAATACATGAATAGTAAATGCTAAAATCCCTGATTAACACTATATATAATGAAATTGAAATAACCTTTCTCTTTTAAAGCATTTTTGGTAGTCATTTAAAGTTTCCATTGGCTTTATTGGATTCAATAAACAGAACTGGGAGCTTAATTTTCACCTTTATCAAAAAACATTTATATCTTCCTTATTTATTACATTATTTTAATGAAACAAAAACTGAATTAAAAACTTTAAATTGACTACACCCTCCAGTAAATTAGAGGGTGGTTCAGCAGGTACCCATATTTAAAAATAGTGTTGCTAAGGCAACTTAATATTACCATTGTCTGTCATTTCTTACATATCATGAAAAGGAATTTGGTACTTATTCAAAGGATAGTCTAGATTTGGCAGGAATTTCAATTAATCGCTCAATATATTTTTGCTAAAATGGGAAAGTGTAGAATTGTATGGCAATTTGCTTTTTACTTTTACTATGAACATAGTGTATAAAGAAAGTATTGCATTCCACCCCAAAAATTTGATACCAAAATTTCACCAGAAATACACATTTTAGGGTTAATATACAGTATTTTAATAAAATTGTTAAAACCATTTTTGAGAAAATCAAAATTTTAGACATTTTTTCCATGTATAGGGTTATTTGGGGTGCAGGGATTTTCTTAAAACTCTTCATGTTCATCCTTGGGAGACACTTAACTTCAATAACTGGTCTTTTCGTTTTTGAGCTAAGCTGTCCACAAATACACACACATGGACACGTTTCTAAAAAAGGCTGTTTTGGGTTCAGGGGGTCTCAAAGCTGTATTTCTGGTAAAATCTCAGTATTGAATTTTTGGGTGGAATACAATACCTTCTCTATCCACTTTGAACATTGTCCTATTTTTGTGACTTATTGTTGTACAAGATTAAATAATGTCTTATACCTATAAAATAATTTCCTAAAATGTTCTAACGGGCAGAATTAATAATAGTGTTATTTAACGTGAATAACACTAGAATTTTCTTTAAAATATCATGCTCGAAAGTTAAAATAATATAAATTATTATCATTGTGATTTTGTTGGTTTTTTTTTTTTTTTTTTCTTCAAATACTGATAAACCTTACTGTTAATCAATAATGTGTTATATTCATTTAAGAAATCTAATACAGTAACTCTACTTGCACAACCTTGAGTCGACATGATAATATGACATCAAAATACTGGAATGCAAGAGAGCGAATGGCTTCACTGCCAACTGCTCAACATTAGATACCAGCCAATCAACTACTAAAATCGATCACACTTATTGAGTTTTAAGTCCTAGAATTACCAGAAATCATTAATAAATTGAAATCCTTTACATAATTATAATTTGTTGTTAGTCATCCATATTGATAATCTTTATTTTGACGAGAACTGTTGTTTAGCTTAGATGAGTATCGTTGGGTTACCCTGTAGCTTTGGATAAAACAAATAAATGGAATACTCCAAGGTGAATCATTAAGTCCACATCTATTCACCATTGCTAAAACAGACATTCTAAGAGCCATAGCCATAGAGGAAATAAAGTTTTATACTATGCATGCGCCTTTTCTTGGGTGTTTGGCTCTCTAGTCTTCATTTGGTAGGTTTTGCAAAATTTTGGAAACAAAGCAGAGCTACAACATTGAGACTTGTACATTATACATTGTACATTATACACCTTGACATCTAGTTGCTAAGGTTTCATTCTGTCTATAGATCCCAAAGTTCATATACATGCATAAGTGCTGTGTTTCATTTAATAATTCAGCTAGTTCATGGAAAATTAAATAACTCATTCACCACAATGGCTGAAAGAAAGACTTTTTCTCTGGTTGACAACAGTCAGGTGCTATGGCAACAAAAATGGACAGACTGCAGCAGACTTTTTACAGACTAACGGATGGGCAAATGAAAACAAGAAGAGCTTAAATGCTACAAAGACATTCAGAAATATTGTATATCTTAAGAATAATGAAGCGCACATTGCCTCATACTCCAAGTAAGTCTATTTTTGATGAGTTTAACACAGAGGAGATAGGCATAGCTTGGGCAGGTATTTCTAACGCTTTTAATGCAATTCCACGACCTTAACTCAGTCTTGGGCTACGCGACATCAGTTATCGTTTGATTGTCTGATTTGTACTGCCATTTGTCCTAGCTTTAGTTAACTATTAGGAATTTTAGGAGATTTACTCTCAGGTAGTTGCGCCATTTTCTTTGAAGTGGTGATCTGTTTGTTACGTTTGTGCTCTTAAATGTTAAAATGCTGCATTTTCCTCAATTTCTGTGAACTGAAGTTGAAATTCAGGATACAAATGTAGTTGTGGAAAATTCTGATTCCGAGGGAGAGTTTTTCTAACTTTGAATAAATGGAGTGTAAGCAGCTTTATGCAATTTTTGTCAAACTCATATTTGATACTTGTTGTAAATTTAAAATAAAATATTAATACGGAAGCTATGACTATTTTCTTACTTGTTGAAAAATCCTTGAATGCCATACTTTTAGATTGTCCCAATTCTTTTCGACAGATTTAATTGATGTACTGTAAATAATAACTCAAAGTAGGTGTAAAAACCCCTGGGTTTCTTGGCACTTCAACTACTGAAACGACCAGGCTTCAATGTGTTAATATACTCCCACTACCATGTATATATATTCTAGAAACAGTCTTCTTTATTCATAGCAATATGCAATACTTTAAAAGAAATAAGGATTATCATGCCTATAATACTCAAACAACTGAGGCAATACACCTGCAATGTCACTAACTTAATAATACTCACAATAGTGTATCGTATAAAGGAACAATTCTATTTAATGAGATACTTAGACCATTAAAAGCTGTGCCAGGAAACATTTTTAAATCTAAAGCGCATAAATTATTATTAAAACACAAATTTTATAACATTAATGATTTTCATAACTCTGTTATTTAACATCTATTGTATTAGGACAAATTTCTTATACTTGGTCGTCTCCTTAGCGCGGTGGTAGCGTTGCTGCTTACCAAGCGGGAGACCTGGGTTCGATCCCCAGTACCGGCGTGGGGATTTTTCCCCCGCTGGGAGACCTGGCCCGGGGTGCACTCAGCCTCGTAAGGTCCCTGGGGGGCCAATTGAGGAGCTACTTGATGGAGAAGTAGCGGCTCCAGGTCATGAGGACCGCATTAACTGGCCGGGGGGACTCGAGGCGCTGACCATGTCTCACCCTCCAATACTGCACCCCATCCATGACGTCTGTAGTGGACCAAGATGGGGGATGCAGCAGCCGGGCGGTAGGCCAAGGTTCCCAGTGAGCTGTCGTGCCATGGAGTTATTTCTTATACTATTTTATTTGTAAGTAATGACGAAACCATATGTACAAAATGCATATCTGCGGTGAATAAAAATTGAATTGAATTGAATTGAAAAGGGAGGACAAGCAGCAGCAACTGATGCAATATACTTATAAAAGGAAAAAACTAGTAAACCTCTCACAGTCCGAATACTTAGGAATCATTCTCCAGGTGAGTGGTGATTCACACCCTAAACATAAAAGACAGAATTACAGCAGTCTTCATCATGATGAACAACATTAAGAACCTATACAAAAGGTCACTAGACACGGCAATGAATATCTTTAATAACTACTATCCGATAGCTACAATATTTTCTTATAAAATCTGATGTGTTGCATTCCCAATTTCTCTACATCTCTGTAACACATTATAATTAAAAGGCTTATTTTTCTATTTACTCCATTCTTATCGAGATAAACACTAGCAGAAATGGACTTAATACTCGTTTCCTTATAAGTAGAAGGCAAATAAAGGAATACACTAGGCTAAAATAATAGTCAAATATTTTAAAACCTGGTGCCCATGAGATTCAAAATTGTTCCTTAAATGACGAGGAGTTAACAAGATCACATATGAAAATATATAAGCATTTTGGAAACTGAAACCAATAATGAATATCTCAAAAATGATCAACTCCACAAAAAAAATTTATAAGACATAAATTGTGTATTTCAACGAGATCTACATATTTTGTGTAGTAAGTTTTTGTCTATCTCTTAAGGTTTACTAGTTATGCAAAATTCAGAAAAATATGTCCAGAATGAACAGGTCCCAAAAAAATTCAAGATGCACATTTTAGTTATTGTGTAAATATCTTTAATATACAGTATTTTAATCAAAAACATTAGAGCCAATTTTGAGAAAGTAAAAAAAGTTCAAAAATCAAAATTTTGAAAATTTTTTCATGTAAAGGGTAGTTTTGGGTGGAGCAATTTTCCTCAAAATCTTAGTGTCACATCCTTGGACAATACTAAACTTAAATACCAAGTTTGGTATTTTACTGACTTTTCGTTTTTATGTTTATCATCATCATTATTAATGTTCACTTAATGTTTTAACAATGCATGAATATTACACTTCAGATTAAAATATGTACAAAAATTACATCCAGGAATGAAATGGAAATATAACAAAGTAAATTTTTAACAATGCAAAAGAATAAAAGTACAGAATACATTAGTCAACAAAAATTGAAGAAATAAAATGTGAAATAGCATATTATAAATTTTGAAAGTATCAAATACATCAAGCAAATATATGACAATGTTAAAAGAATTTTCAAAATTTGGTAGGTCTAATAAGTAATATGTACATTATTAAATTGACACCAAGAAATTATATTTATTGTTACCTGCTGTGATTTCCATGAACATTTCCAAATCGATCCATTTTCATACTGGCAGGTTTACATGGAATCTCTGTTGCTATCTGTCGAACTACCAGCTTCTCACATTTTCCACAGCGATACATGCTTGCTAGACTGGCATAGTGGCCTCTTGCAGGTTCAGGACTCGTCTCAGTGAGTGCCATTATGAGCTTGCAATACAAACGGCTCTGAATTTTGTCTTTTTTATCAACAAGAGCTTCTACATCTGCATTCGAGAAGAGATTTGCTAACCTAATAAATTAAATTTAAATTATTTATATTATGTACTGATAAAGCATATATAATGACCTAAAAGATTCTAAAGAACAACACTCTGATATTTAAGTCTTTTGGGAGGGATCTTAAACAAGCAATCTGAAATAGTGAACCAGAAAGATAGGGTTTTAACTTCATTGTTAAAATTATCTACTATTTTCTCTATCCACTATTATTTTTACATAGCTTCTACAAACTATTCTTACAAAATGTATTTATCTACTTCTATTAATCAAGGAAATAACATTTGTAGAATTAGTTTTGTAGTTTTGCTACAAATTTCATTATAGGTACACAAAGAATACATAAACTGAAGCAATATTTAAATATTTAAAACACAGTCCCAATATGCTGGTCTTATCTTTCCACAACATCGTGAGACACAACTGAATGATGAGCACTTAAATAAAAAATGACAAAATATTGAAGAATTCAAACCATTAAAAAGCAAATAGTAAATGGCTGATGCAACAAAAAAAGCTGTTTCAAATAAATTGTATATTTTAAAGAGATCCATATATTGAGGTGGTGTGTTGAGAAAAATATTTTTTAAAGTGGAAGTAGACTATAGATTCAATGAATATTTTGCCAACATTGCCAATAAATCACAATGAACAAATCTTGGGACTTGGGTTGTTAGATGGCATAGCCATACAACACTTCAGTGTTCATTTATTCTATTGACAGCTGGGAGTAAGACCAATATAAAAACTTTAAAACCAAAATATACTTCTGGAGTTGGTGGCAGACTTGATATTACCTGGAAAAAAATGCTATCATAACATTATAAATGCTTAATACTAAATTATAAATCTTCCAATATAATTTAGGACCTTTCCAGCATGCCTAAAAACTGCTAAAATTAGTCCAATATTCAAGGAAATATTGAAAAACCTAAAGTGGAATATTTTAGGCAAATATCACTATTATGATCAGTTTAAGAAGTTATTGAGAAAGTAATGCTAAACCGATTGGATTGCTCCTTTAAAAAACATAAGGTCCTTAATCCAGTAAGTACAACACAGATTTACAAAAGGGAGATTCACAGAGTCAGCAATTCATGCTTTTTAGATAATGTGATAATCATTACCATAATAGACAATCATGACGCACATTTAAAAATGAATTAAAAAGTATTTAATAGATAAATGTTTATATAGAGGAAGTTAATTATAAATAGTTGTGGCTATAAATTAAAAGGCAGAATGTGTTTTGTTTGAATGGAAATTTATGTAATCTAATCTCACCTGTAATTGTTTTATAACACTGTTGATGCCTGAAACACAACTGTATTATGTCTAAGGGCAAATAAATAAATAATAAATGAATGAATGAAGAATGAACAAAAAAAAAATAAGTAAAAATAATAATAATTATTGTTATTATTATTATTATTATTGTTATCATTGTTGTTATCTAGGCAATTAAATGCATTTTATGATCATCTATGGACCACATGGAGGCAGCAATTTTAATTTCCCAAACATAATACAGTTTTATGAATAAAAATATTTGTAGCTCTTGATAATCAAGAAAACAAATTCATTAAACAGCAATTACAAACTTTATTTAGTGCAAAAGTTTATTAAAAGTAAGCAAATAGGAAGTTTATAAAATGTCACTTACTAACCTTGTTAAAATGCTATCATTGAGACAAGATAAATTGGTTGATGTCTTTGCAATTTCATTCATGTGCCCATGGCAAAAGTTGAGACAGTCTTGTAATAGAGGATCCATCTGCAAAAATGCTGCTGATACGAGAATTGGCACCACATTGAGTGTATCTGGTGAAACAAAATACGCTTATGTTATTAGCTTACCTCCAAAATAAAACTGTATAATGAGGTATGTATATGCCAATGCAGAGATGAAAGAAAACCATAAACATACTAAGCATACCATTTTTGTCTTTGAACATTTATTTCAGCAGAACAAAAAAAGCTCTGCACACCTTTCTTAGCAACTTAATTCAAATATGCAGAGATTAAGGCAATTTTAATTGAAGCGAAAATGGTAAGTGATCTAAATTTTTATACCCATTATTTTCTTCCACAAGTGTCTAGTTTTATCACAATTTAACATTTTACAATGTACATAGTGCATCGAGAAGGTACTGTATTTCACCCAAAAATTTGATGTCAAGATTTTACTGGAAATATATGTTTTGGCGTACCCTGAGTGTGTGTGTGTGTGTGTGTGTGTGTGTGTGTGTGTGTGTGTGTGTGTGTGTGTATGGACAGCATAGCTCAAAAACCAAAAGACTTTAAATACCAAACTTGGTATTTAGGTTTAGTATCTTCCAAGGATGCGACAAGAAGATTTTCAAAAAAATCCCCCCCCCCCACCACAAACCACTTTACATGGACAAATTTTAGATTTTTTTTTCCCTCTAAAATGACTAAAAATAATTTTTATTAAAATACTATATATTAAAGATATTTACATCCCAAATAAAATGCATATCTTGAACTTTCTGGAAATAGCCTCTGAAGACCTCTTTATTCTGGATGAACTTTGCCGAATTTTGCTTAACTGCTAAATCCTGGATGGATTTGATATTGCAAACCAACTTTAAAGTACTGCCTTGGAATTTTTCGTTTTTCTGCACCAATCACTGCATCATTGTCCTTGACAAGGGGTCAGTTTATGTGGAATCCATAGACAACAAAGTTTTTTCACATCTGTTTTGTAATGTTTTTTGGATTTGATTCATACCAATACCCAATGTCACGTGAATAAAATCATAAGATCTCCTTCAATCCTCTGCAACCACTGCTTGAGCAGTAGCTATATTTTTATCAGTAACAGCAATTCTTGGACACTCTTTAGGAAATTCAACACTAAGAAAAAATCGACCCCTTTTGAATTTTCTGTACCAGCTATAAATTGTTGCTTCTTCATCAAATGCATTTCTATTGTTTAGGTGTTACTAATAATTTAAAATCATAACACAGTAAAGTTGTCTGTCAAATCCATCAGGAACACAAAATCTTTAAAATGGCAATATATAACAAACTAATACAGATAATTGAACAAACTACACAGCAGCCAATAAAACACTATAAAGTAGCTGTCAGATATAAACAAATTGGCATTCTAAAAGCTTTCAGTGTTCCTCTCTCATTACATCAATAAATATTCACTTGGCTTGTGCTAATATTCTCTATTCAACGTCTCTTGTTATTTAATTCATAACAACATAACTGATATGTCATTTAATTACATGCATTAGCTGACATTTCCATACCTATATGAGTAGTGTTTTACCATCACATTGTGTGATTAGTGTGTTTTGTAAATCTATGAGTTTCCTGAAGATTTTATTTACTTGTTATCATAGGTTTTGTATTGTTTTAAATTTTGGAGACATCCAGCCAAACCTGGTGTTTCTGGAGATATTTTGTCGGAGTAGAGATACTTTAAAAAGTCTCATTTCAGGCCAATACATTTAAAATAAAAATCCTTCAATCAAGTTTCAAATAATAAAAATATGTTCAATTTATTTAAAGTTTGATAAGATAAATTATAATTCAACATGGAAACGAACTCATTACCTGTATGATGAGCTAGAATACATATATCACTATACAATGTAACAACTATCTAGATAAACATACTATAACATTTTAGCCAATGTCCTGGATGCTTACAATGGTAATAAGAAAAATTTGATGTGTTCCATTCACATGACTTTTTCTACATCTCTGCAATAAATTATTTTTAAAAAGCTTATGCTTCTATTTACTTTATGCTAATCGAGAAAAATTAGCAGAAATAATCTTATTACTTGCTTCCTTGTAAGTAGAAGCGAAATAAGGAAGTACCATAGGTTAAAGTGATAGTCAAAAGCTGGTTGCTATGTGACTGAAGTTCCTTTGTTTGTATGGACATGAGTTCACAAAATCCTGTATGAGAAAAGTATGTTTTCTATAGCTGATACCAAAAACAGGAATATCTCAAAAACAATCAACTCCACGAAAAAAATGTATATAACATAAATTGTGTGAATTCAAAATCTTCTCGGGCTTCTAGCCAGGTAATAACTTGGCTTGACACCAACGTTTCGAAGAAGTGCATCTTCCTGAAGACGTGCACCCTGAAGACGAGGAAGATGCACTTCTTCGAAACGTTGGTGTCAAGCCAAGTTATTACCTGGCTAGAAGCCCGAGAAGATTTTGAATTAACACGTCGCCAGGAAAGCTATAGTTCTTATTTTATAAATTGTGTGTTTTAACGAGCTCTACATTTTTTTGTGATAAGTTTTTGTCCATCTCTTACAGTTTAGCAGTTATGGAAAATTCCATAAAATTGACCCAGAATAAAGTAGTCTTCAGAGGCTATTCCCAGAAAATTCCAAATATACATTTTATTTGTCAGCTAAATACCTTTAATATATGATATTTTAACCAAAATCGTTACAGCCGTTTTTTAGAAAATCAACATTTTCCAAAAAGGTTCCATGTAAAGGGTAATTTGGAGTGGGGGGATTTTTCTCAAAATCTTCGTGTCGCATCCCTGGAAGATACTAAACTTAAATACCAAGTTTGGTATTTTACTGACTTTTTGTTTTTGAGTTATCATGTTCACAGACACACGGATACACACACACACACACACACACACACACACAAACACGGACCTTATTCTGAAAATACTTTTTTTGGATATGTTTACATATCCAAACATATATTTTCGGTGAAATCTCGATATCAAATTTTTTGGTGGAGTGCAATACCTTTTGTATACACTATGTACATAGTACGTATTGAGAAAGTAAAAATAAAACCCAACAATTTATTTTCTCCTCCCTGCTTCTTTTTAGCAAGCTAAGTGTCAGAGACTTTAGCCTTAATTTAGAAATATTTAGTTGTAACCTTAATTCAAAATTATTTTGTCTATCCTCCATTTTGTACCAGTTACAACTAAATTTGAAATTGCTGATAGACTTTATTCAAAATCTTATGTACCAATATTTAACTCTATCAGTTCAGTGATTTGCTCAAAAACTGACGTGAGAGATTTTCCAGCTACTACTACAAATTCAACCAAATGTGAAATGTTCCCACTCTTTTTATACAAAACATCAACTCTACATTTTTGCCTTTGTGGTTTAGTGGTTGCCATGCTAGCCTATAGTACCCAAGGTGATGGACTTTTTTGGAACATGGCTTCCTTTGGAAGGGATGTAAAGCCATTGATCCCATGTATTATTTATTTGCACTTAAAAGAACCTCATACCTAGAAAGAGAAGGTCCTTGGACAAAATTCCACCATTTTCATTTCCACATGACATGTTGGAGCATACTCAAGAAAAACTTTACATGCAGTAAGTAGTTCTTATAAATTCAAAATATATGGGAGGCTCTCCATCTAAACTATTCTTAATTCTCTTTCTTCAAACTTCATATATAAAATCTAAATTCCAAATTAAGAGCATTTGACAGGTTATTTCATGCCTAAGATGGACAGACAGTAATGCTGTAATAAGAGCTGTGCAATAGGGTACTAACCTAAAAAGAATCTTATGCGTTGCTGTCACAATACTTTCTTTACTCACTCTTTTACAAACTATTCTTACAAAAGCATATTCTCCTATCCATTTATGGTAAATCAAGATAAACTTTCTTTATACATTTACACATGTCCTTGCAGGTATAAGAGGAATGCAGTTGGTTAAAGTGTTAGTCAAATTTTTAGAAAACAAATCACTACGTGGCATCCTGAAATTCCATGCTTCTTGCATGACCTCAAGAAAATAATGACGAGTAGTTTATCACTTGAAAAATGTAAAGGATTTAAAAATTTAAATTAAAAAAGAATATCTTGAAAATAATTGATTACAAAAACGGTTAACATAAATTATATGCTTTAATAAGATGTATATTAAAATAAGAGCTGAAGCTTTCCTGAAATCACAATAACTCTTCATTTTTTCTTACAGTTTACTAGTCATTCAGAATAGAGAGGACTTCACAGGATATTTCAAAACATTCAAAATATATGTTTCATTTGTCATACAATTATATTAAACATATGGTATTTTAACCAAAATCTTTTGAGAGATATTTTTGAGAAAATCTTAATTTTCAAAGCATTTTCGATGTAGTTTGGGATGGGAATTTTTTTTGAAAATCTTTAGGTTGCATCCTTGGAAGATACAGATTTAAATATTAAGTATGGTATTAAACACTTCTTATTTTTTAGTCATTCTGTTCACAGGCACACATACTATACCCGTACAGATATTTTTCTAAAAATTTTTTTTTATTCTAAACATATCAAATCTCCATCGAAATCATGACACCAAATTTTTGGGTGGAATACAACAATTCCTGTTATATACTATTGCTGGGTGGCAGACAAAGTAAAAATGATTCAGTAGTTTTAGTGTGCCTTTATATTGTTTATACCTGCATTAGAGAAAGAATTATATGGTTATGGTTAGTTATAAATTTGCTATGCTTACTGCAGGCATATTTATGTTTATTGCATACCTACGTATGCTAGGTATAAATTTATTCCTACCTAGGTTGGGCCAAGTTTCCTTTGGAAGTGCTTCCTTCTTAACCCATCTCATTAACCAATCAAATATTGCAATATCACAGTGCACTGATATATCCATATCTTCCAGTTTTTGCCCTAGAAATAACATTTAACATATGCATTAATTAAAATGTAAATTGTAAGCAGCTGTCATTTCAGAAACATTTCTCTCATTATTTTCATGAGCTTTTAATCATTTGGAAGTGATGCATCAAGTTTGATAAATGAGAATGCATTAAATGGTAGGATGATAAATGGATGAGACTGAAGACAATTAAATTAAAACTGTTTGTTTGTCAATGATGCTATCAGTTGCCAGATTCATATCAGTGCTGCCAGTGTGCCATATTTTCATCCAACAGGGATTCTTTTACATGTTAATAAAACTGTTGCTTTTAAGCACACTTAAAAACCACTGATTTCAGCTGGGCTTGAATCCATGATTTTGGGATCAGAAATCCAACCCAGACCAGCAGTGAAGGCAATAACTCACAATATTAGTAGTAACAATGAGTTATTTGTGGTCACCAACAAAAAACTGAAAATGTATAAAACACTGACAATATCACATTTTAATCCTAATTAAGGGAGTGCATCAAATACAAACCATAATTTTTTTAATAAGCAAAAAAAAAGATGTCATAATATTGTCACAATTGCTGTTGAGAAGCGTAAGGATCCATAGAAGGTTTGAACATTCATATTTCTGAACACGTTAGGCTAAAAATTACATCCATCTAAATTTTCTTACATTTCACAATCTTTCTTGGCAAATGGATGGGCACAGCTAGTATGTAACAGATTTTAGCGACTAACCCCTTCCACTGGGAGAATTCTATGGGGACTCACATGGGGATGTGAGTCAGATGGAATGTTCTAGAACTTCCTGTTATGTTTAACTTCATAGGAAATGACTAGCTTCCTCTAGGAAATGATTGGCTATATAAGGAGCGCTAGAACCAGCATTTCAGGCATTTTTTTATGGTCTCTTGGTCGGACACCGTTACTCTGATTCTCGCACTCTGGCATTCGTTCTGTGCCACACACCTTGGAACTTCAGAGCGATCTCCATAGCAACCGTGCCATCTACAAAAGGTAAGCTCCAATAGATACTTAACAAAAATGGACCATTCTGAACCACTGAGTTGTCTTTAATAGCTATAATCTACCATCTAGTGAAACCCCCCTGTTATCACACGCTTGTGAGGTGACATTAATACATCAGTTTTCTGCAGTTTCCTGGTTTTGAAGTACATATTTCTGGTGTGCTGGCTGTTTTTTAATGATTTCATTGAGGAAAGAAGAGCTATATGTTTGTAACCAACTGTCCACTAACTGTTTTATCTCTGCATCATTGTAAGTCACTGTCCCTTCCAAGACTGTTTTACTAGTTCAAACAACTAGTAGTTACAGCAGAATTACAAGGAGAGTGCTCTAATATAAACCAGCGAGTTTCTACTTTTTTTATATTAACACTGTTTTCATGTTAACACGGCAGTATGTGATTATATGATTCTGCATTGCTGTACAATTACAATGTGCAACATGACTGTAGCAATAAGTAGCCAGCAGCTGTTAGTAATAGAAGGTAGTATATATTAAAGAAAGTGAAATCAAGAAAAATCACCAACAAGATATTTGTTCATAGTTTTCATTAATGGGGGCTTGTTTTCCCAAAAAGTCTTTTGTGCTGTTCATATTCTTAGTATTTCTTCCCTAAACTGTGCCTGGAGTTTTCTCAAAATTTAGAATGATTTTATGTTTTACATCTTCATCGACAAGATAGTGCTCTGTGACTGTAACTCTTGCCCACTCGCTATTAATATGACGTGAGTTTTTGTATACACCAGAAAAGGAAGGGATATCACTATTCTCGATTCAAGGACACAAACCGATTTGTTTAATGTTTGTGCTATTAGAGGCTTACATTTAAAATACCACATATTTGTAAGTACTAGTTTAACTTATATGCTCTTAGGTCTTGTAATGTATACGAAGGAAAACTGTATAGTTTGTATCATGTAACAACTTTTTGACATACCTTAGATCTTCAAGATTACTATAAAACTTTTAAAATTCAACTTAATCTAGTCGATAATGCATTAACAAAGCTATTCAAACATGGCAGCACCATGGTCAAGTTGTTAGATCACTTTACTTTCACCTAGGTGAGCCTGGTTCAATCCCAGGGGACTGCATGTGGTATCTGTGGTGGACGAAGCAGTGCTTGGGTGAGCTTTCTCCGAGTTCCCTTCCCCAGCCATTATTCCACCAATTGCTCCATCATCACCTTTCCTGAGATTAATTTCGTCTTGGTTTCATATCATCTACTTCCTCATTCTCATGTCTGGCCATGGGTCAATCCCTCATTCCAGGTTCTTCATTCTGACTAAATAGCCTTCCAACCTTAGGCACCCACATGTTAGTCCTAGGAGGTGTCAGTATGGGGAGGGTAAGCTGACTAGTATCTATTCAAACATAAAGATAGGATCTAATGATACTTATGTTTTTGCATGATCTTTAGTAATTAAATTACTGAAATAAATGAATATAAGTGTTCAAAATTGGCTTTTATCCCACCTGTGCTGTATATTAAACGTTTCAGAAAACATAAACATGATGTATAACAGTCACACAGCTTTCAGTCCACTGGGGTAAATGTTTATTCTTCTACTTTCCATTAATCACTTCGGAAATATGGACATGATATGACATTTTGTGCATGATTGTTAAATACTCGTTTACCAAGAGATAACATCAGATAACTCCATTAAAATAATGGAAATCTTGATGTCTGGATTTATGGCCATGTTGTCTAAGGATGGTAGGAGTGGCTAACCTATCAAACCAAGGATCATAGGATAGAATCTAGTCAAACTGTATGTTCTGCATTCAAGAGAAACTGTAGAAATGGACGGGGAGGGCTCAACTAAAGCAATTGGTGTGATGACATGGTTGGATGCTGACAGGCTTTGATTAAATGCAGATATATGCATTTTACCATTTAATTTTTTTTGTAAAAACAAATTCACTCAAACCGATGCACAGCATCATAAGATATAAGACAGATACTACTTCAGCTATCATGTGTCCAAATGGCCATGCAGTGTAAGACATAGTATGTGAGAATTGACCATATTGGTATGGTCAGAGGTTTGCATCCCACAGGACCAAATATTTATTATTTTTATCTCCATTATTGGATATCTTGAATGTATTAATTATGATAAATATCAGCTTAGCTATAATTTTGCATAAGTTAATAACAGACTTTGTTATATAAAGGACAAGGAGACAACACTCAACTGTTTAAATATCACAATGAAACTTTACTGGTAACGAGCAAAGACCACAAAGTCTTTTATATTCTCTAGTACAAATAAATTTGTAAATGTAAATTAACATTCTAAAGCAGACCTCAAATGAGAAAAATCTAAAAGCACAATGGCGAACATTTAAAAAATGTTATTGCCACAGAAAGGTTACTGGAGATAAACTATATTTAAGGAGATGCCATTTTTTCTGTACAGTTAGTTTTTGTCTATTTTTGTGGTTTTCCAGTTGCATATAGTTCAAAGAGAAGAGAACTAAAAGATCCAGGAGATTTCAAAATGGTACTACTGAAATCTCTATACATCATTTTTTGGGGGATTGTAGTAATTCTTTTATCCTAGATAATTAGCAGTATAGAAACTAAGAATCATATTAAAAACAAAAATAAAGCAATGCAGTATGTTTACCTGTTGTTACTTCAGCAAAATACCCCATTTTTGAAACTAGAAGTTTCTGAGGACATCGGAAGTCACGCTTCATGTTCTTCACTTCATCACAAACATGAATTTCTACTTCAATACTGAAACACAAAACATTCACTGATCAGAATCAAGATTCATAGAGCATTTGAATGCTGAAAGAACAGTGTTGTACTTACTCTCCAAGAACTGCAGCAGATGATTTCCTTCTGTTAGGTACTGTTAATTTCTCCTTTGAACTACCATGGTTTGTTCCTTGACCATCAGGGGATTTCTCAATTGAATCTGTTCTTTTTGGGTCTAAATTTGGCGATTTTTTAAGAGAAATATGGCCAGCTGATGGTTTTGGCACAACATAAGGTAGTACAGAGTCAAGTAAACCCTCCTGAATAACTTCTCCCAATTTACGTTTAACCACATTCTCCAATCCTTTACTATTTTCATCTCCTGTCTTTTTAACCTTACAATCAAACACAATATCCTTTTTGCTAGTTATACCTTTTTTTTTATTATCTATAGTTTTTACTCCTTTTTGCTGGTCTGATGTTCTTGAAGATACACATTTACTTTCATTTATAGTTTTATCCCTTGATTTTTCTTCTTCTTGCTCTCCTTTCAGTGTTGAATGAGCTTTTACATTATCGTTTACATCAGCTAATTCATTTGTTGTTTCTAATGCCTGTGTTGATGGAGTTTTAGAAATTGAGGGAGTATCTTGTATAGTATCTCCAGCTGAATGTTTTGATGTTTCAATAACAGTTTCTATTTGTTTCAGAGCTTGTTTAATTGTATTCTTTTTGTCATTCAGTTTGTCATCTATGCTTTGTGAGCTCTCTTTTTTTTCCATGTATGAAGAAACAAAATCATTTCTTGCTACACTCTGCCAGTCTAAAGGCATTTTGTCATTCACTTCATTTGGTACCCCCTCAACAGCTTCATTTATCTCATAAGCTGTACGTAAAAAACTCAAAAATTCTTTGAAAGAAATTTCACTGGATGATTTTTTCTCAGGCTTCATATTTATAGACTTTAAAGAAGATTTGGACACACTGTTGCTGATTGAGCTGCTCTCTGATGAACATTTTAATTTTGGAGGTAATGAATCTTGTGAATTCTGAGGTTCCATCATGACCTGTCTACTAATTTGGTTATGGTGGTAGTTCTAGCATGAAGAACACCAAATTTCCATCTGAAAATAGAAGTTCTTTAAGCTTAAACATCACAGCAAATTATTTGAAATGTGTTACTGACTATTTATATGAATTAAGTCATTATTAAGACATATTAAGTATCTTTGTTGCATAGGTTCTAAAATATGTGGTTTGGTTAGAATAAAAACATGAGTAAATATGTTTTGCAACATTAGTGATAATTTTACTGATTTGTTACCTCTGGCAAATTAGTGTTGTTCAGTGAAATTACTGTGAATGAAGGTATCCCAACTCCTCAGTTCCTGTTTATCATAGTGTTGTGTTTATAGTGATGTTCAGCTGATGTATATCAACAAATCAATTACAGTAGTTATAATCAAAGCCCCCTTAACATGCTTGATTCTGTACCAGGCTCAGCAAGGTGAAAAGCAACAAGTAATGCGTGCATACACATGCTAAAAAAATCAATATTCAGTGTGTATTCTGTTTAGAACTAAAATAGCTTTTCACTAGGCTTTTCTGAGGTTTAGGCACCTGTAAGACAAAGAAGGTTGCAATTGTGGAGCAGGTTGTTTGTGACTTTTTAAATTGGCTGGTCTTCTTGTATTATAAGTCTTAAATTGCTTGACTTTCTTTACAAATAAATGTCTAATTATACATCAGATCATTAACAAAGTCATGAAAAAAAAGTGCTATACTGAGTTTTAAAACATGTTTATATTTAGTACATCTATGTTGTTTCCTTTACCTCCAGACAAAATAAAGTAAGCTTGTGCCATGCAATGAAAAGTTTTCTGTCACATGCAGTTATGTTGCTTTATAGCAATTCCTACATTAATCTTTTCAACCCTTTATTATACACTTAACACATCTTCCTTTTAAATTTGTATTCATTACTGGAAGCATCTAGTTTAATGTTAACTGAGAAAGAATTGATAATAAAATTGATGACTGAGATTTTGTAAAAATAAACACTCTATTTCACTTTTTCTAATATCTGTTCAGTATTTTCCTCCATGTATCAAACTGTAGTACGTGTCCCAGTTATCACATAAATAGAGTTTGAAAACTTTTTCAAACTCTATTTATATTTCCATCCTGGAGACTGTTTACTTTTTAATACTCCTGCATCCATTGTCCAAAGGTTCAAACTTGGATAATTGCATTGATGAGACATATTTAATCCTACCTGGTTTTGAAGATACTGGCTGTAATTCTTCTCCTCGTTCTGGCTTGCTAACTTTTTTTTTTTTTTTTAAATGGGTACAGACATCTTAAAACCAATCATTATGATAACATTTTTCTTTTGGGAGTGCATCTACTGATTTAGACCAGTTTTATTTTTGTCTTTATATTCTTAGAATTAGTTTCATGTCATTACTATCCATTTCTATTAGTTTTTGTTTTACTTTACCTACCATATACAATGTACCAAACAGGTAGAGAAGGCATGATATTCCACCCAAAAATTTGGTAGCAAGATTTCACTGGAAATACATGTTTTGAAGATTGCTGAATAAAAAAAAAAAAAAAATTTAGAAAAAGGCTCATATGTGTCTGTGGACAGCTTAACTAAAAAATCTGATGTTACACTCACATGATTTTCTCTAACTGTTCTACAGACTTACAAAATATCCATGCTAATCGAGATAAGCATTAGCAAAACACTCTTTATTACTTAGTTCCTTATAAGTACAAGGGAATATAAGGAATGCACTATGCTAAAACAAGAGTAAAATGTATTAAAAAGTTGTCACTATGCGATTGTCATTGAAATTTGCTTCTTTGCTTTGCTAGAAGTAAAACAAAAGCAGCACAATGATTCTGTCTGAGAACAGTGTATTTTAAAATTGAAACCAATAACAAGCAAAAGCAATATCTCAAAAATGATACCTACATATAACCGTAATAAATTGTGTTTTGATGAGATCTACATTTTTTTGTGAGTATGTTTTTGTCTATCTCTTACGGTTACCAATTAAACAAAAGTCTTCAAAATGTAGAGGACCTCGGAGGCTACATCCAGGAAATTCTAGATATACATTTTATTTGACAGGTAAATATCCTTAATATACATTACTTTAATCAAAATCATTTGCCATTTTTGAGAGAATATTTTCAAAATTTTCCCATGTAAAGTGTAGTTTGGAGTGGGGGATTTTCTTGAAAAACTTTGTGTCACATTTTTGGGAGATACTGAACTTAAATACCAAGTTTGGGTTTTAACGGTCTTTACGTTTTTGAGCTGTGGTGTCCACAGACACATATACAGCATCTTTTTCCAAAAATCTGATGTGTTCCATTCATTTGAATTTCTCTGCATCTCTGTAACAAATTATTCTTAAAAAGCTTATACTTCTATCTACTTCATGATAATCAAGATAAACATTAGCAGAAATTGTCATTATTACTTGGTTCCTTTAAGTAGAAGGGAAAAAAAAATCTAATATCTGTTCCATTCACATGATGTCCTCTAGCTGTTCAGCAAACCTTTTTTCCAAAACGTTAATCTGTTATCTACATCATGCTAATCAAGATAAACATAAGCAGAATTAGTCTTATTACCACATTCCTTGTAAGTAGAAGGGAAATAAGAAAATGCACAGGCTAAAGTGATTGTCTTGTCCTTTAAAAGTCAGTCTCTATGTGAAACAATTTAAATATCAATCTCTTAGCTTGCCAGGAGTAAATGAATTAGAAACGAGAAAATAAGATGTATTCCCCTTTGAGGAAAGTTTAGATGGCTTAAATTGAAACCAATAATCCAGAATATCTCGAAAACGGTTAACTCCATAAAAAAAAAGTGTGATATAAATTGTGTGTTTTAATGAAATTTACATGTTTTGTGTAATAGGTTTTTGTATATCTCTTACAGTTTGCCAGTTATATGAAAATCATCCAGAATGAAGAGGTCTTCAGAGGCTATTCCCAGAAAATTCAAGATATATTGTTATAAAAATATCTTAGATGAGGTGTTTTAATCAAAATCATTAGAGCCATTTTTAAGAAAATCAAAACGTTTGAAAAATGTTCCATGTAAAGGGTAGTTTCAGGGGGGTATTTTCTTGAAAAATCTTTGCCACATCCTTGGAAGATACCAATCCTAAATACCAAGTTTGGTATTTAACGGCCTTTTCATTTTTCTAGCTATGATGTACACACACACAGACTTATTTGGATTCAGGCAGACCCAAAACATGTATTTCTGGTGAAATCTCAGCATCAAATTTTGGGTGCATTACAATACCTTTTGAATACACTGTCTTCCTCCATGGTGTAATGGTTACCATGCTAACTTCATATACCCAAGGACGCGGGTTCAAACCCGGTGGACAACAGATTTTCGGGCGTAAAAATCCTTAGCATGGCTTCCTTCGGAAAGGAAGTAAGCTGTTGGTCCTGTGTTGTAGATTTACAGCACGTAAAAGAACCTCAAGCCTGATAGAGACGCCTCCGAGAAAAATTAAGCGGTCTTTCACGCCCAATTTAGAATGGGACACTGAGAACCACAGCAGTTAAAGAGCATCCATAAATAACATGTCATTTATTTTTTTGGTATACACTATGTACATGTGTACAAAAAATAAAAATGCTTTTTTCAGATTCAGAGGCTCTCAAAACGTATATTACTGGTGAAATCTCAAAATCAAATTTTTGGAGAATACAGTACCTTCTCTATCCACTGTATACATTGTACATACTGGCTAGAGAAAGTAAACATGAAAAGTCAGTTAAATACCAAACTTGATATTTATGTTCAGTATCTTCCAGTAACATGACAAAGATTTCCAGAAAAATCCTTCACCCCAAACTACCCTTTACATGGAAGATGTTTCAGAATGTTCAAATTTCTCAAAACTGGCTTAATTTTCATTAAAAACTGTATATAAAAGAAACTGACATCACAAACGAAATGCATTCTCTGTGAATACCTTCTGAAGCTTCTGGATGACTTTTGCATAACTCGCAAACCATAGGAGATATACAAAATATTACTAATCAAATATAGATCTCTATAAAACATACAAAAAGTTTAGGAAACAGCAATAAATGACCAACCACATGAAAATGAGTGACAACTCCATTGTTTAAACCACTGCATGGCAACGGAATACCATTTCCATTGTTATCAGCCAGCTTGTTTCATGTAAATTGAAAACAAGCTCAGTTTTCTGTTGTTAGTGTGAAACGGTTAACAAAGCAAGTTAAGAGATTTTTAAAAGAGATGGAGAAACAAAAAAAAAAACAAAAACAAAAAAAAAAAAAAAAAAAAAACATTGTTCTCATTACAACAAAAATTGAAAGATTTGAGAAGGGGAAACTGTTACAAAACTAAGTTCTGATTATGGCATCAGAATGCAGACTATGGGACAGTAAAAATCTGATGTATTCAATTCACATGACTTTCTCTACAACTCTGTGACAAATTGTTAAAAAGCTTATTCTCTCATTTACTTCATGCTCTAGAGATAAACATTAGGAGAAATGCTTTCTTGTAAGAAGGGACATAATGGAATACACTAGGCTTAAACTATAGTACAATCTTTTAAAAACTGGTTGCCATGTGAATGAAATCCATTTCTTTGCAACGCCAGGAGTTGACAAATTTCCATATGAGAAAAGTTAAGTATTTTAAAATTGAAACCAATAACAAGGAATATATACAAAATGGTCAACTCTATATAAAAGCTGTATAACATAAACAGTGTTTTAACTAGATATACATAATTTGCGGTGTAAGTTTTTGTGTATCACTTACGGTTTACTAGTTATGCAAAATTCATCCAGAATAAAGAGGTCTTCAGAGGCTATTCCCAGAAAATTCAAAGATATACATTATATTAATTGTATGTTTTTAATATACAATATTTTAGTTATTGTTAGAGCCATTTTTGAGAAAATCAAAATGTTCTATAATTTTTCGATATAAAGGGTAGTTTGGGATGGGGGAATTCTTCTCAAAATATTGTCTTCGCATCCATGAAAGATACTAAACTTATATACCAAGTTTGGAATTTTACAGAATTTTCGTTTTTGAGTTATCGTGTTCACAGAACTTTCTCTAAAAATCTGTTGTGTTCCATTCACATGACTTTCTCTACATCGCTGTAACAAATTCTTGTTACACAGCATATTCTTCTATATATTTTATGATAATCTAGATAAACATTAGTAGAAATTGTCTTGTATACTTGCTTCCTTGAAAGTATGCAGAAGGAAAATAAGAGAACACACTAGGCTAAAACATTAGTCAAATCTTTTAAAAGCTTGTTGCCTTGTGGTTGAAATCTGTTTTTATATTGGGCCAGGAGTTTACAACTTTCTGTGCGAGAAAAGTTTAAGTATTATAATTCTGAAAGAAATAAAAAGGAATATCTCAGAAATGGTCAATTCAAAAAAAAAAAAAAAAAAAAAAAGGGCAGAAATTGTGTATTTTAAGGTGATCTAGATTTTTTGTGTAGTAAGTTTTTGTCTATCTCTTACTGCTTACCAATTATACAAAATTCATAGAGAATAAAGATGTCTCAGAGGCTATTTCGAGAAAATTCAAGATATACATTTTATTTTTCATGTGAATATCTTTAATATACAATATTATAATCAAAATAGTCAGATGCATTTTTGAGAAAATCAAAATTTTTGAAAACTTTTTCTTGTAAACAGTAGTTGGGGGTGGGGAGATTTTCTTCAAAATCTTTGTCACATCCTTGGAAGATGAACTTAAATATCA
This sequence comes from Hymenopus coronatus, assembly GCA_030762935.1. NCBI lineage: Eukaryota > Metazoa > Arthropoda > Insecta > Mantodea > Hymenopodidae > Hymenopus > Hymenopus coronatus. Next base: position 24,490,419 of record CM060880.1, on the reverse strand, counting down.
AGTTTGGTATTTAACAGACTTCTCGTTTTGGAGCTATGCTGCTCAGACACACAAACATTTTTCTAAAAATGCTTTTTTTGGATTCATGGGGTCTTGAAACGTTTCCGGTGAAATCTCTGTATCAAATTTTTGGGTGAAATACAATACCTTCTCTATACACTATGTACATAGTATGTGTAGAATAAATAAAAAGTTAAACCAATTTTGACTAAAATATATATTTAAAGATATTTTAAGCCAAACTAAATGCACATCTTGAATTTTCTGGGAATAACCTCTGAAGTCATGCCCATTAGATGAATTTTGTAAAACCGGTAATCCTTCAGAAATAGACAAAATCTTGTTGCACAAAAAATATAGATACCATTAAAACATATCAAATGTTTCCAAGATATTCCTAATAGGAAACAGTTATTCATTTTGGTACTCCGGGTTATTCAAAGGGAACATGTAAGCAGCTGCTCTTTAAAGATTTCACTATCACTTTGGCCTAGTGTGTTCCCTAATTCCTGCATATTTACAAGTATGTAATTGAACATCTCTTCAAATGCTCATATCGATATACATAAAGTAGACATTAAAATAAGCACTTTTGCTGCAGTATAGATACAGAAAATCATGTGAAAGTAATGCCTCAGATTTTTTAAATGATCTTTTAACAAGTTGAAAGCCATATTTGAGGATGAAGAGACTGTCCAGTCTGGATTGTTAACATGATAGCTTCCACATTCAGTGTTTCTCAGTTGTTTCATGGCTAAAGGATGAGAAATTTTTCTTTACACAGAATTATTCTGTCCTTAACATCTGGAATTTAATGGATATATGACATCCTGATGGCCAATTGTTCTTAGACAACCAAGGCCTATCCATCCCTGAAAAAAATGATGCAGATTAAATGCCCTAGGTAGCTTAGTTAATAATAACATAAGGAAAACTTCAGAAACCTTATCCTAACTTGCCCAGGCTTTTCAATATGAGGCAGGCTTGCTAGCACTATATTATAGAGGTGGGCTTCTTTTACTTTCACCTGTAGTAGTGCTTTAGTCCAGGATTCTACGGTTTGGCACATCAAGTTGGTGCTCAGGCTTTTTGGGTGGATTCCAATGTTTGTTGACCGGTGATGTTCAAAAGATGGTGCTAGATGCAATTCCTTAACTGATGTACTCCACGAGGTAGTTATAGACTGGATTGTAATTGACAAAAGTGTGCCAATAGCTAAAGAACTGAGTGACAAACTCATACCAATTGTTAACCCACATAAAGTTCTAGCTCAAGTTCAAGAGGTTGAATTGGATGAAAGGGCCAAGACTAGTCTTATGGGAAAGGGCTTCTGATGCATAATTTATAAAATTTGCCAAATCCAACCAAAGTTACAACTCTGCAGAACTCAAACTCAATTCATATTGCCTTTTTGAAGATGAGATCAGAATCATAAAAGCAACATGAACCCTCATTAAGCACTAATTTTTGTTTTGTGCATTGTAGTCCGTTTATTTACATGCAGTTCAATCAAATATTCAATATTTGAATTTAATTGATTGATGTTTGGAGGAACTTAGTTACAGTGACGGTCAAATTATATGCAATGTAAGTGACGTAGTGTTAAAAAAAACCAACTCAACAATTTAATAAAACATATAATTGGAATTTAACTTTGTATTTTTTATCTGCAGCCATTTATCTTAGGTTTAGTGTAAAAATTTATGTGCAATAAGTGTCAAAATTGCTAATTCACTTAGCCATGGGATCCCAGACATGCCAGATTTAAGAATTTTTACTACAATGGGTACTTTATTTTAGGCAAAATTTTGATATCCCTGAAACATTACTTTTAGAAAAGATCCACCCTAATGTGTATTAAATAATTTAAGCTTTCTCAAAAATGTCGCTTTCAAGTTTAAAGTTCCAGATGGAGACGAGGCATCCAAACACCACTAAGTACCAACAGTTGATAAACAGCTAAGAATGGGTTCAAAATCCTTCAAAACAGCAGTAAGTGTAGCTACATAGGTGTCAGCACTAATGAATAATGACCAGTTAACTTTCAACAGCAGCATACTCCAAATTTAAGAATTTTTCTTTTTTCAGTGAGAATACAGAACCAGGTACTGCAATAAACATAACAATGTATGAAAGAAAGTACAAAACAAGAGTTTTTCCTGGCATGTTTCCAATTTTTTTGCTGATCTTGGCCTTATTGGTTCACTCTCCCACTGTTGTTAAAGAAATGCTATTACTGCAATACAATAGACAACATACATCAGAAAAGCTGTGCCAAGAGCATGTCAAAGATTTTTCAAGGAGATTAATTGGACAGTGACTTGTTTAATTATTTTTTTTTTCACACGCTTTAAGTATTCAATTGGAACAAGTGGATGCTTACTGCAACAAGAGATGTATCACAACACCCCCTTTAATCTACCATGTTTTGTGGTGAAGAGCAATAAGTCTAAAGGACAACTGGAAGGAATAATGACTTATAGAACAGTTTGTGAAACAATAGAATGCAAAATTTGTTCCCAAGTAATCCTTTATTATTTTACAAACAAAAAACTGGGTGCTTATTTTCTTAGAACTTCATTCGGTGAGGATACTGACTGCTTCTCAGACCAAACATTGCTGTCAGATAAGCAAACAGATGCTTCTTGTCTGGGTGTTTCCTGATTACATCATTTATTTGCTTGTCTACAATCTTCTGATCTTCTTTACGTTGCTCAGACGGTTTGTAGGCCTGCAAAACACAAGTCACATAGCTATATCATTTTCAGGTATTAAAACAGTAATGTTATTTATTAAATAAATACATTTATAAAAAATTGTAGAATCTCAATTAAGGTGCATCCAAAATAAAACAAGATTTGCTTTGCAAATGTAACAAGCATACTGTGAAAATTCAGAAACCTTAATTCATTGCTTTATAGAGGACAAATAGAATGAATATAGAAAAATCATGTAACATGTTTATTATTTTGAATATTCACATTCCATTTGGGAAAAAATAATTTAACTGATGTTTGCTTCTTTTTATCACTGAAACAATGAACTACCCACATTTAAAATGCCCTGCTCTCATCGTTTTGCATACACATGGTTTAGTAAGCCATGCACATCATATAAAGCAAATGTGGCACTGCTCTGGCTGTTTGATCATCTCCCCCCTCTTGTGAACACACATTTTTGTTTTATTTAGGGAGCAGATTCTTAGATAAATATTTTTGTTTCTGCAAACATATACATGTCCACAAAAAGGAGAAAAAACTGAATAGAAAGGAATTCCCTATTTTACATTCTTTAAATTTGTCTTCCTACATTCTACTTAAGTGCCAATTTAAAGACAGTATTCCTCCAATTTTTATGTTTTCCTTGATTTTGCATGGGAATGTGTATGCTCTGCCCCATGGTCTTACACACCTTGATTATGCTCATAATATGGTACAATACAGTTGATAGCAGCACCATCAGTAGCCATTTGAATTTTCATTTCCATTTAAATGTGCTGGTTGCCATTACGGTTGTGCATAATTGTGTTCAGTCTGCCCTCTTTGTATATATACAATGATCCTTTGGATTTTTTTTTTGATAGCTATGGGTTATATTGGATGATGAATGAAATAGGATGCTCAAATTACCTTTTTAATTTTCATTTCTGTAAGCACATAAAAACTGCATGCTTAATCATATTCAATCGGTCATCTTGTACATGTATTCACTATTAATGTCACTCTTGTAGCAGCAAGAGGTTGTTTACACATGTTTAACAGCTGGTACTCATTCCGAGGAGTTTCCATTGTTCTTTTTTGTGGTATCTATATCAGCAATTAAGTTCATCAGATTCTATGATCCAGGTCTTAATAATGGTTCTGAATCCAACCAAAAACTGGCAGAACATATTTTTCCTCCCTCTTACATCTTGTACAAGTTGCTGCCAACGTGGGTACGCATGTTGATTTAGCATGCATCTTAATTTCTCTGTATAAACATTAAATACGGCAGTGAAAAACAAGAGTGACGAGAATGTTTTGCAAGCTGTGCCATTTCTCTCAGTAAAGAATACTTAAAATTATCCCATCTGGAAGAACAAAAATTTCTTTCAACATGCTTGTTTGAACAGCAAATGCTTCCAACGATGTCATGCATTTAAAGGAGAAGCCCTCTACATTGCTGCTAACTTGTGAATGATAATTCCAAGGATTGATTGCTTTAAAAAATAGCATAATTTGTTTACAAGTCTCTTTCTGGAGGAAGTGCTAAGTGCTGGTGGAAGGCTATGACCTGAAGGACATCTACAATGCAGATGAAACTGGCCTTTTAACCTGCTACCAAACAAAATCCTGACCTACAAAAGTGAGCCGTGTCATGATGGTACAAAATCCAAGTAACACACAACTATACTTACTCACAATGCATGTGGTTCTGATAAATCATCTCTACTGGTTAATGAGAAACATAAGCCACAGTGCTTTAATATAGTTAAAATATTGCCAACCAAATATAAGACCAACTCAAACTCCTGGATCATGACACTAATATTTGAGGATTCCTACTCCAATTTGATTGTCAAATGGCTAAGAACTGACAAATCCTCTTTTTAGACCAGTGTACAGCACATCCTAAAGATACAACTGCCCTAAAGAATGTTTGAGCAGCAATCTTTCCTCCAAGCTGCACCAACAAGCTACAGCCATTGAACCTGGGAAATAATACTAATACAGAAAGTTGACGAAATTTCTTTTCTTCCAGTTTCCCTTACTTAGAGAAATGGCACAGCTTGCAAAATATTCTCTACGTCACTTTGTTTTTTCACTGTGGTAATTAATGTTTATACAGACAAATTAATATGCAACACTTAATCAACATGTGTACCCCTTTGGCAGCAACTTGCACAAGAATGTCTATTGTATCAGAGATGGAAATTATTTTCTGCCAGTTTTTGGTTGGATTCAGAACAAGAGAAGTACAAATCGAAATCCATACAACCTACTGAGGAATTTGATGACTATACCACTTGAAAATCAAGTGAATAGTTGTGAAGTGCAAAACTTTGACCAAGTGCTTAATGACTACCTTATATCAGTCATGGAAGAAGACGAAGTAGATGTACTCTGGGGTAAATATAGAGAATATTAAATTCAAAGATGCTCTACAAGGTTTATAAAATACAAGAGCATACTTCCTCAAGTTTAGTGCTACTGATTAAATGCTTACTTTGTGCCAAAAAAATGAACTATGCAGGCTAAAAGGATAAATACAGACAAAACAAACATCTTCATTGGGATGGCTTAAAAAGTGAGGTTGACACAGTGAACATTATAACATTAGAACAGACTATCACACATTTAAAGTATGCACTTAAAACTGTAGCATAAGGTCAGAATTCATTATGTAATTTTATCATTTTTCAAAGCTTTTAGCTTATAGAAATTAAGTTTTTTTATTTATTTACTGAAAATGGGTTTGAGTAAGTTTTTTTCATAAATTCATTATTTAAATTTCAGGACACTGTATGTGTAGATTCATGGGTGGAAAGAAATGGTTATTTTATGTGCAATCACATTACTTTTTCTTGAGTTTACACCATTTTTAATGCCCCACTGTAATTTACGAAATGTACCTTCTTTTTAGTGCTGAAGATGTCACCTTCTTCCTTCTTGGCACGCTTTGGACGATTTCGCTTAAAGTACTTATCATTTATGTGCTCAGGCAGCTTCACACCAGATATGTCCAGCTTCGTGCTTGTTGCAATCACATAGTTCTGGCTAACACGTCTCAATGGACATGCATTGATCTTATGTGGCCCTGCAATGTACACACACAAAATATAAGAACATTTACATGTAACAGAAAATAAGGAATAAAGATTTTTAAGTTTGTTGGTTCAAAATCTTTCAATCAATCTTCCTTTTCTTTTACAGACAGTTAAACATATTAAATTATTAGATAAGGAACAGTATTCCATATGAGCCCTCCAATGTTGACATTTAGAAGTGAAAATAGAAAAAACACATTATATCAGAAAAAAATTGGACCTAACCAAGACTGTATAAAATTTCATGCAATTATTCACTCACTAACACAGTAAAATCACTGGCAGATTTCAAAAACTCATAAATGGTGGGATATGCACCCAATTTCATGAAAACCTTGAAAATTTAAAGATGAAAGTCTACTTTTAAGACATTCTGACATATTTACTTGTGTTGATGCACACCCAATTTCATGAAAACCTTGAAAATTTAAAGATAAAAGTTACTTGTGTTGATGCACTCAGGAATGTTTTAAAGGGACACCCAATTTCATGTAAACCATGATAATTTTAACATGAAAGTCTGCTTAAAAGACATTCTGGCATATTTACTTGTGTTGTTTTTTTCCCCTCGCTTTTGCCTATTTTACTTATTTTACCTGTGCCATAAACAAAGCCTGCCATTACCTAAGTATGACTTAACATTCAAATCTCATCTTCATTTAAGAGAACTACAGGACTTGCAAGCCATCAATGATACATAACATGCTCTTATTAGGGGGTACATAGAAAGACTAACAGCACTCAAAACTCATTACTATTTAAGAGAACCCCTGAACTTGGAGGTCATGGATGGCTGTGCTGCTCTTCCAGTTATCAGTAAAAAATATACACATGATCATTCAAATGCGCAGAAAATTAGGTTTTTCAGCCAGTTCCAGAGGTTTTCACAAAATCTTTAGTATTCAGGTCTAACATTGGTGAAAAACTATATGATACTCTTACTCATATTACTGGCTACAAAGTATGAAGATAAGAAACATATGTGATAAACATATGCTGCCTTTAGTCAGGTTGAATCTATGCATAAAAGCATTCAGTCAGTTTCAAAAGTTTTGGCTGGGAAGTAAAAACTTGTTGCCAGACCTTACGTTTAAGAGAAGATGCGAGTCGGAATAGAAACATATTCATCCTGAAACAATGACCTTATGAATCTCAAAACTTTGCATCACTTTAACATGTACTACCAACAGACTTCAGGTTTAGCCATTGGCAATCCATTCCATGCTGATTTTTTTATGAGCAACTTGGAAACACACTTGACCACATCCTTTTTGTACATGTACAAAGTTTGGCATAGGTATGTGGATGACAATTTATAGTATCTCAAAAATTCATCCCAAGACTATCAAAATACTCAATTTACATAAAAATTAAAAATGGAATATACCATTCCTAGAACATAAAAGTCATGAGATTTGGCAACAAAATTAAATCTGGTATTTACAGAAAACTACATAAAATACAACAGTTCCACAAAAACATCTGTTCTGAATAGTTTAATTCATAGATTAGTGTACACTCCATTAAACACTTTGACCATTGGGACCATCCTGCTTGCTTTTAAATGCATCTACATAAATAGGGTTCATACTTCAGGGCTATTTTCATATTAATCCTTATTTAATGTTTCATATTAATAAAACAGTAGCAATTTTTATTTAAAAAAGAGCAAAATCCATGTAATTGCAGTCAAATATATCACTGTAGCCTCCAAGAGAGCCATTACACTGATTATTTTACTTGGGCCCTTCCCACCCTTTAATGCAGGCACATTTGACTGCAATTGCTGGGCTTTGAACGTGCAATATTGAATGGACGGCCAGGCCATTACCTATCGTCTTAATGCTCTCAACCATTCAAACCACTGTTGATACCACCTTAGGAAAAGATATGAAAGCTGGTTTAGAAATTAGATGAGTGGCATATGAAGCAAAATAATTTGGTCAAGAAAGTATTAATAAAAGAATAGAGGAAACAGTACCTACACACAGCAATGAACACTGGCCTCCACAAACAAATCGCTGACTATAAAATACAAAGTTTAAAAAACAGAAAACATCACAGACAGCACAAAACCAAGATGAACTTTAGAAGATTTACTTTTCGCTACAACCCTCATTACAAATTCTATAAAATATTAACAAAATCTGATGTGTTCCAACCACATGACTTTCTCTATCTGTCCTGTAAACAAATTATTTATAGAAGATTATTCGCAACCAAACCTTCACCAAGAAGACTTAGACCACGCCACTGAAGATGTTCACCGCAGTCATGAACAAAACGCCTGGACCTGAAAACTCCAGCAGACCACGGCTTCTCGGCCCAGAAATTTCTTCTAGTTAAAGGCATTTTAATCAAAATCGCTAAGACATTTTTTAAAAAATCAGCTTTTGAAAATTTTGCCTTATAAAGGGTAGTTTATGATTGGGGGGAAAGGGGAATTTCCCTGTCAATTTTTGTCTAATCCTTGGAAAATATCAATGTAGGTATATAATAATATAATACTTGATGTTTTAGAACTGAAAATGCACAAGAAACTTTCATCAATTCATTCTAATAATTCCAAACCTTTCAAGTTTAACAAAAATATTAAAGAAAGGAAAATTCTATAAGCTTTGCTTTGCTTCAGGGATGTAACCCAAAATTTCAAGCCATACAGAAATTCAGGTATGACTTGTATATGAAAGACTGAAGAAATCCGATATTTTCTCTACCATTTTAAGGGAAAGAAACACTTGATTCATTCTGGTAGGAATAAGGCTATGATACCCAGAGGCAAGATTTTGTGTTTTTAAATTCCACGGACCCCAAAATTATTTCAGCATCATTTCACCAATTTCATTTATTTTCCGATATGACCAACCAGGTTAAAGGACGTTAAGCAATGAATAAATGATTTTGTTTTAAAAAATTGAATTGAATTTTTATTAGTGGTATTTGTTTTGAATATTCTACATAAATTTGCATTTTGTGATAATTTGAAAAAAAAATTCCTATAAATAGTACTTTGGGGTGTGGGTCTTTAAAATGTTTGTCACACACAGACACATGCACACAAACATCTTTTTCTAAACTTTGATTTTTAGATTCAAGGAGGCCCAAAACATGTATTTCTGATAAACTTCCAGAATCAAATTACTTCTACTTATTGCATGTAAATAGGGAAGAAAGTAGGAATGTAGAAATAATGCTCTGCCTTTTGTCCAAACAGTGTTTTTTTTTACTTTCTCCATACGCACTACGTACATAGTGTATAGAGAAAGTATTGCACTCCACCCAAAAATTTGATACCAAGATTTCACCGGAATAATATGTTTTAGGGTCCCCAATATAAAAAAAAAAAGCATTTTCACAAAAAGGTCTGTGTGTGTGTGACCGTATGTCTGTGAACACGATAACTCAAAAACTCAGGATAAGGGAAAACCCCGAAAAAAAAAAAACCTTATCTGGGTAACTCACCCTAAGCGAGATTCGAACTCACAACCTTTTGAATGTGAGGCAGACATGCTACCACCACACTACCCAGGCGGGCCAAACAGTGTTTTATTTCACTCCTAATTCCACCACACCTTCTTGCTTTGTTTATCCTGTTTGAAAGATAATTATGACTCCTATCATTTGCAACGTGTGTATTACAACTATAACATAAATACTGAAAAAAACACAACCCCTCCCCCAAACAAAACATGAGTGTGGCAACAACTTATCAAAATAAATTGTAGATTATGCAGCACAGATTTATTAGTTTTTCTTTCGCATAATTTTTGCATCTCTACTTCAAGCATTACATAATGAGGGTTTTATTTTTAAGTAAAACGGCCTATGACATCAATAATATAACAGGATTTGAAATATATTGTAAAACTTGGGTTGCATGTGTGAATATGAGGGGATAGAGATGTTAGTCACCTTCGGCATGACATTAGTAGCAGACCAGAGTAGGAACAGAGATTGTGGAGGAAATAGGAAGAGGCCCCCCTGCTTAGCACTACAAAATAAATAGTCTGAAAAATAACTGCAATAATATGAAGGACACAAAACTGCAGAACAAAAGAACAGGAGTTTACCAAATCAAATGCATATAAAATGACAATATCTAAATAGGAAAAATAAAACGAAACTTGGAGATCAGTGAATTTAATTAAAATTACAATACATGAATGTTCCCATGTGCAAAGAATAATTTAACAGTGAACTTTAGCAACTTTTCGGACATAGCTACAGAAAATGGTCAGACAAAAAGATGAAAGTGATGAAAGTATTCCTATTCTGACTGAAACCTTCCCTTAAATTTAAATTTCACATCATTGTTACTAGCTTATCCAAATATTATATGAAATATCTTGTTTTGGGTTTGAAGAATCAACATGGGAAAATTCGGTTCTTCTTTCCAATTAATGATGCACGATTTTTTCCAACCAATGATAAACGATATTACTGATATATGAATGACTTTGTGACAGTGCTGTGTTTTATCAATTGAAATTAATTAGTCAAGTTCATTTTGTAACACTACATCGCTTACTTTTATTATCGGAAAACATGTTTCAGAAGCCATGTGCTTCCATTGTCAACTCCTTTAGTCGACTTAAGTGATGTAGTGTTACAAAATAGTGTTAGTTTCAATTGAACAGAATTATTTTTTCTTAGTACATATTTAGACTTTCTTATCTAAAACACTTTTGCTATGATTTCATGCAGGAAAATATTTTCTTAACATAACTTAAGCTTTATAATTTTTTATTTATTTAGTTTCCACTCATGTAGCCATACTGAAGAATGCAAAGTAGCCAAATTATCCATCTTGCATTATTTAACACAATGCAGCCAACAGTCTCTTTTTGTCCATAAATTACACTAACTGTATAACCATGTGCACTCCTGTTTCTTTATGATGACACTCACTTGTTAAATAAGCCTAGCCTAAACCTAATGGCTACACTACAGTTATGACAAATCTGCACTTCATTTGTTTAAACATCTATCATCCCAAGGATCCAGTTACCCTCTACATGCACCTCCAATGGAATTTGCAGTATACCATTTTCCATTCATTGATTTCAACGACATGATTGGGATCACCAATTTTCCTTCTTGCAGTGTATTTGGTATTGTTGGAGACCCTGTACACTTAACAGCAATAACTGAACCAGTCAGATATTATCTGTGATTTCACACATTGGTCTCTAACCGAACAATCCATTATTTGTAAGCAAAGCAGTGGACAAGGAAAAAAAACTGCCTGGGCAATAGCTTTGCCTGCTCACACCTTTGCAAACAGATAATGTAACGTTTTCATGTCAAGTTTTAAAAACAATAATAATTGTGGTTAATGTTTAGATAGTTGTTCATCCAAATCTTAAGAGAGGGGCTCTATTTTAACATTCTCCTACCTGCAGCAAAACTCGGGATAAGTACGGTACCACCTCTTAATGGGGTGCAGGACAGCATTAAATTCAGAACATAATATTCTTGTTCTGAGCAGACCCAGATCATATAATAGTTGAAGACAGCCCTCTTTTATCACTGTGGTAAACTGAAGACCTGTTTTACTAATCACATGAGCCAATTCTTAAACTGTTATAATCTCTAAGAATAATGCCAAGAATATACCATCTTTGCTTCTCGAACTACAATAAATTCTGCTCTATTGCACCAGTGTGTTTATAAAGCAATTACAACCGAAAAAAAAAAAAAAAACATGTTAATTGCTTCAATATTATTTGTTGTTCAGATGCCTGGGGATTATTTAGAGGTTGGCTACTAGTGTTACAAGTGATGTGCATGTTGGCTGCTATGCGTAAAGCAATAGAGCTTGTAGTCACTGGTCGCTTCTGTCTGCTTGCACAGGCGTATTTGTCAACCGCTCACCCTTCGGACTTACCCTTATTTACATATCAAATTTTAAGTGTCCCAGCTTTTTCATTGTTCTATGCAATGAAAGCGATTAATATTGAGTTTTATGTCTGTACCATGAAAAGTTTGTATTTCATTAGTGTAGTGTGTCCATTTAAAAGTATTAAATAAACAGCTTACCAGTCACCAGTAGCAGACCTGAATCCAAAGGTTTCAGCAGCACAACTCGTTTGCCCCTATGTGGGCCTGCAAGCAAGATACAGATAGTACCTGGAGTCAGAGTTGGTCGAGTATAGCGTGTGTGATGTGCGAAGCACTTCTTGGCTGGATGAGGTTTAATTCTTGCAAAAAGAAAAAAAATTCATAAAATATTAGTCAACTGGGTTTCTTTTCTACATAGCTTGGCAAAATCATGCAAGCTACCTCAGTGGTAGTGACGAAAGGTTTGCACATCATGGCTATATCACAAACTTTGTTATCAATCATTGGTAGTAGCAATTTATGTTGTTAATACTTCAGCTGTCAAACATTTAAATGCCCACACTACTGCCAATAGTGTTTAAAACTACATAGGCAATTTAAATTTATGGTGCTCATGCAAATATCTTATTCCTATATTTTCCGAAGTGTCTGAAACAAATACTATCATCCCACTTCAGTAACTCTGCCTCAACAGCTATCAGTTAACTTGGTCAACTTACCAAAATGAATCCCTATTCAGTACAGGCTGCTTGCACAATAAGAGCATCGCCAACCCTTGCTGTTGCTAAATGTCCAGAGTAATACTCTTACTTTACTGTGTGTGTGTGTGTGTGTGTGTATGTATATATATAAAAAAAGCGTGAATATAGTCTTTTCTATTGATGGAAGTATAATCACTTATTGCATTAGAAATTAGTTCTGTATTTAAAGCATTGATTTGTCTTCATATATTCAAAGATCACACAAAATCTATTGACTCATTTTTATATACAGTATTACGAAATGTGTCAAGTTATTTTTGGTGTTTCAGTTTGAATCGCTTAACAGAAGGCATGTACACATTTATTACACTACCATAACTGGATGGAAACCAGAGGAACCTTAGTTCAAATCCCAGTTATGGCATTGAATTTTTCATTGTAACTCTGCCTTTCAAACTCGTCCTACCCACGCCTGGTGTGGAAGAAATGATAATGTGAGTTTGTTTATTATGTACTGGTTATTGCAAGAGCTACCACGACAGAGTAATTTGCACTGTGAACTTGACATTTCTGCTCATACTGTCTCTGGGGAAATGTGCCTTGACTGGTGCTTCCAGAATAAGAAGCAAATTGGCAGAGATGGGGTAATATTTGAAATTGACAAGGCAAAGGTTGGCAAAAGAAAATACAATTGGGGCCATGTAATAGAGCGGCAGGGGATTTTCAGAGACATAGGATGTGAAAATCCACTTAATATATTCATGGTGCCCATAGAAAAACGGGACAGTGCCTCTTTTGGTGGCCATAAAAGAAAGCATTCTGCCAGGCAGTGCGATAATCAGTGATTACTGGAAAGCATATAATTACCTTACTGATGTAGATTTTGCCAATCTAATAGTCAACCACAACCTAAATACTGTGGATCCAGATATCGGCGTGCACACACAAAACAACAGTCTAAAGTTCCCCGATATGGACTTAAAAAGGAGCACTACATCTGGTGCATATCCAGATCACTGCCACCGACTGCAAACTCTTCAAAGTGGCTGCGTAACTTTATGCGCCACACCATTTGTAAAAGATAAGAGTTTTGTAGTATCACTGTAGCTGTAACAAAATGTGTTTGCTATTAAATCGGTAAGAGAGGTGTAGTAAGACAGCTGATATTTTCATCTCATGCCTTTCTGCAAACAACTAGCACAGTATAACATAAACATTGGTTTATTTATAAACTCAATGACCTTAATCTACTTTGGGATTAAATTTAAAAACCACAACATGCAGTGGTTTCCCCTACTACAAAGCTGTAAAAACTCACAGAAACATTCTTCTCTGCCACCTACTACCACAATAGAAAATTGTAAATTTATATACACGCAATAATCGTAACCAATTTGAACCTAACTTTGCGCTAAATTTTAAATTCAAAGGACCCAGTGGTTTTGCCTATAGAAACAGATGGATAAGAACTCATAGAAACATATTTCTCCACCACTACAATAGAAAATCAGAATCAATTTCTATACACACACTAATCTTCACTGATTGGAACCTAACCTTGCGCTAAATTTTAAAACCACAGGAACCAGTGGTTTAACCTACAAAAACAGATGGACGGGGAAGAAGAGAAGAAGAAAACCTCACAGAAACATACTCTTCCGCCAACTATTACCGCTATAAATGTATATACACACACACACACTAACCTTAACCTAACATTGCACTAAATTTGAGAGCCATATGACCCAGTAGTTTCTCTGCTAGGAAAAGCTACAAGAACTTGTCCAAAACCACAGGTCCCAATGGTTTACACACACTTCCTTACACATTTAACACAAAAAAGTGGTTAACCACAGAGTACTATAATAGAAATGTAAAATAAAAAAGCTGTTTAAACCAATTAACCTTTTTTTTTCCCCTCTGTAAATTTGTAAAGCATTCATCAGTGTAAAATAGGGTGCCGTAGTTACACTAACCGGTGAATTATTCCTACGGGTTTTCACGATGCGGTAATCCTGCCAAGAGCGATATGACATTCTTGCAAACCAATAGTTACAGAGTATTCTGCTAGCAACAAAACCTACCTTTTTCATTATAAATCCAGTTTTTTGTCCAAGCATTTCAGCATATATACATAAAACCATCTATTATTCATACAATATTCTTTTACATATTATTTTGTAAATATCAGTCATATATACAAAATACCGAACATTTCAGCATGCGCATGAACGTGTGTACAATACAAAAAAACCAAGCTTACTACCAAATCAAATTCAAAATATAAGATCGATTGATCGCTCTTAGTTTCATTAAATTTTTCGAGCAATCCATTTTCTGCATAATTAATGATCTAGTGAACATGGTGGGGGGGTATGGTTTGATACCTTGTTGAATATTTGTCGCATGTGTTACTATGGCTCAATGAGCAGGGGCATTATCCTGTTGGCAGGCAGTTCCCTCTTGAGTTGTCCCTTAAGGCTGTTACTGCAGCACCGAACAGTTATTGTGGTGTGTTTAGGAACAACATGATCATAAATTACCCCAATTTTGCAAAAAACAAGCAACATCTCGATTTTTTCACCAAGTTGAAATTTTTTATCCAATTTATAAACATGTCTTGATAAAGCTTGGTCTCCATACGCCTCCTGTATTATTTGCAGCATTTCTGGACCAGATTTTTTCAGAACACAACACCAACGCTTGTTCTAACTTAAAATCCATGTAGGGTCACAAGCATGGCTTATACAACAGCACATTCAGACAAACTTAACATAATACAGACGTCGCACATATCCCAGCACCAAGTTAGAACCCCCCATTACCATGATTTTTTACAGGCATGTGTTTAAACAAAAAGAAAATAGTTCCTGTTATTTTTTGACACAACCTTACAGTTTGGTGCAACTTTTTTATCTCTATGTGTTTGAGCTGGCATAACACTTCCATTCTTAAGCACAAAGGAGTTATCATTTCAATATACATTTCATTTGTATCAATATAGTTCATAAAGTGCAACTTCTATTTGTATAATGCATATTTTTCATTACTAATTTGGACCTAAATGCAACCCCCCCCAAATTATTTCACTAGAAGGAAATGCACTCTTAAACATATACATTACTTGTAGTTCTGTGACAAAATCAGGTCTTTCACTTGTATCTCCATACCATACAAATTAAATAATAAATAATCTGATGTGTTCCATTCACACGACTTTCTCTACATCTCTGTAACAAATTATTGTTGAAAAGTTATTCTTCTATACATCATGATAATTGATATATCTAAACATTAGCACAAATTGTCCTAATTAGTTGGTTCCTTGCAAGCAGAAGAGTAAAAATATAATGGTTCCATTCACATGTCCTCTAGCTGTTCTGCAAACACACTTTTTATTCAAAAGATTAATCTTTTATCTACATCATATTAATCAAGATAAACGTTAGCAGAATTAGGGCCATTTGTACGAACTTGGAATAAACCTCTGTTAGACGTTATTCCATGGTTATGTGCTAAATTGTGTTGTACGACAACAGAATAGAGACTATCAAGGGAATAAACATGGAATAACTTATTCTGTGATTCCTTGCAGGGATAAGCCGATATTCCGAGAATAGAGTATAAAAAGGAAAATGGCTGCTTGGATATGCGACACAAATTTGATCCATATTTGGCCGATATAAACGATTAATTTCTTTACAATATGTTTTAAAGGACATATACCTAAATGCAATATGTTGTAGAGATAGTCCACTAAATGTACATGGCTGTAATGAGATTAAAGTTGAGAAAGGGTATCACACAGACAACTTGGTGGTTATAAGATAAATATTACAAGAAGATAATTAAAATAAAGTTTCATTTATAAAACAGTAACATCTACCTACAATATTATCATCAAAATACCTCTATTTTATGGAAACAATTAAATTTAATCCAACCCAAGATAAATATAAAATAATGTAGTGCAGCAATTCACCAGCATAATGCATAGCGTTGTAAAGAATGAGGTTACATTTTATTGACGAAATACAAAGGATAGGTTACTTCTAGGGCAATATGCTTCAAAACATAAGATAGCCACAAGTGTTAATGTTAGCAACATTCTGTACTATATTCAAATTTTGGAGGTTATGTGTAAGGTTAAAAACAATAACATAAGCTTTGTGATGTAGGGAGGAGATGCCCAGATTAAAAGACACCTTCAGAGCTCGTAAATCTACTATATTATTTTACAATAAATTCATAATTTTTCGTATTATATGCTGTAGGTTTATAGAGACAATTTTGATTGAATAGAGAATACCTTCCATAAAATATAATTTTCTCGGTTTTATTGGTTTGGTTGACAATTTCTAGCTGCTGTATTAAATATTGCCATCATCAAAGTGTGAACTGTAATGGGAACGGTTTAATGTACTATTCGACAAAACTACTAATATTTCTGTTGGTTAATAACACCTGTATAGTAAATTGTTTTTGTACTTATCTTAGTGCAACGATTCAATTATGCATATCTTAAGTTGATAGTGGCATTGGCAAAACTAAAATGTAATTTTCAAAATTCACTTCCTAAGTATTTTAATGAATAAAATGCAGAAATCAGGTTAAATACGTTAGCTGTTTTGAGTACAGAAACGGAAATATGTCATATATCAGCACAAGATACAACTTTGCACATACGGTAAGGTTTCACTCACATACTCCTAACCTATCGCAAGAAGTCATAGCATACATGTGTGTTTATGTTTTGTAAAGTATAGCAATTCTACATCCGAACACGCTTGTGAACATTCATAATTATTTCATAGTACTGTAAGTAGTTAAAATAAGAAATAATACATAATTTAAGAACAGCTGATTGTGAAAACAATGCAAATTTTTAGCAAAATAAAGCAGTAATTACGTATCAAGTTGGCCGTGAATGACTCGTAATATAGCCAACATTAGTTTTAAATTTACAGCAGAATAGATATCTAAGGAATAAAATTGCATCGTACAACCCGGCACCACATGTATACCGTGAAGTGTATTCTAAGAATAACTATTCCAGGATTTATTCCAAATTCGTACAACCAGCCCCTAGTCTTTTTACTATTTCTATTTATTTAAGCTAAGCTGTATATGACTGTTCAGCCCTGGCTCTTTATCGGTCATACTCATATTTTACAACAGTTTATTAATTCTAGTTTATTACACCATTTAGTCTATTTACTGTCCATAACCATTTATTTTTCACTTTGTATAAGAACTGTCCAATCTTCTTACTGTCTTTTTGAAACATTTCAACTACAGCTACATTTCTATTTTGAACCATTTCTTATTAATATACTATCTTCGCCAAACTTCAGTCCCTTTACATTTTAATAATATATGTTCCATATTTTGATTTCCGCCACATATAGGACATTGGTTTTGTGGAATACCCTTCCTTAAACCCTTCAACCTCCATACTCCTGCTTTCAGCTATGCAATACCTCCTCATTCCTCTTTATTTGTTACATCTATACACTTTTCCCTTCCTCATGAGTCTTTCATTGGTACATAAAAAACTTCCTATTTTCAACTATCTCACTAAATATTTTTTGTAATTCTATATCGTCAAATCTTTTCCTCACCAACTTCCAGAAATTTTTCACATTATTTTCTCTTCTTATCCACATTTCCCCTAATCCATTACTTTCCTAGTTATTTTTGAGACAGTCCACCCATTCTTTGTTCTTTAAACTTTTCTCTTGATATACTAAACGCTGTTTTAACAAATTCCTTTCTTCCAATGTCAGTATTCTACACCAAAATTTCAATGCCCTTTCCATAATCTTTCCCTTGCTTGCCACTCTACCCAGCTCTATTTTTGCTACCTGCCTAACAGCTACATTTGGTAACTCGAAGTATTTCTTTGCAAAATTTCCTATACACCTCATCTATAACTTCCCATCCTCTTACTAATCCCCATACTTCTATCCCATATAGCATTTTTGCCTCAACCACCATATTGTACACTTTTTTACTTTTTCTAGCCTCGTATGTACAATGTACATAGGGATAGAGAAGTATTGTATTCAACCCAAAAATTTGATACCAAGATTTCACCGGAAATGCATATTTTAGGACCCCCTGTATAAAAAAAGAAAAAGAAGAAGAAAAAAAAAAGAAAAAAAAAAAAAAAAAAAAAAAAAAAAGCATTTTGAGAAAAAACGTGTGTGTCCGCCCGTGTGTCTGTGAACATGATAACTCAAAAACGAAAAGTAGTTAAAATACCAAACTTGGTATTTAAATTTAATATCTTCCAGAGATGCGACACGAAGATTTTGAGAAAAATCCTCCCACCCCAAACTACCCTTTACATGGAACTTTTTTCGAAAATTTTCATTTTCTCAAAAATGGCTCTAACGATTTTGATTAAAATATTGTATATTAAAAGATATCTACCTGACAAATAAAATGTATATCTTGAATTTTCTGGGAATAGCTTCTAAAGACCTGTTTATTCTGGATGAATTTTGCTTAATTTGGCATAACTAGTAAACCGTAAGAGATAGACGAATACTTACTATAAAAAAAAATGTATGTTTTGTTAAAACACGACATATACATTTTTTCGTGGAGCTTACCATTTTCGTGATATTCATTGTTATTAGTTTCAGTTGTAAAGTACTTATACTTTTCTCAGACTGGAGTGTCCGTTTTTCTTTTGTTCTACTCCTGGCCAAGAAAAGAAGCGATTTGTAATGACAATCACATAACGACAGCTTTTAAAACATTTGACTATCGATTTAGCCTAGTGTATTCCCTTATTTTCTTCCTACTTATAACGAACTAAGTAATAAGAGCATTGTGCTGTACACCTCGATTAGCAAGGTGCAGAAAGAAGAATAATCTTATGTAAGAAGTTTGTAGAACGGCTAGAGAAAGTCATGTGAGTGTAACACATCAATCTTTCTAACTATCTAATTCCATCTTTCATACTTGTTCAGTTTTTTTGAACACTACAATCTGTGTCTTGTCCTGGTTCACTTTTAAACTGCATTCTTTACAGTAATTATTTAATGCTTACAAGGATTGTTTTAATTGCACCTACAACTAGATCATCTGCAAACAGTAATCCTGGAATCTGAATATTATTATTGGCATAGTTATTATTCCTCCCAGTTTCCATTAATACAGCTATATAGAGATTAAATAGGACCGGGACTTAACTTACATCCTCGTCTAAGACCTTTCTCTTGTTACAACCCCTTCACCACTCTTATACAAAATGTATTTTCTTTATATAATGTTCTAAGGGTGTGCACCATTTGTTTACTCACTCCTTGTCTTATTACTAGCTTCTTGTAAGTAGTAAAAGGGAATAAGGAAATGCACAGATTAAAGAAGTCTCATCCTTTAAGTTCAGTCGCTATGTGAAACAATTGAGGTTCGGTACAATCGAGAAATGAGATGAAAGATGTCTTCCTATTTATAAAAAAATTTAAGTGGCTAAAATTGAAACCAATAATCCAGAGTATCTTGAAAATGGGTAGCTCTACAAAAAAGTATATAGCATAAATTGTGTTTTAACGAGATTACATTATTTGTGTAGTAAACTTTTGTATATCTCTTATGGTTTACCAGTTATACAAAAGTCATCCAAGATGAAGAGGTCTTCAAGGTTATGCCCAGAAAATTCAAGATATACATAGAACATTTTTGAGTTGGGTTTATAACACTTTAAGTATCACTTACATACTGTTCTGCCAGATCAGTTTTGAAACCCCGTGGGTTTCAATGTCAATGGTTTCCAACTGAATTTCTCCTGCATGTTCTATGTTGAGATAAGTCAGTCACTGGTGATTGAGTGATGAATTTCCAGAATGTGTTTTGTGGCAGCAATTAAAAGTTGAATGTGTAGCATTGGTTTTTAACAATGTGGATTTCCTCCACATTGACGTCAAGCTCTGCTGCATATCTGGCAGATTTGATAAAGTTTGGTGCTATTTGTGGTTAGTAACCAAAAGTGGTGCACAACGGCTGATTTGTCAGTTTATTTACATTTTACTATTCTCAAATGTTCTTTTTAGTCTGACAGTTCCAAAACACCCTTTCATAAAAACTGTTATTAAGATACATTTTTTGTCACAAAAATATTTTGAACATAAGGTGTTTTAATCAAAACTGCAAATAAGCAAGTTCAATCCTTTAGATTGTTATTTCTGGGGACATTTGAAGAGTAAAGTATAACATGACATGGTTGCTATCATTGATGATCTTCGCACATGTGTGTATGAAGCAGCCCTAGAGATTGGACAGAACACAGAAGCTCCAACAAGGGTAGAGCAAAATTGGCCAAGAAGATGCATTAGATAGATTCTAACGGGACAAAATTTTGAACATCTAATGTAAATCAACATATAGGTTGATGTTGCAGTTATTGACCAAAATATCCTGTTTAGCAAAGATGTAGCTTTGATTTAATTATTCTCAATACACCTGAATGAGGTATTTCCATAATATATTTGAATTTGCTTTATCTTTGATCAGACTAAATCTTATGCATAGCCTCTAATACAGATTTTAGTTGTCTATGAATACAATTGGATAGCATAAAAGAAAACACCCCCAGCCTTTGCAAGTGGCAGTAGCTGATACACATGGCAAACTGATTTCGAGCACTAAACAAAACATTAGCTTAACCACCAACCAAACATTTGGCTCTAGTCCTACTCTGTAGCCAGACTGTACAGACATTATATTCAATAATGTTCAATTATCTCCTTGGACTTTTATTATACTTCATAGTTGGATCTCCCAGCATGCAAAATCTGCACATTCACACCTAACACCCTACATAGTTTACTCAACTGCTAATAAAACCTTTATAAAACATTCGGTAAAGCTATACGACGGTTCCACCACCCATATACTGGCATGCGTGCGGCACGCACACACGCACTAAGTTGTTCAGATGTGAAAGTTGCCAGATTGCCAAAATGTTTACTTCTTCTTGAGAACATTGGGGTTTTAGCTTCACAGATTCATCGTCTATCCTGTCGCCTTCGGCCGCAGCTGCTACACTCCTCAACTTATAAAAAATATCCCTCAGCTACGCATTGCGGCTTAGGGCCCTCCACGTTGGGCTATGATTTGCAGCTTAGGGCCCTAAATGTTTATAACAGGCCAGTGAGTAATTACAATGTGGCTCTAATGACGAAATAGCAAAAGTACCCGCATATAGAAGTAATGCCAAGTGGTGGAACCATTGTATACTAATAATAAACATTCTGCCAGTAGAAGTCAAGGTGCTAAGCTTTGAATTTATTAAATACATACTTGTCTGATGTTGGGTAGTAATTCCTTCGTTTCTTAATAAGAACAACACGTTTCTCTCCATTCTTCTCTCCTCCTATTTTCTTTTCAACTGATACCGGCCTTTTAGGTTTCACCTGTGAAAACAAGATTAAAAATAAAATGAAACCAGATAATTTCACTGTCAGTATAGTACAAAATACTACCTAGGTCTGTATCAACAAGCAGTTTCTCTTCGATACCTATAGTCCAGTGAAGTATGTAAACGTGAAAGCAGTATTGCAAACCGCATTGGGGTTAAGATGCCCAGACTCCTCGGCTACTTTATCGTTCAGTAAGACCGTTAACTGTAGGTTTGACTCCTCTACTTCTAAATACTGTCCCACGACGAATCTTTGCTTCTAGGACCCTCAACATGGAGGGTGGTATTTAAGTCACCTGTGGTTCTGAACAGCGATAAACCGCTTTAATAACCGCCATCGGCAGGAAACATTTGCCATCTGTTTCGGCTCATTACTATAGGTATCGAAGAATGTCCTAAATAAGCGACCTACCTTCTTTTCAGTTTTCTTTCCGACGAATTTGTATAATGCCTTCTTGTGGTACATGCGGCTTCGGCTGAAGCGATATACACCATTACCAAGATCATAATTCCTGGGTTTGCCATGTTTTCTATCACCTGCCTTGGGTGCAGGTTTAAGTTTTACAGGAGAAGATTTTGCAGCTTCAGCAGTTTTAGCTGCTGTAGGTGCAGCTTTTGCCTTTGTATCCGCCATCCCTAAAATAATGAAAACAATGTCAATTTATCCCGTGATTCTAACTCCACTTTGCCAGCACCTCAATCCACATGCTGTGACATTGAGAACAAATAATTCCTCTTAATGGAAAAAGAAACTTATTACAGTAGTACTAAACCAAACTACTGTTTGCACGGTTTATGATAAACACTAATAATAATGTATTTAAATTAATAATATTTAGGATTACATGGATATAAATGTTTACCCTCTTACCTCCTTACACGTAACGCTGCACTACACGAATAAGAGAGCCATCTACCGCTATTGAAAACAATCGGCTTTCATTTAGTGCAAACTCTAACATCGAACATTTCCCTCTCATTCAGCAAAGAAAATGATAATGCGGTATAAATTTTATTTTATCTTATATTTGATGTCTTGGTGGCCATTTATAATGTTTTATAGTTAATAGTATTTAATATTGGATTTATTTTTCAAATATCACCTCAATAATGTCAATAAAATATTATTAGTATCATTAAGTTGGTGACGAAGTGACGTTACAAATGGCTTCTGCTAGAGGGGCTAATTCTGCAGCCGATGGATATACAAGATTTAACGATGAAATTGGAAACGTCGAAGGATCTTATCAAACCAATAATACCAGTAAGGATAATAAATGTTATAGCACTTTCAATTCCTTTATAAGTTGAAAATGTAACTTCTTCATTTGTCATATTTCCAAATCGAACCAGTCAACCATTACGAATTGACTTTGACATTTAAATCTTTTTTATGTTACAGAGCATAATGTTTCCCAGGCAGCGGATTTTCCCAATGAGATAGGTAGTACATCAAGTTTAAATCGTGATGGATCTTCCGAAAATGGAGTAGAGCTTAGTGGGCCGGATGATATGCACGTAGATGCAGAGCAACATTGGGAGATGAATTACCATGAAGCTGCAATATTCCTTGAGGTTGTTTTCTGCCCCTTGAATTCTTAATGCCTAAGAATTTTTTGTGAACTTAATTTTAATATAAAGTTATCAATTAGCTTGCTTAGTAAAAGCTGTTGTCACCACTTTCCTTCCCTTAAGAATTTCTTTGTTCTTTCATGCTATATTAAAGACATTTGCTTTAACTAATTTAAATCTGCTTTGCCCCTCCCCAAAAAAGGACAAACATATTGCTGCACAATTTTTGAAAAATACTAATACTTTATAAGATCATGGATAAATATTAATAGAATCATTTGTGAATTTCAGGTATGCTTGAATCGTTTAGGAAATAATCCTAAAAGTTAATAGAAATTCTTATTTTTGTACCAATTTCAATTCAAATTTGACGTAAGTTTACAAATTCTCTTCATACTAAAATATTACATTAAATATCTACACATGCAACATTTTTTTCAGATCTCTATATTGATTTGTTTATTTAATTATAGGTCCTAAAGAGCCAGAGACTCACTTTAAGGACAGAACATTTATAAAAAGAATATTTTTGGCAGCAGTAAACTAATATCACTTTTACAATTACACATTATAGGTGTTTCCCACAGTTTTTCACTTATTTGAGCTAGTAATGAAGTTTGTAAATATGTTTTTGTTATACTCTCATATATAAGACTTCAGCACTTGTGCAATAGTTCTTGAGTTGTATCATGAATTTAAGCAGATGTACAAAGCAATGCTAACTGATGCTGCTCAGTAACTCATTCAACTAAGAAAATATTAAGCTGTATCTACCAATGGTATTAAGGCATCCAAACAATGCTGTAATTAAAACTGTTGAAAGTGGAAGAAAATTAAATAATTGTAGTCAAGGGCATTCCTGAATATTTTTGAAGTATGAGTAACATTTTTTTCAAAACATGTTTGAAACTATATAATTGTAATACTATTGCAATTTGTTTCTAACTGTTATTGAACAGAAAAATAAAACTTAGGGCTCACTGCGGCAATAAGTTGTGGCATTTAAGCTTGTGGTTGGCTGTTCTGAAATAATGCTACAGTAAATGGGCTTTATTTTATTTTAGTTGCCTAGTTTAATTACATTCTTGGATTTTAGGGAATGTCCGCAACTACTTATTCCCCAATATCCAAGTCATTGATCTTACATTAAATGTTATATTTTCAAGTATGATCTTTTGAGTACTTGATTTGAAACTTTAGTTATTTTAAAAAAGTAAAGTCAATAGAGCAACTGCTCTTCTGTGCCCCCCCCCCCCCCAAAGAGATGCCCTTGACTGTATTCTCAGTGGATATAGATAAACATTTCACTGAATCTGTTTTACTCTCTTTTATGTAGGAAGGTCAGAATAATGAGAAATTTGACTCCCATCCGCATAATTCTGATGCTCTGCCAGCTTACTTATTGGTCCACAATAGATGGTATTATGGGCTTGATCTGGCAACATCACTCATTTTATTGCTGTTAGCCTTTGCAGAGGATCCAGCGTTACCACTCTTTAAAGTAAGTTTGTGAGCTTGACTAAGGAAACTGGAGTAAATGTTAAATAAGAGAGAAGAAATGTCAGTTTTTTGTAATGTATGATTTTTTTATTTTTTTTATTAAGCATTAAAGTAACCTGACCTCCTTTTACTTAGTTTTTCACTATATATTAAAATTATTTTATTACAGATTTTTTTCTGTTTATTATTAAAAATGTCTTGGCATTATCCAGTGTTTTAAGATGAATATTTACCATGCCTACTATGTTGTATAAGAAAATAATATTTTAATCTGAATGTTTTAGTAATTATGCAGAAAAAATAAGTGAAATCCGGTGTTATTGGTAGATGGTTTTATAGTGATTATCAGAAACATATGCTGCAACCAAGTTCTGAAAGTAATAATCACTCCATCTTTTTTTGAAATGGATAACTTGTCATTTTGTGTCCATTAAGCAAATTAAGACTCTTTATCTTAAGTAATTAAATCACTAGAGTAACTAAACTCAACATGTATCGGGAACTGCTTTGACTGTCCTCAAGAATCTTTAGGTATGCTTTGCATGACAAGAGAGAAGATCTGAAATTTTTGTTGCAATATTCCTCTTCTCATCCCACTGTTACTCTTACTAATTCTACCTGAAAAGACCGCTATATTACGTTGAAAATAGAATTAAATTTTATGGCAAGAAGCCCATTTAATGCCATGATAGCCAACACATTAGGAGCATAGTTTTATGTGTAAATTATTTTTTCCCATCTTTAGTATGCAGTTTGCATCATGTGCAATTTAATCACTTTACCAATTAATTATTTTGAAACTACGTTTTAATTAAAGTTTTAATTTTCTCTAGAATAACTTTAAACAGAATGGGGATACCTAGTAAATAATATTATTTGTTTTGCAGCTTCCAGTTGGAGTTCACGGCAGTATTGAAATTCTAGCACTTTCTATTATTGGTGTGGAATTAGCCCTAAAGTTGCGATGGATTGGTTGGAAGACTATTCTGAAGCACAAGCGAACCATGATTAAGGTATTGCCAACATCTAAATATATGATTTTCAACTAGGAACATTGATAAAAACATTTTAAGGGAGATAAAAGATTGGAACTAGGCAACAAGAAAACATTTGTATGTAAGTTAAGTAAATAATAAATACTGTCTTGGTTAGAAGAACAATAAAGTAAAATTTGACCTCTTTGATGCTAAGATATGAGTATTTTCTTGGTCCAGATTATTTTGGTTGAAAATATATTTATTTAGTTTCTGGAGTGCAAGTTAATTACCGTTTCTCAGCATATAAATAAAAACAAAATTATATGTTGAGTGATAAATTTCTTTTTTAATGCTTCACTTATAATAATAATTATGGCATTGAAACTGGTATGTGGTGAAAATATTCAAATCCAATGTTTTTAAGAATCCATCTTCAAATTCAGTGAATAATGTTTTCTACAAACTGAGCATTGATATAACAAGGTTTGTACTAACATTTCATAACTATTACATACCTGTAATGTAAAAGAAAGTTTTTCTCAGATTTTCTTGCTTGAAGTCCCTATATCTGTCGGCGAAGAACTTTGTACAATGAAAATGCCATTTCCACATCAGGCATACATGTGCATTTGAAAAATAGCTTGGTTTCTTAGCAAACAGTTTGTTGCTAAGTTGTAACCAGGATTTACAATTCAAGGCAGTTCAAAAAAGTGGATGATTTTCTTGATACAATCATCAGAAAATAGCACAATGATAGTGTATCTTGTACATTTAAAGAATATATTACTATTTGTGCAATTTGTATATAAATCATTATTTATGTTGTTCTGTTATTCATATATTGTTAACATTCACTACGATTTTACATAGGAATTACCTTTGGTTTCATCACAATAAAAATATTTTTAGAATAGTCTGTGTTTGCCACAGTAGTGATATAGATATACAGGATGTTGCTAAGATGATACAAACTTGCAGAAGTAAGGAAGAAAGGTAAGTGTATAAATTTGGGATGAGGAACCCAGTCCAAAAATTGCCAAGTCATAGGTTATAAGCTAATATTGTTTTAGGATTCCTGTGAAAATAGAATAAGAGATTTAACAACTCTATTTGTAGATGTAATAATCTTGTCACTATATTAAGGAATTAAGAATACTGTAAATCATGAGTATACCTGGTAAAGAACACAAGATCTGTACATAGCTTAGTACAATTAAATAAATAAAGAGCAAAATCTAATCTTAAACCAAAAACAGATACTGTTTTTAAAGATTCACATTTTCTTCAAAGTCTAGCTTAAGGATTATTTATTCACGCATTATTGTTTCATATTTTTCCAAGCCATTATTTGTTATACTTGTTCACTAATAAAGCACAGTGCCCATTATGAGGGGAAATGGAAAATGACCTACATTTTATTTTAGGTTGTGAAGAGATGAAATTATGGAGGAACCAAATGGTACCAACTAGGTGGTTGCGGTTACCAAGAGAAATAATTAAAGTGAAATTAGAAGGTCTAAGAATACAGATGAGATTAGAAAGTTGGGGGAATTGTTAGGAAAGACTAAAGAGAAATATAACAGAAGAATTCTTAAATCCATAATTGGAAGGATGCCTATTGGTATATTTAAATACAAGGGAGTTAAAAATTATGCAGATAGTGAACTTGGTGTATAAGATATTAATAACCATGGTGTTTACTTATATTTGCACCAGTGGCAACTCAAATGTGAATATACAAGTTGTGTTACCAGAAGAAAGAGGTGATGTATATGTAATAGAGTTAAGCTGTATAGTAATTACAGTTATGTATGTTGGAAGTGAAAAAATAAATTCAAATTAAGCACAGTCATTTTGGGATGGGATTGTAGGTTATTCAATTGGAGGTGAAAATATTAGCCTTTAAATTCGCTATAGACTTCACAACTATAACATGTATCACTGTTTTTGTAGTGTCCTTGAAATCTGACTAGTTTAATGCATGAGTGAAATGTAGATGCAAAATTTAATGTGTATTTTTAACAAAATAACTACTTCTCTTTTTTTGCAGTGCGTAACTCTTGGAATTATGTTTATGGAAGCCGTTACAGTATTGGTTCGACAGTCATCTCATTTTAGAGTGACCAGAGCCCTTCGCCCCATATTTTTGGTTGATACCAGACATTGCGGAGGGGTGAGAAGATTCATAAGGCAGATATTTCAGTCACTTCCCCCAATTCTTGACATGATGGGGCTGCTTCTGTTCTTTGTCACCATTTATTCTCTGCTTGGCTATTTCCTGTTCTCCGATAATCCAAATGACCAACATTTTACCACATTACATGACAGCTTTGTCAGCATGTTTGTTCTGCTCACAACTGCAAAGTAAGTAATAAAAAGGGATAAGTATAAAGCATCAAATTATGTTCCTATAACTAGGATGAGCAAATGAACATTGCTCTAAACAGGGACTCTGAAGTTCTAAAATGTAGAACTTTGCACCAAAATGTAGGCATCTTGCTGAGCAACATTAACTCTGTTGTTATGATATCTACTTACAGTAACTAAACTTAACTGCACCTTGACTAGGCAATGATTCTCAGCCAGGTTACTGCAAAACTTACAAGTACAAAGTGCTGTTACTTTGCAAACATAAAATAATGCTGTGGGAGAATATGAATTCAAAGCAGGTAATCAAATTTTTAGGTTAAAAAATCAGAAGAAAATAATAAAAAAGACACCATAAGGGTGATAACTGTGGACAGAAAAGCACATATGAGGTATCTAGATGCAAATCACAGACATCCTTATTGTAGCCAGACAAAAAATGCAGCAATAGAAACATTTCAAAAGTTAAAAGACGAGTCTGCACAATTTGGACTAGTGATAAATATGGGAAAAGCAAAATATTTAAAATGTATTAAAGAATCAAACAAACTGGAAGATTTAATGATAAATAACAATACTATCAAAGCTGTAAACTTTTAAATACCTTGGTTCTACAGAAAACAATAACAGTTCAATAGAATAAGTAAAAGAGAGGATAACACAGGGAGATAAAGTATAGTTTTATGTTTAATAATTTAAATAGTGTGATTTACTGCTAAATGGATCATTTTGGGTGAATATTGTGATAGTAATATAGAGTATATGAATATGCATAGGGATTAGGTAAACACTCAGAATGTTACCAGTGTCAATACTATGCAAAGAAAATGTATATTTTTCAATTATGTTTTTCAATGTAACATATTTTGAATTTTTCACAAGCACCCAAACATCAGGTTTAATTGTAATGCATGTATGCAAAATTCAAGAGAACAGTGACCTATATATAATAATAAAAAAGTATTATTTTTTAAATTGCATTCAACAAAGAATATATTTTGTCCTGTGATTTAAAATGTTCTAATTTTGTTAACAGTTTTCCTGATGTGATGATGCCAGCATATGCAAAGTCCAAATGGTTCTCTGTGTTTTTTATTTCTTATTTGTGTACTGTGCTGTACGTGCTCATGAATTTGGTAAGTATTAGAATGTTATTTTCTCCGAAAGGAAAAATTCTGATGTGTAACAGTCAGATAATTCTCTGTGTTACTTATTTTAATGCATGTGTTCTACAAGTAATTCATAGTAAGGTTTATTTTTAGCATGACATTTCCTGTAATAGGTGTTCGTCTACCTTTTATGATTATTTACAATTCAGCAAAAATAAAGAAGACTTCATTGTTATTTAAGATGAACATTTTATTCATAACTACCAATATTTCAAATATAGTATGATTTAATAGAAAAATTAGATTTTTTTAAAAAACAACAAAAAAGATTTTGTGTAAAAGATTGTTTGTAGACTGGTATATGTATGGAAATTCGATATTAAGCTTTATGTTTCTCCCTTCTTCCCTCCCTCTCAGAAGCGGTAGCAAAAGATTTTACAGTCATGATAATATATTTTTTTTTTTTTTTTTTTTTTTTTTTTTTTTTTTTTTGGTAGCTTAACATCCTTTAACCAGGTTGGTCACATCGGACGATAAATGAAATTGCTGAAATGATCTCGAGGTCCATGGGGCTTAAAGTTACCCGACATTCGTCTTCTCATTTTTTTCCAGCTATATTTGAGGTATTAATTTGTTGAGTTGGTTTTTTAACACTACTTCACTTACATTTTTATTATCAGGGGCTAGTTTCGGAAGCCTATGCTTTCATTTTCAACCTCATGGGTCCAACTGTCGTTGCTGGTTGCATTTGCTTGTGTTCTCTTCTCTGGTGGCAAAATGATGAACTTCTTAACTAAGCTGTCATTTCACCACCAGAGAAGAGAACACAAGCAAACGCAACCAGCAACAACAGTTGGATCTGTGAGGTTGAAAATGGAAGCATAAGCTTCCGAAACTAGTCCCTCACAATAAAAATGTAAGTGGCATAATGTTAAAAAACTAACTCAACAAATTAATACCACATATAATTTGACCGTCAAACATCAATCAACAAAGATGTCTTTAAAATTTTGTTGACTCTACCATAACACTGTGATAGCATTGTGTGCCTGCTGGGAGATCTGGTACTAGGTACACTCAGCCTCATAGAAGCCCATTATTATTAATACTGAAATCTAGTTTTTTTAATCCTTAATCATTGTATTCTGTATGTGTGATTTCTTTGGATTTTGTCTGCAGATGTTGGCAGTAGTATATGAAACATTTACAAGAATAGAACGTGAAAAGTTCCGCAAACTCCTACTTCACAAGCGCAAGGCTTGTCAGCATGCATTTAGGTTATTGGTGTCCAAACAGAATCCTAGCAGAATGAGGTTTAAGCATTTTGAGGGTCTTATGAGATACTATGCTCCTAAAAAATGTAAGTTGAGATATAAAGATTATTGTATTGGCTGGTTTCACCAATTTTTATTGCTGCCCTAATGCTCCTTAAATTTTTAATGATTCATTAACTCATATTATTCTTCAGGAAATATTGTTATGGTTACTAAGAGTTACCTTATAGGCAGTGAAATAGAATTGCCATTCAAGATTTGTATGACACTGTTGATTTTCTTATTCTTATTGGTGCGTTAGATTGTACATACAGGTTAATTTGGGAATTATTTAAAAACTCAGATGTGTTCCATTCACACAACTTTCTTAACTGTTCTGCAAACAAACTGTTTTTACAAATTATTATTCTTCCATTTACTTCATGCTAATCAAGATAAACATTATCAAATATGGTTGTATTACTTAGTTCCTTATAATTAGAAAGGAAATAAGGGAAAAACTAGGCTAAAGTGAGAGTCAAATCTTTTAAATGCTGTCGCTATGCGATTGATATTCAAATTCAGTTCACTTTGGATAGCCAGGAGTGAAATAAAAGACACCTGTTTGAGAAAAGTATAAGTCTTTTAAAATTGAAACCAATAACAAGGAATATGTTGGAAATGGTTAGCTCCACAATAAAAAAAGAGTAGGATATAAATTATGTGTTTTGATGAGATCTACAGTTTTTGTGCAGTAAGTTTCTGGCTATCTCTTACAATTTACCAGTTATGCAAAAGTCATCCAGAATGAACAGCACTTCAACGACTATCCCAGTAAATTCAAGATACATTTAATTTGGTACATAAATATCTTTAATATACAGTATTTAAATCAAAATTGTTAATGAAACATTAATAATTAATCATTATTTGAGAGAATAAAACCTTTATTTAAATTTTTCCATGTAAAGGGTAGCTTGTGGTGAGGGATTTTCTTGAAAGTCTTCAGGTCATATTTTTGGAAGGTACTTTACTTAAATATTAAGTTTGGTATTTAACAGATTGTTTATTTTTGAGTTATGCTGTCCACACACACATGCACCTTTTTCTACAAATACTTTTCTGTAATTAGGGGGCCTCAAAACATGTAGTTCTGTGAAATCCTGTTATCAAATAATACTTTCACTATTATGTACGCACAAGTGCGTACATAATACTTCCTGCTGCCAAGAAGTTACTTTTATGTACTATCTTCAGAGACATATTTTTGCTACCAAGCGGCAAAAGTAATCAGTTACAAATAACAAGCTTTCCATTTATGCTATGAAAAATTTAGCTGTTGATAAAAGAAAGAAAAAAACAACAATGTTGCCTTTAAAGTTTAAAGATGAGCTAGTAAATGAAATGTTAGCCTATTAAATTTGGTGAAACTGGCTGTAAAGAAAGAAATAATTTATTTTGAGCAAGAATGACTGGTTGAAGGCTTGCTATAATTGTGTTTGCTTTTTACTTTGTACACAGCTCCTAGGGATGTAGTATTAATGTTCAAGCAACTGAACAAGTCCGGCAGTGGCTGCCTCACCTTGGAAGAATTTTACTGTGTGTACGATGCCGTCATGTTGAAGTGGGAGGCGCAGTTTTCTCAGATCCCTTGGTTTCATACTACATGGGCTCCAATGCAGACCTTCTGTCAAATTACACATGATTTTGTCACCTGGAATTACTTTGAACACATTGTCTGTAAGCATACCTTAGGCATGCAGAATCTATGCTCTGCTTTGCTTGAAGAAATGCATGCTAAGCTAACATTTCAGTGGCCATCTGCATTTAGATAATAGCCAGCTTCAGTTGGTGATCGGTAGATAAGGCATGAAATAATCAATATTTTTGCTGGTGAAGGGCATTAGAACCTCACTTAAGCAAACTGTGCATTCTGCTTACCAATCAGAACAAGTGATGAGAAGAATTCATTCTGTAACAATAATCTTAAGTGAAACATTTTGCCAATAAATCTCCAGAATGAAACAAATCCAAATTTCCATAGTTATTCCCCCCTCACAAAAAACAGATGTATATAGTTACCCAAAGTGGAATGCTTTTATACCAGTGCTATATTTTTTGTAATGTATGCAGCTTGAAAGTCATTCATGGCTTGCTGATTTCACAATAGAAACATATAAACTTTTGTAAATTGTGTATATATATATATATTAAATATAAATGTGCTTAATTGCTTGCAATTTTCTTCAACCATATGCTAATATTCATGTTTTTCAGTGTTGCTTTAAGTGTGCTTATAGCTATGCTTCTATGCAAGTGCTGTTTATAAACTTATTTATTTTTGGTCCCTGCATAGTTTATCATTTTTACTGTGTAAATGCACTATACACAATTGATTTTAATAAATCAAAAAATTGAACTCCAACAAAAACTCAAAAGTAAAAGAACTGAAGCCTCAGAAATGAGAGTTGATAAATTGTTCTTCCACACATGCCATGCATAAATTTAAGTTTAAAAGATAGAATCAGACTGAAAATTCAGTGTCATAGCTGGGATTTGAGCCACAGAATTTTGACTTGCCACTCCTATGCTCTAACTTAAGCTAGCATGGCAATATACTGGCACAACATTAAATTGCCCGACTGACTCACATTTTTCCTGATAAACCACAAGACATTCTCAAATTTATTTTGAAATAACATACTCCAATGGCAACTTACAATTTTGCATATAGGTACTTTAAGTAATCAGGCTTCATACTTAACCATTATTAGGTCAGTAAATTGAAAGATAAAAATCAGACTGAAAAACTCAATATCATTGCTAGGGTTTCAAGCAAGAATCTTCGAAAAGTAGATTTTTAAGACAAATAGCTGGATATGATTTATGAGACTGCAAAAGCACTGGGTGGAACTGCACAACTGGTGTTTTAGAATTTGTTGATAAATACTAAAATGATCGGTTAAATCATCTTAACAGAGGTATTAAACGTTTCCCAGACAACTACGTCGGATATAGAACAGTTTTCATGAGAATGAAACAAGCCATTTTAGTATTTGTTATGTAGGCACTTTTAAGTGTCAGGAAGATGTTCTTTTTTTCTTGCTATGCTATGTCTTGTTTCACTAAGCATCTCTGTCAAACAGTAGGCTATTTAGATGAAAGAGCAATCCTGAGGTTAAATCCTAAAATAAAAATTGTAAGACTGCTTCCATGGTTGAGCAATCAGATTTCTGGCTTCCCAACCCAAAAATCCCAAATTCAATTTCAGCTGGCAGAGGGAATTTTCTTTAACTAGGTTTTTACCCGTACCTCCACGGAGTCTGAAACTGTGACTCCGTTTCTTAATAAAAAGTAATAAAATGAATGTTAATATACTTATGGTTAATTGGCTGGAAATACCAAACCATCAATTACTTCTTGATTCAAAGTTTCCAATATGGCTATAGAAGTTAAAAGGGATTGTACAAATGAAACAGATGCAAAAAAATAATGAAAAATAGTAATTTGTAGCATGTGAACAGTTTGCAAGTTGAATTCAATAAGCTGATAGCTAAAAACTAATTGGAATTAACACTGTGAAGCACTGAGTCGATGCCTTGATGATGCCTTCAACGGAAGGTGAAATGCGTTGGGATAAGTTTTAGGTATGTGAAGCCATAGAATGTCTGGTTGACTCAATCTGTATTATTTTATAAGCTGATAATTGTTATACCATTTCATGTAATGAACAGGGTCTTTCAAAAGTCACTTTAAACCTCTATAAATATTATAATATTTGAGAAAGGATAAGAAACAAAAGAAGTTGTATACTGGGCTTTTTTTATTTCTCCATATGCATATATACAGTTTTGTTGAATAAAACATAAGTAATTTTATTCATATGGCTATAAGAACTTGTAAGTTATAAATCATAGCTCTATCACTAAATGATAGAAAACAGCTGATTCAATGCTATCATGAAAGCAACAGACTGAGAAAATTTAAAACTCTTAAATTGTTAAGAGCAGGTTCATGCTCTATTCGTAATGATGGAAATTTAATCAAGAAGTTTGAGGAAATTGGTTGGGTTGCAACAAAGTGGCCATGGAACTCCAGATTTCAATCCAACCAACTTTTGGCTGTGGGATTACCTTAAAAACAAGTTTTCCTGACACATCAAACAACCTAACACCAACTGAAAGGTGCTATCTCGCAGGAAATTGATAATATTCCAAGACATCTGCAAAGTGACGTGCATAGAGTCACAGAAAGAATGGAATACATTGAACAAGAGAATAGAGGACATCTTTCCAATGTTTTATAAAACCCCATTGTTTACCAGCATGTGACTTATTTTCCTTTTTTCCTAATCAAATATTATAATGATTATGATGATTTAAAGTTAAAGTGACTTTTGAAATATTACATGTACCCTCTCCTGTATGCACAGTTAAGATTGATACTTAATTTAAGTCTCAACAGTAAAAAGGGCAGTGAAAGTATTTAATGAAACACTTGTATAACTCAGCTTAAAGAAAATCAAGCTAAATTCATTCTCATATAAGCATAAAAGAAATTAATTTCCATTTGTTTATGTATTTAATGAATTTTCAAGAATTTATGATATGCAGTAATCTTATTTTTAAAATAAGAACTGAAGCTTTCCTGGCAACGTATTAATTCAAAATCTTCTCGGGCTTCTAACCAGGTAAAAACTTATTTTTGCTCTTAACTCGTTAACTGTTATAGATGCATATATACAGAATTGTGCGTTTATTATGGACTACTAGGTGATCAGATAGAGCAGAACAGGTTTCGCAGCTCTTAGCCAGCTCTCAGTGCAATATGTGCTATGCAGGTGACAGCACGTCTGCAGTAAATATACTGCAATTTGCCATAAACGTTATTTCTAACAAAGAAATAAAAATAATCACTATATCAAGCCAGGAGATGAAAATGTGTGTGAAACATTTCTGACACCTGAAATTGGCATTACATGCTCCAGTTTCCCTCTGAGAAATGGCAGCAATTTCTTGAACATTATTTTTAAGTTTGTATTTATTTTCTCTTCTAATCCTCCCTAGAGATAAAGATCACAGGGACTTATATCAGGGAAATGAGGGGGTCACTTTGTATGGAGATATGAACCTTTTGTGGGAGAAAATACCAGTACCCAAATTGAGCTATTTCACCTTAATATGCACTGTGCCACATCAACTAACAAGCATTTGCAACAGTTTAACTTAAACTGAAACCTCATGCTTCACTTGCAGGTCAGCTAAGAGCTTATTCTATGCTGATCACCCAGTATAAAATAATGTAAATATTATTTTATTTATGTTTTTTTTTTAGGGGGGGGACAATTAACTTCCCTCCAAATATATTTTTCAGATAAAGAGATTTTTCATAATACTCAACATTCATGTTTTCCAATGGATTATTATTGAATTTCCTTTGCAAAAGCTGCTTTACTGAATTTTATTTCAATTTTGTTTAATGCAACATGTAAATATAAACAAATGCATGTACCACCAAGAATGTAAAATCTAATGTTTTTTGCTTGTTGCATGCTGTCAACCTTGCTTGAACAACTCCCACAACAAATGAATGGAGAGAGATTTTGTTTCCTTTCAAAATGCTTGTTCAGACAGTACATTAGGCATGAGTACTGAAAATGAAAGAACAAATATGCTCAATTTTCCCCCATAACTTTCCCACTGTCGTATATTATTTAAAAGTCAGTTTCAAACACTTCTTTTCTGAACTATTTATAAATTTCCTATTATTTTATTCATGTAGATTTATTGTGTTATGTGTATATACATTCATTTTGTACAGCTGTATATAATGCCCTTACATATAGTTTAATGTATATGATTTCTGGTTGCAAATAAATAACTCTGAATTTCAAAATCATATTTTGTTTGTTATTCCTTTCTTTTGCTAGTAGAGACTGAAGCAGCAATGTTATTATTTTATAAGCATAAAGGTGTAAAACAAAGAATAAAAATAACTGAGATTTAACAACCTCTGCTTGAAATGGTTAAATGATGGACCTTGAAAGATGTAAAAATGCATTAAATAAACTACACATTTTAAATATCAGTATTATTTTATTTAGTCTTGACACATTTTAGCAACTCCACAGTTATCATTAGGGCACGGATTTTTAGGTGCTAAAAAGTTGGGAAATATTTATTTTTATGCGCTAAAAATATTAAAAATATGTGCCAAAATGAATAAAATATTTTTTAAAAGAACTTCCCAACACAACTAGAAGGCTGTCTAAACATTGCAGATTCACAAATTGACAAATGAGTGACTAATTGACTCGACAGTTTAGCAAGTATCGGTGTATATACTAGCAGGGCTGTAAAGCAATAACAGGTATTAATCTAATAATTAATAGTTGTAACGAATCTTCACTTATCTTTTTGAATCCTTGGACTAGTGTCGCAATAATGTATCTATTGCAAAACTAGTCCAAGGATTCCAAAAGATAAGTGAAGATTTGTTACAACTATTAATTATTAGAGTTACTTCACTGTTACTGGCTTCTTTTTACATATAGCAATAAGAGGTGTTTATTTATTTCAAGCATATGGCAGTGGAGGAATTCCCATTCTTATCTTGCGAGCTCATGTAACTAAGGAAAGCAGGATGTTCATATTTTCTTCAAACTGAAGGGATACTATAGCTGACATATCAGTTCTTCTAATAATTAACAACAAATTGTGTCATTTGACACGTAAGATTGGCACTTATTTTATTATCTTTTATTTTTTTTTAATTAGAAGTTATTCTATTAATTAAGCATTACAGAAGTGGATAGTAACTCGTTAAAAATAATTTTGCTGCTGCTTTTGTGATTTTATGAAACTATGTGAAAATTATTTTATGCAATTTTTGTGTAATTTATGTTAATATCCATAAAAAATCAGAAAATATGCATTTTTATGTGTAATAAAATTTGGTCTAGTTTACATATCCAGAACATTAAACTCGGTTTTAAGTTCATATTAGGACGCAAACAAAATATGTATTTACCTAAAAATCCAAGCCCTAGTTATCATCATGAAATTTAAATGAGTTTTAGAAATTATCAGCAGAACAAAAACTGTAATGTCATCTATCCACATCTAGCTGAAGTCATTAATGAGGTTATATGAGGTTCAGAATTAATAATGTTACCTCACTGTTTCCAATGGTATTTTCTCACAGCAGTGAAAGTTCATTATTATTCAGACATCTTTCAGAAGTTTTGAAGTAAGCACGCTCTTGTGTCCCTCGACTCTGAAATGTCCAGCTATAGCATATCTTTTTGCATGTTTGTATTCAGTATACTTGATATTGGCTCTGCTTGTAATTTATTTTCAGTTTTTCCAGCAATTTGTGCAATATAGACACATTTATGATTTTTCTATCATAGAATAGCATCTTTAGTTCTGAATTTAATAAATTCCTAATAGAAAATTTACCATATAGAGCTAAAATGTTGGTAAAAGGGTGGCATCTTTTTTTCTTGAGATTTTATTGTGAACCCAAGTAGCAGTTTCTTTCAAATGCTTCAGAGCTTTTAAATTTGTTAATTTTGGGATAAACAGGAAAATAATGTTTAAATCGTTGTCACCAATGTATTTATATTATTTTTATATCCCTCTCTCTCTACTGGAATGTTAATTAAACTCTATTTGGTTTCAGCAAAAACTAGTAAATTCTGCAGTCTAACAGTTCATAAAGCAAAAGCATTAGACAGAAATCACAGCATTTAAAAAGATAAAAGAAATGACAGATACAAAAAATTAACTTTTGATCCTTGGGGTCGATACCAATTCAAAAAATTTTAAGAACATTTTACATTCTGACTCCAGTCAAATTTTCTGTAAATCTTTTAAGCTAAGATACTGCTCTAACAACAGAATAAAAGGAATATATAAATGAGATTGCCTGGATTGTAACAGAGCATATGATAGCAAAATTAAAAAGAAATTAAAATAAAGAGCTAAAGAATATTTGGAACATATTAAGTCCAAACATTTGTGGACCAAAATAAAGCTGCTCTATAACTATCTGTCTTAGACTATGTGTCTTCAACTTTTGATTCTCAAGGACCACATTCAAATTGCAGAAAGGTTTAAGAATTATGTGCAATTTCAGCTCTTTCAACTCTGACAAAAACTAATACTACTTCAAGATTTATTTCTTCCTCAGATACGTTATTATAATTATACAAATCACACCATTGTCTAAGTGTATATTTCACCCTAGGGCTCCATACAGCTTAACTCTGCAACTATTCATGTATGTTGGTTTTATCCACTCTTCTCAATTTTTCTGAGAGTGATCCCCATCTATTTCTTTGACCTATCCTATCTCCCTTTTCTTTTCTTTACTTAACTTTGTTGCCAATTCCCTAATTTCGGTCTTAGTTTCTTTGTTTTATAGTTTATTTCTTTGTAGCACTTCTTACCCTATTTACTTTGTTGTTATTTTGAATACCTCCTGTCCCACTGCCTTAACCTCACTTAAGCTCTACTAGCCATTTGCAAACTAACACACAAAATGGCATGAATCTACTTTATCAGATCTGTTGCTTTTAAAGTAAAAATAAGTCCACTGCAATAATAAGCAAAGTATAAATAACATCTATTCATGAAAACTGAAGAATAAAATTACATTCTTAACAAAAGCAACAATATTTACAACAGCCCTGACGATAGCATGCTCACAATACTGCAGGCAGATCCTTGTAAGTCGTGAGTGCTCTTTGGCATGCACCCAAACTGGAACAGCTGATCTAGACACTGACAGATGGCATTACAGTTTAAATCTGTGGACATAAATAAAAAACAAAAGTTACATTAAATTCAATAATAAGTCATAATCAGTTAATGTTTAACTTGCTACCAAACGTTTTATAACAATTAGATAACTATTATTCCCAAGTTTAAGATGTTACTGTCACTGAATATGGAACATTTATGTCAACACTGATATCAATAACAGATATCAATAAACTGTAAACTTAGTATCCCAAAAAGTTGATGCACATAATATTAATTAGAAGCCAACTTGGTAGTTTAGCTCTAAAATTATAGTCTCCTCACAAAATACTGCAATCTAAAGCTATTTATGCAGCAATGAATTCTTCCATTCACCACCTTCACTTGATAACAATGGGATTTGAACATCTTAAAGAGGGTATCACCCAATTTATTTTGCTTTTATACAAATAAGCTCACTAATATGCCTTACTAATATTAGCTAAGAAATTTTTGCTATCTTGGAAACTGTTATAAATAACCAAGCTGGATAACACATACGTGGAAGTAAAGATCAAAATGACGTTTGCTATTCTTCAACTACTTAAGAGATTGTGAAAGTTGACTTTAAAAGATGGTGCATATTTTGCATAAAAATTTGTTTACCCTCAAGTACTCTCTTAGATGGCACCATGACCGAGGGGTTAAACTGCTCATCTCCCACTTAGACAGCCTGGGTTCAATCCCAGAGATCTCAGGTTTCCCCCATCATTTTTTCCACCAATTGCTCCATAATCATATTTCCTTTCATCCATTTCACTGTCATTTTATATCATCCACTTCCTCACTTTCACACCAGTGATCATGCTGATCACACAGCTTGGCTTCTCTCTGATCCAGAGCCTCTGCTCCTCAATAGGCGCTGGCTTGTTTGACCTGGAGGAGTAAATACAACATATGACAAGGGTAAACAGAGAAAGAAAGAAATACTCTCCTAAACAAGAAAATTAATAAAAAAAGAAAGAGAGAGAATAAATTAACAGTAATCTGCAAAACTGTGAAATGATACCCAATTCAGTACTAAAATAAAATAAATTATTCTTACAAAACTTATTCATCTCCTCGCTCCATACTAATTGAGATAAACATTAGCAGAAATGGTATTACTACTTAGTTCCTTCTAAGAAACTGGGAAATAAAGGAATACATTAGACTAAAGTGATAGACATACATTTTAAAAGCTGGTCACTATGTGATGCAATTAAAATTCCCTTATCCTTGCAGGACCAGGATGAAAAAAGTGAATAACGACTTTCCATTTGGGAAAAATCTATATATTGGAAATCTTAAAACAAATAACAAGGAATATCTTGGAAATGGTTAGCTCTATAAAAAAAAATCTGACATGTTTCATTCCCATGGATTTCTCTATATCTCTGTTACAAATTATTATTAAAAAGCTTATTCTTCTATCTACTTCATGCTAATCCATAAACATCAGCAGAAACAGTTTTATTGCTTAGTTCCTTATAAGTAGAAGGGAAATAAGGGATACACTAGACTAAACCGACAGTCAAATGCTTTAAAATGTGGTTGCTAAGGTATAGAAGTCCGATTCTTTGCATGGTCAGGTGTTGACAAGTTCCCATATGAGAAAAGTATTAAGTATTTTTTATAACTAAAATAAATAACAAGGAATACCTTAAAAACCGTCAACTCCAGGAAAAAAATGCATATAACATAAATTGTCTGTTTTAACGAGCTCTACAATGTTTGTGTAGTAAGTTTTTGTCTATCTCTTATGGTTTACCAGTTATGCAAAATTCCACAAAATTCATTCAGAATAAAGATGTCTTCAGAAGCTGCTCCCAGAAAATTCAAGATATACATTTGATTTGTCATGTAAATATCTTGAATATATGGTATTTTAATCAAAATCGTTAGCCATTTTTGAGAAAATCAAAATTTTTGAAAATTTGTCCATGTAAAGGGTAGCTTGGGGGATTTTCTTGAAAATCGTGTAGCATCCTTGGAAGATACTGAACTTAAATACCAAGTTTGGTATTTAACGGATGTTTTGTTTATGAGCTATGCAGTCCACAGACAGACACACACATGGACATTTTTCTAAAAATGTCACATGTACATAGTGCGTATAGAGAAAGTAAAAATTGAACACATGCAATACACCGCCACAAATCTGGACAAGTTCCCAGAGGCTGTATATAGTGCTAACCATGTCACATAGATGGTAGCGCAAATAGATGTACATAGTTTTAGCTCAATATACTAAATGGCACCATGGCTGATTAGCACAGGTAACTGGAGCTAATGGCCATGGTTGTGAAATAAATAGATTGTGAGGTACATCAGATAGGCAGACTTAACTAATCCTCGCTACCAGCTTGTTTAATGTGCAAGTAACTGGATATACAGTTAACTCATTAGTCTGTCGCCCTCCGTGGTTACCATGCTAACTTCATATACCCAAGGTGCGGGTTCAAACCCGGCGGACAACGATGGATTTTTTTGGGTGTAAAAATCCTTAGCATTGTTTCCTTTGGAAAGGAAGTAAAGCTGTTGGTCTTGTGTCGAAGATTTACAGCATGTAAAAGAACCTCAAGCCTGATAGAAAGGCCTCTGAGCAAAATTAAGCAGTCTTTCACGCTCACTTTAGAATGGGACACTGAGAACCACAGTAGTTAGAGAGCGTCCATAAATAACACGCCATTTATTTTTATTTCTGACTTTCTCCCATTTCCATTTACATGTGGAGACCTCATAGACATAACATGACAATCCTAGACCATGCTTGAGCTCGGTAGGCTTATCACCATTTTCTGGTCAAGAGTAGCCTTGCCCCTCCTGCCAGGCCTGATTGCCAAGAGCAACCTGGATCAAGCAAGCGGTGCCTTCTCTAGTCAGTTGAGCAAGCCTCCTTTGAAATCAACCTTCAATATCAACAGCATGCAACAATGTGCATGCCACGGTCAACAACAGGTATTTTAATAAAAATTGCTAAAGCCATTTTTGAGAAAATAAAAAATAACGCGAAATTTTCCAAGTAAAGGGTAGTTTGAGGTGGGAGATTTTCTTGAAAATCTTTGTGTTGCATTCCTGGAAGACACTGAACTAAAGAGTTTTGTTAAGCTATTCACAGAGACAGACCACACATAGACTTGTTTCTAAACATGTATTTATTTTATTTCTTTCTCTACATGTACTATGTGCATAGTGTATAGAGAAGGTATTATTGTATTGCACCAAAAAGTTGATACTGAGATTTCACCAGAAATACATGTTTTGAGACCCCTTGAATAAAAAAAAAAAGCCTTTTTATAAAAATGTCCATATGTGTGTCTGTGGGCAGCATAGCTCAAAAATGAAAAGACTGTTATATACCAAACTTGATATTTAAGTTTGGTGTCTTTTAAGGATGCAACACAAAGATTTTGAAGAAAATTTTGATTTTTTCATGACAAATAAAATGTTTGTGTTCAATTTTCTGCAAATAGCCTCTGAAGATATGTTTATTCTGGATGAATTTTGCATAACTGGTAAACTGTAAGAGAGAGACAAAAAATGTAGATCTCATTGAAATACACAATTTATGTAATATACTTTTTTTCGTGGAGTTGATCATTTTTTAAATATTCCTTATTATTAGTTTCAGTTTTAAAATACTTATACTTTTCTCATACAGGAATTTATCAACGCCTGTCCATACAAACGAAGGTACTTCAATTACATAGCAACCAGCCTTTAAAAGATTTGACTTAGATTTATCTTATAATACTTCCTTATTTCCCTTCTACTTAAAAGGAAGCAAGCTCTTTCTGCTAATTTTTTTCCTGATTAGCATTAAGTAAATAGAAGAATAAGCTTTTTAACAATAATTTATTGTTGAAATGTAGTGAAAGTCATGTGAATGGACCACAACAACAACAACAACAAAAATATTTTTTTTTCTTTTTTATTCAGGAAGCCTCACAACATGTTTTTCTGGTAAAAGTTTCATTTTCGATTTTTGCATAGTAAAACTGAATGAAATCACTGCATTGTGTAAGTTAGCATGGAAACTCGTGGTAGAGGTAAATAACAATAGGAAATGGCACTGCATTTGTGTAGATGTATTATTTAATAACTATTTTAAGTTCAACAAAACAGAGCATCAGGAGGGAGGTGGGATGACGGGTGTTTTCACCTGGTCATGCTGGAACTAAACAAGTTTTATCCTAGCAGTAACTGATGTCTTTGGTCTAAAACCTGATTACTCGCACAGGTTTCCAAGTCTGGGTAGCACAACATGCCACAGCCAGCCAAACCAGTAACCCATCTTCGCTTCTTAAATCAGCATTCCCATAAACCTGTACATAAAAATAACAATTTTTAACTCTTGTCTCACAACCTGTGCAAGTGTTCAGGTTTTATACTTCTTGAAGTAGATTGCCACTGATGATACAGTTGTCATTGCATTATATAAACTTATACTTTAATTTAAATGCATTGAGCCACCTTTTTCTTACACTTTTTGCTCTAACTTTGCCTTAGGAGTCAAACTTGGAGCAAAAAGAGTAAAAAAGGTGACTCGAGTCATTTAAATTATCGCGATCCACTGTTCTAAAATACTTCTCTTTATTTGATATGTTCTACTTTAACATTGAAAAATGAAAGAGCTTAAAAAATATAAGCAATAGGATACAAAACTAGCATGGAAATTTCTGTAACCAAGTAAAGCTGTTGATGAAGGAAGGGGAAAGAAAGAGCAACATTCATAAAGAGTAATCTGCACAAGTTTCAGTCATAAGTAAAGTGCAGAGGCAGTGAGAACAAAGCTGAATTTAAAGCCTGCAATGCTCTTAGAAACTAGTATCAGCACGTGAGAGGATGCAACTGGTAATTTGGATAGAATATGGTAAGTTAGCATTTATGGTTTTATTGCACATAGGGCAGGTTAGTTCATGAGATTTCTAGATACCTTTTAACCCCCTTAAAACTTCTGGGCCATTTTAAATCTGTAAATAAAAATTATTCAGAATCTCCTTTGAAAATGGTGGCAATAGTCACCAAAACATGTCCGAAGCAAAGAGTGAGTTTGAGCGTAATCTATGTTTCTACTCTTAATTGATT
Source organism: Hymenopus coronatus (assembly GCA_030762935.1). Taxonomy (NCBI): domain Eukaryota; kingdom Metazoa; phylum Arthropoda; class Insecta; order Mantodea; family Hymenopodidae; genus Hymenopus; species Hymenopus coronatus. Next base: position 24,445,989 of record CM060880.1, on the reverse strand, counting down.
AGTTACTTCACTGTGCATTCCCATTAATGTTTTGAGTCAGTTCATCAAGGGTATTTGAGATTATAGAAGTATCAACGCCAAAGCGGCAAACATTGAGGTGAGACCATTACCATGTTTTAATATTGACCATAATGGAAGCAAACTATAGATTAAAAAGTTCATAAGCATCAGGATAAAGAAAAGATTAATTTCTGCTAATATAAAATTCTTACACATACATAGGTTTGTCCTATGTAGAACTTTTCACAATTTGTGCATTTAATTTGATATATTCCTGACCTATTTTCTGGTGGAATTTAATTTTTTATTTTTGAATTTAGTAACTTTATGACAGAAAATCTGTTTATTGGAGCCAGGGTGATGTTTTGTTCTTTGGAGATTTTTTTAATTTTCTAAATGGTAAGTGAACATTTTTAATGTGTTGATATTGTTTTTCCTGCTGTTACGGTAGTTATTTCTTTTAAGTTTTTTTCTGCCTTGCTTTTTTTAGTTTCTTGTAAGTGACTTAGTGTTAAAAGACCAACTCAACAAATTAATACACATATAATTTGACCGTCACCGTTACTAAATTCCTCCAAACATCAATCAATCATCATGAATGTTTAAGCTGTATACACTTCCTAAATGGTATCTCTTCCTAAGAGTGAGAATGGTTTTATTTACTTCATTCATAGCTGGCATCAATATCTGATCTGAAATGGCAAGTGGTGGTGCAATGTTGCCAAATGCTACAATGCAAATATTTATTTTTGGCAAAAAGCTTGGAGATGGAGCAAAGATTATTAAGTATCTCTTGATCCTCTCAATCGCCTATAACCAAGCTCTGAGAATATTTAACTATTTTGATCAGATTAAAATACTCTACTTCTTAATATTTTGCAGTTAAGCACAGGATTTTCATTTTCTTTCAATTTTATTCCTAACATGTAACTTCAAGGTCAAAATTCAAGTAAAATATACCGTATTTCAAGTATTGAAGTTAATCTTTATTTGGTTTTCTCAAAATAATTTAATAAATTAGGTACTATAATATGAATCTTTGCCAGAAAACAATATTCAGGAGGGTTATGTTTAATAATTTGTATAACACTGAATGATAAATAAGGATTAATCCTTAATTGAAACATTAAAACACACACACACACAATTTTATATTCACACATTAAGGTGCAGTAACTGGAATTGAAATTAGGATTTTCATTTTTATTTATTTACTTATTTTATTTATTTATGTTTAACAAGATCTAGTTATGCTTTTATTATGAATTTACTGTTACATCATCACAAGGTCCCATATTCATAAACCATGAAATAAAACATGTCAATTGTTTTGCATTATGGTAGGTGCATATCTTTATTTTGTTAGACAGTGAAGACTGATTGAAACAGGCCATTCTTAGTTTTAAAAAATGCAATGAAAAATCATGTCAATACTTGTTGAAAATTGCATAATATACACAATATACTGTATTTTAAAAGAAATTAAACCAATATTTAGGTTATGTTTAGGCATATTACATACTTATTGCATATTAAAGGATACATTTCTAATGAGACTCCACTATAGAGTACCTACTTGCATGAGTTAAAATTATTACTACAAATGTATTCTTATAATCTTATTTATATACCAGTTACCATGATACACCAAAATTAATAGTTATGATGTACTGTCCTGACTCATTAAGGGCAATTATGAGATAAATAAACAAATAAATAAAAATAAGAAGCACTTGCAAAGAAAAAGTTGCAGAACTTTTTTAGCATAAACTTATTGTTGTTATCTTTCTGTAAACAGGTCTTTATTCAAAGAAAGAATTTGTATTTTATTACCTAAACTGACATCTTCTGTAAGCAGGTCAGTTAAATTCTGAATCTACTGGCACATATGGTGGTTTTTAAAATAACTTGTACCAATTAAACAAATATAGCAACCCCAAAGGGTTAAATGGCCATAAATACTTATCCTGCCCTTGAAATTTTGCAGTTACCCAATATAAAAATGAATAGGCAAAGTACAAATTGAACTATAATGACTTTCTCATACAAAATTATTTCATTTTTTATACTTAATCGTTACAACTTTTATTTTGACAGATGGACTGATTCTGTGTAATGGAGTAGCCATGATAGTTCGGATAATTGAATTTTCTGATAATTTGGAGGAGTCTGCTCAAACATTTAGTGCATCGTGGGACACCATTTTCTTTGTGGGATGTAAGTATTTCATTTAACTCACTTCCTACTGTATCACTGAAAATAACTATTAAGGAGATATGTAAATGAATATTGTTTTAAAATCATTACTTCTCATTACAACTGGATGAATATCAGATACTATGAGACCAATGATTGACCTTTTACAAGAAATCCATACAGTATTTTTGCTAAAATTGGTACAGAAATTTTAAAATTTTTGTTTTGCTTGTCCATAAAAATGGCATAAGGCATCTAATAAAACATTACACACTTTTCCTTAAAATGTAACTGAACTATTCCATGAAATGATTTTTATATTTTGTGACATTTGCCTGCCTTATGTATTTTCTGTTTTATTTTTACTTTTAGGCCAGAGTATTGTTAATATTCACAAAATATACAGAATATTAAGATTTTCTTAAAAATAAATATGTTACTGTCGATATTGCTAAACAAGTGTATCAATTTGAGCAAATTCAATACATACTTTCTGATAAGTCAGTACATGATTGGTAAGAATGGAAAAATTAAACAAAACATTTACCTACCAATCATCACATCACTTTTTGGTTATATAACACATAATTTAAATATTAATTTTTCTGTAGTTTTTATAAAGCTATATCACAATTAATAATGACAAAAAACATATTGTGCACACAAGAAACTTCAGGTTAAAAACAGTGTGTGTATGAGGGTATTTTATTTATATAAACTTGTGATGACCAGGGGTATTATCTGTGGGCTAGCTCAAAGCCTGGTAAATCTTTGAAGAAAGAATTTCTAGAAAATTTATAAGTAATGAAGAATTTATTCCTAATCTGTTAGCTGTTTGCATTCTAATTTATTGTAATGGCATAAAATGGGCTCCTTGCAATAAAACTCAATTCTGTTTGCAATGTAATGTAGTCTGTCTTCTCAGGCACGAGTAGCATGACTGACCGACATGTTATAATGGGAATATTCACAGAAAGAGACATGAAAGGGGAAGTCACTGCAACAATCACCTCAAGACTTCTCTCTTGCCATGCTTAACATAACTGATGAATCTTGAGGATGATAAAAGGCGTTCTGATACATATTACCGTAGCCTATCTAGTGATTTTTATTACTGAAGATAGGGATTCTTAATTTGCCTAATCGACACAATATCAAATGTTATCAATTTTAAAAACAGATGGGGGTTGTTATTTTTAATTTTTTTTTTATTTAAAGGTCCAATTAAATGAGTGCTTACAATTGTTTTATTATTATTATTATTATTATTATTATTGTTGTTGTTATATAACTGTATGTATTAAATTAAATTCAAACTATTTAATTTGTTACAGATAACTTTCAAATCCAAAACAAAAATGTAAACATAATTTTCCAGAGCTTGGTAGCAGCTGTTGACATTTTTAAATTAAATTTTGGAAATATATTCATGAAATATCAAAGAACAACATTTTTTACCATCTTCATTGACAACTTCCCTTTAAAAGAAACACATCATAAATAAAGCAGCATAATTAACTTTATATTGATAACATAACCAAGAATGTCTATTTTTTTTGCAGTATTTGTGGTTGAAGTGATTCTCAAGGTGCTTGGATTGGGCATCACCCAATACTTTGGATCTGGCTGGAATGTCTATGATTTTTCAGTGACATTGCTCTCCGTATTGGGCATAATAATCATATCGTTGGTACCATCGTTTGTATATGTGGTGGTATTACGTCCACTAAGACTGCTCAGACTTTTCAAGCTCAAGAAACGTTATCGTGATGTATTTGGAACGCTTGTACTTCTTACTCCACTTATGTGTTCAACAGCTATAGTAATGCTTGTACTTTATTATTTCTTCGCCATTATTGGAATGGAACTTTTTGCCGGATATGACATGCGTAACTGCTGTGTGTAAGTATTATTTACATTTGTGTAAAAGAATTCTGTACCATAAATTCTTTAATATATTTTATTTAGGGAATTTATACAGGATACAAGCGTAATTGTATATAATTTTGAAGCTGCTTACAGTGAAGGCATAATCAAATTGAATTAATTAACGTGGTACTATTAACACACACTTCACTTACCTTTATTGTGCAGGACAATTGTTTTGCAGACCGTTGCCTGCATCCTCAGCTGTTGAACCACTAGCTGAGGATGTGGGCAATGGTTCACGAAATAATTGTCCTGCACAATAAAAGTAAGTGAAGTGTGTGTTAACAGTACCACGTTAATTAATTTCAATTAGGATACAAGTGATTTTAGATTAAGCTAAAAATATTGAAAACATGCAACATATTATGCTACATCAATCCAAGGAGAATTTTATATATTTATTTTGGTTGTAAAATGCCACTGAATCCTACTATAATTAAATAATAATTAACAATGCCAACCATTCATGATATTATTGTTCTCATTTAAGCAATATTACAATTTAAATTCTCATTTTAAATCATATGAAGCAAATAATATTTGATTACATTCATTTGAATACTTTTTAAATACCTTAACTTTTTACTTAGCTGAAGCTGCAAAGCGAACTGGCTGAATTTCATTCCTGATTGCCATTTCATGATTAAGGGAATTTTAAAAGACATTTTTTTTATATCTTTTCTAATTATTTATCATATATTTAATAGTTAATTACATTTTCATGAATTGAGAGACTTAGACACTCACTTATTTCTTTGTTTCAATATTTTCAACATCTTTAGCACATAAAGTGCTCCGCACATAAAACATTAAATATTTCCAAATGTTACTTATAACCAATGTGTAATTATACTTCACTGTGTACCACTTCCAGTATTTTGACTCTTTTGATCGTTAATTATAAATTTAGTGTAAACTTAAACTAGGATGCTTAGTAGCATTTACAATGTTCATATCTTTATTGTTTAAATAGATAAATAGATGGTGTTTTCATTAAAGAAAATAAAATTTAAAAAATAGTTTATGCTGTAAATTCTGTGTACTACTCTAGCTTTAAGTGATAAATAAGAGATGTTTCATTTTTTAGGAACTCCACTGTTGAGGACTTTTACAAGTTCAGTGCAAATGGAAGCACAGTCCTTGGCTACTATTACCTCAACACATTTGATGATTTGGTGACAAGTGCAATCACACTGTTTGAATTGACAATTGTGAACAATTGGTTCATCCTTATGAACAGTTATGCTATTGTGGTGTCACCTTGGAGCAGAGCATATTTTATGCTTTTCTATCTCTTTACAATGGTTGTACTGACCATTGTGGTGGCTTCAGTGCTGGAAGCCTTCAGATTCAGGATACAATATAAGAGACAAACTAGCAAAAGAGAAGGTAATAATCAATATTGGTATTTCATTAGTCATATTCAGACAACAGAGTATTATCGGCAATATGCAAAACAAATATGCAACACTTTTACCTAAAATAACGAGGATAATGATGATGATGATGATTTGTGTCCAAATACCACAACTAATGGTGTAGATGAAGTCAAACTTACAACAATTTTATATATTTCCAGTACATTTTTAAACATCATTCTAATCAATAACACATAAAGCACCTTGACAATTTTTAAAGTCATATAAAGATTTACGTACAACATATAAGCTTTAAAGTAGGTGCATTTATTCCATCACATGTACAGTTTATAAAATTAGTAAAATCACATGCATGTATGCAAGTTAAACCACTCTTATAAGTTTATACTACAAGTGTTATAAGAGTACCTATACAGGTGTAGAATGTTATGTTTTAGGAGCAAAACATAAAGCTTCATAGCTAGAAAACAAAACAAAACAAAACCAATAATAAACTTTATTTGTTTCAGAGGAGCAAATGTTACATGAAGAAGTTGATGTAAAATGGGAGGAAATGCAAGCTTGGATCCAGGACTTCCAGCTTCTTGAAAGACTGAGAAATGATTTAGTTATAGGAGTAAGTAACTATAAACTGAGATATAACTTCTTTCACGAATTACATGAGAGCTTTTGCTAAATACTACTAGAGTTGTTACTTCAATAATCATAGACAATTTAGGAAGAGTTATAACTGGTGTGATTTTGATTTTCAGGGTACAGCAACATTTATTGGCTGTCGACCAAGGAACAGAGAAGTCCTCCAGAGACGAATGTACCGAACAGAGATTGAAGAATGGATGAAGGAAGCAGATGTTACTGAAAGGGAAGAAGACAGAAGTGGACTGAAAAGGGAAGATGACCATGTGATCGTTAGCTCAGACCAGATTATTCTGGGGGGCTCTCTTGCAGCTGAAGGAGATGCCTACCAGCGTGCTGTGCCTATCAACTAAGCTTCCAAAGATTCAGGCTATTTTGTAATATGATGTAGCATATATCTACTTAATGCCCTATAGTGAACACACTAAAAGTTGATGCTGTTCATAGTTTCTCCTAAAAAATGTTTTAAATAAGATGCACACAGCATCAGAAGCTTTTGGGATTATTTAATACATATCATAATAAAATAGAACACATTATGCATAAAACAAATACCTGCCACATATTTGATAGCTTTAAAAGCCATATTTATTTACTATTGTTATAGGCAATTCCACACAAATACTGGTAAAGGTTTAAAAATAATGTTTTATTTGTAGTACCTGCTTTACTTTAACTTTACACTATAGATTTTATACATTCTGTATTTTAAAAAGAAAATGTAGGTGAAGAAATTTGAATTTACATTCCATCAATCTTAAGCTGCAAGTTTATCTTGTAATTAGGCCCAGAATGAAAAGTAATTTGACAAACATTTTTAAGTAGACACGCAATTAAGGCTATTATTCTAGCACTATAAATAAATTGAATACTATACTTGTAGTGCTTTTGTCCCAATATATTTGGCTGGAAAAGGATATAAAGAATCTCTCATAGTAAATTATAAATAAATGCTATTGTTTTACAGGTTAAGTCTTACAAATTACCATACATATTTATTTTAAAATAATCTAATATGAATAAATAACATAAGGACAAAGCTGAGCATTATTCTTGGCCGTAGTAGTTGATATTAATGATTAAAGAAATGTTTGTTTTCAATCTGCTAGGTTCTTCATGGTGGTGTTGCTCATTTCACAGCAGCTGGCATATCAATCAGAATATTAAATTTGTGGATGTAATAACTGTAAAATTTAATTCAAATTCTTCCATTTATAGCTATAATTTTTATGAAAGTAGCATTTACTTTAAGGCAGGTGGATGATGTCTTGCTGCATCCACATACTCTTGGCATCTTTTTAGAAAATTGCTATTTTTAGGCATCAAGTTCATCGTATGAAATGCATTCAAAATCTTTTTTGATTTTTTGTGAGCTTTTTATTGCATGTTCATTGGTTTTGTCTAGTCATTTGAAGTAAACACTTCTTACGCTTCACTTTTTAAAACAGATCTGGTAGTTTTAAAGTAGTTTATACATAATCTTGAGCTGAGTTATGCTGTATATGCTATCTTTGTATCATATTCTGCAAGTCTTGCAGCATCTGGAAATTCTAGTAATCTGTGCCTCTTTCTGCAATGAAGTTAGGTTATGTTTGAGTTTTATGATGGGAAGAAAGATATGTTTTTGGTGAAAATGATAATAATAAAAGTACTGAAAGGATTATTTCAGGACGTGACCACAATGCACATACTCATTTATAAATGAAACTATTATTAATTAAGTTTTTTTCCTATAAACGGCGAAATTAGTCTTATTTATAAATTTAATTATTTAATGTGGCATCTTTAATGTACTTATTGCACTATAATGTAAATTTATCAAGTTTTCATCTCATAAATCTATTAATTTCCTCTCACCTTTTCATGGACAAGTGGTTAGTTCAACTAGTGCAAAGTTAAGAAATTAATCATCATAGACTTATATACTAGCATAGGTTATGGAAGTTTTGTTAAAAATCACATTCTGCTGTGATTCACTCACGAAAAATGCAACTAGTGATATCAGCAGTTCCAATTCTGATACATAAAATTACACAGCATATGATCTTGGGTCTGCATCATTGAATACAAAATGTAATAGCTATGGTAAACATATGCTTTTGATGTAGTTATTAAAGTGATACATGACCGCCCACATCATGGACTTCCATCTTTTCCCCTTTAAACTGCTAAGCTTCTGAAGGAAGTTTCTTGAGTGGAGAAAGTAATTTTCCTAAGACTTTGTTTTCAAATACAAATTTTAATAAAATTGTATTAATTTATTAAGAGTAAAAACATAGATTACACTCAAACTTCACTCTTGAAATAAAGTAACTTACCTCAGACATGTTTTGGTGGCTGTTGCCACCATTTTCAATGGAGATTCACATGTCCGAAGTAAATTACTTTATTTCAAGAGTGAAGTTTGAGTGTAATCTATGTTTTACTCTTAATTGGTTAGTTACTTCACTGTGCATTCCCATTAATGTTTTAATGGTATTAATTTCTTTGCATTAATTTCTATATATTTTATAACAACAGTACCAAAGTACTAATAACTTACATGACAGTTTACAAATGCAATAATATAAATTTGACAGCAGTCAAGTTATGCAAAGATGGCAACTGAGCCTGAGGCATGTACTGCTATAGTGAAATGTGTGACAAAATCAAGGACAGAAAACTCATAACCATATATGCTGTGATTTATCCCCTAAAAATACTTCTAATATGGTACTCATTAAGTTAAGGAAATGAAATGATCCATAACTTAGTTTTGTTCATTTTTGGACTACATAAAATTAACCATTTGCAGCTTTCTCTATTATGTATCCCTTATTTTAAAACATTTATGTACAAATAGAAGTTAAAATGGTATTCTTAAACATCACACTGTATAATTTATGGCAATGTTAACCTACTGTTTGTTTCTTATTACCTCGTGAGATTATAGCATATTTTTATTTAAATATGGGACCATTATTAGCAGTTGGAGAAGGTCTCTAAAATAAATTGTGTGTAAATATTTTTTATATGTACATATATACTAGAATAATACTCAATACTGAGTTAGTAACAGATGAATGAATATTAGCTTTTTGTGCATGAGTGACATTTTAACATAGGAGGAGAGCAAGTAGCAAAAATTTAGGGTAATACTTTGAATAATCCCTAAATCTTCATTTCTTTAATCAGAATTGTATAATTCTGGGTTAAAACTTATGAACAGCATTAAGACAAGCAACACATAGGTACATTATTGCACAGTGACTTAGCTGGTTTCTTATACATCTTCATCCAAATCTTAAGCATAAACCTAATAAAGCTGGTACTATTTTTCATTACCTACTAATTGTAGTTACCTGGGTATTTTCATTGAGAAAGGTGACTGAGAATACAAAAGAAGCAAAAATTAACTGACATTTCCTTTTTTTGTTAATCTTAATAAAATAAATATATATTGAGTATTCATTTTCCTTTCTTGTGAGGCATTAAAATTATGTACTTTATCAAGAAATGTATCTGCTTAGTATAAAAGCAAATCTGAGATTGGATGTGCACCATTGTAAATTAAACACAGCAGTAATGAATCAAATTCAGAGGTGTTAACTACGAACAGAGAGTATGCCTCATCTAAAAATCATGCAGCTCAAGGATATGTTAATTGGTGATGCATTTTAGTGGGAAAATCGACAACTTATTAATATAAAAAATATCCCAATGGTGATGTTACAAATAGTTGACTTATCCAGGCATATGGTTAAAGTTTTTACTCACCCCTATAATAACCCTTCATTTGGATACAGGGTCAGATTAATGGGAATTTTCTTGGTACCAGGAAGCTTGCTATTTGCCACTGCAATTGGATATTCATACTTCCTTAAATTCAAGTATGAGATATGAGCATGTTAACGGTGGTGGACAAATGCGACCAAGTATTGATTTATTGTGGTCTACCACCCCACAGGGGAAGGGATGAGAGGAGGGGAAACTAAAGGCCAGCACACCGGAAATGATGGAGCTAAGAGCAGAGATGCACAGAAGTCTCTAACAAGTTCACTAGATGACAGCTTTGGCGTATCATGGAGGTTATACAGGTGCCGGGAGACTGGAAGAAGGCCTCTACAATGGCATCTAGCCTCAGCCAGCTTCTGAAACTAGTCCCTCATAAATAAAAAGTGGAAGTGAAATAGTGTTAAAAACCGTGCCATCTGCCTGCAAAATATCCTGAAAGATGAAGAAGGGAAATGAAATGAAAGGGAAAGGAACTGTGGTAGATATACAGCATCCCAGCATTCACCTAAGGGGCCCCAAGAAAACCACAGGATAACCCAGGGCCAGAGTGTGCAGTCAAAGGGGAGTGAACCCAGACCTCCTGAATGACACTCCCTTGGAATACAATGAGTTTTGCAAATTTAGCATATTTTATTACAGCTCTGGATAAATATAAGAAATCAACAATGCACCTAAAATAACATTTACTGAATAATTCCTTTTATTGTCTAACTCTGCTAGGTCTAGTGATAGCCCAAGTCATATCCCACCATATGCCACTGCTATCGAGTGAGTCACCCTCCGTGATGTAATGGTTAGCACCCAAGATTATGGATTTAAACCCGTTGGAGGACGATGGATTTTTTCGGGCATAAACATCCTTAGCATGGTTTCCTTTGGAAGGGAAGTAAAGCTGTTGGTCCCGTGTCATAGATTTATGGCACGCAAAAAAACCTCAAGCCTGATAAAAAGGCATCTGAGCAAAATGAATTGGTCTTTCATGCCCAATATAGAATGAGAGACTGAGAAACACAGTAGTTAAAGAGTGTCCATGCATAAAACTCCATTTCTTCAGATTTGGAAAGAAGAAAAAGTCACTGGGAGCCAAATCTGGTGAATCAATTGTATGTGAAGCAGTTCTAAATGCAAGTCTTGCAACTTAATCACAATTGAAGAAGACACCAACTGTCTTGGCGGAGGAATTTCTTCTTTAGCAAATATGGCCATTTGGCTTCATTGTGAGATGTTCATTTGGATACATGTCTGATTGGTGATTAGCAAACACAGCACCCATCTCACTGTGAACTTTTTCATGTGCAAATATTAATGGAAAATATTCTAGAGATATTACAATTAAACCTTGGCATTGTCAAGTAGCTCATGATCTTGATTTGTCTTTCACATAACACACTATCGTGTATTTTCACATCATTTTTCAATCATGATGGTAACTGGTTGTCTGGAACTTTGTCATAAAAAATGGAAGAACAGCAGCATTTAAACTCAGCCCATTTCTTCACTGCATAAAAGCATGGTGAAGAATCTTCCAAAAATTGAATCCAATTCCTTTATGCTTTCTCTATTATTTACAGTAAAAAGGGGAAGTTTGTATTCCATCCAAAACTTTGATGTTAAAATTTCACCAGAAATATCTCTTTAAGGCTCCTGAACCCTAAAAGAAAAGCATTTTTAGAAAAAGGTACAATATGTGTGTCAGTGAATAGCTTAACTTAAAAAAATGAAAAGTTAGTTAAATCCAAAGTGGGTATTTAAGTTCAGTGTCTTCCAAGAATGTGACATGACAATTTTCAAGAACATTTCCCCTATCCCAAACTACCATGGAAAAATGTTCAAGCATTTTGATTTTCTCAAAAATGGCTCGAACAATTTTGATTAAAATACTATATGTTTAAGATATTTTCATGGCATATAAAATGTATATCTTGAATGGTCTGGGAATAGCTTCTAAAGCACTCTTCATTTTGAGTATCTTCTTTTGCATAATTAATAAATTGTAAGAGATACACAAAATCTTATTACATAACACATGTACATCTTGTTAAAGCACATGTAAAACACATTTTTTGTGGAGTTAACCATTTTGTAGCAAACTATTTGTTATTAGTTTGCTTTTATAATCCTTAATATTTTTCTCAAATGGGAAGTTGTTATTAATTTGTTTTCTCTTAGCAATACAAAGAGAATAGAATTTCAAAGCCATTACTTCCTAAAATATTTGACTATTGCTTAAAGCCTACTGTATTCCCCTTGTACCTATGTACAAGTGAAATATGTAATAAGACAATTTCTGCGAATATTTATCTCAATTAACATGAACTTAATAGAAGTATTTTAAGAATAGTGATTAGAGAAAGTCGTGTGAGTATAACACTTATTTTGGAGGTGTTAAATCTTTTAAAAGGAGGTATTCAATCACTCAATGATAATTATCTTTATCCATTTTCGAAAATACCTGAACTTATTTACAAACCTTACAAATGAAAGTACATGTATGAAATTGCACAGTGCCTCTGTGTATCATGCGTTCTCCAAACTACCCTCTTAAATAACTGCATAATTTCATTGTAATTGAATTTCATATGAACTATAATTCATAAGAGACAAAAAGTTTAGGTAGAAAGACAGAACCTCATTACAGGAAGAAAGCATCTTTGGTCAAAAATACATGTCTTATCAGATATTTTTTGTTCAGCATAAGTTATTGCAGAAATGTGCACTGCATATGTTTAATTATGCTCTGATTTTAAGTCTGATGTATTTAGAAACCACGGGTAATGGTTCAGGCGGTTTCATCTGTGTCCTGCATTCAGGATGTCATGGATTTTTTTTTTTTTTTTTGTGTGGTTTTCCCTTGTTGCCAGGCAAATGTTGGGGTAGTTTTTCTAAAATCACAAACCTTTTCGGTCCCTCTTTTCCCATTATTACTTTCTCTACATGCACTATGTACAGTGTATAGAGAAGGTATTGCATTCCACCCAAAAATTTGATACTGAGATTTCACCGGAAATACATGTTTTGGGTCCTCCTGAATCCAAAAAAAAAGCATTTCCAGAAAAAGGTCCATGTGTTGTGTGTGTGTGTCTGTGGACAGAATAGCTCAAAAACAAAAAGATCGTTAAATATCAAATTTGGTATTTAAGATTGGTATCTTCCAAGGATGCGACTCGAAGATTTTCAAGAAAATCCTCCCAACTCCAACTACCCTTTCTTTACATGGAACTTTTTTTCGAAAATTTTGATTTTCTTAAAAATGGCTCTAATGATTTTGATTAAAATATTGTATATTAAAGATATTTACCTGACAAATAAAATGTATATCTTGAATTTTCTGGGAATAGCATCTGAAGATTAATTTATTCTGAATCAATTTTATGGAATTTTGTATAACTGCTAAACCGTAAAAAATGGACAAAAACTTACCACACAAAAAATGTAGAGCACTTTAAAACACACAGTTTATATTATATACATTTTTTTCGTGTAGTTGATTGTTTTTTAGATATTCCTTGTTTTTGGTTTCAGCTTGGAAAAACTTATTCTTTCCTCATAAAGGAATTTGTCAACTCGTGTCCATACAAACAAAGGAACTTCAGTCACATAGCAAACAGCTTTTGACAATCACTTGAACCTATGGTACTCCCTTTTTTCGCTTCTACTTACAAGGAAGCAAGTAATAAGACTATTTCTGCTAATTTTTTCTTGATTAGCATGAAGTAAATAGAGCATAAGCTTTTTAACAATAATTTGTTGCAGAGATGTAGAGAAAGTCATGTGAATGGAACAAATAAGATTTTTTAATTTTATATTACCTTTCGGCATAGGGCTTGTCTGGGAGTCAGGTGGTGTGTGGTGCATATGCACTATGTGGCTGTTTCCTCCTCCCCCTTTGGTATGACAACAGTGCTGTTTGGAGGAGCTCTGGGGAGTGTATGCATCTGTGGACCTTTATCTGCATCTGCCTTTACTTGTTCCAGACAATACTCCAGAACTTTCGTTTCATCCCTTCTTATTGGCGATTGCATGTGGCACAATAGACCCTTGACCACAGTGGTTAAATCCTCCTCTGCTGCTTGTGTGAAAAAAAAAAAGGATTAAAATTATAAATCCATTCCTTTATTTTCTCATATATTCGTAGCTGGTTTGTATCAGCTTTCTTATCAGTTGACTGTTTTCTGAGTTTCTTGTGTAAGAAAAAGTTTGTAGTGTACAGCATTGCACAGCTTGTAGAAAATGTTACTGTGAAATAAGTATACTGTAGAATGGATACAAAATGATTCAGAATTTTAAGTCAGCACAAAAAAAAAGCTGAACAGTTGGCATATGCTGCACATAAAATATTTCTAAATTTGTAGCAAATGTGGATTCTGGGTGAATAATTATTGGAATGGCTAAATCAATAAGACACCAGCTTTAAAGTGGAATTAAGATGTTTCCATATGGCATTTCTTTGCTAAAAAGAAAAGCCAAAATCATTTTAAGTTTTGAAATAGTGTTGATGTATAAGAAACATTTTCTAATTAGATAAGTTTTTATACTTGGGATAAACCTTAATGGCCTTTTTTTTCCTAGAATGTAAGCCAAGTTGTGCAGTGTAATCAAGAACACAAGCAATGGACAGTGGCATGGGATGAGGTCATTAAAGTTTGTCATGAACCATATTGCTGTTTACAGATATTAAACTCATTAAATCAGGGTGTGACTTGGAGATTTTAGAGAAGACACTAGATTTTAAAAGATGATAATTTATATGCAGATTTTAATCTTCAGTTCTTATGTCCATCATACATGTCTTATTTGACACAATGTGCTTGCTCTTTTGTTTTCTATTGCATCCTACCAGCTTCTAGGAATGTTAAGTATAAATGGAGGCTAAAGAGTTACAAACTTCCAGAATTTGTTCTATTGTTTCTACTAAAATAATTACTATACAGTAGCACTCTAAATGCTGTTGTTATCCAAAGAACATCCTTTCAAAATACGTAATTATTGCAGAGACCAAAACTCTACTCTAAATGACTGCATTTCGCATATTATTCTTAACCACATAATAAGCAAATATTTTCTTGTATCGTTTTTACACAAGTAGAGATCATTAGCTTTGATGGTGTAATTTCACTGAAAAAATACAAGTCTCCCACATTCTCTTTATCATATTTGTTCACACAGTATCTCCAAAAAAATCTGAAACAAAAATGTTTTTTTGAGAGTAAAGGTAAAAATCAAAACGCACATTACCATGGGCACACCTTTCCTTGGGGGCTAATTTTATGGGGAATTGAGGGCTGGGGGAAGAAGAGCCTAAGGAAGTTTCTTTGTTTGAGGCCCTCAACCATTGGTCATGTGATTTACCTTGAACTACTGAATTATTAAATGATGTACAGTGTATGTACATGCACATAAACTCTGGGATCTACAGACAAAATGAAACGTTAGCTTTGAAGCCACTAGATACAGGATGTATAACGTACTTCATGTCTCAATGTTGTTGCTCTGCTTCTGAAATTGTGCAAAACCTGATTGAAGACTAGGGAGCTGAGCGCCCTTAAAAAGGTGTGCACATAGTATGATCATTATTTAATCTATACATTAATAAAACTGTAACATAATGTTTTTTTTCTTTATTTTGGGTGTTTAATACTAATGTGTAGGCTGGATTAATTTTAAAGTAAAAATTTTGCATGCTTAAGTTTTTGTTCACATGTTTGTGCGGGTGCGTGTAAATGGAGAATGGTCAAAGCGATTGTTATTGCAAAGGTCCTACTTAGAAAATAAGCTACATAGCATCATAATTACTTTTCCTAAAGCTGATGGAGTCATTTGATTAGGGTAAAAATAAAAGAAAAAATATGCTGAAATATCTCGCTTTTTATTCAGTTTTATGAAAAAGTTACATAACAAAACTTTATATGCTTAACGTTACTGATATACCTAGTGATATATAAAAAATTACAATAGAAAGAATATTGGAAGTTATTCATGTATGCACTACTTACCATGTAAATTTTTGAAGTTCCGGTTGCATTACAAACATAAGGAAGTGGCACAGCTTGTGTACTATTAAACATTTCCTTACATTTTATTTTTATTAACATCCAAGACAAAATGTCAAGAGGGTGAGAGAGTGGAAGATAGAATGGAAATGGGAGGAAGAAGTAAGCTAGATTGAGAAAGTGGAGGAAGTAGAGGAAGAGGGAATGGCAGTATGAAAGTGAGGGGTTTGTGAATTAGGTTAGAATCCCTACAAGTAATAACATAATACGAGCAGGTTCTGCTGTAGTTCATTAAAAAGTCTATAGAGCAAACTAACGACAATGTGGCATTAAATGCAGAGAATATATTGATGTTTCCTGTGCAAATCATGGACTAACGTTTACACAAATAGCACTTAAAGTCTCCTGAAACTGAAAACATCCCAAACACTTAATCTTTCATTTACAAAGAGGAAGACTTTTACCCCTTTGCCTAAGGCAATTTGTTGGCTCCTAATCTCTGACAGGCATAGATGAATCATAGGAATCACACCGGAGCTTTGCAACCAGAAAAGATTTCCTGTAATACAGATGAGAGGGATCCTAAATTTTTCAAAATACTCTAGCTATGCTATGTAAGTTCCTCAACAAGGGGTGTGATTCCAAGATAAGACGTTTTGGAATATCTTCACAACTATCACATGCAAGTCACACCAAGTTCTTACCACAATTATGCTCTGAGAAACCAGTACTATTGAAAGGGAAAACAATAAAAGGATAGGAAGTAGACGTTTTAGAAATTCCAATCCACCCTTACCATGGCAGATCAGGGAAAAGTACATAGAAACCCTTAATTAGGTTGGTTGGCACTGGGGATTAAACCTGGAACCTCTTGAAAGTAAGCTACAGATTTTCATATGGGCCAGTCCACTCACTAATCATATACATATTACTTCAGTTGTAATTTTAAAGATTCTTTCAAAAGGTTACATATTCAGAGGGGAATTGTATTGTATAACTGTTAAATAAACAGTCAGCATATTTAAATATTCTAATTAATATAAATAATAATTTTATATTTAAGAATACATGTTAAGGACAGGGAATCATCTAAATTAAGCTTATTTTAGGAATATTGTAAAAACATTTCAAAACTGTGAAGCAATTCTGTATTTCATGCACTCTAATATACCAAATCACATCCTGATTTAAAAGTAATGGGAAATACTTGGAGAATGTAGTTCATAGAACCTAATTTAGCAGTAATTAATAATTAATTATGCTTCATCAGATTTGTGCTACACTTAGTAACCTATCTTTCAGAACATTGCATCTGGCTTCTGCTCATAATGGTATTATATTAATATAGAAAACCTCTGTTTGCCTATAGTTATAAAAAGCTGTACCAAAATTACTGTAATCTAAAATAAGGTAAACATTGTTTTTTTTTTATTGCTGTTATATTCAGAAAAGAGTATGGAATGCATATGTAGTTAAAGTATGAATTCTGCTAAGTTTGTTACCAGGATAAGCTACAGTGCTATATAAAACGGGTAGAACTCTTGTGTTGAAGCTTAAAAATAAAAAGTTAGAAAATATTATTGGGCTTTCGAGTAAGGTGCCTAATAATAAAATAGAAGTTTAGGTTAATGTTAGCATCCCCTCTTTAAACTTTCATGTTGCACGACATTAATGAAATACAAAAACTAATATTAAGTTTATTATGATTATCTCTGTGTCTAAAATTAAGTTCAGTATCATTTATATTTTTAGCATTCCATGGATAACATTCAGTATTAGCTATTTAACTGATATTGTTAAATGAGTATGTATTTAAATTCTTTTGCTGGTCTGTTTGTATAGATAGCTTTATTCCCATAAAAATCACTGCAAGCTTATAATCCCAGCTGGCTGGGTTATAACACAAAAGTAATAATAATGATGATTATATGTATATTTGTACAATGTACATACCCTTAAGTATGTATATTTTAATGGAAAATGCTAATTGAATTAGTAAATGTTGAGAGCAAACGTGAGTTTGAAATGTTGTCAAGGAAAACAAAGCAATACCATATATGTATCACACCAAAAACAAAGTTGCCAAGAGACAGGTGTTTGCACAAACTCACTCTAAAGCAATGACAGATATTTCAGTCGGTACCTTAATCTGTAAGTTTTGTTTGCTTGCTTGCAAATCATAACTGATATCAAAAGTTCATTTGACTCTTTTATTAGCTACTAAGCTGTTTTACAGTATTTTGTTTGGAAGTTTAAACATTTTAATGAACTACTAAAACAATTTGGTTTTAACTTATGCATATATAGGGACCTGGAAAATTCTTGTATAGACTACACTCAGAGTCTTGAATAAACACAGAAACTTTTTTTTTTAAATTAAAACTATGTGAGAAAAAAATCTGAGAAATAAGCATTAGTTGATAAAATTTATCAGTAGCTGTATTTTTTATATCACTAGCATACAGGCTTCCATCAAGGAGGGAGTAGGGTGCCATCTTGATATTACTACATTACATTTTTTGATAAGGAAAGCGGTAGTTTTGTCAGCCTCTTAGTGTGTATAAGATAGGTAAGAATAAGATTCAAATATGAGTAAAGCTGCCTTTATTGGCAAGAATATTAGGGCACCTTGTAACGACAGCAGATCGTGATTTATGATTATTGCTTGTGTGTAGCAGGCAAGTGGAGTATTAATGTTGACATTGAGGTATAGACTAGCAAAAGAAAAATTAATGAAAGAAAGGGAGCCAAATACCTACTGGTAATGTTCTTTGGGCAACCATTTTAAGTAACATCTTTACTCATCAATATCCCAAGGCATGTGGTATTAAGTCACAGTTGCTATTTGTGCATGGGATAAGTTTTCAAATACCTACTTGCAAGCAATTTCCACATGGAAAACCATTAAATGTACCTAATACTGTCCTGCAAATACTTAATATGCAACATCTATTTTTATTTCTTTTAGAAAGGGGAGATATGAAAATTTTCCAGCGCCTTTTATATATACATCTGTTGCTTTGCATGATCAATGTTTTGGAGAGTAATTTTCTAATCATATGCCAGTTTTGCTTTGGTTTATATGTGTCACTAAAAGACTCTGAGCTCACCAGCTAATTTCTCACTGGTAGCTTTGTCTTTAGCTATCAAATTGTGAAGAAACTGTTGATTGCCAAAATCTAAATTTTCCTAAAATAATTCAATGTAAAATATCCTATTTATGTACAGCTACTTTCATGTGATTGTCATAGAAACACAAATACATGGTCCATGTAATGTACCACATACATTGCTAAAAGAGAAACAAAATGGAAGGACATCCTATTATATAATACTCATGGAGTATCTACATAAATTAATAGTTGCAGCCTAAGGGTAAAATGTTTTGATTTTTAATAAAGAGTAAATGAAATGCAAACTTACAAAGAGAGAAGATTGAAATATATTTGTATAGTACTTAAGAAATGATGTCATAGGCTATTGTGTTTATTCTGAAGTGTAATTTAGTATGAAAGAAAACAAGCAAGGAGCATTTATTTGTGTTTTTACTAATGGAATATGCATTTTGGATGGTGATATTATTTTAAAATGTAACTTGTTTAATGAGCAGTTAAATTTTTTTGAGATATGTAATTTTATAATTTATTTATAATTTATATTCTGTTATCTATATATTGTAATTTTAGTAATCCTTTAATACAACAGTTTAATAAACCAAAAGTTGTATGCTTCATTAATGCATTATTGATCTTAACACTGCACCCTTAAAGCAAGCTGTTCCAGCATGGCTGCATGCCAAAGAAGAGTTAGTTGCTCACTTATTCACAAGGGTATGCCTGCTGTATGCAATATGCTTCATTATTGAGAACAATCTATCATCAAGGCTGAATAAAGTGTTGAATGCAATCACAAGTGTTGTGATATGACCTTCAACCAATGATTTACTGGTTATCACTTTCCCTCTAACTGGGCCCCACATGGTTGAGTTACACATGAGCATTCTGACTCAGATCAGTAAAGTTGGTCCAGCCTCTTAAGATTTGACATGCATTTAAATATACTTTTAGCAACATACCTTTAATTCAATATTTTTTCTGCCACTTCTATCCAAATATCCAAAAAATTAACACACAATTGCTCACATTATTAGATAAAAATCCAATAACTAATAATTTATTATTTCACATATTATTGACCACATTTTTGATATATTTGATACTACTGAACTGTTTGTTTTGCAGTACCTATATAGAGATGTTGAGCTAGTGAATATTATTTGAAAGTAATCCCTATAGGCCTTTACCTTTGTATGCTCACTCTCTATTCTAAGATTATGTTTAAAGTTTGCTCTAGATGCTATATATATATATTAGATAGATAGATAGCATTGAAACAAAGGCTACCCATGGATGAAATCCTCTTTACTTTCTTTAGCACATTTGTCAATGTACATAGTAGATAGAGAAAATTTGATACCAACATTTCACAGAAATATGTTTATGGGATCACCTGAATAAATAAAGGTACTTTTGAAAAAGGTCTGTATGTGCATGTGGAGACATCTTAACTCAAAAATGTAAAGTCAGATAAATACCAGCTTGGTATTTAAGTCCAGTATGTTGTAAAGATCTGATATGAAGATTTTAAGAAAAATTCACCCAGCACAAACTACCCTTTGGGTGGAACATTTTTCAGAATTATTTTTATTTTCTAAAAAATAACTCTTTAACGATTTTGATAAATGCTGTATATTAAACATGTTTATATGGCAAATAAATGTGTATTTCAAATTTTCTGTGAAAGCCTCTGAAGATCTCTTAATTCTAGACTTTTAGCATAGCTGCTAAACCATAAGAGATATACAAATAAATTACTGCACAAAAATGAAGATCTTGTTAAAGCACACTTTATATCATATTCAGTTATTTTTTACAGCTAACCATTTCAAATATATTCCCTGTTATCAGTAGCGGCTCGTAGCCAAAATATCTGGTAGGGTACAATTTTAAGATTGACTAAAATTAAAACTAAACTGAATGTTATCTATGGACGCTCTTTAACTGCTACGGTTCTAAGCGTCCCCTTCTATTTTGGACGCGAAACACCGCTTAAAAATGCTCAGAGGCCTCTTTATCAGGCTTGAGGTTTTTTTTACGTGCCGTAAATCTACGACACGGTATCAACGACTTTACTTCATTCATGAAGGAAGGGATTTAAAAAAAAAAAAAAAAAAAAAAATCAGTCGGGTTTGAACCCGCGACCTTGAGAACCAGATCACGGATGACGACAGACTAAAATTAGTGGATAATAAAAGATATCAGATTATTTGCGGCCGAAGGCGACAGGGTGTAGATGATGAATCTGAAGCTAAATCCCCAATGTTCCCAAAGAAGTCAAAATTTTGGCAATCTGGCAACTTTCACATCTGAACAACTTAGCGCGTGTGTGCGTGCCGCGCACATGTCAGTATATGGGTGGTGAACCGTCGTATAGCTTTACCGATATCAGTAGAGATGAAATGCTAATTTGTGTGTTAGCACTAACCTGTCCATCCTTCGATCCTTTGCTTGAAAAAATACTTCCATAGCTCTTTGATTTAAGTCAGAAACTGAACGCGACATTTCCGAGAAATTTGAACACGAACCGTCACCTTCACTGTTTATCATATGTCAACAACATTATCAAAGAGGTGATCCTGCTGTAAATTGATGCATAGCTCGTATTAACAGCTGATGAGTTTAAGATTCCAATCTTCAATACTACCTTACACAACTTTAATAGCTTATGTATGTCAATTAAAACGCTCACGATGTTTCTTTTCTCCAACGAAGCTCGCTTTTCTCTCAGAAAATTATGGAAACTGCCCTTAAAGAAAAGTAGATCGTGATATTAATGTCTTAAGCATTTTCTTTATAAGTAATTGTAAACTTTACAAACCATCGCCTAACAGTGTATAGGATTTTCCCTCTTAAGGCAAGTTTTAACACTGCTGTTTCTTTGAACGCTAGCCATTGATAAATCGGAATATCATTCTGCAGTTAATTTCACCAAATTATTCTCCAACGCATTCGGATTATGTTTCATAACACGTGAAATACATTCAAAGCACTATTTATCAGTTTACTCTTACTCAGCACTCATTCTCAAAACACTAGCCTCTAATCACCTCTCGCAAGTAAGGTCCATTTTTTCAATAACTATTCGTTATTTGACCTTTTCTGTTTCAAGTGAAGCTTCAACTGTATCGTGAATCTATTTCCTAGTAAACTTACGGCAATTACACAACACACTGCTTGTACGTATTGAGCATTGGCGCGCGAGCGTACCTTGTCGTCTGCTTAGCAGGGAGGAGAAATACCAAGTACCAACATTGTACATTTTTACCACATAAGCTTCTTTTTGTATGTTTCGTTCGGGAGGTTTATAGATCAACTTTGTTTTCAAATAAAAAGATATTCAAACTTAAGAAATGTTTCTTATTATTTACTCTTACATGTGAAAATATCTTTGGCTAAATATTTTTGTCAGGGATTTGACTTAAACTTGAACCTTTGCTTATTGTCGGTTATTTTCCCTTTGTGCATACGCAGCAAATGACCACAGAGGCTTTCGTGTCCTAAGAGAACCTTCCCCTCTCGGCCCCTTGAAACCCGCACCAACACATTAGCTACATCTGAAAGCATTGGATTCTTCTGCGCGTGCGCATAGGATGACCACAAAATCGCTTGTGTCCGAAAATGCGGCCGGTTACTATTTCCGAGTTCCGACAGCCATCTTCACTGCAACTGTCCAGTGTGCATAGTAGGCTTAAATTAAAAAAAATGCGTTATAGATTATAGCATTTTACCTAATAATATAATGCAGAAATTATTGTAGGGAGGGCACGTGCCCCTGTGCCCATAAAGGCCAGCCGCCACTGCCTGTTATTGCTTCCAATGTTGTAATACTTAAACTTTTTTCACACAGTAAGTCCTCATTCATGTCATCTCTGTTCTGTTTTATCCTGGCCATGGAAAGAGAACAGAATTTCAATAAGTCACATAGCAACAGTTTTTAAAAGATTTGACTTTCACTTTAGCCTAGTGTATTCCCTTATTTATAAGGAATTAAGTAGTAAGACAATTTATGCTAATGTTTATCTTGATTTGTACCAAGTAGATAGAATAATAAACTTTTGCAAGATAGCTTGTGATGGAATAGGTAGAGAAAGCTGTGTGAATGGAATGCATAAGATTTTTTAAATTGGTCTGAGCAATTCATTTGTTGACTGCTTCCATGGTGGAGTGGTCAGTGAGCTGACTTCTCACCCAGAGGTCCCGGGTTCGATTCCTGGCTGGGGTGGGGTATTTTTCTTTAACCAGAATTATTCCCTATTCTCCACAGAGTCTGGAAGTATGTATGCGAGAGTGAATGTGTGCATGTTTGAAGAAAATAAAATGATTAAAATCCAATGTAGTGAGAAGTATTATTCTCTTTTTCTTGCATTATTCAGTTATCCTTCAGATACTGTGTAAAAATCCAAACCTAATGAACCTTTTGCCATCCCTTTAAACCATTCATATCCCAGGGAATTACATATGAGTGTACATCGTGGTCCAGAATTTAACACTCCAAAGCAGAAAAATGAACAAAAAAAAGATATTGATAAACTCTTACAAAAGAGGTTTGGGAGTGAATGAAGATGGCTGAGCTGCAGTTTTTCTGTGATGGGTCTGGATGAAGAAGAACGTGACTGGAAGAAAAATGGACAGTCTAAAAAAGCAACACTGACGTAAAGGTGTTTACAATGAAATATCAACTTATTTTTCTTTTCAAAAAAATTAGCAAAGCCAAGTGTAAAACTTCTTTCATTTCTGGAATTTAAACCTTTTATTAAAATTTTATTAAATATACTTTTTTTTACCATTTTTCCTTAATGCTCCTTATATTTTCAGTATAATTGCTTCAAAATGTACCAAGCCCACATAATGTGATATTAACCAAAAATGATGTTGATGTTAACATCTAGGAAAATGCTGTTTACACCACAGTTAGGCATGAAGCATGCTGGTAAGTTTAGAGTATATCAGATTTTATTTTGTGAAAAAATGTTATTATGACTTTTATTATACAGCAGGTATTAAATAAACAGTAATGTGATTTTTATTGCTTTTACTGCTTAAAAAATGTTCTGTTTCTGAGCAAGTTATTGGAACAACCCTCCATGATCATAGTTTTGCTTCCATTTGTATAAATTGCTTACTTTTGTAGCACTAACTGTTGCATCATTCAACACATTCATGATTCTAATGTAATATAAGGATCATATTTTGAAAAAAAAAAAAAAAAAAAAAAATCTTTTATTTGGATAAATATGGTAGTTAATTCTTCATAGGTCCCCCTCTGGCTAACAGTTGGCCTGATTTCTATTTTTATTTTGCATGCTGCTTGATACTGTCATGCAAATTACATATTCCTGCGAGTCACAAAACAATTTTTTTTGCCCCCCCCCCCCCCCCGCCATACCTGTCATACACAGAATGATCCATTTGGTAAGACTTAAAAACAGTATTACATGCAAATTAATGGTGGTTGTTTTACTTAATTTATAAGTACATCCTAAAGGAAAGTTTTTGATACTACACAAGAAACATAAAAATAAACAAAATGCTGTATACAGCTCAGCAACGAGCTACTTTTTGTGAAATGAGTATTACATTTTTGCAACCCTTCAGTTTTAAAGGTATTTTGAAATATTTTGAGAGTAAGTATGTGCATTAATATACAAACATTGATAGAATGTATCTCTAAACTCTACTTCTAAAATTAAAGCCTGATATAACTAACTTTAAGTAAGCATCATATGACCAGCTTGACAATAATGCATCCAAGCAAGGTGAGTCTATCTTGAACTACTAATTTTATTTTCATGCAAATGTTTAGTCCTGGAAATGGTAGTAATAAAACAAAAGTTGCTCTGCAATTTTTCCTATCCCTAATGGAAATTCTTACCACTATGCTACTGCCTATGATTCCTAACTGGTCTAAAGAGTTAGAAGTGTTGTTGTTATCAACATATCATTACAACCTTGTTATTATCTAATGTTTAGCAATACCTACCTTGCTAGTAAGCTTCATCCTCTAATATGCTGCATAATATAACTTCCTTTGGTGTTGTATAGAATCAATCAGGTAGTTAATATTTTGTTTGAAGTTGGATATGATTGGGATACTTGGTTACAAGTACATCTAAAAGAATATACTATAGTGTTTAAGGAAACACTGGGTGTTAAAATATAAACTACACATTTATTTTACATCACTATATTTTATGTATTAAAAGTATAATAGGAGCAAGCAATTAACAATAGCATCTATACAGTTTGAGTAAGGAAGGTCTACAACATAAAAGTTATAAAATTATGTTTATTTTTACATACAATGAAATGCACAAAACTCCCTGTCACACTGCCTTTATCAGGATTTAGCCCTCCCTCCCCTGAAAGAATGTATCCCTTCCCAAAAAAAGAAAGAACAGAATAGAGAGAAAAACAATTGGTTCTTCACAAAAGATTTGTTTTGCTTTTTTTGTACTGCATAATTGACAGCCATCCTTTGCTGTAACTTTTAAACAAATTTATCATATTGACCTGAAAATAAGTTGCATATTTTATCCAAGTTTTCAATTAGGCATATTAGAGTATAGCTTTATTTGCAATTCTTGCATTTGTTTTAATATCCATTTCTAATTTTTAATACAGCAATACATAATAAACAGGATAGTATTCTGTGATGTGACAGTGTGCAACATTTGATGTATATGCTAAATTCATATAAACATCAACTTCCAATATTGAAAGTTGATGATGGTCATTTAAACTACTCAGTAATTTTGTAACACTACATCATTTAGAAATAAAAAAAACATGTTTCTGGAGCTACTTGTTTCCATTATCAGTTCCTAGTCAACTGCTGGTATCTTTCCTCATTGTGGTTGGATTGACCTGGCAGGATTTAAAAATTGACCACAGACTTCCAGTTTTTCAAATGTAAATACTTTTTCAAACTTTAAGTTCTGATTAATCCCAATTTTTTTTATCAGTATTTTTGAATTTGTGTTTATGGTATTTGTGTTTTGCTTTATGTTCCAGACAGCTTCTTTTGCTCTTATTCTTATGTTTCTTTTAGATTTAGTTGAGGACAGTGTTGTTGAAATCAATTAAACGTAAAACCTGTGTAAATTATTGATACAAAATACTCACTTTCAGTGATTTGAATGTTGTTTTGATTCATTAATTAACTCGTTTTTGCTCTTAATCATTAAGTTTATTAATTTTGTGCAGCTAAGACATGGTAGATGGCAACTAAAATCATAAATAAAGAGGTAGTGAAAAATATTGATTGGAGCACATAAACTCAGGTTGTTTCAGAAATTTTCAATGGACTAAATGGTGGCAGATATCTGAAATGCAAAGCTAGGTATCCTCCTTATGTGCAACTGTAATAATGCTTTACAGGAATAGAATGTCTTAAACAATGGAAGCATTCATGAAATTATGACTAAGAGCCAACTGTATAAAGGATGTTCAACTGTTTAATTCACCAGGGAAATTAAGAAAGTCAACAATTCTACTTATTTTGTAATATCAGTGACCATAAATTGAGATATTTCATATTGGCTTTGCTTAACAATTCAATAGTTTCATTGTTTCATTTTAAAATGGATATCACAGATAACTTGAATATTTAATGAAAATAATCCACAATGAATTCTGAAGAACTCTGTTACCTCCATGCATACAGCAGGGATGTATGTTTAAAGTCTATTATTCCTGGAAAGTTAGGAATAGTGTATAAATCAAGCATGAGTTTGATAGCTTCAAAGTCCTTAGTAGGTATTTTAATGAATTGGAGTCTCAAGCCTGCAATTTCTCTAGCAACTTCTACAACAAACTGAAATCTCATTTTAATGTGCTTGTCATTGAGTAGAAAGAACAAATTATTTTTCTTGTGAAATATTTGAGGAACCCATTTTCATCATTTGATGAAATATCAGGATAATCCGAACCCTGAAAATAAAATTACTTTTGTTAAATAAGCCTATTTTAATGTAAGTAATTTATTGTGCACTTGTATAAAAGGTCATAAAATATTTATAAATATTTTGATTTTACTGTTTATCTGTAACATATTATTACTTTGCATTACATGAAAATGAAATTTGAAGTATTATAGATGTAGTTTTTAAATAACATTAACTTTCAATTAACCCGCCATTTTAATTATAAAGGCCATAATTTTACCTCTTTCCCTCCACAATATTTGCTCGAACTTCTGCTAAACTCTGATTAGGATGATTTAACTTGCAAAAATGGGGAAATTAGATTTATTGTTTGCACAACAAAAATTCCTAACATAATCTTAACACATGACTCATTTCATGTACTAAACTTAACTTAAAGCTCTACACAATTGAGCCCTTAAGTATTAAACTTCTTTTTAGGGCTTTTTTCTCCAATACCTGAATGCTTTATCTTTACAATATGGTCTAGCTTTGATGCTAGATATTTCATTTCCATAATGTAAACATTTAAATGAAAGTGTTTCATGCATTTATTAATATAAATGTAATGAGCAATGATGATTTTAATCAAAGTCTAAGAATATTTTAAAAACCTAAATGGTATTTAAACAGCTTATCTTTATCAGCTCATTGAAAATCTAATACTATTTTTGTAAATAATTGTGTCTTAGAAAGAAAAATGGGAGATTATTATTGCTATTCATGTATCCACTTTTTAACTGTTTTGTACTTTCCATATAATTATTATAGTTGCCAAGATGACTGTCTTACATTGCAAATAATAATGTTTATATCTGTGTTGCACAGTTGTCAATGGTATTTATTTTATATAACTTACTCCTTATATACTAGTTTAATTCACTAGGTAGAATGTACCTATGTGTATCTCTATTTTCTTTGCATTCAAAGAAATGCAATTTCTAATGGTGCTTGAATTTTGGAAGTGTGGTTTAATCCAATGCAACTTATCTTCAAACCAAGAAGATAGTCTATTACATCTCTAAACCAGTAGTGGTTTCACACAAAGCAGCTGTTCCAGGCAGATTGTGTAATTATGAAACTTTCACTTGATAAATCTTTGCATTTTATATACACTTATATATAAAATATATATTTCCTATTTTTTTAACTTTTTAAATAGCCATCCTAACAAGCATATAAACACTGATGAAAGTGAATTTATAAGGATACTTTACAAGTTCCAATTCCAATTGTAGCAAATACTGACTTTTCCACTAATATGTACAATGATGTGATGGGCTGAATAATCTGAATAAACATTTTAATAAAATTACCTTTCAGTCCTATAGTTTACTATACATATTCACCTGTTGTATAATACAGTACTCTAAATTGATATGAACATAGTGGAATGTACCCAACAAATTAGAGAAGGAAGCAACATATATCCAACATAGTATCAAGAATGACAACCCCCCATATTGTACATAGTATTTTGATATATGTACTAGAGATGCGTGGCACGTTTCTTTCTGAAGAGACTGCTGAGCACACCAGAACGTTTGTCTTTGTCCTTTCGAGGCTGCTGCAGTTCATTTTCAGGGGAACTTGACTGTGCACCATCTGTCGCCGGAGGTGGTGCTACATATGGTGGTAATGAACTCGGCCTTGTGTTGACATTCTAAAACATAAAAACACTCATTCTTAGTCAATTCATTTACATATAATTTAGGTTACATTTTTCTGATAAGAGAATCTATTTTTCTCTTATTCTCTTTTCACTCATTTTACAGCTTTATAATGTTGTAAGTTTTTATTTTTATTTATTTATTTTTTTTTTTTGTAGCTTAATGTCCTTTAACCTGATTGGTCATATCGGACGATGAATAAAATTGGTGAAATGATGCTCATATGATCTCGGGGTCCATGGAGCTTAAAGTTACTCGACATTCGTCTTCTCAGGATAAGGGAAAACCCCGAAAAAAAAAAAAACCTTATCCGGGCAACTCGCCCTAAGCGAGATTCGAACTCATGACCTTTCGAATGTGAAGCAGACATGCTACCACCACACTACCCAGATGGGCTTGTTTTTAATTGTTTAACTGTAAATGCAAACATTCTAAAGCACAGATTTTAGTGATCCTGCTGACAAAGTATTTTAAGGGGACTATTATGTAACTGCTAAATCATCTTCCTTAAGACTTGGAATCTCGTGGTTACCTCCTCTTCCTTCTGATTGAGATGATGATTTCCTCATCTCTGTCATATGTTCTATGCATGGACCTTTTTTTGCACACTAGTTTTATGCGGAAGCAAGGGCACAGTTTCTTTCCACAGTTTTTTTCTTTGAGGCCCTCAGTTATTATAGTGAATAGGCATCGCCCTCCATGGTGTAATGGTTACCATGCTAACTTCATATACCCAAGGTCGTGGGTTCAAACCCGGCTGAGGACAACAGATTTTTCCAGGCGTAAAAATCCATGGCTTCCTTCAGAAGGAAAGCAAAGCCATTGGTCTTGTGTCTTAGATTTATGGCACGTAAAGAACCTCAAGCTTGATTGAGAGGCCTCTGAGCAAAATTAAGCGATCTTTCACGCCCAGTATAGAATGGGAAGCAGTTAAAGATCGTCCATAAATAAAACTCCATTTCTTTTCAATGAAAAGGTTTTCTAATTTACCACAAACTAGCTGAAGTATTAAATGAAGGTATGTGAACTCTGGGTTCCACAGACATGAACATTTAACATTGAAGCCACTAGATATCCGGGTGATAGTGTACTTCATGTCTCAATGCTAACGCTCGGCTTCCAAAATTGCAATGAAACCTCTATGAATGAAGACTAAGGAGCTGAGTGCCCAAGAAAAGGCATGTGCAAAGTATTTGGTAGCTATTTATCCTTCACAACAAAAATAGTGGATAGGAAGAGCTGCCAATGGCCTCCCACTCTACTAATTGTGTGAGTCTTTTTTTGGAACATTTTAAATTCAATGAAACAATTAAAAACTGTAACAGGGGGACAGGCAATGCTAAAATGGCTATATAGGCCTTTCAAGTGATTTTATTTGATTTAAACCTACTTCAAAATCATAATGAGTAACCATTACTCAAATAACTTGTACACTGAAATGTTTCTCCCCCCACTGCTATGGATTGCAAGGGGAGGGTGGAAACTTCATCTCTTGACAAATAGAGGAATGAATGACTTTTATATGCAACAGCTGTTTTGTTCTGCCACCATCGGTTCAAGCATATCAAGCTAACTATGTGAATGACCCTTCCACAAAAGTAGTCGGAAAATAGTTTCATTATTCCATTATATTTGGTTCCTTGAAACTTTTGTTTTATCACTATGAAAATCGATATAGTTTACAGCTATTCATTCCATTGGATTATTTTACAAATTTTCTCTTGGAAGCAATTTATTTTCTATTCATCAAATAAAGATGGGATCATTGCCTAATAACAGTTTTACCTAAAATGCTTGCTACAGTTACAAACTGAGTTATGTACCTCTAAAGCAGGATAAAGACATAAGATAGCAAGTGATATATCCTTCATTTGGCAATTCTAGCTGATGGAAAGGAAGCTGCATGACTGTCTTGGGAAAGGTAATTAAATGAAAAATTCTGATGTGTTCCATTCATATGACTTTCTCTAACTCTCTGCAACAAATTATTAAAAAACTTATGCTTCTATTTATTTTATGCTAATCGAGAAAAAATAGCAGGAATAGTCTTATTACTTGCTTCCTTGTAAGCAGAAGCAAAAAAAGAGAGTGCCATAGATTAAAGTGACAGCCAAAAGCTGGTTGCTATCCGACTGAAGTTCCTCTGTTTGTGTGGATAGCACTTTACCAATTTCTGTATGAGAAAAGTATAAGTTTCTCAAAGCTGAAACCAAAAACAAGGAATACCTAAAAAACTATCAACTCCACGAAAAACATGCGTATAACATAAATTGTGTGTTTTAATAAGCTCTACATTTTTTATGTGCTAAGTTTTTGCCCATCTCATACGGTTTACCAGTTATCCAAAATTCCATAAAATTCATCCAAATAAACTAGTCTTTGGAGGCTATTTGCAAAAAAATTCAAGATATACATTTTATTTGTCAGGTGAATAACTTTAATATATGATATTTTAATCAAAATCATTAGCCATTTTTTAGAAAATCAAAATTTTCGAAAAAAGTTCCATGTAAAGGGTAGTTTGGGGGGATTTTCTTGAAAATCTTTGTCGCATCCTTGGAAGATACCTATGCTGCCCAAAGACAGACACAGACACACACACACACACACACACACACAGATGCACACACACAGACATTTTTCTAAAAATGCTTTTTTTGGATTCAGGGGGACCCAAAACAGTATTTCCAGTGAAATCTCAGTATCAAATTTTTGGGTGCATTACAATACCTTCTCTATACACTATGTACATAGTATGTGTAGAGAAAGTAAAAAAATTATAATGCTGTACTGGAGAGACAACCGCTCAATGTAGAAATGCACAGACTTGAAGATGAATAAGACACTATACATTTGACGCATACAAATTATTCTACAGTAAAGTTCAAACAAAAGTGGGATAAATGTGTAAGAAAAGCTTCATACAAGGAGAAAAACAAATTTAATTTAAGATGAATGAAATGTATTTAAAGTGTTTAATTCATCAAGGAAAATTATTAAAAAACCTGATTGCTCTATTCACATAACTTTCTTTACATCGCTGTAACAAATTATTGTTAAACAGTATATTCTTCAATCTACTGTATGATAATCGAGATAAACATTAGCAGAAATTGTCTTAATTACTTGCTTCCTTGTAAGTAGAAGGAAAATAAGGGAATAAACTAGGCTAAAACGAATGTCAAACCGATGCCATGTGGTTGCAATCCGTTTCTATGCAGAGTCAGAAGTTTACAACTTTGCGAGTATTTTAAATCTGAAAACAATAACAAGGAATATCTCAGAAATGGTCAATTTCATGGGAGGGGAAAAAAAAAAAAGTGTATGACATAAATTGTGTGTTTTAACGTGATCTCCATTTTTTGTGTAGTAATCTCTTACGGTTTGCCACTTATGCAAAATTCAGCATCTTTAATGTACGGTATTTTAATCAAAATTGTTAGTCATTATTGAGAAAATCTAAATTTTTGAAATTTCATCTATGTAAAGGGTAGTTTGGGGTGGGGGTATTTTTCTCAAAGTTTTTGTGTCGCATGCCTGAAGGATACTAAACTTAATAACCAATTTGGTATTTTGACTTTTCGTTCTTGAGTTATCATGTTCACAGACCCACAGACCTTTTTCCAAAAATGCTCTTTTTGGATACAGGAGACCCTAAAACGTGTATTTTCTGGTGAAATCTCGGCATACACTATGTACGTAGTATGTGTAGAGAAAGTAAAAAACCATTGGATGGGCAAAGACATTTAATCAACTAAAATTATTATATACCAATGAAGCAAAATTTGGACAAGATACAGAAATACAATTTATAATCAATTCAACAGTGCCTACAATGCCAAAATAATCTGCTATTTGTAAAATTTCTAAACAACTGCAAGAGCCATTTAACCTTCTAGGTACTCAGATAGCATGGGCTTAAAGCACTAATTGCTTAGAATAATTTGTTGGTGTACTTCCACACTGTGGAATTTGAAACTCTGTTGCAGCTGGCTTACTGTCTCAGTTTTAACACAGAATGACATAACGGTAATTAATATATCTGAGAGCTAATAGAATTTGTTGTATCAATAGACACAGCAGACTGTTGAATAGAATAGAATATTTATTGTCATATAATGTTTACATTGTGAGCATAAGCTCGTAAACTGGTGACTCGTCAAAAAATATACTAGAGTAATTTAAATTCTAATATATACATAAATAAAGTTATTATTTTAAAAATATATTGAAACATTGATTTGTATGGCAATAATATAATATGTATATTAGCTTAAAGACTACAACACTGTGTCTTCCATAAATTCTTGTATAGAGTAATATGTTTTATTTACCAACATTTAAAAGATTTAAAAAAAAATTCAATTTGCTCAAAAATAACTCCAATAATGTTGATTAAAAAACCATATATGCAAATAAAATGTATATCTTGAATTGTATTAATTTACTATCCACTTTATTTGGAAGCATTTATGTATACGCTTGTGTAACTGATAAACATTAAGTGATATATGAAAACATACTTCACAAAATAATGTAGATTTCTTTTACACACAGCTTTATTCCAAATAACATTTTTTGTGCTACACGCCATTTCTGAGATTATTAATGGCTCAAACTGATCACTTGTCATTCTTTTAAACTCATTTCAATATTCAGCTGTTTCTTGTAATTACACGGAAAGAGCAAGGAACGTTAAAGCCAGTATATAGGTACAGTTTTTAAACTTTTGACTCACTTTTTGTATTTACTATTTTAAAAAATAATATATAAAATATATTCAAAGATAATAAATTTCTTAATTTCTCTACACATACTATGAACACAGTGTATAGAAAAGGTATTGCACTCCACCCAAAAATTTGATACCGGGATTTCACCGGAAATATACGTTTTAGGGTCCCTTATATTAAAAAAAAAGTATTTTCACAAAAAGGTTCATGTGTGTGTGTGTGTGAACACAATAACTCAAAAATGAAAAGATGGTAAAATACCAAACTTGGTATTTAAGTATAATATCTTCTAGGGATGCGACACAAAGATTTTGAGAAAAATCCCCCCACCCCAAACTACCCTTTACATGGAAAAAATTTCGAAAATTTTCTTAAAATGGGCTCTAACAATTTTGATTAAGATATCGTATATTAAAGATATTTACCTGACAAATAAAATGTATATCTTGAATTTTCTGGGAATAGCCTCTTAAGGCTACTTTATTCTGGATCAACTTTACGGAATTTTGCATAACCGATAAACCATAAGAGATGGACAAATCTTACCACACAAAAAATGTAGAGCATGTTAAAACATACAATTTATGCGATATACATTTTTCCGTAAGGTTGATTGTTTTTAAGATATTTCTTGTTTTTAGTTTCAGCTTTGAAAATCATACAGGAATTTGTCAACTCCTGACCATACAAACAAAGGAACTTCAGTTACATAGCAACCAGCTTTGGACTATCACTTTAACCTATGGTACTCCCTTATTTCGCTTCTACTTACAAGGAAACAAATAATAAGACTGTTTTGGCTAATTTTTTCTCAATTAGCAAGAAGTAAATAGAGGCATAAGCTTTTTAACAATAATTTGTTGCAGAAATGTACATAAAGTCATGTGAATGGAACACATCAGATTTTTATCTATGTATCTATAACAAAATGTAAAATGTCACATTTATCTTCATTAAAATGAAGTAGATAGAAAAATAAATGCTTTTAAGAATACCTTTAATAACCTTTAATATATGATAAAAGGTTAGAAAAAGTCATGTGAATTCAACAATTTTTTTTTTTTTTAAGAATAAGTAAATGCATCAATAATTAAATAATACATAATTTGCAATGTTCCACACCAGATAATCAATGCTGATTTCTGGATGCATAGGCTTCCACGATCTGTGTCTTGATGTGTATTCTTAGCTTCTGGATAAAGCAGCATCATCTTGCGTGGGGTTGCCAACGTTTGGCTCATCTTGCCATGAGCTTCTTTTGGGCCCCCTTGCTTCTGGTTGCTAATTGCCCACCAATTGGCATGGGTGCAAGAACCCCACAAGTTGAGCGAAACATTGGCAACCCCACACAAGATGACGCGACCTTCTCCGGAAGTTAAGAGTACACATCATTGTTGATTTCTGTTTATGTTTTTCCCTATTTATGTTCATGATATTCATTGAACAAAGAATAATTCTAATGAGCATGCACTTTTGTGCACAATTTCAGTAGATGTGCCAGAAAAAAATCTTTGGGCAACTCTCTGACAATGCTGCTGTCACAAAACCTGCTCATAGCCGATTTTCAGCACCATTCCAAAACATTTTTTGTTTTGTTTTATTTGTAACAAATTATGCTGTCAGAATCTTATAATAAAATAGAGAGAGAGATGGATAACTTTTCATGTGTACAATCTTTACCTGTTGTTGTTGCTGCTGCCGGATTTGTGGTCCGATGTTCCCGTAAACTGTAAAAGGGTACAAATATTATTACAGTAACATGTTTGAAACAAACAAAGAATGAAGACCAGTGCATGCATATATACATTTCCATGCATTACCCTGGTGGTGATGCTGGTGATACTGCTGATCAGGCTGCCAGTGGTCGCGGATCCGGTGCGGAGGTGCTGAGGACGGCAAGGGAGGGGGCACTTCTACAACAACACACATAAGCTGCTCTACTTGCTACTCAAAGCCAACAATGTACACACAGTTAAGCAAACGTTTTCACAATCTCAACATTCCAAAATTGCTTTGAATTTAACTAGCCTCATTAACAAATTAGAAATGCAGTATTCTGTTCAGAAAGGTAACTGATATAAATAATGCTAGGTAATACAAAATTAAATAATGCCAAATCATGCTCCAAATGTTACATATTTCTGATAAGGAGAAAATTATATTCTCCAGTAACTTCATAGTTAAAACAGATACATATGGTAGCAAACAGACTCCAACTCTACTTTACATATGATTACAGAGAACTAACTGTCTGAGAACTACAGGAGTTTTGTAAAAGCAAAACAATATAAAACACAATAATTTGAATTTAAATAATTTTTATGTTTCATTAAAATACTTCAAACTACTTTTCGCTAAATATAATAAACAAATATCTGAAATTACTATTTCTTTCAATCTACTTAACATATAATTTATAAAGTGTGATACTTCCAAATACATATTTTAATGTCCTCCTTGCAGAAACTTAATAATTTTAAACATTTGTGAGCAGAACACCATCCCAAGCTATATGAGGAGCATTCAAAAAGTTTTGTAACCAGTCTGTCCATTGTTGGGTAATAATGACTATAAAAATGTAATTAATACAGCTGGCAACCATAGACCATATATGCAAAGTACAAGCGTGAACTTTGTACAGTTTGTTGAATTCAGTCCTGTGTCAGTTTCTAAAGAGAACAATAGACATTTTCATGTACACAAGCTAGGTGGGGTGGATCCATGAGGACTTGTTAGCGGTTTAAGGGATCAAATGATACCATTACAATCTGGATTCAACCATTTGAAGAAAGGGACTTTGAAAGAAAATCCTTGATCTGGTTGCCTTGTGAGGCTGTGAATGAAAGAACAATTCCAAGGGTGAAGAACTTGCTAGACGAAAATTGACATATTGCTGTTGAAATGCTAAGTAAGGGAGTCAGTATCAGTGTTACATACATGCATGCTCACACTGCAATCTGTAGAGCCTATTATGAGATTAGACTCTTAAGTCCAAACTCTAGGATAAAGATCATATCAAGAATTACATTATTTTAAATTTTTATTACAAGGCTTTCTCGTGAATTCCTGGTGCAAGATGTGATCAATGCGTTCCTCTGATATCCCTAGAACATTAGCAATATCACATACATTTATACGCTCATCTTCCAAAACCATACCATGGACTTTGTCTATGATTTCCAGTCAGATGTCCTTCGTGTGGATGATCTTGGATGCTTTCATGGCCACAATTGAACTCGGTCGCCCATTTCTTGTTGGTGAAGAGCCACCATATATATTTACAAGCTGCAAGTGAATTTAAGTTGGCGTTGAACCTTCTTTCATGAAGAATTTAATCACTGCACAATGTTCAATTTTTTCCATTTTCAACACCACAACTGCTCAAGCGACTGCCTTCAGTCTACTGCTGCCTAGAATAACTTGCAATTTTACAATGCAAGTGGAAAATATCATGCGAGCAGGCTGAAATCCCTGGACAAGGCCAAGAACTTTTCAGGCTGTTCTCGTAAAATCTTCCTTGACGAGATACCTACATATTTACAAGGTCTATATGCTGTTCATAACCTTCATCCATAAGAAATAACACATTAACATTATTATTATTGCAAATATTTCTGCAGCCATTGGAATTTTGTTTGTCAAAAGAATCAGGCCATTTTGCATCAACACTTGTAAACAAGGCCTTTCCTGGTAATATTTTTGTCTACATGAGACTTTGGTTTTTGATTAACACATGGGTATACTACAAAGCTCCAATTGCAACAGGGAATGTATCACACTCTTACAAACCACTATAGTTAGTTGAAATGCAGCAGCAATGTCCAGAAATTTGATCTAATCAAATGCTCATACCCTTGTGCAGTTACAGCAGGCCAATTTTCCAAAATATTTTGGATACTGAACTGTGAGAGACCCTTGATGCCACATTGGAACCCTGGGTTTATTAGCTGCCATAATAATATTCTGACTGCCTCTGCGATTGAGTGATCAGTGACTTCTCACCCAGAGGTCCCAGGTTTGATTCCCAGGTAGGGTGGGGTATTTTTCTTTAACTAGAATAATTTTCCCTATCCCACAGAGTCTAGAAGTATGCATGTGAGAACAAGTGCACATGTTAAATAGTATAAAACTGAATAAAAATCAACATTAAGAAATCCAACAATTCTGAGAGAAAACACAGCAATTGTTCCTACAGCAATGCCCCTGATGTGACCATAAAAGTTCAAAAGTTATACATATGACCAAAAAAAAAAAAGATGACAATGATACGATAATTTCTGCTCTTTTGCGTAAAGCTTCACCTCTCGCTGTTGTTTTGGGAAGAAAATATTGTGCAAGCCATTGCACATTTTGTTTTAATATATAATGTTTTTTATAATTTAATTCATCAGAATCCTTCCTAATTTAATAAAGCTCCTTCTGCACATCAAAACTGCTACCAAATCTACCAATAATTTATTGTATGAACCTGTGTTTCGAGTTGAGACACCTACTAAGTCAATTTAACTAATTGGTAGATACATCATCTCATGAAAGTAAGAAATAGCTACTTTTTATTCGTTTCAAAACCTGAGTCGTGTCTTATTATGTGAGCGAGATGTTGGTCGCGATCAAGGTCACCTTTAACTTGAGTTGTTTATTCATACAAAAGTGAGATATACCTCACAGATTTGAGAAAACTGGAACCCATTGAAGTCCAGTTGCTTAACATAAGCTCTATAGCCCTGACTTTGCTCCATGCAACTTCTGGCTGTTTCCTTGAGTGAAGTCTTGTATAGTTGTAAATCTTTAACATGAGTGTATGATCTTGCACAGGCTATAAATTAAGCTCTGTTGACATTACTCAGCCTAGCTATTGCAATGCTTTTTATAAAAGGTTGCACTGTCTACAACTGTGTGTAAAGGGTAAACTACTTTGAAGGATTAAGGATATGCTTTAAATTCCATTCCCTAATTTGGACTTTAAGATGACCATGCAAAACGTTTTGAATGCCCCTGATATCGCATTTTTTTTTTTTTTTTTTTGGTGAGTTGTGAGATGTAATCTGAAATTGAATTTATCACATGCAAACAATAGCAGTGTAAGAGAGACATTCATCTTCATCCATGGCTGATCAATTTTCCCTTGTCCAAAGAATAATTGCATGAATTTCCCATCTGTATAAAGGTGTACAAAACTAAGAGTTCATGTCAAGAAGCTACTCCCATGGCATGAAAACCTGGCTCAGGTTGAAAATAATTCAGAATAATAATAACACTTGGTCGAACACAGATCAAAACAGGTTTTGCCCACCTATGTATATACAGCTTCAATCAGAAATAAAGAGCCTTATAATTTTACAATTTTATAATTCAATTGTGCTGTAACATGTACAGATTATAAAAAGATTAAATCAGCTCCTTTATGCTGATAAAACATTGAAAAAACATGTTCTTAAGCTCTACACCAAGACAAAAGACATTTCTTTCACCAGTGCAAAGCAAAAGCAGGCTTATATAGACATGCACAAGCACAGATAGTATACTGACATTTAACAAAGGATAACAAAAAGGACTTTATGTTCAACTATTTATCTATCATGGGTTAAAAAATCAATGGGGGACCTTTGCACATTCAATTTCTAGGTTTTAAAAATGGTAGTTAACATATACAAGAAATACAAAAATATTTTCATCTGATATTTCAGTAATTTTATAACTAAAACCAAATTCATGAATTAACTGTAAAATACTTTTCTTTGTTAACCATATTTTAATGCAGAAACTGTATTAATGTTTGCATGTGTAAATAAATTTAGAATACATAATAGAATGTTAATAGCAGTGACAGCTTTATTATTTAGTATAACTTAAAGGTTTTATTCATTGTTGCTTATTGCCATCCTGGTCCTATTTACAATCTTGCAAAGCAACTCCAGATGGTTAATTTCATGAGCACCTGCACAAGAGTTGCAATATTTTAATAAAGCATCAATTTGATGTAACAAACCTGGTTGATCTAAGTGGCTACTACGCCTCCAGTTGCCATCTGGAGGAGGAACACCATTTTGGTACGCTACTGGGTGCTCAGGTCCTGCAACATTAACATATTCAATAAACACTGGCTTGGATGCTAGCTGGATTACTTTCACAGAGTGTATTTCTTATAATCTAAGAGGCGCTGGAGTCAAGCTGGTAAAAATTGGAAATTTATTGTTTATTCAGTATAAAATGATTGATTATAAGAATACTTTCACCTAAAATGTCCTTTTTACTTCAATTAATTGCAAATAATTTCTACAATTTTTACTTATCTACATTAAGGTACACAAGGCGACATCATATGCAAGAGACCCCCATTTCCAGGTCTTAATTTTGGAATTTAGCAGTCATGGTTATATCACTTGAGACATTAATATATGGAAGCCAAGTGTTTTCATACCAAGTGCTCATTACTTTCTCTACACATACTATGTAGATAGTGTATAGAGAAGGTATTGTAATGCACCCAAAGGTTTGATACCGAGATTTCACCAGAAATACATGTTTTGAGACTTGCTGAATCCCCCCCAAAAAAAAAAAAAATATTTTTAGAAAAATGTGTGTGTGTGTGTGTGCGTGTGCACGTGTGCATATGTGGGGGGGGGGGGGCAGCACAGCTCAAAAACAAAAAGTCTGTTAACAACCAAGCTTGGTACTTAAGTTCAGTATCTTCTAAGGATGTGACACAAAGATTTTTAAGAAAATCCCCCCAACCCCAACTACTCTTTACATGGCATTTTTTTTGAACATTTTTATTTTCCAAAAATTGGCTCTTAACGATTTTGATTAAAATATTGTATATTAAAGGTATTTACCTGGCAATAAAATGTGTATCTTGAATATTCTGGGAATAGCCCCTGAAGACTACTCTATTCTGGATCAATTTTACGGAATTTTACATAACTGCTTAAATGACAAAAGATGGACAAAAACTTATTACACAAAAACTATAGAGCATGTTAAAACACACAATTTATGTAATATACATTTTTTTTCGCGGAGTTGACAGTTTTTCAGATATTCCTGGTTTTTGGTTTCAGCTTTGAAAAATTCATACAGGTATTTGTCAATTCCTATCCACACAAACAAAGGAACTTCAGTCACATAGCAACCAGTTTTGGACTATCACTTTAACCTATGGTACTCCCTTATTTTGCTTCTACTTACAAGGAAGCAAGTAATAAGACTATTTCTGCTAATTTTTTCTCGATTAGCATGAAGTAAATAGGAGTTTTTTTAACAATAATTTGTTACAGAGATGTAGAGAAAGTCATGCGAATGCAACACATCAGATTTTTTTTTTTTAATAGAAGGAAAATGATACCATATTGATTTATTGATTATGTGGTAGTATTTTAAATCTGAAACAAATAACAGGGAATATCTCAAAAATAGTCAACTACACGAAAAAAACATGTATGAAATAAATGGTATATTTTGACTACATCTACTTTTTTGTGTAGCAAATTTTTGTCAATCTATTACAGTTCACCAGTTATGCAAAATTCATCCTGAATAAAGATGTCTTTAGAGGTTATTCCCTGAAAATTCAAGATATACATTTCATTTGCCATATAAATATCTTTATTAGACACTATTTTAATCATAATCATTACAGCCATTTTTGAGAAAATCAAAATTTTCAAAAATGTGAGGTAAAGGGTAGTTTGGAGTGAGGGGATTTTATTCTTCCCTGGTGTCACATCCCTGGAAGACACTAAACTTAAATACCAAGTTTGGTATTTTACCAACTTTTCGTTTTTGAGTTATCGTGTTCATGGACACACACATGCAGCCCTTTTTCTAAAAGTGCTTTATTTGGTACAGGTAGACACTAGAACATGTATTTCCAGTGAAATATCAGTATCAAATTTTTGGGTGGAATACAATACTTTCTCTATACACTATGTACATATAGTATGTGTAGAGAAAGTAAAACTTGGTGTGTCAAGGCATCAGTTTTGCTCCAGTACAATGGAATAAGTGTATCACATTTAAGGGATCAAAATAATTAAACCAATATAGGCCCTAATTTCATCTGCCATAGTGTAAAACTATTTTTCATTGTCTTTCAGCATTTTTCTTCTGGAATTGCTCAACTGTCTTGTGCATGTTTTGTTTTGTCACACATTTTCTCAAACAAAGTTTGCACGTATTCCCAAAAAATTGAAAGCGTAGATGGCATCTGTAAGGCTTGCTTGTTTAGTAAGTCTTTACAAACATCACTGCTTTAAGTAATTAGGCAGAGAGCCAGATTATTTTTAGTTTAGTCCAATTTCTGCATTATAATACACAAGCATTTCTAAAGTCTGACACAGCATCATTGATTTCATAATTATTTTCTTGCTGCTATTGCACTAAATTCATTATTACCGTTACTAGCTCTCTTTAATACATTTTGAACAGTATTCTTAAACCGTCCTCATCATCAGAATGCATTCTTGATGGCTATTAATGTAAGTGAAAAAATGACATTATTTTCCTATGTCAGCACTTCATTTTAAATGTATACAAATGTGAGAAGAGGCCTAAACTACATGCAGTTATTATACACAGCAATGCAAGCTGATTTCCTCCTAAAATTCATATGCCATAAAAGTGTGTGAGAGCTCGGTTGTCAAATAATGCAAATGAGTTAACAAAACTTGGTTGCTTGGTTGGTAAACACACGGGAAAATGCAGACCAGAAATTTGAAAACGTGCCTACGGAACGTAGCAATGAAAACGGACCAAATCACTGGACCGTTGTACAGGAAAGGAAAAATATTACTAATAAAAGAATCCAAGG
Organism: Hymenopus coronatus; assembly: GCA_030762935.1. NCBI lineage: Eukaryota > Metazoa > Arthropoda > Insecta > Mantodea > Hymenopodidae > Hymenopus > Hymenopus coronatus. Next base: position 24,403,832 of record CM060880.1, on the reverse strand, counting down.
TAAACAGGCGCAAGTGAACAGTAAAATTACGCTAAGAAATAAATATTTACCGCTGCAACAGAGTACGCCAGAACCTAACCTCCAAAATAATGAAAGTGAAGTAAAAAGTGTTTCAGAGGAATCTGAAGATTCTAGTGAAGGTAAGGACGCCCCTCCTGCTGAGTTATATGAAAGGAAAACAGCGATAATTATGGGGGACTCCATGGTGCGACATGTTGGGAAATATATAGGTGCTGACGCCATAGTATACTGCTATCCAGGATCCAGAATTCAGCATCTTGAAAGGAAGATAAAAGAAAACAGGGATGACCCGGATATTGTAATATTGCACTCGGGTACAAATAATTTAGACTCATCAAGTTCCCCAAAGGAAATCATGGACAAAATGAACCACATTGTGGCAGTGACAAAGGATCTATATCCTAAGGCAAAAGTGTGTGTTAGTGGAGTGTTGCGTAGAAGAGACCAGGACTTACGATATGTGGACGCTGTGAACTCTACACTAGACTGGGTATGCCAACAAAATAACTGTATATTTGTAGATGGTAATGTGTGGATCAGGGAGTATGATATTGGGTGGGATGGCTTGCATTTAAACAGAAGGGGAACTGAGAAATTTGGTAGACTTCTGAATAGGGTGATACATCATATTGGACCAAAAAACTAGATTTTAATTACAGTGGTAGATCAAAAGTAGATAAGTCAATAACAAATGGAATATCTCCTAATATAAATTGCCCCTTTGTGATACCACAGGCTAGTATGTTATTACATGCCAAAAAGGGGATTAAATTATTGCATCAAAATGTACAACACATCAGTAATAAAGTACATAGCATAGAGCTAGTTATGAATGAAGTTAATCCACATGTAGCAATTCTAACTGAACATGGCCTAATGGAAAATAATGTAAATATGTACAAAGTTGAAAACTATAATCTAGCAAGTATATACTGCAGGAAAAATCACAAGGGTGGGGGTGTGGGTATTTATGTTAAAAATGGGGTCATATACAAGGAAATGCCTAAGATTTGTAATATGAGTATTGAAATGGTCATGGAATTGACTGCTATTAAGATATGTTGTGATGAATGTGCCTATGTAATTATAGGAGTGTACAGATCTCCAGGCACCTCAGTGACACATTTTATTGAATCTTTTGAGGGTGTACTAAATAGTGTACTGCAGACCAATGTAAATCTGATTGTATTAGGTGACATAAACATTAACTCGGCTGCTGGAAATAGGGAATATGTACATTTAATGGACTGCTTAAAAACATATGATCTAAAAAATGTGATAAACACTCCAACTAGAGTTACATCCCACTCGTCTACCATTATTGATCATATATTTACCAACATTAAAACTGGGTACTCATCAGAAGTTGGTAACTATCATCTATCAGACCATTATGCACAAATCATTCAAATAGATAACATCACTGTCAATATGGATGAAAAAAATGGGTTTGTTAGTTACCGTAAAACGCATGATGAAAATATTACTAAACTCAAATATGCACTAGAACATGAAGCATGGCAGACGATGTACTCAGTGGAAGGAGTTAACGCAAAGTGGGAAAGTTTTTACAAAACATTTAACATACATTTTAATGAAGCATGTCCAATTATTACAAAAAGGGAGAATGCTTGTAAAAGTAAAAAGGTGAAGTTAAATGCTGAGGGAGTATGTTTGAGAAATAGAATGAAGGATGCATATGAATGGTACAAATCAACAGGATGGGAACACTACAAAAATAGGTATAAAAAACTGAAAGAAGATTTCCGTAAATATTTAGTTGAAATCCAAACTTTGCAATATAAACACCAATTAGATACTTGCGATAATATTACTAAGGGTGCCTGGAACATCATAAACAAGGTAAAACTAAAACTAAAAAAGAATGAAAATATTGTGATAAATAATCATGGGAAAATTGAGAAAAATCCAGATGTTATATGCAGTATTTTTAATGAACACTTTTTAAATGTTACAGCAGCAAAAACTCCCAAAGCAAACAAGGTTTTGCCAATTGGCAATAAAGCACAAAGCATAAGGGGTAGTATATACTTAAAACCAACTGATGAAAAGGAAGTAATAGAAATTATTAATACATTCGATAATAAACAATCTAGTGGTTGGGATGAAATAACACCTAAATGTTTAAAACAATGTAAAAAAGAAATAACTATGCCATTGGTACATTTGATAAATTACTCTATAGCAAAGGGGGAGTTTCCAAACTGTTTGAAGACAAGTATAGTGCGCCCTATATTTAAAAAAGGAGACAAAACCCAACTAACAAACTATCGCCCAATCACGTTAACGTCCACATTAGCCAAGCTGTTTGAAAAAATACTACTAGTTAGGATAAACAAGTTTCTAGCTGAAAATAACGTTGTTAGACCTACACAGCATGGTTTTCGAAAGAACCACTCAACTGTTACTGCCACAGCTGAATTTCTTGGAGATATTATAACTAGACTAGAAGATAGGAATAAAGTAGCTGGTATTTTCCTTGACCTTACAAAAGCTTTTGATTGCGTTGACCACAAAATATTACTGCTGAAGTTGAACAACTATGGAATAAGGGGATTGGCAGAACAGTTAATATCATCCTATCTAACTGATCGAGGGCAATGCATAGAAATTCCAAGTTATAAGGGTAATTGTAAACGCATGCATAAGTCTAAGGAGGGAATTGTGCAATATGGAGTCCCACAGGGTTCGGTGCTTGGGCCTCTACTTTTTATACTATATATTAACGATATTCCTAGTATTTCAAACTCAAAATTGTTGTCTTATGCTGATGACACAACTGTGTTATGTTGGCACACTTCTATAGTTGATCTTGCTGCAAAAATAAAAGTTGATACAACCCAGCTACTGAACTATTTCAACTCCAACAACTTAGGATGCAATACAAGTAAGACTAAAATATTAAATTTTGCAATTTCCCAAAGACAAAGTGAGCAGTTAAAAACCAAAGTAGGTAACGAACATATTGTTGAAAGCGATCAGACCTCTTTTCTGGGCATAATATTCGACAAACATCTAACATGGGACAGACATATTGAACACGTCTGTAATAAAATTAGTAAAGGAGGATATTTGTTAAGATATTTTTCTAGACTTAAAAACCCAAGTATATTACGCACAATTTATTATGGTGTAATATATCCTCATTTACTGTATGGTATAGAACTCTGGGGTGGTGCTGCAACAGTGCATATGAATAGGGTGTTGACACTGCAAAAAAAGTGTATAAGGATAATTTCAAATGTAAGACCTGACCACCCATGCAGAGAGTTATTTATAAAAAATGAAATTCACACTGTTGTATCACTGTATGTATATCGTGTACTACTCCTAATACATGGATCAAAAGACATCACAAGACATTGTGAGGTGCACAAGCACAGTACTAGAAGTCAGAGTAATGTATATAGATCTGTACATACAAAAAAGTTTTCTGACAAGGATCCAATGAATATAGGAGCAACTTTGTATAATAAACTCCCAATAGAATTTAAAACTCTACAAATTAAATCTTTTAAAGCTAAGCTAAAGAAATACCTTGTTAACAAACCTCTGTACAGACTCGATGAACTCTGATCTGAGGTGTGTGTGTGTGAGTGAGTGAGCGAGCGAGCGAGTGCGCATGGCAAATGATTACATGTGTGAGTGTGAGAGAGAAAGAGTGTTTGTATGAAATAGCTTTGTAACTAATAATTATACTGTAATACTTATAATGTAATACTGACTGACCATGCTTATAACTTGTATCCTCAAGTATACAGGCAATAAAGAATTATTATTATTATTATTATTGGTATCTAATGTTGAGCAGCTGGCAGTGAAGCCATTCACTCTCTTGCATTCCAGTATTTTGATGTCAGCATGTTGACTATAGGTTGGGCAGTGCAGTGGCTGTTTTTATTTAACTTTTTGTAACCATTTAAAATTAGGTACCATAAATGGCGGTTACATCACCTAAGTAAAGAAAGTTATGGACAGGAAAGAAAATGAAATGATCATCTAGGCCTCGAATACTCTAATACCATTGGGGTCAAAGAAACCAAGAGTCGAGTCTAGCAAGACTGGATAGGAAAGGTAAAAGAGGGGATCTGATATGAGGAAAGGAAGAAATATCAGTCCAGGTCAATAACTCACCAAGCTGACCAGTGCTTATTGGTGAGCAGCCCTTCCCTTTAGTTCATCAAATAATTTTGTTTGGATCGGTTCCTTTAAGTCTTCAAATTATAGAAGCAATTAAAGGGTCTCCTTTCTATTATAACAAAATTAAGAATTAACAAAAGTCAACTTTGGCAATTTCAGTGCACTTCAGTTAAATCAGCCTATGTACGAGTTGCAGCTCAACATGAAAAAAAATTGTATTTTAGTATGTTTATTGCAATCCACAGAGCATTCTCAAATTTAAGACAGAAATGAAACTCAATACCACACATAATAATAGCTCTCTATCTTATAACAAATATTATGAGACCCTGGATAGTGGCATAATTAGCAAATATCGGCTGACTCAGTTGCTTTATATGAACCATGAAAGAAGTAATTTATACATACAGTAGGTATTACATACCTCTTCCTCTCAGCGTGATGGCTTCAGTGCTTGGCGAGCGTGTTGGTATGGGGGGAGGAGCTCCACGAGGAGGTATGGGAGGTCGCTCATGTGTTGGACTACTGGGAGGCTCTGGAGAAGACCCTCGACTTGACAGTGAACTGGCATCTCCTGCTCCATCCCTCATATCACCACTAAGGGCTGGTAACCTATCTGCACCACCAGGACTCTGGAAAAATAAACACAACATCAATAATGGACTATTATCGGTGAGAAATTTCCTTGTGATTGATACTTGTGGGGTGTGTCGTCTGCTGACAGGGGCTCGTCAGGTTGCTGATCAATCACAGTGCAAGAATACATAACTGCCAGAGACGTGATGTTATCGGCTTTGCAACACCTAGGTGGTTCAGCGCGTTCTCATGCATGACTGATCAATTGTTTGCAATCTGATTGTTTGATTGCATTCTGTGAAAAGTTCGGTTGTGTTGCACATAGTGGGGATTTACATTTATAATCATTACTACCTTTTATATACCGCTGACATTGCTCGTGTTCACATCCTAGAAATATCACGAGTGATTTGAAAATGTCTTACAGCCGTGATAAGTAAGTTGAGGTTATTTTAGCCGAAATAATAAAACTTTTCCATTTAGTGTAATGCACGACCCAATGTGGAAAGGAATAGATGAGGTAACTAGTGAGAAATGAAGAAAAATAATTCAACATACGAGAGGTTCAACATGCATGGAGAGAAGAAGGCATTTTAGAGGAAGCAGTGGAAAGTTTGTCGCTGCAGACGGACAGCGAGTAAATATGGCAACAGCGCACTGAGGCGGCCATGTGTCAGCAGAATGTCAATCACAAGGTAATTTCTCACCGATAATAAATTTAAACACTTTTGAGAATAACAACACGTATTCACAACATTAAATTTACAAGTAGAGGTGTAGACACTTACTGCTTCATTTACTGTTTTTTTAACTAATTATGCCACTTGTTGCATAATTAGTTAAAAAAACAATAAGTGAAGCAATAAGTGTCTACACCTCAACTCATAAATTTAATTCAACGGTGCTTCACTGTCTCTAAGCTTCTACAATATTACTTTATATTCACAATCCTTTACCTTATGTGAGTCATCGTAGCTGAGAAGCTGCAAGCTTGGTGGCAGTTTCGCATGGAATGAAATTTTGTTCACCCAGTCCTCCATCTCTCGCTCTGTTGAAGCCAAGAATAGGAATTCAGAACCATCTGTGCAGCAAAGCCTGCAAAGAGAAATTATAACTGTATAACCCATTTTTTTACAGTTTTATACCACACTGCAGGTTGCAGTGCAATGTTGGAAGGGAAAAATAAACATATTAATAACAGTCATGTGTAGCCTTATAAATTGTTGTTAATGTTGTGAATAAAACTACTGTCTATAAACATTTTTAGAAAACTAAAATATAATATTTATTATGCGACTACAGCATGTATTATTAATTATATACACTTCTTACAATATTAAGCCTAATACAGATCTTCACATTCCATCACTAATCGGAGTGATTCTGAGTCCTTCAATATATGTAAACAGTTTTATTCATAACCTTCCTTCCTTCCCACTCTCTGTCAGTATTTTATACTGCTACAATATTGCCTTCAGTTTATTCCATTCTGAATGCCAAATATTCTCTAACCAATGGCTGTTTCTCCACAGAGCTTCAGACATTCCTCCCTTCCCCCCACCACTTTGTGATATGTATGTTGATTATGCACATTGTCTTAATTGATAAAACTACATAAAAAATTTAAAGGAATGGCAAACAAATCCTTAATACAATGCCATGTTGGTAGGAACAACAGCTATTTTGCATCTGCTTTGCCATGCAAAAATAATTGTTTCACACAGCTCTGCTTTAACATTACCACTCACTCACATTTAAAATATTATTATGGGGAAATAGTGTAAATAATAACCACATTTTCAAACTGCAAAAGAAAGCATTGAGAACTATAGTGGGTGTTTCAAAAACAGAAAGTTATAGGAATATTTTAAAAAATTGAACATATTAACTTTACCTTGCATTTATATAAAGGAAACCTTAATATATGTTAAATCCAATCTCAATGATCTCATTAAAAATTCTGAGATCCACGTAACACACGTCCAAGTAAGTGTTTTTTTTCATGATGCAGTATTACCATTTCCCAACCCACTTATTACATAAATATACAATGAAAAAACTTTAGCATGCATATGTTAAGGGCATAGGTCATTTAAGAATAACTGTTACATGCAGCTCTATTTGCCTGTTAGCACAAACTGTTTTGCACAACTTTGTTTTGATTGTTAACATAAGTAATTTTGTAATCCTGTGCTTCTCTTAATAAAATTGAAAATCCAGGATGTGCTATGCAGTAATAACATAAAGCAATGAATGTGGATAAACTAAAACACAAGTAATTATCACCAAATCCAGCATCTGTGCATCCGATTCCTCCAGAGATGTACAAGAAATGATTACAGATATTCTTAGATTCAGCTGAAGGTGATGGTAAAACAAATCCTGAATTCTAATTATTAATTATTTGTGTACTTTCTTTCCTTGGAATTATGATTTTTCTGAATTCTCCTACCTGAAGACATGCTTGCGTTTTGTATAATCTTCAGCCTTTTCACATCGTGCTTTGAACACAATAATGGGAGACGTTGCAGCTTTGCTAGCTAAGAAGTCATCATGATCTCGGAAGAAACATAGAAGCTGGCCACAAAGTACTGAAGCAAAAATAGAATAAAACATTTTAGCAGATGTTACACAGTTAACCACAATAAATCAATAATGATAGTCAATAATCAAACAGTGAAATGTGTTAAATATTTAAGCCAATGCTTCATATTAATCAAAATAAAATAAATGAAAATGTCCATCATTCATTCTGATGGCGCACACTTTTTAAGTATATATTCAGCATCAAAGATAGCCACTTTCATAATCTACGAGACTGCAATTGGCTCGTTAACGAGCCTCTCAACATTTATATGTGCAAGTCAGCACTGTAACCGTCTTCAGCTATTATATTTTGTCGCTTTCATAGTATGTTCTGCTCCTGGAATTTTTCCAATATGTTTGGAATAACTGTTCATATGTAATTCCAGGAGAATGTAGCAAATTCATGCAAAAAGAAGCTGGTGATAAAGATGATAATTGGTCTATCATAATGGCTGATCGTATGCTAAGTGTGGAAAGTAGAGTAAAAAATGTAAAAGAACAATCATTAGGTATAAATGAACCTTAATACTACACCAGAAATTAAAACTGCTTACCATTACATACCTGTAATATGAAAACAAAGGATAGAAACAGTTAAATGCTACTGCTTTGATATACAACATATGTATAAATAAATATAATGAAAGACTTCCTTACCCATACAAAATTTTGGTATTTTTGAACTGTGTGGAGTAATAAGTAAATTTATTTCCACTTTAATGAGTATTAATTCTCTGATGTGTGTCTGTAGGTTACTGTAATTCTCTGATCTATCTCAGGCTGTTCCACTATACTCATCTTAGTTAAGAGTACTTATGTGTACTCAAACAAAAACTTTTGATACCGGCTTGAAGGGAAGGTGATAGTCAATATATCTCTAGGCTTGTGCTTGTATTCAAAACTTAATTCATCAGTGACAATAGATTGTTTTCAATGAGAAGGCATATTGCATACTGTGGGCATATCCCTGTGAGTGAGTAACTTGCTGCTCTTTGGTGCATAGCCAAGTTGGAACAGCCTGATCTTATTTGATAGAGAGTTAGACAAAAATAAATGGTGATGCATCAGAAGCACATCTTTACCTTATCCATCCTACAACCTTGCAGTGAAGTTTCAATTAAGAAAAATAAAAATTGCAGTACTTCTAATGATGAAATATTTTCAGTGCTTGGATAAATGCTTTATACATTATATTGTGCATAAATTAAAATACTATAGTACACAGAGTGGAAGAAGACAAGCAAGAGGGAATTATTTGCATTAGAGTAAACAAAAAGATTTAATATTACTTTTAATGCATGATACACATATCTTATAAATTATATTTTTATCTGTTGTATATCTCATTATCAATAATAATTATGCTCCACTTGTCCATAGCAAACTCTTTCTTATAAAAGTTTGTTTCTCTCTTCTTGTTTCCTCAGCAATTGCTGTTATAAAGAGCAGTAAAATGTATATGCTGCAGGTCACGTTAGGCAAACTTTAAAACTTGCAAACTGCATTGTATCATAAATGACCAAACTATGAACAATAAAAAAATTTATATTTGAGCTTTTGCTGTAAATGACTTCAATGAAATCTCAAAAGAAGCATATTAATACCTCATTCACCTTGACTAATATGTGGTTTATAAATTATATTTGATGAAGCAAGAGTTACAAACCCGTGTAAAATGTCTTCCAAGAACGAACAGGAGCCTTTTTCCCTGCACTTTGTAGTTCATGCTTGCGGTCTAATGTTCCTTGAATTTCCACTGGAGGCAGCTGATCCAGCTGATCCAATCGCTGTAGCTTTCGGAAACTTTGAGTTCTTCTCCTTGTAGTAAAACTTGGAGTGCGCTTTGGTTTCTTCATTTCCACCTTCATACTTTCTGCACGTTTAATATCTATAACATTAAAACACAAACATAAGTCCAGAATTATAGTTGCTTCACTGTCAAATATGCAACATTTTACTATTTTTACGGTTTAAATTCAAAATGAATGTATGCATACATGTAATTCATTTTGTTCTAAAAATAAATGAAAAATTCTGTCATGAAATGTTTTATAATTTGTGAACTCTTCTCACATATTACTATTCAAAATTGTGAAACTTTGGTTCCTTTTTAGGTAAAAGCATTTTATATCCATAGTGCCCATCCTAAGGCTATGCAACTATAAAACAACACATATTCTATAACTCCTTTGTTCACATGTCAGAATTAATATTCTTTATTTTTTCCAACATCAAAGTAGTAGCTCTGACCTTCTAAGTAAAAAGAGTGAATTCAGCAGTAAAATAACCATTATTAATGATCAAAAGAATAAAAATACTGAAAGTGGTACACAGTAAAGCATAATTACACATTGGAAAAATGAGTCGAATTTACACTTGAATTGCTAGTGAAGCAATTCAAGTGTAAATTCGACTCATTTTTCCAATGTGAACCATTATTAAGTAAAAAATAATTAATATTTAAAATAGGGGACAAGAGAGACAAACTTCTATGACACAAATGTATGTAGTATACTGGGTGTCAAGTTAGTTTACAATGTTTCAGGGATGATAGAGTATTTAAAAAAGGCAAAAGTCTTTCTATACACAAAACTTTGGCCTATTTATCTCCTAGATGGCTTTAAAGCATACACCATTTGACCTGTGTTCAATTAAATGGTGTTCAAACATTAAAAAAATAAATAAATAAAGAAATACAACTATTATACATTCGAATAATCTGAGTTCAAAACAAATTGTAATAACAACAGTTACAAACAGAAGCATCTAATTGACAGGTTTAAGAAGTAAATCAGATGCTTACTTTTTTATCTCCTGTTATCAGCCCTTAAACAATTGCTTTTTTCAACAAAATATAAGTCAAGCAATATATGCTTTTATGCCACCTAGTAGAAAAATTGTGCTTTTGCAACATGAAAACGATATTTAATTTACCTGCTCCATCATCCCTGAAATGTATGAACTTTTTGACACCCTGTATGTGCAATATAAACAAAAAGCATGTAAATTGTACAGCAATAATAATAATAATATATTCTACTTGTAAACTTTCATATGGAGTGCACAGAATCATTATTTTATTTCATCAGCATGTTACAACAGTTACTCAAAGTGGTGTCCTTCAGCTTCCTGCCAGGGAATCTGTCAATAAATTTCCTACACACTTGTTTTTATGGATTTACTTTGATGTATCATACATAAATATTCTTTGTTGAAAAACACATTCAGTTTAAATGATTTAATGTTCGAGTAGCACACACACAAAACTTTAAAAGTAATTTAAAAGTACTACAAAGGAGAAAACGTTTTCTAACACTTCAAACTGTATCAATGATTGGTATAACATCTAGTCCACAAAAAATTGTTTTTTAAGCTAAAATTGTACTAAGTATTTATTAGATATACATGGATCCATGCAACATTGAAGGAAAATTATGGCAAATAGAACACCCTGTTTACCTTGTGCTCCACCAACTTTTTTTATTGCCTGCTTTCTTTGTTCAACCATGATTCGGACAATCAATGATATTATTATAAGAATGACAACAACAATAATAATAATAATAATCAGTTACAAGTAGGTATTACTGACACTTTAAGGAAATTTATCCTTTATCCAGCTGGAATAACACTAGCACACAGCACACTGGCTACCACACAGAACCTGATACCCATAAAGGGTGCAAATTACTTGTTTTGAAACTAAAACTTCAGAATTAAATAAAGAACTATATCTACACATTACATCTGTATTAAATAATTCCGAGAGAAAAAATAATTACTGGATTTTGCAGTCTCTCTGAAATGATTTATCAGCTACTCATATGTATAAAGAGAATTAATGTTTTTAAATTTCATCTACTATAGTGTTTTGGGTTTACTCTTAACCAGGCTAAGAAATTCTCAAGCAGTTATCTTCAAGATAGCTAAGCTCAAATCAACATACAGAATGCACACAGCAGTGATCAAGAGTAACTGATGGTAGGAAACACATGGTCTCTTGATCAGTCTGTACATGCCCCAAAAGATTGAAAAGGGATGAGGGGTGGTTTGTTATCTTTTACATTGCAGCATAAAGTTCAATAACAGTCCAACTTATTTTCTTTTTGTTCTGGCTTTAATGCTTGGAAATTCCTATCCCTTCTCCAAGTTTCAAAAAGTCTACATGCATTAACAATTAATTTAATTTAAAATATTTCTAAACTAGGTGGCCTAGATACTTACCACGTCTCATTTGGTCCCCAAAGAGTTGTGATACACTTCCTGACTTGTGAAGACCTCCAGTTGTTTCAGGTACATCAAGAGTGTTCATCCTGTATAATTAATGGATTGTTTGGTTACTCATCTTAAAATGAAAGAGTTAATACAGCAAATAAGGCAGGCATGGAATCAAGGCTTCATTACCTTCAAATTATGGAAAGACGACCAGGCAATTAAAAGAGAGAGGGTCAAGGGACAACACAAGAGATGAGCAGCAGGCAGTGAATCAGGAAATGAAACTTAATGTGCAGTTATCAATCATCAACAAAAAAAGGAAAAGGGAGTGCAATAACCGGAGAAGAAATAAGAACCAGCAAACAAAGACACACGTGGGGTTAATGGCAGAAGGGGAAAAAAGCGAAGTGATAACGGTAATTGAAAAGTGGAACAGACAGCAAAGCAGAAATAGCATGCCAATGGGTTTGGAGGTAATGAGACAAAATGTGAAACTAAACATTTAAGTAAAATAGGGAAATCACAAGAAATTATTAAAAAACAAGATATGGAATAATAGCAACTGAAAAAATGCCAGGAGAAATACCTGGGGGAACACATGAGGGTAGAAAGAGATGGAAGAACTAGATGGGAAAGGGAGAAAGAAAGAAATATTTCTCCAAGGGTGACCAAGCTGAGGAAATGGTTAGGTAAACAATAAGAGAGGAAACAGAACAGTGAGGATAAAATAGGAGGGAAAACAAAGTTAAAGGAAGTTATGTTAAAGCGAGGCAATTGAAATATACAAAAAGCCTCAAAGTGGAAAAGGGTATACAGAGTTAGTAAAAGATGTATTAGAAAAATGATGGAGAATGGGAGCAAAGCAAAGTTAGGTAGAAGGAACAGATTTAAAATGTTCACAAAATAAATATAGAGAAGGGAAGGGTCACCACATGCAATATAACCAGGGTGTTAAGCTGTATGAGACTCTAGGAATGGAATGTACACCAAGTGAAGTTGTAAGTGTAATAATATGTATCTGATTAAGAAAGCACAATAAATAGTCTATTCAAACACATCTTAAAAAACTAAACTTGGCTTCTTCAAACTTACCAAGCAAAAAAAAGTACTGCATTTCTTATACAAGTCAAACAAAAGTTATGTTTTACTACCTTTTCCAAGATGTTTTGCTCCCTATCTGATAAAAAAAAAAAAGGACCCTTCTTTAGTCATTTACCTATAATTCTTGAAGTAGGTGGAAAAGAGCAAGGGTGAAGGAACAAGTAGTAACACAGCCAAAAAAGAATTGTAATCCTTAAATGGAGGAGGAACAAAGGGAGGTATTTTGGGAAGCCAGTAATTGAACGGTCTCAGGGTAAAATGGAATAAGTAATTTTCATCCGTTTTACAGGAGAGTCAAAAAACTAAACTGAATATCCTAAAAGGTTACAAAAAACACATGAATCATCTGAAACAGTTGATTTTCAAAATCTAGCATACTGTTTTCAGTTATTCCCTTTTACCCAGAGATATTGCAAAATACTTTAATTTATTGGAAGGGGAAAAAAACTGATAAAAATGACCTATTCCGTTTTACCCTGAGACCATCCAATTCTAGCTAGGGAAAATTCTGGAAAAGTTGGAACAGAGTAACAGAGGAAGAAAAAAAGGTAATCAAAATGTCTCATTAGCAAATGGGGATATAAATAGATGACTGAAGAACCACAAATCATCTGATCTCCATCTGGTTTGCCTAACAACTGAGCTACCATGGCAACATTCCACATGACATTAAATTTTCTTTGCATAAGAACAAATGTTTTCTAGGGAAATGAACATTACTCCCCAGACTATTTCATGCATTTTGAAACATTATTTATATGTTTGTACATTCTATGGCAGTTTTTGTGCTCTTTCAAAATAACTAATTGATTAATTGATTTGCACAATTATATTTTGTAGTAATATATGTTAAATTATCGATAAACTTTAAAACTATGCTACGTATATGTTTGAGTCTGTATATATATTGATCATTATTCATTTTTAGCATTATATTATAATGTGCTTTCTTAATTTATTTCCACCAACATACAGAAAACAAATTATAATCTAAACCATTGCTATAAAAATTCAAAAGCAAAACTTAAATAAAGAGAAATCAATCATTGCAATTCAAGAAAGATAAGCATTGAAAGAGTGCAGCATTGAGTTTTTCTCAAAAATTTGAAAAATTGAAAAAAAATCTCTAGATTTCAACAAATCAGCATACAGTTTCATTTTGTGACCTACATCCTAGAATACATAAACAGTTATTTTAATAAAAACCTGTATTTAATCTGATGTGTGTAGGAATTTATATATTCACCGTTGAAATTTGCATATTTCATTATTCAGGTAAATAGTTTATGAACCACAATAAAGGTCTTAACGCTATGGAAAGTAACCAACCTTATAATACTGATTGAAGCCCGAGCAGGGCTGAACACAGGCTGATATTGTCTCTCTTCCACAGCCACTCTCCTTCTAAGATAAACATGCAACATGCATATATTTTCATGCACAATGTTAGAGCCGTCAAAACCATTGTAATAATTAAAGTGTGACAAAGGAAAGCTCAAAGGTGAGTTAACATTATTTAACCAGTCTCCTGTGCAATTAATATAATATAAGCAAGTGAAAAACAAAATTTAGGATATTCTTTACATTGTGGCCAGAAAGCAATGAAAATGTATAACTAATAATCTATACTATTGTGGAAACTTTATGAGAATTTCAATGTACCATTCATGTATTGCAGAGAAAATATAAAAGTTGTTAAACACAACTTGTAATTCTGACTGTCTCTATGACCAAACAGCTTGTTGATAACCCTAGGGGTCCTGGATTTGATTCCGGTTGGAGGATAAGAATTTTTCTTTAGCTAATATTATTTGTCCATTTTCCTTAAAATGTGAAGAGTGTGAACATCAAAATGAATGCATGCAGGTTTCACTGTTTGAAAAGGAATAAAGACCAATGATCAACAGATTTATTCATCTGAAAAACTTCTCCCAATATTTCTACTTTGATTATCATTTTGGGTTGCTTAATTGGAATATAGCAGGAGTATGATCACTAAAGTTTGAATATTAAATATATTGATGTTAGGTTTATGACTGTATTTATTTCTGTTATATTGGTGATGTTTGAGCACCACAGAGACTTTTACTTATTGCATCAAATATATTTTCCTGGATAAAGAAAATCCATTGTTTAATTTCACTGAGATAAAGTTTTTCTTTTTTCTTCTATTTATAGTTTTTCTATACACACTTAAAGTAACTAGAGGAAGTATTGTGTCCCACCCAAAAATTCCATACTTTACTTCACCAGAAACACATGATTTGAGACATTCTAGATCCAAAGATAGCACTTTTAGAATATATAATTATATGTGCATGGTGTGTACATGCGTGAGTGTGCGTTAAAGTGGATAACAGGCCACAATGAACTCACAATGTGTGAAAACTTCTTAATATGGAAACAAAGAGGCTGCTGAATAAACTTTGAAATACCACAAATTGACAGCTTATCAAAGAAGTTTGTTTTTCAACCACCAGAGGGGAGAGTGAAGTTGACTACATCCACCAACAGCAGTTGAGCCTCAGAGATTGAAAATGAAAGCAATGGCTAGTCCCTCATAAATCAAAAGTGTAAAGTAATATAATGTTAAAAAACTGACTCCAAAATATATTTGTATTTAATTCATTGTTAGATACAGAAATCTCAGCAGGATTGATACAAATGCAGATATTAAAGCTTGCTATATAAACAAGAGACTTGATAATTTTCAACAAAACACTGTTTCTAATGCACTAAATTCGATGGCTGCAGTTTACCTATTTTTTATCATCATTATTTTCTGTATTCATAGGCCACAGTGTAACTAATACCCAGTTAATAAGTTCTGAAAATTGGTTAGCTAATAAAACATGCATGTAAAGGTAACCTTAAACCCAAGAGCGCTTTCCCTTGAAAATAACCAAACATTTTGTTTTAGAAGTATGACTATTATTACAATTATTACAAGCTGAATAGCAATGAAAGAACTGTCATTTAGCACAGCTTTAAGTTCTAATTAGGAATTTGTCATTTTGGTTATGTGACACACAATTTATGTTAAACATAACATTCAGATTGTAAAGTTAGCACAATATAAAATGAAGATTTCTGGTTGGTTTCCCCCCCCCCCTGCACTTTTTCTCTACAACTTTGAAATCAGAAAATAACAGACAGTACTAAACTTAAAACATATAACAATAGGCAATTAATAGTCTTAACATATTGAAAATTCTTTTGGTATATACATTGTTACCTCAAGCATAAAATTATCTGAAATTTAGAAATCATCAATAGTCGAAAGTAAGAGTTTTAAAAGAAAAAATGTACATTACAATAGATTATTAATATGTGCCTTATATATTTTTATAATACAAAACAAAATGAATTTTGTTAAAACAAGTGTTATAGCATTCCAATTTACTAAAATGTTGTTTCATTGTGTTTGATTTGTGGATAGTAAAATTTTAAAAATTATGAAAGTACTAGTGACACACAAATTTGGTACATTGCCTTATATAATGTGTAAACCAGAAGTATTTCATAAACGTTTAGTCACCCACAGGAGTAAAAGAAGCTTAAGTACAGAGGTTAATGCATAGGTTTGGAACCTATATAATGGTTTTCAAAAACCTATGTTTCACATTTTTTTTATTTGTGCCATAAAGGTCATCATATATTTCATAGATGTAGTAGTTATATGGTAAAGAGCCTATGCTTTGTGTTTTCCTTGATTAGAAAATATATCATAACTACTGGTAAAAGGTTTTCAAATAATACATAAATACTGAAGCTACCAGCAACCAAGCAACACAAATATTAATAATGCAGAGCAATTGCATACATAACAGACTGATAATCACAATACATTTTTCCAGATAAACCAAAGTCTCACACCCACAAGGGGTTTGAACCACATCATCAATAGAGAGAGAAAAACAGAGGGTTAAACTTATTACAATAAAAATATGGTTTAAGATTAAATTTATAAGAAATATTTATTCATGAACACTTCAAAACAAGAACTTGACATTTTTGCCCACTCTCGTTACAGGCCAAGGAGAGCAATTCTTAATTTCTTTGAAAGTTTAATCCAAAAACAGTTTTCAAAAAATCTGTTTATAGGGGAGAATTTAAGCTTAGCACAAGATTTTAAAAATAAAAATATTACAATCATTGAAGATGTTAGGATCCAAAATGTGCTCCATAACACAATGACATCTGTGAAATTATGCAATTGTAGTAAACCAGAATAAAGACAAGATATAATTTAAAATAAGAACTATAGCTTTCCTGGCGACGTGTTAATTCAAAATCTTCTCGGGCTTCTAGCCAGGTAATAACTTGGCTTGACACCAACGTTTCGAAGAAGTGCATCTTCCTCGTCTTCAGTTCACCCTGAAGACGAGGAAGATGCACTTCTTCGAAACGTTGGTGTCAAGCCAAGTTATTACCTGGCTAGAAGCCCGAGAAGATTTTGAATTAAGATATAATTTTTTTAAAAAATTGATAATAGATATTAACGGAGAATTCAAAAGTAATTTTAAATTGTAATTTATTTTCCCATCATGATACTTTAAGTTCAGTGCAATAGACTGACACTGATATGGAGTAAGTATAAAAGAAACCAGAAAACCTTTTTAGAAATGTTTATATTTGAAGTGCTTACACTGTGAATCAAGGAATAGACAATATCTGATGTAAATCCAATATTTACCTTGTAAAACATATACAAAGAAAAAAGAAACTTTCATGCATTTTTCATAGTATTATATATTTTCAAGTTCTTTACCATTAAATTACTTTATTTGCAATCTGTTAGTGTTTTATTATTGAATAAGGCACCTCATACCATATAATCTTACTTAAAATACTGAATTAAATTAAAATTTTATCTTTTGATGTTAAATTTCTGTGGATTTGCTCTATAACAAGAAATATATTGTGATAAAACTTCACTTATCTTTATAAATTTACAGAAAAGACATGTTTCAGAATCCCTTGATTGCATCATCGGTTTCATTAACAAAAGTTCTCAAATATTTGCATC
Source organism: Hymenopus coronatus (assembly GCA_030762935.1). Classification (NCBI taxonomy): domain Eukaryota; kingdom Metazoa; phylum Arthropoda; class Insecta; order Mantodea; family Hymenopodidae; genus Hymenopus; species Hymenopus coronatus. The sequence continues at coordinate 24,386,143 of CM060880.1, read as the reverse complement.
TCTAGTTATGTTGGGAACTGCTGTAAAACCTTCTCACTATTTGATCATTCTGATTTCAGTGATATTATCCTCTTTTGAACATTACCCCATCACACATCTGGAACTACAGTACTTTCCAGCAACCACAACAAAGTGCTCCAAATCTACATTACATCTGAAATTATAAATGAGAATGTTTTTGCCATACAGAAGCTCTTTAGAATTGAAAGTAAATACTTACCTATTAACAGGACTGCCAACTTCCATCTGCTCTCCATTAAGTTCATCCCGTACTCCTCCACGGGACTCCTGTACTCTTCTTCTTTCATCCTCTCTTCGTCTTTCCTGTGGAAGCACAACCGATTTACTCTTGCATTCTAATTAAAAAAAAAAGCACTACATATAGGAAGCAACAGCTACAGTGAGTTTGGTTTACCTCTGTAATGCGCTGAACTTCTCTTCTTTTCCTGGCTTCTAAGCGTTCTCGCTCCACACGCTCTCTTTCTGCCTGACGAGCTACTTGCTCCTCCTGTAGTTGCCGCTGGAATGCTTCTTCAAGCTGTAATACAACAAGAATTGTGTACTACCACTTTACAAATACACTATTATTACAACAGTTTAGGAACATGCTATCTTACCATTGTAATACGGCGTAAAGCATTAAATTTGTCTTCCTGAGCTTCAATGGTTTTTTCAAAATCCTCATGTTTACGTATGAGTTCCTCCACTTGTGCAATTGAGTCACCAAGTTTACCATCATGCAAGATCGGTTCTCGTGATGCTATCCAGTTTTCAAGAAGATCTGCCTCCCTCTTAAATATCTAAAAGCAAACATACAATTACTGAGTTAGATTTAGTCAAATAGACTGGTACACTAGTGTAGCACAGAAAGATAGAGCAAAGTAAAAAAATGAATCTAACATAACAGTCTTAAGTTTCATTACTTAAGTGTTTACCTAGAACACAATTCTCAAGATGTGAACAAAACTTAAGAAGAGGCCTGGGTAGTGTGGTGGTATCATGTCTGCCTCATATTCAACAGATTGCAAGTTCGAATCTCACTTAGGGTGAGTTACCCAGATAAATTTTTTTTTGGGGAAGGGGGGGGGGGGGGGAGATTCCCTTATCCTGAGAAGACGAATGTTGAGTAACTTGAAGCTCCATGGACCCCAAGATCATTTGCAGGTTAAAGGACGTTAAACTACACATATATATAAAAAAAAAAAAGCTTGCATGTATGTACAATGTACATGGCAATAGAGAAGGCATTGCATTCCACCCAAAAAGTTGATACAGAGATTTCACCAGAAATATGCATTTTAGGGTCCTCTGTATCCAAAAAGAGCATTTTTTTTTTTTAAAAGGTCCATTTGTGTAAACACAATAACACAAAAACGAAACTGTAAAATACCAAACTTGATATTTAATTTTAGTATTTTCCAAGGATGTGACACAAAGATTCTGAGGAAAATCCCCCCACCCCAAACTACACTTTACACGGAAAAAATTTGAAAATTTTAATTTTCTCAAAAATGGCTGTAATGATTTTGATTAAAATACTGTATATTAAAGATATTTACATGCCGAATAAAATATATATATCTTGGATTTTCTGGGAAAAGCCTCTGAAGGCCTCTTCATTCTGGATGACTGGCATAAATGGTAAATTGTAAGAGATAGATAAAAACTTACTACACAAAAATATAGATCTTGTTAAAACACAATTTATATCACATATGCTTTTCTTTTTCTGGAGTTATACAATAATAATGTTGCCAGCTTATGATATGTAGTAACATGCTATCACACTGAACTTACCTGCGTATCCAGATTCTGCTCATAGATAGCCTTACGTCTTGCCCATGTTTCTAAAAGTAACTGCTGTCGGGACTGAAGTATACTAATCTTTTCTTCTATCTCATGTGCAAGGAAATGACCTTCTTGTATCAGTTTGCAACCAGTTTGGGCAAATTTGGTGAATGCATCTGCTCGTGTATCTATCTCAGCACGATGTTCCTCATGTCTTACTAATAATGCCTCAGCGCCTTGAACATCCTGGGCAAGATCTGGTGCTGTTACCTTTGCTATCATTTCATTGATCCATGCCCTGAAATAAATTCAAATTTGCAATTTTAAAATGTGAGCTAATAATTTTTGAAAGCATAAGTTAAAATATATAAAAGCACCCAGATAAACTGTCCTGACCACTCTATTACTGATTATACCCTTTATAAGGTTGCAACAGGTATTTTGCAGAATTGTGTCAGTTAATTTATGCTTCTACAAAGGACATAATCTAAATGCTACTTGAATTGTAAAAATTCAAGCTTGAAATAAAATAATATACAAATAAAAGATACAACTTATTTTTACTTACTGTGACTGGTTTTGGAAACACTTGTTCCCATTTTCAACCCTTAATTCCGACTAAGATTAAATAAAGAATAAAAGAATTTGAGTCGGTTTTTGTAACACAAACATCATGTCAGAATTAAGGGTTGAAAATGGGAACAAGTGTTCCCGAAACCGGTCCCAGTAAATAGAAATAAGTGATGTTTGTGTTACAAAAACCAACTCAAATTCTTTTATTTTTTATTTAATCACATCATTGTCACAAGCTTCTATGCATATTTGCAAGTTTTGAAAACAATATACCTTTAGTTATTCTAATATACAATATGTTATATTTTGAATAACTTCTAAAATTTAAGTAATGTTTAAGTACAGGGAGTCAACCATAGAATATATTCTTTATGTGTACGAACATGCCAAAAATGTACATTAATCTGCACCTATACCCCCACTGCTGAATGCTTGCACTTGAAGTTTCGGATGGCTTCACATAATGTTGGCTACATTGTAATCGCAGCATTGCTAGTAAAGAACAACAGAATTGAAGTAAAAATCAATATAGCAACTCATTTAGCATTAGAGCTATAACAGAAGGAACTGAGTACAGATGAACTTACACTCAGATGTCCCAGCGAGCAATTCTGGCGGAGGACAATAATGACAAGGACAGTGTCTCTTTAAATGGTTTTAAAAAGAGAAAACAATCGATACTGTGTGAAAAGCTTCAATCAGCAAGAGAAATAAAGGTTTTTCTCATGGCAAACGTCGGGAAGATATCCTAAACTTAGTCCTGGAATATTTTCTTTCCAAATTTCCAGTCTCAATTATAATTTCATTTCATGTTTATCAGCATTCATTGCCTGTGGTTCATTTGTAGCAAGAAACATACATTAAACATTATTTAAAAAAATAAAACTTAAAAGTATCCTATCTTAAAATCTAACGAACTCACTGCATCATTTATTTTAAGAAGCTAATCTTAGTGATTTCTTTCTTCAAAAGCTGTTGCATATTTAATCCGTTTAAGAATAAATCAGAGTACTGCAAAACTTACATGAGATCTCTGTATTCATCAAAGTAAGCCTGAAGTTGCTCGGCCTGCTGCAATTTATCTCGCCGCTGTGCAGATTTTTCTAGAAGCTCACCCCATGCCTCTAACGTATCCTCATGTTTTACAGCTATATGTTCTCTTGCATCGGGGAACAATGATGCCAGTCTCCCAGCTTCCTCTGTCACTGATTCCACCTGCTCTTTCACAGCAGCAAGATCTGTTTCAAACACCTGGTGCTGCCTTACCAAAGCCTGTATCGTTTCCAGATCCTGACCATATCCTTGAGCAGAGAGAGCTGCGTCCTTTTCCTGGATCCAGCCAATAGTCTCATCTGCTCGTCGATCAAACACATGGACTTGTTTTGCTCCTGCCAATGCCTAGAATTTGAAGAAATAAGATGTTAAATAACTCCTCAGCAACCCACTTGACCCAGAAGAGTACAACACAGAATACCTCCAATTAAGACACTTAGCCTCAGCCAAAAGTTTCAACCCAGACATCATTGACCAAAAAATTGAAAAACTAAGGAGAAATTAACATTCAAACAAAACACCACTTTGTCCCCATAAAAACCAAAAGTTACATAAAAAAAATTCACTTATCACCTAACAGTAGATAAAAAATTCAAAAAGATTTTCAAAAAATGCAATATAAGTTTAGCTTTAAGTAACCAATTCAACATAAAAATTGCACTGAAAACAGACATTAAAGACCCCATACCTACGAACCAGAGACCAGGCATCTACAAAATTGATTATAAGGACTGCAAATTATGTTACATTGGTCAAATAAAAAGAAGACTGGAAACAAGGTTAAAAGAACTTTTCAGACACGTCAAACAGAAACAGACAGATAAATCGGCAGTAGCCCACCATTTTTGGACATCACATCACAAAATAGAAAATTACATTAAGTTGCTAAAACCTGTAAACAACCTGGCAGCACTCACAGTTTGGGAGAATATCCTCATTATACAACACAAAGACCAGCTCATGAATTTTGAAATATTGCCACATATTACGAACTTCTGCTGAGAACACTAGATGTCACCACCGTAACAGAACACAGAGCACAACTTTCAGCCATTAGTTGGACCTCAACTGAAGAAGAGGGCTAATGCCCTTGAAACATATGTCTTTGAAAATTTCATTTTAAGTGAGGTAAGTGTCACTATTCCAACTCATTTTTAACTATTATAAATAAGAGTTATTTTAAAATTAAAATTTGTATCCATATAATATTTTAATTATTTCACTCAAAGCAGTAATGCGTAGTACAGTAATACATAGCAACCTTAGTAGCTAAGGTCATTTTGGTGGTAAATAAGAAATCACCTCATGAACTAAATTGTCAAACAAACATAATAGTATTATACAATGTAACATAACTCACCTCTTGACGGGCATGAGCCAACTCTCGCAAGTCTTCCCACAATTGTTGTGTCTCCTCCAGTCTAGCTTTTATACGCTCAGGTTCAGGATTTCCCTCAGCAAGCAAGGCTCTACCAGAGTTGAGACAACTTGTTACACGACCTTCGCTTGCTGACAGTCCAGTCAGGAAGGAATCGAAAGCTTGTATCAACAGTTCAACATGCTCAACATCCCTTCCATAGTCCTCTGATGCTGCAACAGCAGTCTGGTCACTCATCCATTCTGCAACCTCATCAGCTTCCCTCAAGAACCGATACAGTTTCAGTGATTCTTCCAAACGCTTTGAACGCTGAGCCGCTAGAACTTGCAGCTCCGAGAACTGAGCCTCTATCTCAGCCTGTAACAAGAATCAGCAAATCATGTGAACCAAATCTGATGACATGACATCATAACAGCATAATTTCTTTTAAGAGTTTATAGGTTAGTTTTGAAAGAATTATTATTATTATTATTATTATTATTATATAAAAGGCACCTTAATTTAATATCATATGAGCATATATTCATGACGAATTACCAACTGGTCCAAATATAAGATGGCCTCACATTTAAGCTGACCCTATATTTTTGGAAGGTTCAAATCATACCATATTATTATATACAGGTTGGCGCACAAAAAACTATTCCAAGTACTAGACTGTTCTTTGTTGCTCACCAATTGTTATCTATTGTTGCAAAACTGTTGTAACTATGCTTTGTATTGTCAGTATTAAAGCCGTTGTAACTTGGTTAAGATGTGTGAAGTAAATATCTCAGCGATATATATCTTCAAGAAAGAATCAAAGAATTGCAATAGTAGGGACGTACGTGTCTGCACTTCTTTTAAGGGAAAGCACAACATTTTTGCAAATAAAAATCCTAGTATTTGCATACCAACAAAGAGCAGTGTACAGTGACAAAGTAGTGTACTGCAGGGTCAGTTGTATATATATATATATATATACACATATATATGTTAGGAGTCTTCAATCCTTGGATTGGTTTGCGACTCTCCATTCAGATCTTCTCTCTGCTTTCCGTTTGAGTTCTTCATATTTACTGCATTTCATATCTTCCATAATTTGTTTTATATATTGTGATCTTGTTCTTCCTTTGCCACTTCTTCCTTCTATCATACCTTCTATTATGATATTCAGTGTGCTCTGATGTCTTAATAAATGGCCTATTAATTTTGTTCTTCTTCTTTTAATTTGGTTCCAAATTCGTGTTTCCGCTTCTGCTCTTTTATATACTTCATTTTTAATTTTGTCACTCCATTTAATTTTTAGCATTTTCCTATATCACCATGTTTCAAATGCTTCTATTCTCTTTCTTTCTGCTTTTAAAATTGTCCAAGTTTCACATCCATATAACATAATACTCCATACATATGTTTGTAATAAATTCTTCCTGGTTTCAAGGCTAATATTGTTTGCAGTAAATAGTTGGTACTTTTTATTAAAAGCAAGTTTTGCGTGTTGTGTTCTACTGGTTATTTCTGTTTTGCTCCTTCCATCAGCTGTTATTTTGCTTCCTAGATATTGGAATACTTCGGTTTCTTCTAATAGTTGTCCATTTAGTTTAATTTTTGTGTTACTATTCCCTTTCTTCCTGCAAGTCATAATTTTTGTTTTTGATTTATTAATGTTTAAGTTGTAGTTGTTCCTTAATGCATTTTCTAATTTGTTTATGAATGCTTCTAAATCTTTCTTGTTCTCCATTAATATTGCAATATCATCTGCAAAGCGGAGCATATTGATTTTTATCCCCTGTATCTTTATTCCAGAGTCTATTTCTTCCGTGATTTCATTTAGTGCACTCTGTATGTATGCATTAAACAGTATTGGGAATAGTGCACATCCTTGTCTCACTCCTTTTCTTATATGGACTATTTCTTGGTTTCTCCCACAGTTTATAATTGCTTTTTCATCTTTATATAGATTCCATATAATCCTAAAATCTCTAAATTTAATTCCCAGGTTTCTAAGCACTCCAAACATTTTGATCCAATCCACATTATCAAATGCTTTCTCTATATTTATGAAAGCAATATATGTTCTTTTATTCTTTCTTAGCCTTTTTTCCAGTATTAGTCCCATTGCTAATATTGCTTCTCGTGTGCCTGTGTTCTTTCTAAATCCAAATTGATCATCTGTTATGTATGTATCTATTTTCTTTTCTATTCTAATGTATATTATTTTTGTTAATATTTTGGATGCATGCGACATTAAACTAGTGTACGGTATTGTTCACATTTTTCAGCATTTGCTTTTTTTGGGATTGGTATAATTTTACACATTTTAAAATCTTCTGGTAGTATTCCAGTTTCATATATATCAAATATGAGTTCACAGAGTGTCTTGTGTAGTTCTTCATTTGCATTCTTCAATAGTTCTCCAGGAATCCCATCCTCCCCAGGTGCTTTTCCATCTCTTAGATTGTTTAGAGCCTGTTCGAATTCTTCTTTTAGTATTGGGTCTCCTCTATCATCTTCTACTTCATCTATGATTTCTTTTAGCTCTTCTATTTCATGTCCTTTATACAAATTCTCTATATATTCTTTCCATCTTTTTACTTTAATCTTATAAACAAGTTTTTAATTTCTTTATATGCTGTTTCTAATTTTCCTTTCTTGAATTCTTCATCTATTATTTCCATATTTTCTTTTAAAAATATACTTTCTTCCTTTCTCTAATTTCTCTATTTATTTTGTTTCGCAGTGCTTTGTATTTTATTGATGCTTCTGGGTCCTTTGAATTTTTTAGCTTTCTATGTTCATTAATCATTTTTATAATGTCATCTGTGATCCATTCTTTTTTATTTGTTATTGTGTTAGTATTAATAGTTTCTTCAGCTACTTTTCCTATTTTTGTATTGATCAGTTCCCAACTTGAATTTGTGTCTTGTGGTTTAATTTCTGTATGTTCATTAGTTTTGTTTTTATATTCTTGTAGCGTTTGTTCATCTTTTAGCTTTCTAATAATCCATTTCTTCCTATTACTTTTAATTAGTTTCTTAAATTTTAATGGAGTTTTCATCATTATCATATTATGGTCACTATCTACGTCCGCTCCTGGATAGCTCTTACTATCTTTCACTTGATTCCGAAATTTTTGTTTTGTCAAGATATAATCTATTTGATATCTGTTTATATCTCCTGGCATATATATATATATATATATATATATATATAAATAAAAAAGCCTTGTCCATTTGTACACCTACTGTGATTGCAATTTGACACATAAATTGTTGCAATAAGAGAAGTCAGGTCTTGTGAATATGTTTTACACCATATAGGAATGAAACTCTACAAAATGACATGATGACATGTACCCAAGAATTAAAGGAGGAAGATAAGGTAAAACATGTGAATTACTGTCAATTGAGAGTGGAAAATTGGATCCACTGCTGTATTTCATGAGTAATGAAGCCTAGTTCTATCTGACAGAACATGAGAACTTTCATATTAATCAACAAAAACATAAATAAATTAACATTAAATATTTTAAAAGTTTAAAACCAAAACAAATTCCTATATGATTAATGAGGAACCTCTTCATGGTGAAAAAAATCTGAATATGGTGTGTTGTGTCAGCAAGGATTGTGGGTACCATACATTTTGAAACAACAATAAACAATTATGTGTACAAGTGATTCTATGAGGAATTCTATGCACAGTTGACACCTCCATGAATGTATGTATGCTGTCTTTCAACACACTTCATGCCAGTCAATCTCATGTATTCATAGAAAATAGGTCTGTCAGCAAAAGATTGTGGCTGCTGCGTTTGCCGGACCTAACCACTTGTGACTTTATCTGTGGGGCATCTAAAGAAAAAAGAGTTTACCCAAAAATGTTTGAAGACTTGAAGGACAATATTCATGAAATTCTGAGAATTGACACAGCAGAGTTGCACAAAGAGATCATTTTCAGCACCTAATGTAATGTAAAAAGATCATTCAATAATATAGACCTTTGCATTAGCTTATTTATTATTTCTTTATTATCCAATTAGTACATACTTATCTATTTGCTGTGGTATCTATTTGTGGTAGATAACAATTCGTACATAATTGATGGGTGAGCAGTCTGTACTCGCTGGTTTTTCGTGTGCTATCCTGTATAAATAATAAACGCAAACAGAAAATATTCATGACGCTTTGGAAACCCCTGGTTTCATTTCTTCTGATCAGATGAGTGTCAAACATATCAATTTTCTGAAATTTCATGTTTTTGGTCCTTGAAGGATTTAATTGAAGTACCAGCATTCATATAATTGTGTTCATCTTTCCACAATTATACATTACACTTTTGAACACCAAACTTCATTACAACCTGCACATTATTAGTATCTATGTTTTATCTCATGCAAAACCCATAATTTGAAACTCATATCAAACTTCTCTCTGCTTTTCAACTGAAGATGCGAAGAAGAGAATCTTGTTTGTAAAATATCTACACTGACTGTTTTTTTGCCAAAACTGAATCATTGCAGAAACCTGCAATAGATGTCAGAAGTAATTGCCAAAGCTTGAGAAATTCTGGTTTATCTGCGACCTTGAGCTCAGTTGTGATGCAAGTGTAATGCCCACTGTTGAAACCCTTATTTATTAAACACAAGAGTACCTCAAATTCATGATGATCCCAATTTTTAAGAAGTTAAGATTTTATAATTTAGCGCATCATCTATATAGAAAAAAGAGAGAACCTAATTTTTAAATGAAACTTCTAGATTTTTCATACATTTTGAATAAACTAAGGGGTACTTAAGCTCATTTTTTATTTAATTTGAATATGTGCAGAAATTCACATGGTGGGCAGGAGATAAGAAGAGATGGGAATGGAAATGATGCACCAATATGTGTGTGATCAGAGATGATGGTGGCAAAAGCGACAGTGCAACTAAAACTATAAAATTAGATAAAATTTTCTTCTTATACAGCATACCCTATATATCATACCATTGTAAAAAGCTTTACCTAAATTAATAATTTGAATTTGAGCAGAAATTCACATTTTGAGCTGTGGAGAAACAGAGATGGGAGTACAGAAATGTACAGTATGTAGAACAGTGGAATGCCATGATAGAAAATGACTATGTTGGCAGCGTAGCTATAACAATGATGAAGGATAGGATTTTCTATTTAGACAATACACTTAATATAACACATCATAAAAGGTTTTATCTAATTTGAATTTGTGCAGAAACCTATATTGTGAGCTGGGAGAGACATGGAGAAGTGAGAATGGAAGTGTACTAATATGTTTATGCTTGGTGGCGATAATGGAGCTTAGCTGTAATGACAATTAAGAATGCAATTTTCTATTATGACAACATATTTAATATATCGCAAAATGTTTTGCCTCATTCAAATTTGCACTTTAGTTCATGATACATGTGTGGCATGAAGAGGAAAATGCACAGCCAACTTCTCTCCTTCTGCTTGGCTTTGGCTCCCAATACATCATAATGTGCAACCACTGATGTGAAAGGAAGTCCTCTAATTTTATTTTAGTCTCTGAGAGAAATCTTTCTTCCAACGTCGCTGCCAATAACAGCTAATTTGTTGACACTAAATGAAACGTACAATATAGCTGTACACATTGCAGGCTTTGCCCTGCCGTACTTGTGAAATTTGAAACTTACTTTCTCCCACATGCTATTTGAAAAACATATATCGCAAATGCAAGACGACCACCCAATTCTTAACATTAATATTTTGGGAGAAAAAAAATCTTGTATTCGGGTAACTAAGGCTTAGCTCTACATACAAGATGACTAGTTTTTAAAAGTGTATTTTAATTTAAAAACATTGTTCTATATCCAAGCCTGCTGTTCTTATTTTTTAGTTTATAATGTAAATCTGGTTAAACAAAAAAACAAATCACTTGGTGAAGCACCTATGACAGCCTCTTGTGAAGCAGCTCTTTTAAATGATTTTCTGCTTATAATTTATAGAAGGCAATCATATCTATAATTACCTGCTTAGCAGTGATGTTGTTGCTATCAAAGTGGCCTCTATCTACCAAACCCTCAGCTAAGTTGGCCAGCTTGCCTACTGTATGTTGGAATTGACTAAGATCTCGATCCAATCCTTCTAGCTTCTTTGTGAGAGAATGGGCAGAATCTTCATCTTTCCCAAAATCAGTGGATGTCAGCAGAGGTCGCTTCTCTCGGATCCATGCTTCAGCTTCATTTGTTTCAGCATAGAACTGTAGCACACAAAATATTAATGAAATTCTATTTGCAATATCAAAATTATTGCATTGACCCAATACAAAACTGCTTCATATATAAGGTGACCCATGATTTTTGACGGGAAATTAAAAGGAAAAAGCAAAACGCCTACTTTAAGAACATTTCACACATTTAATTAAAGAGAGCTCTGAAATGTTGATTCCTTTAGTATCACACATTCACTTCCACACCCCAGCCAGGAATTGAACCCAGGAACTCTGGGTTGGGAAACCAGAACACTGACCACTTGACAGTAGGGGCAACTGAATCTTTATTTATAGAAAGGGGCTTACAATGATTGTTTCTTCTACTTTGTGAAGCTTCAATTAACAAAATGAAATGAAATGGTGTTTTATTTATAGATGCTCTTTATGGTGTGGTTCTCAGCGTCCCATTTTATACCACGAATGAAAGACTGCTTAATTTTGCTCAGAGGCCTCTTTATCAGGCTTGAGATTCTTTTACGTGCTGTAAATCTTAGACACAAAGCCAACAGCTTTACTTCTCTTCCAAAGGAAGCCATGCTAAGGATTTTTACGCCTGAAAAAGTCCACTGTTCCCTGCCAGGTTTGAACCCATGACTCTGGGTATATGAAATTTAACATGGTAACCATAATACCATGGAGGGTGACTTTCAATTATCAACCATGTTGTAGTTTGCTTGAATTGTGTTAGATAGCAATTAATGACCATGATGCCTGTTCTTATTCTTTAAATGTGACAGCTTTTTTTTTTAAATTGTATTAGATAAAAATTAATTACCAACATACCTGTTCATATTCACTGCTGTGATAAATATGAAAGCTCTTTTAATTAACCTATTAGCAATTAGCCTAACAATGTGATTATAATTTTATTGTAGTCACAACTTGAGAGGCTTGTTGTTTTACTGTGTTAATATTATAATTATTGTCATAAGGTTTTTAGAAATATTTATCTTACGACTACCAAACCTATGAATATATGTATATCTTCATATCAGAAATATAAATATTAATATAATGGACACAATAGAGCAATTGTTTTTCCAATCATGAACCTATGAACAGTGGATTGATTACATATTAAGTGTAAATTGTTACGTACCACATTGAACAGAAAGACTTTTTGCATAGAAGGTTCGCAGTACACAGTAAGTGATTCAGTGCAAGCAACATGCAAAGTTTACTCAATGAACAACCAGCTGATACCTGGTCTAGATATTTGTATGAGAAGTCCTTTCATTCATGCTGCAATAACATGTAAAGCTGTAGGACAGTAGGTATTAATGTTCTCTGCAGTGAGTCTCAAATATCTGGTTGCAAATATAACATACAAAAAAAAATTTTGAGGATGAAATATATCTTACATTCATGACAAATAGTTAGTACACATTTTACAATAAACAAAATTAAACAGGAATGAAATCACTCACCATCTGTGACTCCACAGCATCCAGTAAACGCAGACGTCTCACACTAGCCAAATCTCTGAGGTGCCCGAGCTGTTCCATCAACTCTGAACTTCGTGCTTCAATTCGGGAAGCAGCAAAATGTCCACTTCGCATCATTCTCTGTGCCCGGCTCACTAGGGTCTGAACCACAGGCTCACGTGATACCAGTTCTGCTTCAAGAGCCTATAAATAACATAATAGATCAGATGCAACTTGTACCATAAAAAGCATTTGATATTAGTGGCTTTTTATTTCTAATGTATGTAAAATAGAGCTTATATAAATATAGAGAATATTTCTATTTATTTGCCAAGTCGATTAATTACACTAAACAACTCTTACTTGGGATTTTTGCCAGAACATGTCTTGAAGGAAACTAGTCCTTTGAAACATGTTCCAGCAAAAATCCCAACTAAGTGTTGTTTAGCGTAATTAATAGACTCGTCAAATAAATGATTATAACAACACTGTTTACAAACTTCCATAAAAAGAAAAGTGATAGAGAATATTACTTTTCTAAGAAGCTAACTAGCATTTCTTATGCACGTATTGAATGTAAGGATTAGAAATATATCATGTTTTGAAGAATGTTAGCAGTTTTGTAGGTTGGTCTATAGTTATAAAAAGTAAAATGCTCTGAATCACTATTTTGAAAATTCTAATGCATAACATCAGAATATGTCACCGTGAACAAAAATAAAGTAGTGTTTAAAATGTTTTGTACTCTATTTAAACTTAATTATTGATAAATTATTTTCTTTACATTTTAGAAGTACTTTTCAGTACCTGACAGAGATGAACTTTCATGGACAGGAACTTGGTAGAAGAGCTGGCATAGAAAGCTGAAAGTCTATGCTTCAAATCCTAGCCAAGTCTTCAAGTCAGATTCCACTTTTCCTTTATCTAAACACGGTGTCAATAAGGATAATATCCACAATGCCTATTACTGCATTTAATCTTATACTTGCAGCACATTTGTACTAGCAGTAGCACTTGTCACATCAAACTGTAATTTAGTTTCACCTCATGCAATACTCTAGGGTAATGCTATGTGCTTTTTTTGTTGCATATAAGCTAGACATATATTATTAGCTTTGGCTTTCTGATAACAAATTTTCTCGTGCAGAAATTAGACTCCACTTATGCAAGTTACTTTGTGCAACACAATTAGAAGTTTATTGAGTTTAATGTTTTGAACATGATGAATAACACTTATTGACAATAAACTGCAGTTTGTTCTTCATTTATTTCTTGTCAAGGACCACACATCTTAGAGGATAATTAATTTTAGGACCCATGTTACAAGACAGCCTCTATTTTTCTCCTCTTGCTTTCACCAATCTGCTTCCTCTCCAAACACTGGAATCTTTTTTCACATTACCATTTATGGCAGCAGTATCTACTTAAATATAGACATGAGAAACTAAAGCTGCCGATATTCTTCATCAGCAAATGTATTCAAATCTGCTTTACTAAATATCTCACTAGTTAAATACATTAATACCTAAAGAGTATAATATTGTCAAATTTCAATCACAAAATATAAAAAAAAACTTCACTAAGATGCATCAAAGCTGATATATAAAAATCTGCCTAGCAAAAAAATCAACAACTTTTGTTTTCTTAGTTTAGCATGTAAATTACTCTACTCTACACTTCCTACATAACACTGATGGAAATCACTTTTCTTATCAAGGAAGTTTGAAAACTGTGTTATAATCATTTAATTTGATGGGTTGATTAATTACAATAAACACTTACTTGGGATTTTTGCCGGAACATGTTGCAAAGGACTACCTCCAAAGGAGACAGCATTGACAAATCGCAAGCTTCACCACAAGGAGTTAATCAATGTTCAGTTGAAAATGAAGGAAAATAGCTCTTCGAAACATGTTTAAGCAAATATCCCAAGTGTTGTTTAGTGTAATTAATTGACTTGTCAAATTAACTGATGGAAATACCTGGTGTTTTTTCTGCAGACTCTGCACTGCAGTAAGACTAGAACCAAGATCTGCAGAGGCAGCAAGAGGTTCTTTTTCAGCAATCCATTGCAACTCATCCTCCACATCCCTTAAGAACTGGTGCAACAGAAGAGCATCCTCAAGATTGTCCTTTCGAATCTGCATAGGCTGCTGCAGTGAATGGTACCTATTGCAACACAGTGAAAAGAGAAATGCAATGCAATAACCATATCTTAGAAATTCCTTTATTGATTACAGAACCATTATGAAACACAAAACAAGCATCACTTGAAAAACTTCAACATATCTTCCTGCCCAACACAATCATTTTCAGCCTTTCAGAGTTCCTTAAAAATAATGAAAGACCACAATTTATAAGGCAGCATGGACCACGTTGGAATAAACTATTTTGGATATAACATTTACTAAAGTAGTCCATACACGGAAATGCATTACTATGAGATGGTTTACTTTGGAAGTAATGTGGAGAGCTCAACTACAAATTATTTTTTACTTACCACTATAGAAGTGGGAGCTCGATACTCGCTGAGCTTTTGGTTTGCGCAATTAACTTGGACCGATCATGAATAAAGTTACGTGTGATAGCAGAAGGGGTATAAAATAAAAAACTGAGATACAGTTTGTTATCTCAACTGGGATAGTGAAAGTCTGTTTTAACAATACAGAGTGCAAGAAGAAGTAAAGATGCTGGATGCAGAGAGAAATGCCTAAAAGATCATGAACCACTCAGCCACAACGCTGGCCATGAGTATCTGAAAGGAATAAAATACTTCAGAAGAATTTTACTCATATGAAAAGTGTTGATTTTTGTAGCAGTTTACCACAGAAGCACAGCTTACTGTATGTTGGTGCACACTGTCCATAGAGAGTTAAGTCAGGAGAATTCACTGTAGCAGTGAATGCACAGCAACTTTTCTAATGGCAAAATCATAGTTAATTTGAAATATTAACATCAGCTAAACAAACAAAATGTTCAGATATTCAAACAAGGAATTAAACAGTGAAGCACATTAAATAATGAGTCGCACTGTAACTTCACTTTAAAAGTTTTTTACCTAGAAACATTGTTTTCACCGACCATTGTCAGCATCTTCAGCTAAACGACTGCTGAATTTGGTGAGCTGTGCATCTTCCTTGGATCCTCTACTGGTGGCAAACTGAACTTAAAATTTGGATTGTCTTCTGACAATTATTTAATAATTAAGCCAAATGTTATGGTACACAATCATAACAGTTCACAAGGCCTACTTGTGCATAATATTATGTTCAGGCATTTTTGCCCATAAAAATATTTTGCAGTTTGTCCCAAGTTAGACCCCTGTACCAGTTTCCCAAATTCACAATATTTCTTACATATTATTTTTTGAAAATAAACATCACTTTTCGAAAAAAATAATCTTCTACAGGTCTCTATGAGAAAGCAGCTCAACAAGATATTATCTTTACTCTGCTACCTAAAATTAATTTAATGAGAGTGTGGTAGTTTGCATCTCATCATATTTAAAAAAACAAAGTCAAATGGCTTCCAAATGCTTGCATTTCGCTCAAGAATTTTACAGTTGTAATCAAGAAATTACCAAAAAGGGAACTGCTTTCAAAGTCAAACCTGCCAGTATGTCTTGGATGTTAAAGACAATCCATTCCATTCTATTGCGTCCAAACTGATTCTAAGAAATGTTTTAATTTATACAACAATAATAATATTACATACAAATTACAAAATGCAAATGGCACATCATGATACAGTTTACTTAAGGTGATGCATCTGTAAAATCTCACCAAAAATTGAGAAAAATTAAAACCTCTCTCTTTTCATAATAAAATAAGTAATATGAATGCTAAACTTTAAGATACAGGGTCCTTCAAAAGTCACTTCAAATTTTAAAATGCTACAAATTTAAGATAGGAAAAAGCCAAAAGAAGTTACATAATGGAGTTTTATAAAAGTTTGTTTTCTCGTTCAATGTAGAACATTCTTTCTATGACTCCATGCACAGCATTTTGCAGATGATGTCTTGGGAGATTAGCAATTTCTAGCGAGATAGAACTTTCAATTGCTTTCGGGTTGTTGGATGTATCAGGAAAATTTGTTCTCTAAAGTAACCCCATAACCTAAAGTCTGTTGGATTGAGATCTGGAAATTGCAGCAGCTATTTTGTTGGAAAGTACCTACTGAATAATACGATTGTCAAAGATCTGGGTAATTAATTGTTTTGCAGGGGTGAGCATATGTGGCGGAGCACCATCTTACATGAAGATAATGTTTTCCATACTGTGATTCCTCAGTCTAGGAATGACAAAATTTTGTAGCACACCATAGTAGTGCTCGCCATCTACAGTAACAGTCTGTCTTATTCCATTGTTGTCTTCTTCAAAGAAATAAGGGCCAATGAAGAATTATGAATTCCAGCCATGGCATAGAGTAACTTTTAAAACATGAAAACCTTATGAATTAAAGGGTCATTTTCTGACCTATTCTTCAATTGTGTGTGTTAATTCCACCATTAAGAGAGAAGTGTGCTTTGTCTGTCCAAAACCAATCATTAATTTGAATTAAAACATTAATGGGAATACATAGTGAAGTAACTAATCAATTAGGAGTAAAAACATAGATCACACTCTACTTTACATTCAGAGACAAATTTTATACACAAAAGTGCGATTTAGCCATGGAAAATCCATGATCCCCAATACTTGCAGACACATGCATGAGTAATTTTGAAATCCACATAACCACAGCCTTCCCACAAATATACAAAACTTGGTATTGATATGTAGACAACATAGTGGCAATAGTAAACAAAAAAGTAGTTTAGGACAGCCTTAAATTACTAAATCTTTTGGACAGTTCCATAACATTCACAATAGAAAAAGAATGGAATGGAATGGCATGCTTCTCTTCTTGGACCTAAAAATAATCAGGAACTACAACAAACTAAAATTTGGAGTCTATAGGAAAGAAACGCAGACGGAAAACTACATAATTAACAACAGCTATAACCCAATTTCACACAAACATGCCATGATCAACAGCCTTGCATTCAGACTGGTAAACCTACCATTAGGCCAGATGGAATACAAATTAGAATTTAATAGGATCATAGAAATTGCACAAAAGAATGGCTACACAGAACATTTGGTAAAGAAGAAGATTAATAAATTTATGAAACAGAAGAAAGTAAAAGAAATTACCCCTCTAAGAAGGATAAAAATAGAAACAAACTACAAAAAATTCACTTACCACCCTTTGGCACACGAAAAATTTCAAAAGATTTTCAAAAAATGGAACATGAACTTAGCCCCAGTTAATAAGCACAGTTTAAAAAACCTCCTCCATACAAACACTAAAGATAAAATCTCCCCATTGAAACAATCAGGGACATATGAAATCAGCTATAAGGAATCTGAAAAGGTATATATAGGAAAATCAAAACGAAACATTGGGCAACGTTTTAAAGAACACATGAGATATTTAAAATATAAATAGATAATTCAGCTGTAGCACATCATTTTTGGACTCAAAACCATGATTTTCACAGTGAGCCTAAGTTATTAAAATTAGTGCAGAATGCAATTGGATTAACAGTTTGGGAAAATCTATTAATTTTAAACAACAAAAAGGTCATAAATTTTGACATACCACAAACAAATGGATTCATCTCAAAATTCATCTATCCAGAAGAGAGACCTCCACAGGCCGCTGCCACAAGTTCATCAGTGAATCTCCATTGAAAATGGTGGCAACTTTATTTCAAGAGTGAAGTTTGAGCGTAATCTATTTTTTTACTCCTAATTGATTAATTTGAATCTCCATTAGCAGAAGTAAACCAAAATCATATCTGTTCTGCTTGTCACTTTCTTTGAGTGCAACGGTTGGTTTCAGTTTATAAGGACATAAGTTAAGTCTTCAAACCGTGGTATTACTCATCTGAAGTTGCCTTGATATCTGTTCAACATTACCTATTCCCTATTATTTCTATTTACTCCATTAATTGAATGAAGCACCTCTCAACAGTGGCATCATTGATTACCTTTGGCCTTCCAGATTTCTTATCAGTAATAGAACTGGTTTCCTCAAACTTCCTGATTAAATCCTCATAATAATGAATGGAACATGGACCTGCTTTTAAATTGTTAAAAGTTCTATATTTTCTCAGACCTTGAAAAAAACTCTTGCTTTCATAGTAGCATTGAATCTCTGTAGTATTCTATCATTTAGTGATAGAGCCATGATTTGTAACTTACAAATTCTAATTTTATTCAAAAAAACTGTACCCATGGTAATCATGAACTGGCAATAATAAAAAACAAACAAACCTCATTACTTGCCCAGTATGTGACCTCTTTTGTTTTTATCCTATCTCAAATATTATAATATTTATAGCGGTTTGAAGTGTTTTTGAAAGACCCTCTATATTGTTTTTCCCATTAGGTGTACTTAAACTACCAATTAACTGAACTATATATGAGCAGGTGGATGTTTATTAATGGGCATGACAACTTTTAAATCTTGTTTTCTCGCAAACTTTTTCTAATACTTCTCCACATGCAAAATACTCCACATGGTGCAATATTTTACTAATATGTTACAAAATTTGTATACTGCCTCTCAAAAATACATTAAATAAACTTTTTGTACACTTTTTACTTTCTCCATACGCACTATGTACATAGTGTATAGAGAAAGTATTGCACTCCACCCAAAAATTCGATACCGAGATTTCACCGGAAATATATGTTTTAGGGTCCCCAATATCCAAAAAAAGCATTCTTACAAAAAGGTCTCTGTGTGTGTGTGTGTGTGTGTGTGTGTGTGTGTGTGTGTGTGTGTGTGTGTGTGTGTGTGTGAACACAATAACTCAAAAACGAAAAGTCGGTAAAATACCAAACTTGGTATTTAAGTTTAGTATCTTCCAGGGATGCGACACGAAGATTTTGAGAAAAATACCCCCACCCCCAAATACCCTTTACATGGAATTTTTTTGGAAAATTTTGATTTTCTCAAAAATGGTTCTAACGATTTTGATTAAAATTTCGGATATTAAATATATTTACCTGACAAATAAAATGTATATCTTGAATTTTCTGGGAATAGCCTCTGAAGAGTAGTTTATTCAGGATGAATTTTACTAAATTTTGAATAACTGCTAAACCGTAAGAGATGGACAAAAACTTACTACACAAAAAATGTAGAGCACATTAAAACACAAAATTTATGTTATATATATTTTTTTCATGGAGTTCGTCGTTTTTGTGACATTCCTTATTTTTGGTTTCTGCTATGAAAAACGTATACTTTTCTCATACAGGAACTTGTCAACCCCTATCCATATAAACAAAGGAACTTCATTGACATAGCAACCAGCTTTTGACTATCACTTTAACCTACGGTTGTCCCTTATTTCGCTTCAACTTACAAGGAAGCGAGTAATAAAACTATTTCTGCTAATTTTTTCTGATTAGCATAAAGTATATAGAAGTATAGGCCTTTTAAGGATTATTTGCTGCAGGGATATGGAGAAAGTCATGTGAATGGTACACATCAGATTTTTTGAAATAGTGCCCCAATTTTGAGAAATAAATTATTAAATTGAAAAAAGAGTTTTAGAGAGTACGAAAAGTAACAATTTTTCAATGATAATTACAGTTAATATTTGAAGTATGATATGACAGATCTATTTATAAACTCATTCACTGTAAAATTTAAACAATAAAAAAAGTATTCTTTAAATAACCATACAAGCTGGAATTTTGATACATGGCAAAAAAATATGACTATTATTGTATATAACTGGTATAAATTTCAGTATGTTATCTTACATACTATGAATTTTGTAAATTTCATAGATGCACTATCTTAATATACTTTCAGTATATAAATTGAGTATATAATTTCAGTACATATATTTAAAATCCCACAGGTAGAGAATGGCATTGACATGAAGTCAGCTGCGTGACAACTATTACACTTTTAACTTGGAACTTAAGTATACCTTTTAATGACAGCTATTGCCCTCTCTTGGATTTCTTCGCCCATGAAGTGGTTAGCGCTCTGGAATGCTGCTGCTGTGTCTTTAACCTGCTCCACAGCTTCTCCATGGCTTGTTACGTCCCCTTCCAGAATGGCATGGCGCTTGAGCAGATGTGTAACACTTGCCAAATCTTTCCCATGATCCTCAGACTGCAGTAACACCTCAACTTCATCCATCCAAGCCTCCAGCTCGTCTAATGTGCGACTAAATACTAATGCCTAGAAAAATTGGGAAAAATTCAATTCTAAAGTATACAGTGTATTACAACTGAGAAATTAAATATCACGAGGATGTTTTTAACACTAAATTTTTCAACTGAGAAATAAAGTATCATGGGGATGCTTTTAAAACTAAATTTTGTATCATTCACATTTGTCGGAATTACATAAACGGCAAACCCACTTGGGTTCAACTACTATACTGTAATGCTGGATGAGATATGGAACAAATCATATGAGCCTAAATTAAAATACCACTCTAATGAATGGCATCATTAAAAGTCCACATGAAAGTAAATAAAAAAAATTAAAAAAAATACCATTCAGAATCCCATCAATAATTGATAACTTGTTTCTATAAGAATGTCATTCACTATCACAGTAGCCTATTTAAACCTTAAGTCCTTTAAAACCATGCAGTAACATAACTTGCATGTCTTAAGCAAAGGTTATTATTTTTCCCATACAAAAGCATCAGTTACGTTTCATGTATCAATTTTTATGCTGAAATGGCTATAAATGGGGCTCTTGCAGGCACTAACTTGGTTTGTCCATGCAGTTGATGTGAAGACACAATTTTTTGGTACTATTAACATTGTTAACAATGTCCTTGGTATCTCCATACAGTGTTATGTCATGTTCATAAAATTTGTTGAGCATTTCATCTTTACTTTCATTGTCTGCAAAAATTTTGTGAATGATATTCAAATGCATCTCGTGGACTGTGCAAAACTATTAACATACATGTACCATTTCCTATTTTTATTCACTTTTAGGTGATGAAGGAGTTGAACATGTCAAAGGGACATATCTGTAAGCATGTAGCATTAACGCAATAGCTATCTGTTTACTTTCCGAGTCAGCAGGCACTGTAGAATAGAAGCATGTATAATGTGCCATCAGAGAACTGATGATTTCTGATTTTCTATTTGAATGCTAGCGAGGAACACGTAACTCAAAGAAGTTTAGGCATTCAGGCTGACAAAATGTACTACTACAAACAACTCTTTTATTATAAAAGCAGAAATTGTCTTTGCATTTGGCAGATTTTAATGCATATTTAATAAAAGAAACTTTAAAACAGCATATATTAATATAAAAATAATAATTGCAACCAATCTTCACATGGCATAATATTGGTTCCTCAAAATAAATATAGTATAAAAAATTTGTTAGGCTTTTCTAAAAAGGATGAAATTTCAAAAAATAAAAAATCTGGCATTTATCAATTAAACTGTTTAAATTGTGACCTTGTTTATATTGGTAAGACTAAACGTCATTTGGAAACCAGAGTAAAAGAACACTTTAGGAATATTAAATACAAACAAATTGATAAATCAGCTGTAGCAGAACATTTTTGGAAATTTAATCATGAAATAAATCCAGATGTTAAATTATTAAAACACTTAAATGGGCCCATAGATTTAATGGTTTGGGAGAAAATATTTATATTAAAGTATAGAAATCATGCAATGAATTTTGATATACCTCCAATTGACACTCTTACCAAATTTGTTTTGATTCCAGTAGTTAGCAATGCATTAGTACACAATCCACCTAGTAGCAGTAACCATAACAGTGTAAATAAACAACATCAAAAAAGAGACCAAAAGGATATGTTGATAATGCAATGAAATCGTTGCGAAACTAGTCCAGGCAAGGATTCCAAAAGATAAGTGAAGATTGGTTGCAATTATTATTTTTATATTAATATTTGTGTATTTCTTCACTGTTACTAGCTTCTTTTTACATTTAAAACAGCATGCTTAAAACATACATCCAGCAATGAAAACACTGCAGAAAATCTTGGATTGGGCATCTTTTAATTCACACAGGAGGAACAAAATTCTTACCTGATAAGCCTCACTAAGTCGCTCTCGCTTAAGCTGACTAGCATCCTGCAATTCCCGCCAGGCAGCTTCCAGTTCATCAAGCCGAGCTTGAATCTCCATTCCTGCAAAATGACCAGCTCCAATTAAAGCCTCACCCTCACTTGTTACGGCCCCAACACGTCCTTTATTGGCGGCTAGCTCTGATTCAAATGCAGCATGTTTCTGTATTTTACTCTGCAGATTTGAAGGATCTCGGTAACTTTCATCGCTTGCAACCTGCTGCTTCTGATGGAGCCATGCTTCCACCTACAACATATATATCACCTTTATTAACATATTTGTTGCACATTCTAACCAGTTACAACCTAACATAAAACAAAATTATTGATAAAGACATCTCGATAAAATTTATGTATACAGAGTGGTCCAAATAAAATGTATACACTGTTTAACAGTCCATAACTTGCAAACTAATGGGCAGAAACATCTCATTTTTTGTAGTGTAATAGTTAGTAGTTCCGGCAATCGCCACACAAGCAGTGTCTAATGACAGTCGCCATATACGTAAGCATTCTTTTGTTGTTAGTTACTTGAGTAAACATGGCTGATGCAAGGCTTACATTCGATGAAAGGAAGTCAGTTTTGAAGTGGTACATTAGGTTCAAAAACATTAGTGAGGTTAACACCAGTGGCGAAATGAGTATCAAACAGAGCCACCGACATGTTTAACAATTGTGCGCATTCGAGACGAGTTTGAAGTTGACAGCTGTATTACAGATGTACAGAAAAAACGATCTGGACGACCTGTAAGAGCAACAAGTCCAGCAAACTCCCATCATGTGTTACAACAATTCACTTGCTTACCACAGAAGTCTATGAGACAGAGCGGCCATGAAACTAGGGTGAATCACTCAAGTGTTCAGCGCATTTTGAACACTGCAAAGTCGAAGTGCAATATCCCAAGACATGCAATGAACAAGGACGACCCAGATGGATAGGCCGAAGAGGTGCTGTAGAGTATCCACCATGTTCTCCAGACTTAACGCCTCTAGATTTTTACCTATGGGGAACATCAAAGGATGTCATTTATGGACAAAAGCCACGCACATTGGATAATCTATGAGAATGTAATGTACATTCGTGTGTTGATATCCAACTGAACACGTTGCAGTCAGTAGTTCGTGCTGCATTTCGGCGGCATTGTCTGTGTATGGATGTTAATGGTAACCATTTTGAACACCTACAGTGATAACTATAAGTTGTACTTTAAGCAACACTTTCACAAAAAATGAGACATTTCTGCCAATTAATTTGCAAGTTATGGACCATTAAACAGTGTATACATTTTTTTGGACCACTCTGTACATAATGATACAAATTACAAATATTCAGAGCAAAGCATGTGTATAATTTTAATATGCTTAGTATAACACCAAAATCTACATTAAAAAAAGCATTTTCAAAACAATCTTGTATTATCGCACCTCATACATGTTCCTCAAGAACTGTTGTAGCTGACGAGACTCCTGTAAGCGTTTTCGTCTAGCTGTTGCACTTTCTTTGAGACGATCTCGGCGCATACACACACTCTGTAAGCGCTGTGTAATGCCAGCACTATCATAATGATGATCTGCCAATAACTCCACAGCAAAACGTTCCAGCTCTTCTATTCGTCCTGCCTGTGCTGCTAATGTCTTTTCAAAAGCTTCATGTTTTCGAAGTAATGCTTCTACACTTGAAAGGGAATCCTGTTAAAAAAAAAAAAAAGAAGAAAATACAGCAAGTTTTTATATCACAGGTATTTTGTTAACAATGTCGGAAAGGAAGTAACAAATTAGCATTAAAAACATTTCAAAGAGTTGGGTTTTTATCCTGCTAAGAGTTGATTATACTCATTCTCCATTAATAACTTTATTGAGAGTGACACTCCTTTAAGTCAAATTCAAATTCTTGTTAAAATTTTAAATTGTCAAGATAAGATACTCAAAGAATATAAAAATAACACATTTCTGGAGCAAATCCTAATTAGTTCTAAGCTTTTCTTGTCCTAATTGGTAAAGTTGTGCATGCTTTAAATTCTTACTGTGCTATGAAAGGTTTTTGTTAGTCTAAGTCAATTTAAAAATAATATTTAATATTTTAACCAGATTACTTACTCCCAGATCATCGTTATTGAGGAATGCCTCTTTAGCAGCAAGCCAGGCATCTGCATGGTCTGCCTGTTCCTTAAACAGTTGCAACTGATGTGCTTGACTCAACTTATGTCTTCGTTCCTCCCAGGCAGCTCCCAATGTTCTTCTCAACTCTTCTAAGTGTGCTAAACTTGGTGCAAGATCTTCTTGACCACCTCCAGATGGTAGTTTCATTCCAAACTGCTTTAAAGCTTTAAATGTTTCTTGTCGGCCATCTATCTCAGCCTGAAATCAATAAATAGTTTCGCATAAAATTCTAAATGTTATTTTGGGCCCAATAAATTTTCAACAAAGAGGTTTAAAACTTTTAGCTTGTAACAAATAGCTTATCCTGATTATTTCGTTCATGACACATGATCTTAGGAAGTGGCCAATCCAGTACATTGGCACCTAAATTCCAACCTATGGGAATGCATTATCTCTGCATTTTAATCTTTTTTATCACACCCGTGTATAATTATTTTTCTAAATTTATCACACCATGTGCATTTGTGTTCTCTCTGAATATCAGTGTGCAGTGATATCCCCAAAAATAATGATGGTGGAAGTTCCAATAGACATATTAATTGCAATCATGCTTTACTAAGCCAAATAATAGAATGTAGCAGTACAAAGAATCTGAAATTTATGACATGGACATCAAGTTGCAGTGATTTCAGTGCAAATATATGTAAAGACAAATGTGATTTTAGGAATATTATTCTTTGTGTCCATATAGGCTAATCATTGTTATTTTATTCACGAAATTCTTGTTAAATGCAACTCTAACTAAAAGTTTTCTCTAGATAAATTTGCTCGCAATAATGATAAAAGTAGAACATTCTCTTGAAAATTATGTGATCTTCTCAGAGGGATAGGTGAAGTTTTTAGTATGTCACGTTAACACCTATACTATAAATTAAAATCTTCAAAATTCATACCTATCTCAATAAAAGATGACATTTTCCAAAAACAAACTTTTTATTTTTCCTACTTTTAGAAGTCCAAAGGAGGACCTATGTATAGGTTATGAGTTTTACTACTGCTTTTAGTTATTCAATTCCTACCTGCCACAAATAATTTTAGCAATCAATGATTTGAAATTAGCTAAATATAAAGCCAACTATAGCTAATTGTTATTCACTATGGGCAGATCAGGTTTGGGCTTAATATGAAAAATGTTTGTCATGCTTGAGCTTGAAAATACAGACAAAAAATTTGATGTGTTCCATTCACATGACTTTCTGTACATCTCTGTAATAAATTATCGTTAAAAAACTTATGCTTCTATTTACTTCATGCTAATCCAGAAACAATTAGCTGAAATAGTCTTATTACTTGCTTCCTTACAAGCAGAAGCGAAATAAGGGAGTACCATAGGTTAAAGTCATAGTCAAAAGCTGATTGCTATGTGACTACAGTTCCTTTGTTTGTATGGACAGGAGTTGACAAATTTCTGTATGAGAAAATTATGTTTTTTAAAGCTGGAACCAATAACAAGGAATATCTAAAAAATGATAAACTGCATGAAAAAAAATGTGCATAACATAAAAATGTGTGTTTTAACGTGCTCTACATTTTTTGTATGGTAAGTTTTTGTTGATCTCTTATGATTTAGCAGTCTTCAGAGGCTATTCCCAGAAAATTCAAGATATACATTTTATTTGGCAAGTAAATGTCTGAACTATAAAAGAATTTAATCAAAAACGTTGGAGCCATTTTTAAGAAAATCAAAATTTTCAGAAAATTTTTCCATATAAAGGGTAGTTTGGGGTAGGGGGATCTTCTTGAAAATCTTTGTGATGCATCCTTGGAGGATACCAAACTTAAAATACCAAGTTTGGTTTTTAACGGTCTTTTCGTTTTTTGAGCTATGCTGCCCACATACACACAGACATTTTTCTAAAAATGTTTTTTTTGGATTCAGGGGGTCTCAAAACATATATTTCCGGTGAAATCTTGGTATCAAATTTGGGTGCAATACAATACCTTCTCTATGTACATAGTACGTAAAAAAAAAAAAAAAAAAAAAAAACCCACACACACACACATTTATTTACTGCATTTCACATATGCATTTATTATGTAAATATCTTAAGTATGTGTATGTTAATTAAAACCATTAGCACCTTTTTTGGGGAAAATAAAAAATAAGGAAAAGTTTTCAATATAAAGGGAAATTCTGATTAACAAGAATAATTTATCATATTTTTGTTGAAATGCCAGGAAAAGTGCAGTTATTACAGCATGCACACTTCCATACCAGTAAAAATAAATGCTTCAGCGCAGTAACTGCAAACTCCACCTCCCCCCCATCCATCCACACCCAGGATATTCTAGATAGACTTCAATAATGTTGGCAGGTGAGCAATAAGGAATTAAGCCATCAACATGCAGCTTACTATACGAGGATTCCAGGTCCTCAGATGACACTATTTCTATAAAGTGGGACCTCAAGTGGTCCGCAGGTTCCGAGTGCACCCTTATCACTCCTCCCGCACGTGAAAATATTCTCATGCTGCTACTGGAAATCAATCCCAGATCCCTTTACACTCTAGGTAAATACGAGTATCAATTCCCTTTGTATCTGACATGACATTCACTGTATATTTGTTTTATTATATGTGAGAAAACTACCTTGCGTTCCTGGTGAAGCTCCAGCATGGCCTCTGCCTCAGCACTTGTGCTTGGTAATTCTGATGAACCCATTCGCTTGATAGTTTCTGCAACCCATAGTTCCAGCTCATGGAGGTCTGCTCGGAATTTGTGTAGTGTGTAAGCAGTTGCCAATGCCTCACTTCGTTTTCTTGCCAACTGTTGCAATGACCTCCAATTTTCCTGCAACTCTGATAGTTTACTGCGAATTGGACCTGACAGTTCAGGATACTTGTGAGTCAGCTGCCGTGCTTCTGCATCATGTTCCTGCAAAACACACTCAAATAAAATATCTGAATTTAAGCAAAATGCCTATATTTATACATCTGTTTCAGCCCTTCCCTCCACGTCTCACTGTCGATCCTAGAGGTCAAGCTCCCATATCTAAAATGGGAGCATGTTATTTTAAAAAAAAACAATGGTATGTTCTGGTTTGTTTCATCCAGATAAAGAACCTCCCTTATTTATGTTTCCCAATTTCTTGATATCTCACAGCTTCCAAGCTTAAACAGGTAATCCAAACTTATAATTGGTCACAAGCTTCCAATAATACTTTTATTCTATTTATTTATTTTTTAATAAATATTTATGTCAACTAAATATATGTAAAAACAGTCTATCAAGAGACAGCAGAGACAGAATCTAATGATAGCTTTCATTTTATTTCATTAACTGCTTTCATCTTCCTTATGAGCTTTAGCACAAAATTCACAAGTTACAGTAATACCAATCTTTAATTTTCTCATTTTCATTTATTTTTATTAGCTATTTCTTTAAAGTCCAACATTTTATGCTAGCACATTTTACGCTTTCCAAAGCCATATGTTATGCTTCCAAATTAGTGTGAGACAAGAAAATTAATAATTATAATTTTTAAAGATATTTTTGAACATCTCCTCCCCTCAGCAAAATCTTAACATATGGCATCTTAATCAATATTTCTCTAATAGTTCAATGTTTTTATAGCACCATTAGTTTTCATTCTGAGTACAGAAGAATAATAATATGCAGCAATATTTCACTCTACTAATTTAAAAAATTAATAAAAGCTAAAAATTATATAAGAAAATAGCATGTATCACTAAGTATTTAGTGAGAAGATGCTGTTTACGCTAATTTGTTTATGTTTATCCTTATTTATGTTTTAATTTCTGCAGTTTTGAGAGCAATCTCTTCCACCATCAGCTTCTGATTACATCATTATTTTTGATACAGGTGCAGAAGTTAAAACAAAAAATCTGATGTGTTACACTCACATGACTTTCTCTAGCAGTTCTACAAACTTCATACATAAGATTCTTTTTCTTTCTGCACCTTGCTAATCATGGTATTCGTTAGCACAATGTTCTTATTATTTAGTTCCATATAAGTAGGAAGAAAATAAGGGAATACACTAGGCTAAACCAATAGTCAAATGTTTTAAAAGCTGTCGTTATGCGATTAGCATTACAAATCGCTTCTTTTCTTGGCCAGGAGTAGAACAAAAGAAAAACGGACACTCCCGTCTGAGAAAAGTATAAGTACTTCACAACTGAAACTAATAACAATGAATACCTCTAAAACGGTAGGCTCCACGAAAAAAATGTATATGACATAACTTGTGTATTTTAACAAGACCTACATTTTTTGTATAGTAAGTTTTTGTCTATCCCTTACGGTTTACTAGTTATGCCAAATTAAGCAAAATTCATCCAGAATAAACAGGTCTTCAGAAGCTATTCCCAGAAAATTCAAGACATACATTTTATTTGTTAGGTAAATATCTTTAATATATGATATTTTAATCAAAATCGTTAGAGCCATTTTTAAGAAAATCAAAATTTTTGAAAAAAGTTCCATGTAAAGGGTAGTTTGGGGTGGGCAAATTTTTCTCAAAATCTTCGTGTCGCATCCCTGGAAGATACTAAACTTAAATACCAAGTTTGGTATTTTAGCTACTTTTCGTTTTTGAGTTTTCTTGTTCACAGACACACGGACACACACACACGGACCTTTTTCTCAAAATGCTTTTTTTTGGATACAGGGGGCCCTAAAACATGTATTTCCGGTGAAATCCTGGTATCAAATTTTTGGGTGGAATACAATACTTCTCTATCCCTATGTAAATTGTACATATGGGGCTAGAGAAAGTAAAAATGTTGGCCCAGATTCCATTATATGTATTAACATAAATGTTCAAACTCTCCATATGGGTATTGTCCAAGAAGGAACAAACTCTGAAATAACCTATAATGGCAATCAGTCAGAATGCAAATATTGCAGTCTACTTAACAGATTCTAAGATCTGTTCTGGGACCCCCCAGTGCATATAAGTATGTAATTATGCCTAAACCATAGTAAATATGTTACAAAGTCTTGCCAATAAAACTAAAGTTCAGCAGTTCCTACAGGCTGATGAAAGCTGGAATTTCATAAAATACATGCATTTCAGAAAGCTCATTGTCACATAATGTGATGCCATATTTTACTCACTCAAAAATAGAGGATTTCTTCTTAAGCAAAAACAACATATGCTTAGTTAAACTATGATCAAAATTAAATCAGGAACTTGTATACTCATGATGTTACTATCCTCTCAATTTGTAAAATTAATTCTGAAGTAAATGTAATGCAATGGATATTGAAGTTTAAATACATAATGGCTATACACTATCAAACCTCTTAAAATTTTCTTGAAGAACAGTTACTATTTAAATGATATATGCACATTAATGCATTCAAATATATATGATCCCTAAAATCTGGGAAGTGCTTCAGCAAATGCTGGAATATTATAATTGTGCTTAATACCTTAATATTCTTAAGCCAACTTATGCAACTTTTAACAATAAGAACATTTAAACATATACAATACCATCAAACTCTTTAAAAATAATATCACTTTCATAAAAATTTAGCTTCAGCAGATTACACATACCTTAAGTTTGCCCTCTATTGCTGTCATGTCTCTCTCCAAAGCATCTTGTTTACGTTGCAGTTGTTCAACTGCAGCTAGATCACGGCCGACATCATCGGTGTTCATTGCAACTGCTTTCTCTGCCACACGCTGACTTGTGTCGTCAACATCTCTGTTGAAAGCATGAACTTCAAGTGCTCCTGCCAGGTGAGCGCGATATGATTCCAGTGCACCTTGTAGCTCATGCCACCTGTAAAGTAATGCACAAAAGGTTGTAAGTTTAGATCTCCTTTAGTAGCAACAGCAATTTTCCTGAAGCAAAGACAAATCATTTGTGAAAACTAAGCAGTTTAAATATTTTAGGTTTACTTTGAAATGAGGTTATCCCTTCGTTGTTGGATGGATCGAGTATCAGAGCGTCCCTGGCGTATAAGTCTATCAGCAAGTGCACGGATTGATTTGACTCGAGAGTCATCTACTCGCATATCAGAGTCCACATCATCTAGCTTTCGTTGCAGTGCAAGACAATGCTCATAATCTCTTCCAGTATCACCAGCTTGAACCATCATTTCCTAAAACAAAGTAAGAATTTCTCTTGTAAAGCTTAAAACTGAAATCTAATATAGAGAGATGGTAATATTGTCTACCTTCTGTGGAAACTAACCTTATCTCTGATCCAAGCTTCAACTTTATCAGCTTGGTTGTTGAATTCTAGGATATCTTGTGCTTCTTCCAAGCCTCGACCTCGATTGTTTGATTCTTGTAAAAGCTGTCTCCAAGCTGAGAGTAGATGATCAAGCTGTGCTCTAATTTCACGAGATGCTTTATGTTTCTTGGCGAGCAGCATGTCTCCTGTTATAAAAATGTGATTTGTCAACAACAGCAGAATTCTTTGGGAACTTCTGACATGAAAACCTATATCAGCCCGGGCTAGACATACATACAAACTAAGGCTTGCAACGAAAGAGCTATACATTGTATATTGTTGGGTAAATCACAATTGATAGACACACTCTCCAAGATGTAATCATCACCATTTTATGAATAGCACTGAATTGTATGGTGCATGTGCACCAATGTTTAATGTGAAGCAGGCAGATGTACTCTTGACAGTCAAAATATGGACTCCACAACAAAAGCTGGAGTGCATACTATGGTTAGCAGAGTTAAAATCAGTAACACATGTTCATCGGGGTGCAAGAAAAAAGTGGAACTGGATGCTCCTACACAGAAAAGGCATAAGAAAAATTAATACTATCAATGACATTAGCTACTATTTAAACTTTAATCCTCAATACACAAAGATTGTATTCCAAGTACGAGCATGGGGTTTTTCTCCTGTTAGGAGTATGGTACAGGGTCATCTTGCCTTGCCATGTCCTATGTGAATAGACCAATGGCCATGCAGTATACCTTGGAACAATCAGGCTTTTATATCATGAAGACAGTTTGAAAAGACTTGTGCTAAAGATTAAAAATTATATAGGAGCTCTGGAGATGTAAATACCCATTTTGGGGATGAAAATTGTGTGCCAAAATGACTGCTTGTAAAGTATAAAGGAATCTTAAAAACTAGCAGATTATTTTAAGCAATCAATAATCAACTTTTAAGTTAGGGGGAAAAAATCCAATCAAATTAGTTTAATGTAATATTCAAATGCTAAGATTCAAAATTTTCTTTTAGTACATATTCTTCCAAGAAACAAACGGGCGTTGCTGCAGCAATTGTTTTAAAAGAAAATTCTCACCTTTATCTTTAATTTGGTGTATGCGTCCCTCATGAGCAGCAAGTTCTGCTTGGAATGCTTGATGTTTCTGCAATTTCTTCATTTTGTCCTCCATACTGCTCACTTCTCCTTTACTAGCCTCAGCCTCCAACTTTTTCTGTTTTTCACCAATCCAAGATTCCGCCTAGAGCACAAATGGAAATAGAGTCAATTTCTATCTTAAGGAATACACACAGATGAAACAGGAGTTGGTATGTTGATATACCTAAGTTACTTTCTTATCTTATTCTTTGGATTGTACGACTATGATGATTGTTTTAGGTAAAGGACATGTGCCTGAACTGTGTTATGACAAGAATGAAAGCAAACAAAATTCCATTTAGTACTTTGCAACTAAACTTGTGGAGTATATTACCTACATACTCAAATGTCTAAAATGCTCCTTAAATTCTTAGGCCATTATTATTTTTCCTACTTTTATTAGGGTATAACATTTGAGTAGAAAACTAAAATGGGAATTTAAAAATGGTTTAACAGCTGAAAGAATGATCAGTGATGTAAATAAAACTATCATCTTAGTTTATAAAGACTGGAGCATTTACTGCATTATGAACAAGTTTGTGCAAGTTGAGTTCAAATGCTTAAAACTGTCTCTACCTATAGTAAACAATAAAGATCTGTAAGGTTGCATTTGCTTTTCAGGTCAAGGGTATATCATTACAAGTGAAACTTTTTGGAGGTATGCTAAGACATTTATGGATTGCTTTAAGAATGACTCCACAGTAGATTATGAAGTTCTAAGAGTGTAAATGTTTTTGGTAAAATCATATTACTATAGAATGTAACAATCTGAAAGATCATGACTATCTATACCGTAGACCACCACAAAATGATGGCCACTGATTGCATTTTTTATGCTGGAAAATATCACATTAATGACATTTGCCTTCTTGCTTCTTCACATTAATGCAAGCTAAAACTGATGAACCAATGTATTTTTCACATTTGCAATAATGCTGTTGTCATTGCAGTTCAGTGGTGAGAACAACCACAATTTTATGCTGGAAAATATCACAATAATGACATTTGCCTTCTTGCTTCTTCACATTAATGCAAGCTAAAACTGATGAACCAATGTATTTTTCACATTTGCAATAATGCTGTTGTCATTGCAGTTCAGTGGTGAGAACAACCACATGGAGAGTGTGACAACTGTGTTCAAATCCCAGCTGTGGCATCAAATTTTTTAGCTGCTCTAACTATAATTAAAATACTGAATTGAATTATTCAAGATTTAATATGCCTACTCTGGGGAGAAGATAAAACTGAATAAATTTTATAAAATGTATGGGACATTACAAATAATTCCATCAACCAAAACTCTTAAAACCATGCAATTAAAATTTTATGAAATTTTAAATAATGACAATGGTGTTAAGGTATCAAGTGAACATTGATCATTGAACCACTCGGACAACAGAAAAATTGATGCAATGGAAATGAAGTTGTCATGCTCAATGGTAAGTCATTATCCTAGATGAAATGTACAGAAAGACATTATGAATATTCTGGATTAATTTAATGGAAAAATGCATCAAATACAAAATTTACTAATTGCATAATTTAAAAAATTCAACAGGATGAAAATTTGAACAGTTAAAACAATTTTTCATTACTTTTACACACATAAACCAAGGAATAATATTAGGCACTTTTCATTGCACATTACGCATATACAATTTTTTGTAGACTTTAGGAGAGAACTAAAATAATAGTAATGCTGTTTTTCTCATGAACTAGGTATGCATTTAATCATAATCACAGTTTTATTTTTAAAAAATTGAATTATTTAAAAATAGATGAAAGAAAAATTATAAATAAATGTTTTTAAAGTACAGTTTAACTCTTGCTTATTATGGCATGATTTTCCTCTGCATATCTATTTTTATTTACACATTTTCTGAGTGAATCAAGCTTGTTTCTATAAATGATAATAATAAAAAAAATAATTTATCGAACCAGTACATTGAACAGGTAATTTGTTACATAACAAAGTCAATACCCACATACCTCAGCCACATCCCTCACAAACTGGGCATGAAGCAAAGCATCTTCAAGTCGCTGCCGGCGTGCAGCACATAATTCCCGTACTCTGACACGGCGCTGGATCACCTCATCAAGTCTTCGAGCAATGGTTTCACTTTCAAAGTGGTTTTGTGCCAGCAGCTTATCTCCATGTTCTTGCAGAGCCAAAACTTTGTCTTCTTGTGTAGCAAGTAGCTTTTCAAATGCTTCATGTCGCTTGACAGTTGCATCAACTTCCTCTACAGATCCACCTACATCTTGACTAGATAATGCTACTTCCTAAAATGCAACAGAAACAGCATTGTTTATCAGGAATGTATGAATATAAGTTGATCTTTTGCTTGATAAACAAAGATGGCAGAAAAAATTCAAACAGGCTGAAGACCCTTGGTTCAAAAATTTAAGTTAAAGTGTTGAAAAGGTTGCTTACCTGTGAACTACTTAGTGTGTCAATTTGTTTGGCATCACGCAGGAAGAAATGAAGATCTATAAGCTGATCTAAGTGTACTTTCTTGTGCTGCCATGCTGTATGTAAGCGCTGGCGTTCCTCTAACAATTGTGCAAATCGCTCTTTGATTTCCTGTAAATATCAAAAGCAATTTACTTCAACTCATGCTTATTTGCATTATACAGTGTGGTATTTTAGAGTTTTCTCATAAGATAATCTGAGAATTCATTGATTCACTCTAGCGTTCTCTGAATGTTTCGAACAAATCTCTTTAGTGAAATTTAAATAACAATAAGAGGAAATAAGATACTCACTGGAGCAGCATAGTGTCCTTCTTGAACCATTGCTTTTCCCATTTCTACTACTGCCTGGAAGTTATCTTCTCGTGCTTCTATTTCTGCCTTCACTGCCTCATGCTCTGCTTTAAGAGTCTGAGCACTTGCAGCATCACGAACCTTTTCTTCTGTCATCATAGTTGCTCTTAGCCCAGCCGCCCAGCTCATCAAATCCCTAACCTGCAATGACAAAACAAGTTGAAGATGCCTTAGTTTTTGACAAATACAATCTGGAGCTGATAATATAAGGCCTACTAAAGATGAGAGAAAGATGTGACAGTGATGCCAAACACCGAGCAAAAGTTTCTGCTTTACTTATTTATTTATTGTTCCACATTGTACTAAAATTTACTAGTTAGCCAGCCCAAAAAATATGGAAAACAGAAATAAAACAAAGGAAATACTTCATGGTAATAATAGATTACAGATAGCATTTGTTCTCAACTATATTATATTTAAATGGTTTAGTTTTCAAACAACTTGCAAAAAAGATATTTATTTATTTACAACAATCAAATTGTAAGTACAATTCTCGATAAGCAAAACATCACAACATTCAGCATGTAATGAAATATGTTTACCCACATTTCAATATTTAGTCAAAAGTAATTTAATTTTTGCAGTATAGAGTAAAAATATTCTACTACTAAAAAGTGTCATTTATTCTCTTGTGTAAAAATCCAAATAGCTTTAAGAAGTGATCACGTTTAAGTCGTTGCATTAATACTGTATTTATCATTTTTTATTTTATTAATGATCGAT
Organism: Hymenopus coronatus; assembly: GCA_030762935.1. Taxonomy (NCBI): domain Eukaryota; kingdom Metazoa; phylum Arthropoda; class Insecta; order Mantodea; family Hymenopodidae; genus Hymenopus; species Hymenopus coronatus. The sequence goes on along the minus strand of CM060880.1, from coordinate 24,350,535 downwards.
CAGCATTACATGCTTCACAGATCTCTGAGAATTTTAGAATATAAATACATAATTAATAATAACATTTAAGGAAAACCTAAGAGGTTCCTTTTAACTATGAAATATGGATAAAGAACTACTTAGTGATTAAAAGTGATATTGTCAGAGCAAAGTGTAGTTAGTGATCGGAATAATCAGAATTACTGAGTAGGAGATCCTATGGTAGTCGTCTCTTCAGGTGTGTGGGCTGGCAGGTGCGTTCACCGATGTTGTACGTCACAGCTTCTGGAACGTCAGAGCAAGTGTAAGAAGAAGCAAGAGGCAATCTTTTGTATAAACTTGTGAACTGGAGGAAGATGGAATTCTTGATGTAGCTGCTGGTTCATGACAAACCAAGGAGCATTGGTAGCGATTCTCAGGAATCTGTTTTGGAGTACCTGTAAATGGCATATGTGAGTGTTTTCAGCAGTGCCCCAAACTAGAGAAGCCTATGTAAGGTTAGGTCGAACAAGAGATTTATAAAGAAGAAGAGAGCATTCATGACCAAGAGCTGTGTGTTTATGAAACATGGATAGAGTTTAGAAAGTCTTCCGGATGTCAATGAAATAAGGCGATCAACATGGGCTTGCCAAGTGAGTTTGGTATCCAGCATTACTCCAAGATACTTGACAGGTGGTAGAAGGTAACCAGATGATTTTTGTATTATAAATATTCAGGGGAGAGGAGTTAGTGACACGTCAATGAAAAACCGCAAAATCACTCTGCAAAACGATTAAGAGAAGCCTGCAGTATGTGAATAGCTTAAGAGGGATCTGTGTGTGATTAGAATAATACAGTATCATCAGCAGATAAAGCTAGGGAAGTGGGGGCCATGTCAGGAAGATCATAGGTGTGGATGTGGAACAAGATCGAAGCGACTATCAAGCCCTGTGGAACTCCTGCTTTAGCAGAGCACAGAGGTGACTGAGTACTGCAATATGAACAACAAAGGTGCATTCTGATAGAAAATTTCAAATTGTAGTGATCAGATATTGAGGAAAGCTTAATACTGTTTTTCTTTAGCTGGTAACTAGCTTAATTTTTATACACTTTTTCCATTGTCATTCTCTCCATAGAATCACTGTGCAGCAACCTTCAAAGAAGCAACATTAAAGGTTGGCTCCAACTATACCCTCACCAGATATACTAGAACCATCAGACTATTTGCAGCAAGATATCTTTCAGGACTTGCCTAAGTAGATCTGTCAGTAACTACATTTAGGTAGGCTTTAAACATATGCAGACATCTGTGCAGTTGGAAGATAGCAAAATATATCTTGACTGGCTGGCATCTTGGTAAGTTACCCCAATTGGATGTTGCACTTTGCAGTTAACAAATGTATATGTTGCATCAATAGTTTTTACATTTTTCATCCTCTCCTATGCCTTTAGAAGCACCTTATTCCTTTGGATTCTAAAGGTACTAGCATGCTTAGACTCTAATTGCTGTTATTGAAGTGGACCTTACACCCCTAGTAATGATCCCCAACGCTGTTTTCTGGACTTTACCTACTGATAATTGGGTCCTGCTTGCTATGAATTCTCCTCCATATTCCATTTTAGGTCCAAAAACATTCAGAACTCATGCAGAAAACTTCCTGGATTATCAAATGTTACTTTCTTTTTATTTTATTTTACTAATTAAGAAAAATCATAATTAGTACCTGTGTGAGGAAACGCTGGAGCTCACAACTGGCATGTAGCTGTTCTCTTCGATGTGCTGCCCTCTCCTGGAGAGCACTCCAACTCTGTACAACAATATTTTGCTGCTGTGCTATGTGTGTAGCATTCTGACCAGGGTACAGGGCTTCCAAGCGTACTGCATCTTCTACAAGAACCTGCAAGAATAATTATGGTTAAGGCAGAACGTAAAAACACACAAGCATTTCATAACTGTGCTACTGGTTCAAACATACACATTAAAGTGTCTGAGTGGACATGCATAATCATTAATACACTCAATCTTCTAACTTCTGACTTCCATCAATCACACCAAACGTTAATGACAAGAGCATGCAACTATGTATTAATATGCAATTCTACATATGTATACAAGAGCCTCATTTATCCAGACTAGGTGAGACAGAGGTATTCTGGATAATCCAGAAACAAGTTATTAAATGAATAATAGTGAAATTTGGACATTTGCAAAAGCTGAAGAAAAAAAATTAAAAGCAGTCAGAGATTGCTATCAATATTGTTAGGAAAACAAATAAAACATAATCACACACACTTTAGTTTTATTGCTCTGTGTAGTTTGAAGCATGACACTGCCTGCAACTGTATACATGCATATAAATTTAATGACGGATGCACATGATTTTGTGGTGAAAAAGCATACATCAATCTGGATAAACTAGATATATAGATGAATGAAGAATGGTTAAGCAAGTTCTTATGTACATCAGGTGATTCAGGAATCCTTAACTAAACAAGCTAAAATTTTTACGGTAAATCTATAAATTTAAATCCACTGTAAACTTCTATTTCATTAGGTGTAGATAGCAAATTGCAATAATGAATTAACTCTTGTTAGAACACAAACACAATGAGGCTGCTGTAGTTTTATTTAATTCAATAAATAAATCAATCAATTAATAAACTTCATTCACTGTACTTATTAAGTACATCATGGTTTACAGGTTGTTACCTACATTCTCACCAAGTCAATATTACATGTTAATAAATCATTTGGTACATTGAGTCAAGTTGCACATCTATGAATGACAGAAAAATAAGGGAGAATATTGCTGTATTTCTCTACATACAAGGCAATGTTTGTTTTCAAAATATTCCTTTACTAAAACCTTTGTATTCACAATATACACCTTCCAAATACTGCAAACTTTAGGGATTTGAGTGGAAGGGAAAGAGATGCATGTTTCATTTTACATGTGTGAGCATGTTGATTTATCAACAAATCCAGTGGCTTTCAAATAATGCCTGATGAACTATAAATATTATCCAGCACAACATTTCTTTAGAGTCCAAATATTACTTGCAGAGAATGCTGTATAATTTCCTTCCTACCTCACATACTATATTCATACATTTCCACTTAAATTTGTAGCAATATCAGCTACACTTAGAGAAAATGCATCCTTATCATAGTTATTTCTCTTTATTTCCAATAATTTAGAAATCATTTCACGAGAAAATGGAAAGGAAACAATTGCACCTGAACTACATTACTAAACATCTGATTGGCAGTTAAAATATAAAAGGATGGTAACTCTTATTGCTATCGCTGTGCAACCTAAACAATTTGCAAATTTCACTTTAACTGCATGTTCTTTTCAGGAGTCCCATTGCTTCCATTTTCAAACTTTCAACTGCTGATGCCATGATTATCTGGTGCTACAGTAGATGCCTCTGGTAATGGATTTAGGAACAAGGAGTCTCCATATAATCACAGCACTGGCAGTTGAAAAGTTGATAATGGAAGAAACAGGATTTCCGAAACATGTCCTTAATAATAAAAATTTGTAAGTGATGGAAAGTGTTACTAACATTTCAAATCAAAACTTATAGTATACATCACTGTCTCAAAATCCTCATTTCAAGTAATCACATGTCAATTACTGCATCATCACCACTACCATGATTATTTCAGTTTGTCTCAATTTACACAAAACCATATTTTAATTGTTTTTAAAAATAATAATAATGTTGTTTGTAATTTTTATGTTTAATTTTATTATTATTATTATTATTATTATTATTGTTTTTACTTTTTTTCACCTTGGAAAATAGAAGTTCATCTTGCTTTTGGGAGAAATATAATAAGTTTCATTCATTATTCAATTTAAGGATAAGATGATGTCATTAAATATGCTTTAACATTCTAAATACTGCACTATTTTGATTAGTTTAGTACTAAGATTATATCACAAAATGAGTCTCGTAAATATCAGTTTTGTTAGTGTATTTCCATTTTTCAATTCTAGTACTATGCTGGATTCTATGACACTTTCATTAAGAATAACAATGCAAGTCTCTCCTTGGATTTGGATGCTTATAAACTCAACATATTTTGGATGTGCTTATTTTGTTTTATACTGAGAAACCTTATACACCACAATTTTGATAATTATCTGAAGTACTTTCCCACTAACCTGAAGCTGGGCTTCTAATGCAACCAGATCATTCTCAAAGCCTTCGTGGCGACGGATCAATGCCAATACAGAGTTGAGATCACGTCCCAAATCATCTGGAAGTGCAGCATCTTTTTCCTGAATTCTTGAGAGTGCCTCAGCAACATCTCGGTGGAAGCGATGAATTTCTCCAGCAGCTTGCAATCGTTGTTCCCTGTTGTCCATCAGTGCAAGCAACTGTTGCCAACATTCCCTGTGACATTAATAACATGGTTAATGGGTCATTTAATTCATTCATATATCTATGTCACTATGCATATATGCATAATCTAAAGCATAACTGTAAAACGTTCAAATACATCAGAACTTTCACTTTTTACACTAATTATTTTATTTAAAAATAAAAAAAAAAGTGAGATAAATAAGGAATTTGGTAATTTCACTGTATGTTTGCTATTAGTATACATAAATATTTCATTTTACACAATTCACAATATATTTTGAAATACATTTATAAAACAATAACAATAATAACAACAATAATAATAATAATAATAATACCTACAGTCAAGTTTTCAGATACTCTTCAACATAAAAGCAACAAAGCTCTTTGTTTGTGCATTATAATAACTATAAGGATGATATTAAATTAGCATTGGAAGCAACTGGTGTGTCTGTGAACATTGTGTAACCAAGTTGTAGACGGGCTGGTCTCAAATGAGAAATCATTGCTACTTTGTTTTGTTTTTTTTTTCCTTTGATTGTTAAAATAGAATGGAATTTCAAGGCCACATAGCAACCAGCTCTTAAAACATTTTGCTATTACTTCAGCCTAATTTGTTTCCTTATTCCTTTGTATCTACAAGAAAATATGAAATAAAACCATTTCTGTTAATGCTTATCTCAATTAGAATTAAGTACATAGAAGAATAAGCTTTTGTAAAAATAGTATGTTGGAGAATAGAGAAATTCATATAAAGTAACATATTTTTTGATGCTCAGTACTGGTGCAGCGAAAGATAATGACATGGTAAGATAATATTGTGAGGTCACAAGTTTGAATCTCGTTTAGGGTGAGTTACCTGGATAAGGTTTTTTCAGAGTTTTCCCTTATCCTGAGAAGACAAATGTCAAGTTGCTTCAAAAACCTTGAGAATTATTTCACTGACTTCATCCATTGTTCAATATGACCAACCAGGTTTAAGAACGTTACGCTAAAAACACAATAATGAGATAATGATGGCAGTTTTTTGAACTCTAGAAAGTAAATATTGAGCAGTTGGGTGCATTCAGGAGATAGTAAGTGGGGAAAAAAATTACATCACAAATGAGACACTTTCATTAACAGGGGTTAATGTTTAAATCCTGCCTCACAAATAATTTTATACTCAATCAATAAGTTTTTAAGAAATACATTTTTTCGAATGTCAGAATATTTCTTCAGCTATTTATTGTGTAGAGACTAACACTTTAAAACACAAACACAAGACATCTTATTCTACAGCATAGCTTACCGAATCTGTGCATGTCGTTGCCTGACCTGCTCCACAGGATTGTCTGCATCAGCGTTACTGTTAGGGCAATCACAGGCAGTTAGTGCTAATTACCAACACCACACATGCTGCAAATCTACAGTTTTATGTGCCATTTCCAACAGCTCATGCAACACTCTACTTAGAACAAACCCTCGTCAATTTGAAACCCTGTATTGCTAAGAACCAAAAGAAATCAAAAAGAAGAGTGTACACAGAAAAATTTCTAAAGAACCTTTACAACCTTTTTAACATAAAAGAAATTTAAAAAATATGAATATATACAAATTGTGATATTAAAATTATTTACTTGCACATTTAAAAAGTACTGTTAATCTTTTACCAAACACATTAAAGATGTTGATTTTTCACCACTTAATATAATCAAAACTGGGCATCATTTGCAGGTTTTCAGCATTTTCCTTCATTTTTCAGGTATTCCTGCTATTAGGTGATCAAATTTATTTGCCACTTCCTGCTAGTATTTTAAATCAATGACAACCCACTTTGTTGGCCCACTTAGTTCCAAGGAATTGATATGAAGAAATAGAGCATCTCTGCTCTTTCTGACTTGACATCATACAAAAATTGTTTTGGGTTGGCAAGTCAATTTTTTGCACCTTGTTAAGCCAAGATTTCATAATACATTTTTATCATTTACAACATGAGTCCTACAAACACCCAGTTTCTCACTAATCTGTGCAAGGATATTGATGACTTCTCTTTCAAAAACTCTCAATTCTATTTCTTTTAAGTCTGTAGTAATCAATATCATTATTCCATGTAACTGAGACAATCCCAGGAAACAGTGATGTAACTATCACAAGAAAACACATGGGTTTGAAACCAGAATTAAAATAAGTGCAATCCCAAGTGAATTGTTAACCTTTTTTGTAAGATATTCCCTCTTCTCCCAGTAAATTTGCCAACATTTTGGGAAAGCTAACAGAAAATCATTGAGGCACTGGGTATCACCAATAATGCACAGCATTTCGATTAATCAATCTAGTTCACTGAATTATTTTCAGTTACATATAAACCTCAATAATGAGACCCATGCTGCTAAAATCGGCTGTGGTGCCATAAATAGTAAAAGCAGTCAAACACTATCAAAAATAAAATTAATAAAAAAAATGCTGCTAAAACACTTTGAATGAACAGGATATTATCAAATGAGCCCATCATAAATAATTTTGTTGTGAAAATAAATTATGGTAGTTCCTAAAGCAACCATTAGACATAACTAAATTGCACAGTTGCACTATATTCATGACCACATTCTTTCTCTTACCCATAAGAGCACTACAAGGCAAGGTTCCCTTTCAAGCAGTTACCATGTTTATCAAAAATACAAGACAATGTGTCTTTCCAATATAATAATATTGAGAACATGGGGGTTATCTTGCATATTAATATATATATGTTTTCCAAATAGTGGTCGTCTCCTTAGCACGGTGGTAGCGCAGCTGCTTACCAAGCGGGAGACCTGGGTTCGATCCCCAGTACTGGCATGGGGATTTTTCCCCTACAGGGAGACCTGGCCCGGGGTGCACTCAGCCTCGTAAGGTCCCTGGGGGTCCAATTGAGGAGCTACTTGATGGAGAAGTAGCGGCTCCAGGTCATGAGAACCACATTAACCAGCCGGGGGGGCTTGAGGTGCTGACCACGTCTCACCCTCCAATTCTGCACCCCATCCATGACGTCTGTAATGGACCGAGATGGGGGACGCAGTGGTCGGGCAGTAGGCCAAGGTTCCCCATGAGCTGTCGTGCCATGGAGTTATGTTATTTCCAAATAGTATGGAGGAAAAAGCTGGTTTCAAACTTTGTAAGTACAGCAGTGGTGAAGCACGAGGAAATGGTAAAGAATACTGCCAACGTCATGATGTATGTCGCAGATTTTGTGTGTTTCAGCTTGTACCATAAAGTTAGCATTAATGGGTCTAGAGAGATTATAAGCACTCTCATAGGAAAAAGATCTCTCTGAAACTAAAATAAAAATACAGGATTTTCTTTCACATTGGTGTTGGAGGTTAATTTTATGTTGGGAACCAATGATCAAGCATAAAAAAAAGAGGTTTAGCTGCAGGTTTCCCTCCTCCAACTGCATACATTAAGACACATTTCTGTTTTCACCTACTCTCTGTCTCTCTCCTACCCACAATGTGAATTTTCACGCAAATTTGAATTAGGTAAAACTTTTTACAACAATGTGTTTTTTTTATAGTTTTTAACACCCGCTTTTACTATACAGGAACTGTAAGCGATGGCACTGATGATACAAGGTATGAAGATAGAGCATCAGTGGAATGCAATGGGGGAAACTTGAGAACCTGGAGGAAAACCTGTCCCTGTGTTGCTTTGTCCACATTTCCCATTTCAGTCACCTGGGATCAAATCCGGGCCATGGTGTGGCCCTAACAATGTGTTATATGATGTATGTTGTCTAAACAGAATATTCTATCCAACATTGTCGTAGCAGCCAATGTGCTGCCATTGTCACCAACACCTTCTCCCTCTGCACACACAAAATACATTTCCATTCTCCCCTCTCCCTCCCTCCCGCAATGTGAAGTTCTTTACAAATAGGTAAAACATTTTACAACGATGTTATATAATAGATATGCTGTCAAAATATAAAATCTTATCGATCACTGCCTTGCAGCTGCGCTGCTGTTACTGCAATCACCTATTCCTACCATGCATATACTAGTGCATTTCCATTCTCCCTCCTGCCACAATGTGAATTACTGAGCAAATTCAAATTTAGTAAAGAAAAGATTAACTTAACAGTCCCTTAGTTTCTTCAAAACATATCTGCAAGACCTTAAATTTGTTTAAAAATTATTATGCCTTCTTTTTACATAGATATGCTAAATTCTAAAAAGGAGGTCATCTTGCCAAGTTCCAAATAAATTTGATCACCCAGCATTTATCTGTTTCAGAATATAAATCTATGTGTGTCTGGGCCATAGATGCTTTTATAATAACTTTTTGATGAAACATGTAGAAATTTCTTGGCACTTACATCTGTCATTTAACCTTCCAGAAAAATAGTTTTACTCCAAAATGGAATATTAACTCAGGGCTTCCAGATTTGCAGTCAATTTTAATATCACAAGGCCAATGAAATCAAAGTAAATTTGTTAAGATAGTAGTTTTGGGGAATGTGTGCTTTTACACTGGCAGAGCTAAATCTCATCTATTGTTCCAATAGCAACATTCATTAGCCAACAATGAAAATCTTTTGTATGGGTATGAAAGGGGACAAAAACTGTTAAAAGTGAAAACACTCTTTAATAGTTAATTTTATATTTCAACAATATTAATTCCATAAAATATATATGTTTTAAATAATTTGAATAAATGTACTCAACTCTTTCAATAATAGATATATTAGAAGAGAAATATTTTTGAGTTGGGTTTGTAATACTTAAGTATCACTTACGTATAATTTTTCCAGGCCAGTTTCGATGCCATGTGGGCATCATTGTCGATGGATTCCAACTGAATTTCCACAGGGTGTTCTATGTTGAGGTGTGACAGTCCCTGGAGTCTGGGTGACAAACTTCCACAATATATTTTGTGACGGCAATTCAAAGTTGAATACATGGTGTTGGTTTTTAATGATATGGATTTTTTCCCAGATGTTGAGCTCTGCCGCATATCTGGCGGGTTTTACAAGGTAAATGTTAGGTACTATTTCATGGTTAGTAGACAAAAAGTGGTGTGCAATGGCTGATTTGTCAGTTTGTTTGTATTTTTTAAAAAAAAAAAACATTTAAACAATGTAAATTAATCACAGAAACCACAAAATTGAGCCCAGCAATAGATAAACCTTGCTTCAAAAAGTTTATTTATCATCCAAAATTACACCACAAGATTCAAAAAACATAAAATCACACTTACCCCCCCCCCAGAATAAATTCAGCCTACAAAAAATGCTCTGCAACAACCAAAAAGACCAAATCCCAGAACATAAAAAATCAGGAATCTGCACAATAAATTGCATAGATTGCAACAAATTTTACATTGGTAAAACAAAAACCAAGACTTAAAGAACACATGAGAGCAGTAAAATACAAACAAACCGACAAATCAGCTGCTGCACACCACCCAGCCATGAAATAGTACCTGACATTCAGCTTGTAAAACCCGCCAGATATGCAGCAGAGCTCGACGTCTGGGAAAAAATCCATATCATTAAAAACCAACACCATGTATTCAACTTTGAATTGCTGCCACAAAAAATATTGTGGGAGTTCGTAACCCAGCCACCAGGGACCGTCACATTTCAACATAGAACACCCTGCTGAAATTCAGTTGGAATCCATCAACAATAATGCCCACCTGGCATTGAAACCGGTCTGGAAAAATTATACTTAAGTGATACACAAATATTACAAACCCAACTCAAAAATATTTCTATTCCTACATATCACTGTTCCAAAACACCCTTTCATTAAAATTGTTCTTAATTTAGAAGAGATTATATCCCAACTCCAAATATTAATTTCTATAGTATTTGAATAAGCTAATAACAGTAATGTACATGAGTTTCAACCCCAACCCTAACTTTCTGTTAAATCCAAATATTAAATTGGTTTTTATTTCATTTGGAAATTTGAGACAGAAATGAGATGGCATTACATCCCAAGACAACTTAACTATTTGGAAGAAAAACATGATCATTGCAGAAACATCAAAGATGCTTCATAATTTACTATAAACAGTATAAACAGTACATTTTTGTTTTCAAATACTCAACTCAATTACTAATACTTTTCATTGTACTTAGAAATTTCTTTGTATAATACTTCATAAACACATAAGAAAATTTGAAACTGCACAAAATAATATTGATTTTCAATCCTTACATGCTTTCAAACTCTGGAATTAAAACATAAGGTTTACAGTCACTAGAAATCCCCCATATTCCATATTTTAAAAGCTCAGCAGTACAGTGACTAATACAGAACTATTGAGAATGTGCTACAGGATTGGATGCTATCTCCCAGAAATAAAAACTAGGAAAATGCTACATCTATCACTGAGAAAGTAATTGTAGAGATACATTTCTATAAATATTAAAACACTAAGGAATGACTTAACTCTGTATAGTAACTGCAAATTCATTGAGCCCAAGACATTTCAAAATTGTAAAAAGGAGATAAATCAATAAAAGGAGAAAAGAAAGAAAAAAAAAAAAAAAAAAAAAAATATATATATATATAATAATAATAATAATAATAATAATAATAATAATAATAATAATCAGAATACAAGTAGCATTAAAAGAAAAATGGGGAGCAAAAATAGTTATGCATCTTAATATTTACTACTTGTTTATTAATTGCGCTTAGTGCTTATTATTGTATTAGTAAAGGGTCCTTTTTTCTGAGTAGTTAGCTTACTATTCATATATCCAATATCAAAGAAGGTATTCTTTGCTATCATTCTGTTTTTACATTGTCGCTCATTTAGGGTGTAAGAAACTGTAATATTCTTCAATCTAAACGGAAAGATGTTCTACAAACTCTCTAACATGCCTTAAGTGGACAGACCCTACATTCCCAATATTTAAAGAAATAAATCAGTATACACAACAATGTATGTTTTAAAAATGCATTAAACAGTAATAGGAGAAGGTGAAGAAGTAGAAGTCCCCACCCCCTAATGCTGACAATAGACCAAACAACTTTAACAACCAAAATATAACATTAAAAACATAATAAAGCTCTTTTCAATGTTCTACTTTAATAGTCCCAGAGGATTTGAATTTCGCACAACACTGCATGGATGCAACTTCATATTGTGAAATTTGGCTTTTGAGAATTCTTTATAATTTTTAGAAACTGTGATCATACCCACAACATTAATTCTTCTTTCAAGCTGTCTTTAATTTAACCCAGAATTAATATATAAATACCAAATGTCTTACAAATGTGTAATTTTTCAACTCATAAGCCACTATATTATCAAAATCTTTTGAACATAGATTTTAGAGCAATGCCTCTGCAAACACTCTAAAATCCATAATTTTTAGCTGATAAAGCTAAAGCAAATCTTTATATGCTAGTTAACATTTTCTGGATATAAAATCTTCTGCTCAAAATCATTCTATTATTTTTTTATAAAAGAAAAAACTTTTCATAAAACCATTACTCCTGAAGGTGCAGGTATCAATAATACTTGTGTTAGACATCAAGGTTTCCTATTTTTCTTAAGGTATCAAAACTGATTACCCTTTGCACCATATTCTACAATTAATGCAAAAGTAAACTTCCATCTTAAAACTAAATGCATATACCATGCAAAGAAGCCAAGAGAAGAAACCCTGCCTTTCCAACTCTACATTTATCAAAATGACAATGTTAAAATTAAATTATGTTCAGCACCTAAGCTGCTCTTGTCGACGCTCAATATCAGCAGTATATGGACTCTCATTGGCTATCAGTTTCTTTGCTAGCTCTTCACATTGGGCAAATCTCTCAGATCCCGCTTCAATTCGATGTTTGAAATCATCAAATTTATTCTGCAAGATCTGTAAAGTAGAAAGTGGAATGTTATGGACCATCATATCTTTAATAATAATAATAATAATAATAATAATAATAATAATAATAATGATGATAATAATAAAAACAACAATTATAATAATAATAGTAGTAGTAGTTGCATTTATTGTCAATAGACTGCATACACAGTTTCCGACATTGTCAAAGTTACATACAATATTTACACTCTACAGTATTTACATTTAAAATATTTAAGTATATTGCTATTTTACAGCCAATTTATCTAAATTATATAGAACCTTACTTGTTAAATACAATTTAAGTTTACATTTAAATGTACAAATTCCACTATTTCACTAAATTCGCAGTTTACGTTTATGCATTTCCATTCTACCATTCATGCATTCAATAGTCAACATTCAAAATTCAAATAAGTTGCTTTATGAATTCTGGTAATTTGTTGTACAGAAACAAACTCATTACACAAGGATCCTTGTAGCAAATACTGATTCTAAAATCTTGCCTATAAAAGTCCTTGTTATGTCTTGTATTACAGTGATGAACATTGTTTTGTTTTTTAGATTTTCTTTCTGCAGTGCACACATGATTACTTTATATGCATATGATGAGAATACTGTCAAGATCTGTTTTTCTTTAAATACTTGCCTTCATGAATCTAGGTTTTAAATGCTACATTATTCTTATCGCTTTCTTCTGTAGTACAAAGACCCTTTACATGTAGGTTCTAACAGCACATCCCCAGATTTCAAGCCTGTATAGCAAATGTGGAAATATGACCCTGTAATATATCATTTTTAATTGATTTTCTCTTAACAGGTTAGTGAAATGTCTAAATGCCTTTCGAAGGGTTTTCTACATATCTATAATATCATTATTATTTCAAAGGCAACAATAATGAAATTACAAGCCTCACAGAAACTAATGCGACAAATGTAGACATACATCACTGCTATTCATGCTTATTTGAAAGGTATTATTGCTACTACTGCGAAATGAAGTTCTTGGGTCACTATAAGTCAGCTTTTTCCACTATATTGCAATAACTAAAGCAAAGCAGTATTATCATAAATAATTATATTGGTGATTGTTTGATGTTTTGCTCACTGCATAATTTTTAAGCTTATTTGTCAGAAAGCAGTTATGTTTATCGGGGGGGAGGGGTTCCAAATTGGGTCATACAAACATAAGCAAACAACCATAACTTCAAACATTGATGTGGACTGAAAACACTAACATAAACTAAAGCTAATGCAATAAGCTTATGTATTCATTGTATCAAATTTAACAATAATTTATGAAGGCCTTTCTTGCTAATTCTTACGTAAACCCCACTTACTTCACAAAATATTTTAATGAAATTTAAATAAAAAGGCACAATTATTCAGAACATAAAAAATTATGCAAACTGAAAATACTAGCAAATTAGACTCGGATATTTCCAATTTACATGTTCAATAGAGTGAATGGTAACCTATACATATTTTGCTACTGCTAGTGAAAGTTGTACAACTAACCAAAAGATGTTCATAGTCCTGTCCATAGTCCTCAGAAGCTGCAGTCTGAACTTGTTCCCTGATCCACTGCTCCAGTTCAGCAGATTCAAGGAAATATTCATGTCGATACATAGATTCCATGAGACGCTGTTGTCGTGCAGTGGCCAAACGTTGAAGAGTGCGCATCTGCTGTTGTATTAACTGTTGTTTAGCTGCAATAGCCCGAGCATCAGGGTGTTTGGCAGCCACCATGGCTGCTGCAGTGTGTCCCATTTCATTAACAATACCACTGTATGTATCCAATTCAAGCTCCAAGGCCTGCCAACATCAATATTCAATTAAATAATACAAGCATTTAATTACTTTTTTATTATTATTAATTTTCAAGACCCATTTAATTTCTATGTATACTAGGGACTTTTACCTAAAAATAACTTCAGTGTTTTAACTTGTTTGTAGATTTTTAACATTAATTATGATTAAGGGTAATGGAAACAAGAATGGGAAGCAAAGCAGCATACATTTTTGTTTACAATAGCCCATAAAGAGAACAGAAATGTAGAGAATCAATTTTATGCACCGGGATTTAGTCTGATTCTAGCTGATCAATATTTTTTCATCTGCTCCCAATTGAGCTAACAATGTTGATTAGCCAAAGTCAAATGTGATAGAATAAACATTTTCTAAATGCACTATATAGATCCATTACTATTCTGATTCCTCTAGTTCGTGCCAAGCTTCATTCCTTTATTAATAGCATATGTTGAATTGTTTGCATTCTCTATTAATTCCTACTGGCTTTTGCTTCTCTTTGAAGTTTTTGATACAGTAGCCAGCTCTGAGTTGCATACAAATAAACTATAGATGATGCTTTTGCAAGAAGAACCAAAGCTCAAAGGATCTATAGGTATCAGGATCTGAACAGGTGTAACAAATCCAGATGAATGTGCTTGTGCACTGTCATGGTGAAACAGCACTTTCTTCATCATTAAATGGGTTCATGTCTCCAACTTCTTGTCGAATTGGGCCAATAACTCACTGTAATAGTGCCCAGTAACCAATTTTCCTTTTTCCATGACATCAACGAGTATCCCTAAGCAACCCAAAAAATTGCCATATCATATGCACAGTGCTGGAACAAAAATGATGATTGACAACTACATATGATCTGCTGGCAACTACATATGATCACATCTGTGATTTCATTGGTTTGGTAGCACATGCGTTGTAAATGGCATTCTGGGAACATAATAGCTAAGGTATGCTGCCATTCTGATTTTTTTCAACTTCCAAACTAAATATCACAACAAAAATTACAAAATTATTTTATTATTTGGAGTATACAAATCAGGATCTCATCTGTTGAAAGCATAAAAATGTTCTTGATTTCCTTTCAGCTGACTGTGATATGGCATATATTTCTTCTGGATATTTATATGATATGCCTTATTTTCTTTGGATGTTTGTTTAACTTTAAGTTATTTAAACATTACAGCATTTAATAAAAGAAGCAACTACAGTAATCAGTTAATTGTTGACCTTGATAAAGGTGTATTCAGGTAAGAATAAGTTTTTTTAAAACAAATTTAAATTTTTGGCAATCAAAAGGAAAATCAATAATAAAGTTACCTTATGCTTTGTAAGCAGTTTGGTAGCAGCATCGCGATCTCGGCCATAGTCTGTAGAACTCAAAACATCATTCTTTTCTCCTAACCAACTCTCAACTTCTCCTGCTTCAAAGAAAAATTGCTGTGCTTTCAATGATAGATCCAATTTTCGGCTTCTTTCTGCAGCTTTATCTTGTAAGTCTTGCCATGCGTCCTGCAAGCCTGCACAGAGTCCCTCAATCTGCAACAATAGAAGTTATACATCAGTTCTTATATGTATTACACAAATTCAAAAATGTATGCTTTTTCTTTGATAAATAAAGTTAGCAGTTATTAGGTTTTTTTTAGAATTATATTTTAGTGGTTTACTTCATGCTTCTTTCACCTTATAGAATGCTGTGGTCCAGAAGAGACATTAAATTTATTTTAAACTCCAGGATTTAAAATCAACATTATTTTCGTCTTCTGGAGAGACTATGCTTTACAAAGAGCTTTCAATACGGTTCCAGCTGATGCTAACTAGAGTATAAACTAGCCCAGAACTAAGATGCCTCCAGAGAACAACTTTCCTCAGAAAAAAACTTAATTTCCAGGATTTTGTCACCTTAGAAGATAGTAATTACCAAAGCCTATCTTGCTAAAAATGCATGTATCACATCATGGAGTAATTTTATATTTCCATGCAAAATTTCATAGTGCAGCCTCATAACAAGGCCTTCTCTCATGGTGAGGATTGCTTAAGAATTTTTAGGAGCACTGCTGGCTTCCTAATGAGATATTCAGTCCATAAACTTTGCTACAACTGTTACCTCTACTAACCACAACATGAAATTACCAAATTTATAATTATACTTCCCTTTTCTGCTCTACGTGTATAGCTTTGTATTATTATTTTTCTTCCTTCATATACTTAAAAATTGAATATGTATTAATGAACAAATGTGCAAAAAAAAAAGCAGAGAAGAGGTTAAGAAACAGAATAAATAACAAAGAGAAAAATAGATGAGAAAAAGAAAGGTGTATCATGTGTCCTACCTGCTTAGTCTCTGGATGATTCTGTTGTATGAGTGCCATTCCTGAAGCAAGCGTCCGATCTATCATGGGTTGATGTCCAGAGATCTCAGCCTCTAGTTTACGATGTTTCTTATGCAATGATTGTGCCTGGTGCAAGTTTTGGCCTAGTTTGTCTGAAGCAGCAAGGGGCAAATGTTCTTTTATCCAGCCTTGCTCAGCATCCAGCTCAAACACAAACTTGTGAAACCTGAGGGATTCCTCAAGAGCCTCTCTGCGCTTTCTTGCAGGCTCTCGTAATGCTGAAAATCTGAAAAAATGCAAATGTTTATTATTCTTAATTCCAGAGTTTCATTTACTACATGCTCACAGTCTCACAAAAAGTATACATATTTGAAAGTATGGTCCGGAATACAAAAGAAAGTTGGGAAATTGCTTTTTGACACATCAATTACACCTGAAACAAATCCTCTAAACTATATGCAAATACCTATATGAAGTACAAAAAGTAATTTGTAAATTACTTTTTGACAAATAATATTCAAATTATGTTAAATGAAGTAATTTGTGCTTTATGTGCATCTCTGAATTAATTTCCACATGTCATGCTCTAAACCATTTTAAAAATGAACCATGGCTGCACTTACTTATCTTGGCAGTCACGGCTAGCATGCAAAATGTTGTCGGCATCAAAATGCCCTTCATGGGCCATCTCCTTGCCAAGGTCTACAAGGTCACTTATTTTCTGGTCCCACTGATTCATGTCATTTTCCAAGACCTAATAGAGAAAAAAAGTTATGATAATTTTTACCTTTCTTTGTCCTATATATCTTACTATCCAAGCCTAAGTGTTAATGTGCTAAAGTATCCAAATTATTAAAGCAATATGTGCATTATTTTAAAGAGGCTACTGTGATTTGGCTACAGATAATTGCAAGTTTGCCCCCTAACTCTTGACCCTAGATCATTACATAATTAGGTTACAAAGCATGAAAATTTAAGGTATCATTACTGTTTGACCATACTGGTTTTAAAGTATTAAAATAACTACAGTAGCTTGCTATATGTTTTTTTTTGTCTGCAACTCCTGTATCTTAAGATGGCATGAACAAAATTATTATTAAGAATAAACTGAAAATAATTAACTGATTTACTAAGGGAAAATATGTGCCAATTTTGGCAGCAGGGTTTGGACTACTGCATTGCTACCAATTTAGTTTTCAATGACCTAAGAAAAAAAAGATAACAGTGGTATCTCTGTAGCCCTCTTCACCTAGCTTCAACATAAACATAGTGAAGGAATAATTTATTTTTGAGTCAAACTTGCACTTCATGATGTTTTATGAACTGCTCCTTTGCATCATCAGACTTATCACTGATAATTAATTGCATTTTGGAAATAGATATGATCTTTCTGGTATTGCCGAGGTTTCTCTTTTGGCAAACTTTAGGTTAAGTAACTATGTTCAGAGTTTAAATGAACACAAAAATGTTTAATATCTACACTATTTAAAAAGGTGGTTCAATATCTCTATTTAACACAAAATGTGAATATTTTCTAAATACTTACCTGGTGTTTCTTCAGCAGTTCTTTGCAATGTCTTAGATCAGAGCCTACTTCTCGAGACTGCAGACTCTGCTCCATCTCCTCTAGTTTCAGGCGAGCATCTTCCATAGTGCGGTTATAAGTATGTTGTGCTGCAGCCTGTCTCAGTCTACGGCCCTTGTCGCGGGACAGTGCAACCAACTCATCCCAAGCTACATTCAGATCCTTCAACATATGTGCAACATCTTCTCGGCGATAGTTTCCTTCACCCAGCAATCCTTGTCCTGTCTGCAAGTGAAACATTTAAAACAATGGTTGGGAAAATTAAAAACCTTAACATTACAATAGAATAATTGAATGAATATTTTATTTGTAAAACATTTCTTTACACAGTAATTATAATCTATATTATTTTACTAGTTCCAACACACCATGCCAAAGTATATGTGGGCCACCTTATACAGTGGTTTCTTGATCAGGTAATTTCTAGTTTGCAACTTTGCCACTATGTGCACATGGCAACAACAAATCAAATCATTACCCACAGATGGCACTATAGGACAAACTCATGGCTTGTAGACATGACAAATGGCAAATTTAGTCAAGGGACCTTTACTTTCAAGGTTCTTTTACATGCAAATAAACATTGCATAGGATCAATAGTTTTACTACCCTTCTGAAGGAAGCCATGCTAAGGATTTTATATCTGAAAAAATTCCATCACTCTCAGCTGATTTGAACCTGCAACATTGGGTATCACACCACTACACAAGGGGGATGTAAGAACACTTGCTGAGCTTATTAAATTCTCCATGTTCTTCTTTATCTTTTACTCCTTTCTACATAACATTTTTATGACTACAGTTATATTCATATCATCCCAATGAATTGTACTCTCTTCCACCCCTTCCCTATACAATTTGCACACTTCCTTCTCTCTAGCTCATAGCATTTTTAAATATATCACTCACATACTCATCCAGTCTATTCTTCTCTTTCTTTCCAACTATATTGATCCCCCCCCCCCATTCTGATTTTATTTGTCTGTAAAAGTTTAGTGATTTCTTGTTTTCTATACTTTTCCTCTTTCTATATCTTATATTCTATTTGGCTAAAAACTGTCGAGCCGAGTCAAGTCAAGTCCACACCTCTCCTTCGGTTACACTTTGCAGTCATACTATTTTGTGGCTACCTACTTCCATTATGTTCAGATTGTGAATGTAGGCAACATGCGAAGAAACATGGGCAGATGAAGCAATGTCATCATGATACCTCAGATCAGAATCTGTCACCTTTATGAACGAAAACGTATAGAAGCTAAAGCGTATAGAAGAAGTTATGGTTATTATGAAAAATGTAATAAACAAGTATTGCAAAAGTGTTATCAGTGTGTATTTTCCACATTTTGGTATTGAAATAGTATGTACTTGATGTAAATATTGATTTGTAGCTATCCCCTAAGTTTGGAACTTGTCTTTAATAATGTTACTGCCAAATGGTATACCATAAAATGTCTTGTCTCAAGTGCTCAATGAACTGAGAAAAAAGTATCCTGTGTGAGATTTTGTTGCACCATGAAAATGCTTCTGTCCACACTGCACAGGAAACAACCCAGTTTCTGCAGGAGTCAGATAATTGTTCCCCTCCTCTTACAGTCCAGATCTGGTCTCATGTGACTTTTTCTATTCTACAAAATTATGGAAAAAATTTCAGCTCAATGATTTGAGTAACCTGAAGCCGCAGTAGCTGCTTATGAAGAATGTATTTGCATTCTCTTCAAAGAAGGATGGTTTTCAGTATTTGAAAAATGGTTTGAAAGTATGACACAGAGTACAGAATGCAATGGAAAATACTTTGAAAAGATGCAAAGACCAGATCTACATTTTTAATATGCTATTTTCAAAACTTTTAGAGTGACCCATGTATTTATGTTTCAAATCTGTGATGTTCAATGGATTAACCAACTCAGCTACCAAAGAACAAGTATGTCTAAAATAAGAACTAAAGCTTTCCTGGCGACGTGTTAATTCAAAATCTTCTCGGGCTTCTAGCCAGGTAAAAACTTGGCTTGACACCAACGTTTCGAAGAAGTGCATCAGTTCACCCTGAAGACAAGGAAGATGCACTTCTTCGAAACGTTGGTGTCAAGCCAAGTTTTTACCTGGCTAGAAGCCCGAGAAGATTTTGAATTAACAAGTATGTCGTCATCAAATGGTTTGAAATACCAGTTTTGTTAAAAGTTAAATATAGTATGAAAGGATAATTAACACATTAATTTAAAAGTGTCATTTATAAGGAAAGATGCTGGGGAAACACATTTAGATGGAGAATTAAATTACTATAATTATTCCTTGAGTAGCTACTGTATATTACCTAACAAATTTTTCTTATATAGCACCTGGATTTAATAATAACTAAATGTTTTTAAAAACAGTTGTAGATTTTATTACACCTCTTTAGGAATTGATTTGCAGTACTTGCACATTAATAAGAGCCTTCATATCTTATTATTGCAACCATTAACAAAATAACTCTTCTAGAATCGGTTTACCACACTAGCTTACATTTTTCTGCTACATGATAGCAAATTTTTAATTCATATCTGCTATCTTGTATCTCAGACTGTAGTACTCCAGCCAAGAAATAAGTGAACAGATATACACTAAAAAGCAGATAATATAACCTTTAATAGTCAGTGCTATAACAATAGCATACATTCTAACCTTATTGACTGCCCTCAGCTGACCCTCATTAGCTCGAAGCTCACGTTCAAATGCTTCATGTTTCTGAAGCTTACGCTCCAGGTTTGTAAGGTCTCTGTATGACTCATCACTTGCTGTTTTGAGCTTGTCTCCCATCCAGCCTCGCAAATCATCCACATCTGCTGAGAACTCCTGAAATTTGCGAGATGCATCAAGTACAGCACGTCGTGCAGCAGCTGCTTCTTTCACTGCAGCTCGCCTTGCGAGCACCTGGCCTCTCTTCTCATCAATGCTGTAAAACAAATTCCTTTAGTGTTGTGTCTTCGGATATCTAGTCTGGATAAACATATGCTTATTAGAATGTTTTCCAAAACAAATGTAATTTATTAAGGTGATCCCTCTGTGAAATTTGGAAAATACACACTATGTAAGTTATCATATTTTAATTTATATCACTTTCTGTACACAATAATAGCAATATTTTTGTTTTACTGTATAAATTCATTGTGATCCATTTTTAAAACTATTCATATAAAAAAATCCAATATTACAGTAATGCATTTACAAATAGATCTCCATACCATATTTTTTTTATATTAGCAATATTTAGTATCGAGAAAGCATTATTTTGTACTCTCCAACAATCTTTATTTTTCAAAACTTAATCATTTATTTCTGAAAATTGCAACTTTATTTTGAAAAAATATACAAATATTTTCTTTAATATTTTAGGAGCAGCATAAAACATGTTGAACAAATTAGTAAAAACTTGTATCACGTGGAGCATTTTGAGTATAGAAAAGTGTTGGAAGTTTGTTTTAAAGTTAGGACTGACTATTAATAAGTATGCACTTGCTTAATTATAACTTCAGTTAATTGGTAGTTAAAGTGCACCAAGTGGGAAAAACAATATATTTTCTTAAAGTTTAGAATTCATTTTAATTGCAAAAAAATAGATGTGCCTTAAACAAAAACAAAGATGTTTAGTTAATTTTACTTACTATTTGCTATCATAATGTCCAGCTGCTATCAATTTGTCTGCCAATTCATTGAATGCTTTCAGTCGCTCATCCTGTGCATAAAGTGTGTTCTCAAAGTCTTCATGCCGTTTTATTAAAGCTTCCACATCATCCAGTGAACCCTATAAAAAAAAAAAAAAAAAAATAGTTGTTTTTTAAAACCATAGATACACATTATATTACTGTTTAAGGCAGGCATTACCAAGTTGCTTGATTTTGTCCTGCAGCAAATAGGCTTGCTCTGTGCAAACAATAGGTAAAGACATTACGTCAGAGATTATCTCTCTTGTATAGTGTCGTGTGTCAGTTTTTAATGCCTGGAACAGAAGCTAATGCATGCCATTGACGTCTACATTTATGCCTACCTAGCAGAATTTTTCTCATTTATAGAAAGTGGTGGAATAGGTGATCAGTTTTTGGCAAAGTTCTGCACTCAGAAAGTTCAATTTGCTGTATCACTGCACAGCCCATGCAAGCGATATGGCAGTTACCAAGAAGAACATTTCTTACAAATTGTGTTCAATCCCAATTAATTACCAAAATGCCTGATCATAGTCGTAGATATAAATGTGAAAATGTTTTTTCTGAAGTCACAATGCAATTACAATGGTATTAACCAAGCTAAGGAGCTTGCTGTTTTATTACATTAATAGTATAATTATTACTTTGCATGAACTTCCAGGACCTAATCGTAGTATATCCAGGATATTGGTCTGCCCATGTCTGGCTTGATGATGAAAAAGGAAATGAAATAGGCTGATGAATAGGATGACAGAAAAATTTGTGAGTTTCACCTAGTGACCAAGCAAAACTGGAAAAAACTTTTGGTCAGATTGGACAGCCCCAGGGGTTTAAACCTGGAGCCTCCTGAATGTGAGTCACAGATATTACCACCTAAGCCATCCCACCCAGTTTCATAACCTTATTTGCTTTTAAATTCACAAAACATCTTTCATGATTACCTATACCTTCAACTGTAGTCTTTTGCATAAAATATTTTTATTTATATTACTGCATGAAGTGAACTAATATGCTTACAATCTATGGCCCCTATATCTTCCTTCTCAGCATTGAGAACTTTTCAGAAAGTTGATGTACTGATGAACTTATAGAAAGCATATCCCTATGGGAATATAGAACCTAAATCTGTCTGTAATGTGTTTGACGCCAAGAGAGGAATCAATTTCCCTAAAGTTTAGTTGTACAACAGATAAAAGGTATTTAAGTTTCTTAAGCTACTGCAGCAATTTATGAACATGCTTCAATAAATATTTGAATTATAAGTCTCTTATATGCATATAAAATAAAGTATTACAGTTTCTATTTAGATTTCATCATCACTATTATTTGAATTAACACAGTTTTAAATCACAAAATTTATTCCCTGGATTCCAAAAATAAGATGTACTGACCCCTAATTCTGTATTTGCAAGGAACACTTCATGGCTGGATGTCGAGGCTTCTATCTGATCAGCTTCCCTGTTAAACAACTGAAGGTCCAGGCACTGTCTCAACCAATCACCTTTCTCTGCCCAGCCCCTAGCTACAGCTTGGCGTTCTGCATTCAGTCGAGCAAGTCGCTCTGCCACATCATTTAACCCAGGATTACGCTGTAGTAGCTGAGAACCAAGTTCTGCAACCTCTCGAAATTCATCATCATGTGCTCTGATATCATCTCCCAATTCTTGGTGCTTCTTCAGGAGATTTTCAGCTGTTGTGACATCCCTGGCACTCTCATCTGCATTCAGAGCATCTTTTACAGACGCCACCCAGCCCAACTGCAACAAAATAAAGCACATATATTTATGTACTAATCCTCTTCCGAGCAAGATTTTTTTCCTATGCATTTTAAGAATTAACATTTAAAAAGCTGTTCATCTTAATTCCAAAGTTTCTGTTTGTACCCTCTTCTCCCTTTGTGTTTGAGAGTAATAAAATTTAATTATAAAATTATTTTGTAAAGTTTTTTTGGAAACTAAAATGCACCCTCTGTTGATATTTATTGTAGAAAGGAGCATTTACTTCCAGGTGAGAAATAACTCAGAAAAGTATTGTACTATGTATAATGTAAAACAATTACAAAACCCACATTTCTAAAATCCATCTCCACAAAGGACCATTTAAATCTTTGAAGTTAGGTACATTAATGTCCAGAATATTAAACAAGCCTTGCATCATTTTCAACAATTTTCATGAAAAACAAAAGTAAAACATGACATTCTGAAAACTGTAGGCAATACTGTATTTCTTAATAATACACTTACATAAAACATGTAAGCTTTATAGATTAGAACATCTGAAAATTTTAAATTATGAAAAAATGAAGTTTATGTCCTAAAAGTAGATCATAAAATTATTAAATTAGGCACTGCTGTTTAGTTATATAGGAAAATTAACTTTAAATTTATGATTATGACAATCAATTGTAATTAGCATGACGCTAGATCAGTGAACTAATATTCCTTCAAATCTTCTAGACAGCTATGCATTTTGTCTCCGTAAACCACTCCCAAAGAGTGAAAAAATCTTTACATTGACACAAATGTTATAGGCACCATCTAAATTCTGTTACACTTGATTTTTTCTGCACATCTTGGCATTTAAATAGTCAAGACAATTTCAATACACAATAGAGAACAAATTAAAGCAATTATTGAAAGATAAAATTTGAAACTAATTTGGAAAAAAAAATAAAAGAATGTAAGTAAGGCTGCTATTTTTGGCTCTTTTTTTTCCTTTCTGTCTGACTTTCTTTCTTTTTTTCTCTCTCTTTCTTTCCTTGCAATCTCCCTTTGACTTATTTCATACAATTCAGAAAAATTCTCATGCTCTTGCTTTTGTAAAACATCAGCCTGGATCAAATTAAAGACACTTTTGAAGACTTCTCTTTCTACAGTCTTTATTTGCACTAATATGAAATATTGAACAGGGACTACACACACAGAAGGCAGAAATGGCTTATTTACCTTTTCTTTATGAACATAACATACATTTTAAAAATAGGCTATCAGTTTAAAAACTACTACTTCTTGTCAATTCTGGGCATAAAAAAAAGCATTGAAATTGGCTTTAGCCACCATTAATGCGCCTTCTTTGGACCTAATTCACTATTTATGAATATATCTCAGTATTTGAGGTAATTTATTGGCTATCCAAGAAAGAGAAAATATTACACTTAGAGTTTGAGTTATCACAATTAGTTAGTACTCTCAGTAAAATTCACCTTATTTTACCTATCCATTACTACTCCATAGCCATTGCTTTTATATCTTGCAATTCATATTTTATAAAATTATAATATGTAATATATATGATAAAAGTTCACTAAGATATGACTTCCAGTTAGGCAATTTGACCTTAATTTCAGTAAATTGTTACAGCAAGTTTATTAGAAAATAGTCATTCTCATAAAAATTTAAGGTCTATTAGTGGTTTATCCAGCACACAGGAAAAAACTATACATACAAGTTTGAATTATCAAAAATTACTTGTTTACTTATTTTTTCTTTTGATATGCATTTGGGTACAAACAGCTTTATAGAATAAAAGGCAGAAAAATAAACCATTAAAAAAACTAAAGCTTAAGGTTAAAACATTTTCCAAGTGTAAACCCAACATTTTTCTTACTTACCAAATTCTTTGAACTGTTCATGAAGATCTGATGTCCGACCGCATCCTCAAGCCTTGAGCGTCGTTCTGTTGCTTTAGTTTTAACTTTCTCCCACAGATCTTGCACTTCTTTCTGACGTGCATTTACATTTGCACGTTCATTAGGGTAAGATGATTTGACAGAATTGGCAAGTAGATTAACACGATTTACTTTCTCTTCTACTGGTGCCAGTTCGCGTTCTAAATGTTGGTGGCGACGCTGCAGTGCTTGAACTGTTTTCAGATCAGGACCCAGCTCTGCAGTATCCAGCTGCATCATCTTCTCAAGCATCCAATCCCGAGCTTCATCACAGGTTCGATTAAATAGCTCCACACTAAAAGTTAATATTTTTTTTAGACAGAATATAAATAAGTGCATTTATTTTATTCTAATGAATAAATGATATAGGAAAGAGCTGCATTTGACAAATGGCATAAACAAAAACCATAATATTGATCTTTGTCTACTCAATGATTCAGCAAAATGGATACTGCGCAGAAAATATGATACAATCAACATTTCTAACAATTATACAGTGTTGGCAATGTTAATTAAATCGCCCACTATTGAAACTGTAGTTCAAGCAAACACTGATTAGCATTTCTCAGTTTCTGAGAGTGCTTTTAAAAGCAATCATGTAACAAACAGCAATGTTATGATTTCAAGCCCTGCAAACTGTATATTACAGTATGTATATATGTTTTAAAGTCTTGCCCAAAATTACGTATAGCAAAAATCTGAATGCTTCATCATTGCTCTATAATCCTGCTGGCTTTAGAAGAAAACCTGATGTAAACAAATCAATATGAAAATTGTATTGCTAAGCCCTAGGTGGAGCATATGCAATATCTGTAGACAAGCAGTTCTAACCTGAACCACCTGACCAGAATAAATGCACAGCAACACTTATATATTGAAACCAGATATTTTTGCCACATGTTTTTGTTTACATCAGATATTAGATGCTATGGTCTGCACATGAACACAATTCACCATTATATTGAATTCTTTTAGTGCAATTTACACTTACTCAATTTGTTTGAATACTAAAGAAAAAAATAAATAAATAAATAAATAAATAAATATTCTTTACCTAATCTTCATAAAAAGAGGAGGGGAATGAGACAGAATTATGCAATTTTTAAAACTGAATTTAAAAGCATTGTATGAGGTTTTTGGTACTCACTGAAACAGAGATTATGATGATGATTATGTAACAATGCAGTAATGGATGCAGGTAAAACTATTTCAAATTCTTCAGCCCCTTCAGATGTTTAGCTTGTGACAGCTGAGATTGTTCCATTTCTATTTTACAGATTATTTCTAAGTTATCA
The DNA here is from genome assembly GCA_030762935.1 of Hymenopus coronatus. Classification (NCBI taxonomy): domain Eukaryota; kingdom Metazoa; phylum Arthropoda; class Insecta; order Mantodea; family Hymenopodidae; genus Hymenopus; species Hymenopus coronatus. The sequence continues at coordinate 24,323,992 of CM060880.1, read as the reverse complement.
GAATTAGAGATGACAATGACAGATGTGATTTTTGTAGCAAGCATTAAGAGACCAATAATTGTAATTATTATGAAAGGTAGAGAAATCAGATTCACACGCTAAACTCTGTGATAACCTTCATCATTTCTTGCATGTATCTCATTTTCCCTCAGCCCAAAACTGCAAATTTTGATGTTTATTTCTTTCCACATGCCAATCAAAAAGTTTATATTATAAATCCAAGATAACCTAAGGCTTTATAAGTGAATATTTTGGGAAAAATCTTGTCTTCTATTCAGAAAAATAAGGTAATACATATACACTGACATCTGTCAATGTAAAATTAATGAAAATATTAATACCTAGAAGCTCCCTCAAGGCTACGTTCTTTTTGTCCTTTTAACCAGTTCAAATGGTCCCACAGTTGATGAATATGTTTCTGTCTTGCTCGTACTTTATCCAGTTGACTATGTCCTTGGCGTACAAATTCCTCTACTGCAGCATCCAGTGCCTCTATTCTCTTACTGCTAGCTGAGAGATCCGTAAGGAATTTCTGGAATGCATCACAATCAATATGGGATTACATTCAAGCACTTCAACATCTGTAGTGCTGTTTAGACAGAACCAGTTCACATATTATTAGAAGCCAAAATAATATTCTGTTCTCACCTCATATTTGCGTTTGGCAGCCTCCACATTATCTGATGAATCATCTGCTCTTAACATACGTTCCTTATCTTTGATCCACTTCTCAAAGTCATCACACTCTCGGTAAAATCCATACAATCTGATAGAGTCTTCTAACAAGGCACGTCGACGCTGTTAACACACGTATCAAAAAATAGTTTAGGAGTTAGAATGCAATCAAATTAAGCTATGCATAAGGCTATATAATTGAAAGTTTAAGTGTTTTTCATGAAGAGATACAAAACATTATTTATTATATCAAAAGCACAGTAAACTGTGGAATTATTTTCATTTTAAAATATTAATGAATCAATGTTCAGATTTTGTCTCTTTGAAACCCTTCTCAGATTTTACAATTTGACATATGTAAAGTTTAAGTAACTTATTAATATTTTAAAATTAAAATTAAATTACGATACAAAATAAAATATTTACACCAATTAAGCTTATTAAAATAAAACAGAAATACTGATTCATGTAAAATGTTCAAGCAAATTATCCTCACCTCAGCTAGTTCCAATAGTTGGTTATAGGTGGCATTTATCTTCTTCTGCCTCTTTTCAACATTCTCATTATCATCATCTAATTTCTTCTTTGCCTGACGACCTGTTATACAATTTTGTATTAATCCATAATGTTTAATTTAGATATAATTTTCTATTCAATTTTTACTTCTAAAATATCCTAATTAGGCTACTAATAGCTTGCTACTAATAATTGAGTTGCTTTTATGTGTGGAATATTATTTTTCTATTATTTGAAGAAATTTGGTTATTTACAAAATGACATTTCAGTCTGAGCAATAATGGACAATAAAGATATGTTTCTACTTATTTAAATGGATTTTAGATGTTTGTTCATTAGAGCTATTCCTATGTTCATAAGAACATTAACAGCAATGCCTATTTAAAATTGAATAGCCTGTCTAACGGTTTATATCCTACTTGACCATATGTAGTTTATTTTATTTTTAATACACTGCATCCATTTTAAAACTGTTTTAAATTAATTGTATAATATGCACAAACTCTAACTGGAATAAGCAAGAGTTAAAACTCTATAATTCAAACTGGTTCTATAGTGAAAGGCCAAGGCTGCTGGTAAGTACTAAACCCATAAACCCAGATTTCCTCACCAGCAAATAACCTTTAAAAGAAAGACTGGTTTACTTTCAAGCCTTCCTTGAAGATCTCTGCAGACTTGCATTGCAATGTTGTGAAAAGTCATGGTACAAATTTTGTGACAATCTGTCATATGCCAGTTCAAGAGATAAAAATCCTTTCATACATCCCATAAGACAACCCCACAATATTGAACATTCCTGGATAGTCTGCCTACGATCTTCCAGCAACGTATTCTGGAGGCGGTAAGGTTTTCAGGAGTAATGCAATGGGGTCGTCTAACAATATTCCTCAATTTTCTAAAACATTTAAACCAGTTGTAAGTTTGACTGTGACCTAAACCATCTTCCTGTAATGCTTGCTTCAACATGTTATATGGTTCTACAGTGGTTTTTCTAAGTTTGAAACAAAAGTTTATGTGCACATGTGGTTCTTGGACACTCCTATCACCAATTTCGCAAGATATGCAATACACAATTCATGACAAAGGGGAAATGTGCTTAAAAACTAACTGTGACCACTAATACTGTAACTCATATTATGTTATTTGTCGATATTAATGTTATCTGTGCTGTTTGTTCAATGTTAAATTTATGTTAAAGAACAGTTTCATGTGTATATATATATATATATATATATATATATATATATATATATATATATATATATGTGTGTGTGTAATATTTGTGCTATCTGTATATTTTGTTTGCAAAATCCTTTTTTTATCAAAACATTAGTGCAGAAACCTCATAGGCGCAATGCAAAGCATATATTTTATTTTATTTACTGTCCTGAAAGTGGCTTGTTTTAGCAACTCCATTATATAACAACATTTTCATATAATGATAAAACATGAAAACAAAAGGTCATTCTTGGAATATAAATAAGCATTATTCCAGTTTGTTGCCATATAACCACAGCACATAAAAAGATATATTTCAGTTCATAATTAGTCCCGATTCTGTACGCTAGTAATTCGACTTCGCTCACTTTGTCAATTATGTCGCATATACAAGCCTTGATGTCTCCTTATTATTTATAATTAGCATATCTAAATTAATTATTGAATGTCCAAAGGATTACGTAATTATTATAGAAATTACAATATTCCTATAACATAAATATGTATTTACAATTTGTTCCCTGAGTTATTACATATAAATAAACAATGTAAACTATCTTCCTTGTGCTCATCTCTTTTAATTAGTTTTCCATACACCTCCATGCTCGGGATATTACAAGAATCTCATGTTAATATCAAATAAGATAATTACTTTTCTCTGTAAAGAATTTTTGATTTAATATACATGATGACAATATAAGTACATTAAAACTTAAGTCATTATTAGATCAGGCTGTTTAACCAGTGAATGCAAATTCTCATCCATTTTCAACACAAAATAATAAACAACAAGCGATCAAAACATACAAAAACACGTTCCTCCCATCCCACAGCATATAAAGCCTTATATCATCTTTTTTAAGTGGCGCCCTAATAAACACTTTTCCAGGCAGAAATCCGCTTGAGGCATTGACTCACAAAGAATATATGAGGTACTACCTGGCAGTATTTCATCACATTAGCTGAACTTCTAAATCTATACAAACATTTCAGGAACTTCTGGGTAGCATCTTGAAGTTTTAATGAGATCAAAGAATATTTTCTTTTTTCTCACAATGAGGAAAACTCCAACAACTTTTTACTTTTTTATATTTAGATGAAGTTTTAGATTTACCTGGAACAGTTTTATTTACTTTTTGTTTTTCTCAGTTGTTTGTACCTTTAGAAAAGAATTCTAATATTCCATCTAATTTTATGTGCCTCCCTAGAGGTCTTGCCTCAAAAATATGAGAATAATTGGCTTGCTGTTATGCACAATATCAGTGCCAGTGCATAACAGCAAGATTCAAAAAGTTCATGTTATACTTACCAGCAGCTTTGATAGGACGAACTCTTTTAGTTGGCACTACCTGCTTCACCATTCTAGTCTTCTTCACTCTTCTTACCTCCCTAATTTTCTCAGGACGACGTACCTGAACCTGTACAACTTTTGGTTCAATTTCTCTAACATAGTTAGCTGGCACAAAACCATCAGTGCCATCAGCCTTGCGCACATTCCACCAATCGGGATTAGTTTTACTGAGCAGGAACATAACTTCTCCCTTAGCCATGGTCATACCCTGACCGGCAAATGGGTAAAGACTGCGAACTTGGGGCACTTGTCGCTCTTCTACAACAGTTCTATGTTCGACTCGTTCAATAGGTTCCTCTTCCCAGTATTCCTGAGGAACCAGCCTCACTTCCTTTACCCACTCTTCTTGTTGCTGCACAGGTTCTGGTTCGGAGGACAGCTGCAAACATACACATAGCAGAACATTAGTATACAGCCGCTGCAAATAACTATACAAGATGTTCAATTTATTTTAATTTAAATTAAATTTCATTGAGAATAAGGTTGACAGCACACATAGGATTTCATTTTTTGCTCCTATATGCAAGAAGATGCTTTGTAGGCCTGTAGTCAGCTACTGTCAACTGGTTTGGGTATCCACATCCCTGTTGGGAGCAGCTTCCCCAGGTGGCCGAGGTAGGAACAATTTCACATACGAGTTCATATCACTTGGAATTTCAAAATTTGTCATTTTCATGCTTCTTTATAAAAATCTTCCATATACACTAGTTCTTTCTACTCCTTTTGGTTTTGAACAGTTTACTGTTTTTCATTTATACTATGATTTGTTTATTAGAAATAAATTCCACAATAAAGCAGTGACACATGAGGTGAATGACCCCATAATGAGATCTATAATTAGTTTATATTAATGTAATACATGAGGCGAATGACCGGATAATGATAGCTGTAATGGTTTTAAATGAACGTAATGACTTCCCTTCCTCCGGCATAAACTAGGAACAGTTTTTTTTTAAAAAATTATATTCCATGAGAAGTTCTGAATTGAATAACTTAAAGTCAAATAAAATGAAAATGTAATGTAAAAACTCCAAATTTCTCAGATATAATATTCCTCCCATAAAGATTAAGTCAAGCATTCCACCAAGTAAGAAATGGCACTAACTCACCCTCCTTATCTCACCTAAGGCAAATTCTTCTAATTCAAATTCTCAAATTAAAGCAAACTGGTTAGTGACTATAACCAGACTCTTTCACTATTAGATACTTTTATCAAATTAAAACTAGCTTAGGAGAAGTTTCAGCCACATTAAGGCGATATATCCAACCGACAAAATAACGAGTTAAATAATAATAATTTAGCAATAATTAATGAAAAATCATCAGCCAAATTAATATAAATCTGTAATTTTGGAAAACAAACAATGTAAACCTATCATTACATAACCAGTGCAATACTGAGCACCTGTTTTAATTTTGAGCTAAATTGAGTAATAAATAGCAACATAATTTATGACCTGTTTCTTGGTAAAGCTGAATATAAAGGTAAAATTTAATTTTCACACAGAGTACAGCTCTCTTACATCTGGCCCTCTGACAGAGGTGCTAATCCCATTCCACCACACTTAGCGATCTAATGGAGAAGACTTCCTAATGCTACCCTTCAGCCAATGGGAAAAGAATCCTTAAATTTAAACAAAAATGTCCGCCAATCCTAGTCAAACATCAATTTTTCTAACTGGCAAATTCAGCAGGGGTTGCATTTAATACATATAAGAATTTCTTGACAAAGTCTGACACTAGTTCGTCATAGCACGTGCAGACTCCATGTCGCTCATTGTCAATCTGCACCACCAAGAATCTAAGTTACTTTATTTTCCTAAAGTCAAGCGTGAGTAAGTGTAATTCCAAATAGGCCAGAAACTAATTGTAAAATTTGTATAAAGGTAAAGACAAAGGGAATAAGATGTTAATTAATCATCGCTTCAAAATAGTCAATCTTTGTATTATTTAATTTTTTTCACCTGTCACATCCATAAGTTCCCATGTGTAGCTGGAGGACAAGACATCAATGAAGAAATTCGACCCTGAGATCACCTAACCCTGAATCTCCGAAGAACTTCAACTCCATAAAGTGTAGAGATACAAAAGGAGGTATTCACCTTTAACCATCCACCTCATACATGTAACATCAACATTGTATATCCTTCAGACGACTGTATTTTTTACTGCACCAGGTTCAAATTTCATAAAAATAAAATAACTAGCAGCTATCTTTATAAGGGATCATCCTTTATATGGACAGGTGGTGCAAGGAATTTTATGGGCTTGGAAGAATCAACTGGAGTGACACAATATGCTCCCCTACACCTGCATGGCTTTCCCTTATTATACAAATTATGTGGGGCTTTATGCCAAAGTTGGCATAAGATTAGTGAGAGAACTGAGGAGCACACAAGCAAAAATGGCTTATTTTGCATATCAACTTACCTCCAAAGTGGATATTCCAGCTCTCACTAGCTTCTCTGCTTGGACATTCAAGCTTGCTATGTCTCCACTGTAAGCATTCAGTTCCCCTTGAAGATCACGGTGTCGCTGTAGCAAGGCTTGTGCACTTGGTTCATCTTCACCGTAATCTGCTGATGCCACCAAGGCCATCTTTTCATTCATCCACGATTCTGCTTCATTGGCATCTGTGTAAAACTATAAGAAAACAACAACAAATTAAACTCTGTAGTTCTACACTTTCAAGCTTAAGCCTTAATATTTTAAGCATCAAATATTTTATTAGCAGTACTAATAATTAATGCTATTACTTATAATGGTAGAAGTAATTATAAAAATATATGATAAGCTCTTCTTTTAAAAAAAAAAAAAAAAAAAACAGTTTCCGCTATTCCTATTTCCAGAGAAAAAGAGACTACTTAGTTGCTAACACTTAGAAGAGAGAATGATTTGCAATTTGGGTGTTTTAAATGTCACTGGTATTTAAAACTAATGCCACATTGTTAAAAACCTATAATATTAAACATTATTTGTGAAGATGCTCAAATCATTTTCCAGGATTTCACTTAATATGAAGTTTAGACATTTGCTACAACTCTTAATTATATAGTTCAAATGATGTGCTATTTCTTTTGAAGAGACTTTAAATGCAAACTTTCAACAAGTCACATGACTTTGTTGTATACTTGGTGCAAGATATTGATAAGGTTAAAATTGTTTGCCACTTCTTTGGTAGAAGCTATAAATGCAGATATGTCTACAGTCAAAATAACCCTCCTGAATATACATAGAATAAGATGGCAACTTTGATCACTTCTTTCAAACAGCATATTCTTTGAATCTTTTCTAAATGCTTTACTAACTATATGGAACTTAAAATTATTAAAATATACCTGATAAGCTTCAGCTGCATCTTCAAGCTGCTTTCTACGCAGGGCTGCCAGTTCCTGAAGAGTATTCCAGTTATCCTGTAAGCTGTCTATTCGAGACTGGATCTCGGCAGACTTGGGATGTTTGTCCCCTATCAGTCGACGTCCTGCATTACACACTTGTTCTGATTTGTGTCTTCGGGCTTTCATCTCGTCTTGTAATGCCTGTGTACATATTAGGTTAACGTTAATTATAATTTTTGATTACTGGAAGTAGTACACAATGAAGCTAGCATTAGTTTTAATTAATTGGAGTCGAGTATACACACATGTTCTTCACAAAAACTTACTTATGCAGAACTAGTTTTGCACGCATGCAACAAGCATACGAAACTAGTTTTGCATAAGTTTTTGTGAAGCACATGTGTGTATACTCAACTCCAATTATATTAAAACTAATGGTAATTGGTTTAACCTTTGAAAAAAAAATACAAATAAAATATGTGTATGCCATATATTTCCAGATATAAGATGATGTACTTTTTCCAAAATATCCTTATTGAGAATATTTAACTTAGTAAATTAAGACTAAAAGCACAGCATCACACTCAAACTTCACTTAGTAAATCTCTGCTGAAGATGGCGGCAATAGCCACCAAAACATGTTTGAAATAAATTACTTATTTCAACGAACAAAGTTTGAGTGTGGTGCTGCATTTTTACTCTTAATTAGTTACTTCATTGTGCATTACCATTAATGTTTTAACTTAATTTAGTATTTATGTTCGACAACTTCCAAACATATGACAAATGATTCTTAATAACATCCCCACATCCCAAGCTAGCCTTTACATGCAAAGCTTCTGAAAATGTTTGATTTTTCTCAAAAATGGCAAATTATTTTGATTAAAATACCATACATTTAAGAAATTTCAATGTTTATCTTGAATTTTCTGTGAATAGCCTATGAAGGCCTTTTCATTGAAATGAAATGTTTTATAACTCTGTATAATCAGCAAGCATAACACATGGACAAACACAGATTCCATTTAAACATTTCCTTTATTAAAACATACCAAAGAAAAAAAGGGATATATGTAGAAATGTAGAAAAAGAAAACAGATAAACCTAACCATGGTAACAAACTGGAAGTGATTTGATTCCACAATTTATCTCTATTAATAATGTCATAATATGATTTCAATCATTTCTAGAATCTGCAACCAGCAATTATGCAATGATGATAATACACAAATTCTAATATGCTTACAAAGATACTATTACCACTTACTCACGTTGGACCATCTTGGTTCCTTCATGATATGTAGCATACTTGACAATGTTCTTTTATCATGCATATAATCAGTCTCAGAAAAAAAACATGCTAAGTACATAGTCATAGTATAAAAAGCTAAGAATAAAAGTTAACTTGCAAATGATTACATCAAGAATCCCTGAGAAATATAAAATCTAAAATTGGAGTGATATTTTTTTATAAAAATCTCTTTTAACAACTCAGGTCTTCAAATATAATGAATGAAATAGACACAAATGAGCTGAGGGTTAGCTAACATTTTATTAAAAGGGATCCATGAAATAAAATCTCAGTATACTATTACCAATCAATTTCCTCAATCAAGATTCAAACTTGGACCCTTTAGATTGAAAGGCAAATTCCTACCCCCTCACACCAGAGGTACTTATACTTGAATTAATGTTACTTCCGAATTCTGACAGTTACTTTTCTCCCATGTGTGTTTCCATTGCACCACATGCAAAACTTGCAGTGTTGTCAGTCGTTCCATCAGCTGAGTGGAAGAGAAGAGATAAAGATAACATTTTCTGAGAGTTGCCTGACAATGGATGACTATAAAGAGATTAAAAATGTGCTTTAACAATGAAGCAATTTTGATATACCATTCTATACAACAAAATCTTTCCACTTCACAATATCAAAAGATATGGTGTACAACATGCCAGTAAATTTTTGGATGATGTTCATTTTTCATGTTGAGTAAATGCATATTCTCTTTTCATACACAGGGTTACTACAAAAGAAATAGACAACTTCAACTGCCTGTAAAACAAAAACTATTAGAGATAGCAACCTAATTATTTTGGAGGTATATTGAGAAACTCTCAAAGTTTCGTTTGTTACTATTGGTAACGCTGTAGTATTTTGTTTGTTGTTGCAGAAGCTGAAATGGCGGAAAATCCTGTGGAAAAGGCATATTGCGTATTGGAATTTGCTAGAACGCAATCACCAACTGTTGTCCCACGACATTTTAGAACACGTTACCACAAAACGCCACCGACTAGACAGTCAATTTATGACTGGTATAGAAAATTCGAGACAACGGGATGTTTGTGCAAAGGGAAGAGCTCGGGAAGACCAAGAGTTTCGGAAGAAAACGTTGAACGTGTTCGTTCTGCCTACATAAGAAGCCCACAGAAATCGACATCTAGGGCAAGCATGCAATTACAAATTCCACAGCAAACTGTATGGAAAATCTTGCGGAAGCGACTGCACATGATGCCTTACAGATTACAGATGTTGCAGTTTCTAAGTGAAGAAGATAAGGTCATACGGCGTGACTTTTGCATCGACATGTTGCGACATGATGAAGATGATGCTGGTTTTTGTGAGCGCATCATTTCATTTTTGTGGTAACGTGTTCTAAAATGTCGTTGGACAACAGTTGCTGATTGCGTTCTAGCAAATTCCAACACGCAATATGCCTTTTCCACAGGATTTTCCGCCATTTCAGTTTCTGCAACAACAAACAAAACACTACAGCGTTACCAATAGTAACAAACGAAACTTTGAGAGTTTCTCAACATATCTCCAAAATAATTAGGTTGCTATCTCTAATAGTTTTTGTTTTACAGGCAGTTGAAGTTGTCTATTTCTTTTGTAGTAAACCCTGTATTTGTAAATACCACTTCAAGGTGACTTAAATGTTTGTGTGCAGCATTATTATATATCTGATAGACCAAAGCTAAACATTTAATTTCTCTTTCATTTTTCTTACATTTCTACAATTTCAAAACAGCAAATTTGTTTTTTAATATCAATGCAAAAGTTTAAGGACAGGAACAATATTGACTTCATGATTAAGGATATTACTATATTTAATCTGAAGTTAATTATTTTATTTGTATTTTTATTTTAATTTCCAATTGGATAAGAAAAACGTTTTAAGGGATGCTCCAAAGTTTAGGTTTCTCAGAAAATAATTGAAAGATTGAAAACTATATTACCATATTTATCCGGATGTTTTTTTTCCAAAATATTAATGCTCAAAACTGGGGAGTCGCCTTGCATTCGCGATATATGTTTTCCGAATACCACCCGGAGAAAAAGTATGTTTCAAACTTCACAGGTATGGCAATGGCGAAGCCCGAGGGAAATAGTATAGATTACCGTCAAGGTTCATAATGTATGCAGCAGATTTTGTGTATTCCATTTTGCGCCAAAAATTAGCTGTTAATGGGTCTATGAGCATTCTCAAACTGATTACTCTTCGAGAGTAAAATGAAATTAGAGGACTTCTAAGTATGTTGGCTTAATAGAAAATTGCATCCATAATTATCGCTCCCTCTTATAGTCAATTTGTTTACTACAAAATGTATGTATGCATGAGGGTCAACCATGTTGCATTATATCTAATTGCCTGCACTAGGTATAATTATGCATTTCCAGGTTCTCATTGCTAGCACATAAGCTTGCAACAATGTTTATGTTTATTGGTACAAACATGCAAGAACTTTATCACCAGAGCATAAAATGTTTATGTAGCACATTCCTCTTGCTCACCTTCTCATGGTCAGACAGCACCTTACAGATGCTCATAATGAGCAACCTTGGCGAAGCAACAGACATCATTTGAATCATTGTTTGCATAAAGAAAAAATAACTGCTCAGTAGTTTCTGGGTCACAATAGTTCTTTACTTGGTTATGTGAGCAATTTTGCTCGTCTACTTTAGTTATTGAACTTCAATGCTTAAACCACAAAGAACATTATGAATCACTCTGTATAGTTAGTAATTTAGCATTACCTAGTGAATACTCAAAGAAAAACAATGCTTTGCTGAAGCTCCTAAATTTAATAAAATCATGCTTATCACAAGGATCTAACAATGAAAGCGTTTAATTACAAATCCAGCTACTACACAAAAGTAATGTCACTTTTCAGATGTAATACTGTACCTGATATTTTGTCTGTTGGCAGCAAATCAGGCCCGTTTATTAGATGGAAAAACCCAACATGCAAACAAGCACCAAACTGTTAATTATTCAGCATACTAGCAATAAAAGATTTGTATTTTAAGTTTATACATAGCAGATAAATTAGTTGAAGTTATCCAACACCATGCTGACAATTTTAATTTTTAAAAAGCATACTAAAAGCTTAAATTTCTTCTAATCTTTCTACAATAATGTTCTAATGTTCAATGTTTCTACAATATATCTTCCATTTCCATGCTTTATGCATTCTGAGTGCAAGCGGCTAAATTATATAAATAAACTAAATATTAACTCTGCTCATTAGTTTTAAAAATACTCCTTATCCATTTGCATGCTTTATTTATAGTGAGAGCAAGAAATTACATATAATACCAATAAAACTAAATATTAGTGCTCAATGCAATTAAATGTTAAAGGTTATTAAATAACAGTTAAAAATATTAGTATCTGTATTAGAAAAGCTACAAAGAGAATTAACAAGTAGGTAATATTTGTGTGTGAAAGGTACCATAAAAGCTAGGACAATAGAACAACCTTATGTTTCTGTTGGAGACTAAGCACAGCACGCAGATCTTTTGCTGATATGCCTGCTTTGCAAATCCGTTGCTTTTCTACCAGCCAGGATTCTTCCTCTTCATGGTCCTGAATGAACTGGAAGAAGTTTCTTGCATCTTCCAATCTTGCACGTCTTGCCTTACTGCTTTCTACCAAGCTGTAATGTTTCAAGAAAAATACTGTTAAGTTATATTTAGCACATTAAATGTTTTGACATACAAAATTAAAATGCTTAAGAATTCTTAATGATTAAATCAAAAGAATTTGAGTCGAATTTTCTAACATAAACATCACTTAATAATTACTTGGTTTTGGCAACACTTGTTCCCATTTTCAACCCTTAATTCGAATGTTTGAAACACACAATGAAATTATTGCATAAAGAGTAAGATATGGTTACATAAGTACAAATTTAATTGAATTAGGTAATTACATCAGAACTAGTTTCAAGGAAATTCTGCATCAGCAGCAGACTGCAACTGGATGGCTTGCCCCTCATGATCAAGGATTATTATTTATTCCAGTTAATGGTTCCATGAATTCTGTAATCAGACTAATGAGGCAAAGTCTAAAATTATTTTCAAGCAAATATCACCAATATTAAATTAACTACAAGATCCCAATGGACCAAAATATAAAAACAGAATTTGTGGAACCAACAGAGGGACAAGTAATAAATCGTAATCATCAAAGCCATCAATTTGCAGTTAGCTGATGATGAGAAAGACATCCTTGGAAACTACTTTTGAAGTAAATACCTAATTCAATGAAATTTATATTTGTGCAACCACTTGTAACCTTTTTTTGTATAATATTGTTGGACACAAAACCTTTCTGCCATTAAAATATTCACTTATATGATTTCCTTTAATGAACCAGGCTGGATTATTACATCAGTAGCAATAATTCCATGGTTCATTAGTAGAATAAGGCACAATATGATTGTAAAATGGATATGTTAATGAAAGCCATAATAAATTTCTAATAATGAATGCAAATTTGCAGTCCAGGAGTGTAATGATCACATAAATGAGCAAAAAGATTGCCTACATGAATTTATTCTCTTATAGTAAGTACAGGTTCAGTGGCATGCATTACCTAATGGTTCATAATCACTGGAGCTATACTTAAAGCAGTCTACACAAGCATAATCTACCACATAAATGAAACAAGTTTGCCAATTTACACAATCCCTGCATATAACCAAGTCTAATACCTGCACACCTTAAAATTGTTCCAAAAATATATATTATGTCACTGTAATCATGAGGAAGTATGCAAAGTATTAATTCAAGGAATATTTATAAATTGTAATTACAGCAGAACGAGGGGGGTTCATCTTATCTACACCTCATTTAATGAGAAGCCTGGAATAAAACTTTTTGAAAACTTACTCAAATTCTGACAATTGCTTTCCTGCCATATGAATTTCCGCTGAGCAACACGTAAAGCATGAACAGGTTCATCAGTCGCTCGTTAGCCAAGCAGAAGAGGAGAGGTAAACCAAGATAGAAGCGTTGTGAAAGTCACTTAACAGACTTGATAAATGAGGTAATTTCATATAACATTCTGAACCGTAAAAACTATACAATATAGGGCATAGCACTCCAGTAAACTTTTGGATGATGTTTATTTTTGTGCTGTGTGAGAAGTGGGACATGTTCTACTTTAGTAGCTTTATAAATACTGCAACATGGTGATTTAAATGTTTGTGAGAAGTATCATACTATACCTATTAGACCAAAGATTTAAAGTTTATTTTCTCTGCTATAATTTTCTTACATTTTTACAATTTCAAAACATCCACAAGCCAGTTTTTTTTTTTTTTTTTTAAATATTATTGGGAAACTTTCAGGACAGGAGCAAAAATGTTTCCTTATTAAAATTTTTTTAAAAATTATACATTCCTATAATACTTACATTTTAAACAGATACTCATTATTTTAGGTACTCTATGAAAATAATCGATAATTATAATATAAGTTATGTATTCTTCTCTCGATCAGACATTGTAACTCGCAAAGAACTGCAGCAGAGATTTATAAGTCTAAAGTAATTACCACAATAACTGCAGATTTAGTACTTGGAAAATCATGATACTATGGGATTGTATGATTTACAGTTCCATGATTGTAAGCCTAAAATTTATAACAGTAAAAAGATAAGTATTGTTATGTGGCATTTATGCTGTACCAATACTACCTTTGAGCTTGAACAGAGGGGCTTAAAGCTTAGAGGGGACTTAAAAGCTGGTTGGCTCCTTTAATGTTAACCCTCATGTAAGAGCCATATGTGGAAAGCATGTCAGGTAAGTTGCCAGAAAATCAGATGTAACATTAATTCAAGCATCATTTTCTTTCTAATTAAGTGCATCATACTGAAGAGTTCCAACCATTCTAATTTTATTTAAAATATTGTTATAACATGAGGAAAATGTGGAAAGAAGAATTTTTTTTGTAGTTTAAAATGTGTATTCCTCCCTTGCAAACATCTCTTTATGTTTGTGGATGTATCAAATCCATTTAGTTAGCTAATATGAGGAGTGTATGGAAAGATCTTGGCCTATAACAGAAATGACAGCATTAATGCAGTGACTTTTTTAAAATTATGTTGGTAGATCTATTATAAAAATTTCTGAACAATTTCAAGTATTTCTATATTGTTGCCTCTTACATACAACTATACCCCCGCTGTTGATTCCTTGCACTTGACAGTTGGAAGTTAAGTTGGTACATCAGCTAAAAACAGATGAAAACCTTTACCCGTTTGACTTTCTGAACCAATCACAAAGCAGCATTTCGGTCAGTCAACAGAAACACATCTAGATGCTGCACCATTGCAATATCTGGCTATTTCTAACCACGTGATCAGTTTGTAAAATCCTAACACGTGCGTTGAGCAGTTCTGTGCAAGCTACATATTATTTGTTGATATTTATATTTGTTAATATTGTTGGTGTTTGTTTGTACATGAGGGAACATAACAAGACTTTCACAATTGTAGAGGTGGATAGACTTTTGCGGGAAGGTGTGGCGAGGGTGGATGCAGCTTCATGGAAGAAGAAAGTGAATCATGTGCTCAAAATAATACGAAAAGCACAGGAATTAGACGGAATCATTAGTGAATGTGAACCACTAATGATTTTGACAATGAAGATAATGCTTCCAAGAATGATGATGACAGACTTGGATGGGATTTAGCTATTAAAATTCTAAACTGGTGAAACTCACTTTGTTATACCTTTCTCTCATTCTAACAACCTATTTTGCATTCATTTGTTCTATATTGTCATAAATACGTATTGTATGTTACATATGCGTTATAGTATCACTGTTATTTTAAATTAACATCAATAATAACGAATTAGTTATTTCGGCATTTATTTACTATGTACACTATTTATATTTGTCTTTACACACGATAGAGACATTTTTAATCAGCTGTTGTTTACTAGTTACTCTGGCAACACCTCAAAGGCAGCATAGCCAACCTTACGCAAAAATACCTGAACTGTCAAGTGCAAGGATTCAGCGGCGGGAGTATACCTGAAGTTATTTATATTTGTTTTATGGTGTAGCATTCACAGAGTACAGTGTATTTGGAGACTTATCCTGATATATGGTGGACTTTGAGACAGTGATGTGTTTTAACAATTGAAATTTAGTTGAGTCAATTTTGTAACACTACAGCACTTACTCTTTTATTTCGGAAAACATGTTTCAGAAGCCATGTGCTTCCATTGTCAATTCCTTTGGTCGACTGCCGGCATCGCTTGCTGTGGTGGTTGTCTCTGTCCCTGATAGTGGTTTGATGAACCTCTGAATGAGTAGATCGCCTGGCAGGATTTCAAAATTGAAAACCAAATATATATGTTTTCCCAAACTTTTAATTCTGTCTTCCTTGTGATGTTTTTGAGGATTTTTGGGCTTCTATTTATAGTATGTTTCTCTTTCCAAAAATGCCAAGCTACTGCAGATTTGTCTTCTTGTTGAGTTTAATATTTCTGTGGTGTTCTTTTGCCCTTGTTTTTATATTTCTTTTTGTTTGGCCGATGTAGATTTTTTCACAGTCATTACAGCTGAACTGATATATTCCTGGTTTGTTTTCTTGTGGGATATCATCTTTTAATTTAGAATTTAAGATGTTTTTAATAGAGTAATTGTTTTTAGGGGCTAGAATGATGTTATGTCGTTTGAAGATCCTCTGGAATTTGTAGAAAGTTGTAGGGTGGTATGTAAACTTCTTGTAGATCTTGTTTTCTTTCTGGTTTTGAGTGAGTGTGCTGACTTCTTTAATTCTCTTTCTATTTTTGGCCTTATTAACTTTTTTGTACACCAGTTGTGCCGGAAATCCATTCTCTGTAGCTATGTCCAATATTTTAGTAAGTTCACATTAGTATTCTGTTTTGCCCATTGGTACATTTACCAATCTGTGTGTAAGGCTGTTGAGTAAAGCATGCTGATGGGGAATGGGATTGTAACTCTTTTGTTTTATATAGCTGTTGGTGTGGGTAGGTTTTCTGTAGATGCCAAATGTAAGGTGATTATTAGTATATCAGAGGTTCATCAAACCACCACCAGGGACAGAGACAACCACCACAGCAAGTGATACCGGCAGTCGACCAAAGGAATTGACAATGGAAGCACATGGCTTCTGCAACATGTTTTCCGAAATAAAAAAGTAAGTGATGTAGTGTTACAAAATCGACTCAACTAAATTTCAATTATTTGGAGAATGTTGGATTTTATAACCTTGCTACACTGAGCCAGATATAACATCATGCTAGGAGTTCAGGGGGGGAATGGTTAGCTGATAATAACAGCTGCTGGATGGGTTTCTACCTCTATTATGTGTGAGGATCAAGTGAGTAACATGTTAACTTCACAGTGGAGCACTTCTGCTTTTACCAAGTAACTTTATCATGTAGACTTCTTTCATTATAATAAAATGAAATTATAGTTTTGAGATTAATCTTTTAATTATTCAACTAATTTCATCCTTCCCTTCCTGGCTTGATAAAATTATTAGGGAAAACTCTAGCATTATGTGTTGAATCCGTTTATTACTTATGCTTCTAGCATCACAACTGTCTGTTTTCAAAAGTTGAACCCTTAAATTCATTTTTGTTAGCTTCACCTCTGGGTTTCGAGTATGGTTGGTGGGGTGCAGTGTAGCCACCTTCTCCAACTATATTCTGAGAATGCCACAATGGATAAAACTGAGTTTCACACAGTCATCAAATTCTTTGTAAAAGGTTTGAAACTGAATGAAATTCATGCAAAGTTCATTACAATGTATGGTGGAGCTTAATGTTTGACAGTGAAAAACATGGGCACACTGCCTAGAAGACGATCCAAGCACAGGACTACAAAACGTGCTACAACCCCAGAAATTGATATAAAAAGAATAAATAAAAATATTTTAAAAAGTAATAAATGTTAAAAAAGACTGATATGGTGCTGGTCAGAAGTCAGCGAATCAAGATCATGAAATTGCCGAGGTTATACACATATCAAAAAAGCATGACTAGATTTGGGCATGATGGGTAATGTGTTTGTCATACCAGATCAAAAGAAATGTGCATAAGAAACTCTTCTGAACAATATTTAGAGAGATGAACAGGAGCAAAACTGAGTTAATCCGCAGATTCTTTGCGATGGATGAAAGCTAGATGCATAATCATACATCAGAACCTAAACAGTAGCAAAACAATGGAGACAAACAAATTGTTTGGTGCCACAGAAGTCGGTGAGTTCTGTCAGCAGGAAAAGTCATGGCATCAGTGTTTTTGGATGCTAAGGGCATTTTGCCGATACATTACAGAGTAAAACAATAATCACTCTGCTCTAGTTAGCCTAAATGCCAGGATTAAACAAAAAAAGCCCTGGTTCGTAGAGGAGAAAAGGCAACTTTCACCAATGTAATGCACCTGTCCACAATAGTGTTCTGGCAACTTTAAAAACTAAGGATTTGCGGTATGAGCTTTATTGTTGAAATAACTGCCTTGTATGCCAGATCTGACTTCCTCTTTCATCTCTTCCCTAAGCTCAAGGATTTCCTCTTAGGACAGTATTTTTCTTTGAACCAAGAGGCAATTGTGACTAAATGGCTATTTTGCAACAATTGCCTATTTTTCAGAGCTTCCAGAAACCCTCTACAGGAATGGGATACTGATACTAGAGCTTCAATGGAATAAGGGAAATTCATTAGCTCTTGAAGGAAAATTATCTTTTCATTGTTAGGCAGAAACCTTTTTCAACAGTCTTCATACAATAATTTTGTAATAACTTTAATGTCTTGCTGCAACAAATTATAGGTGTGACTTTCAAAAATTTTATCAAGTATAATTCCTGTACCTATCATATGCAGAATTGAGTTGATTAAGACGAGCTTGCAATAATGGAGCCTCACGGTGGCCGCTGCTTATATATTGTTGCGCTTGTCTGCCCAATCTTCTTTGTGTCTCTCCAAGCGATGTTACCTGAAGCTCTGCTAGACTATGCTTCTGCAGAAGGTCTTCTACTGCAAGCAAATGTGGTCCTACATCCTCTGACTGGAAATTGCCCTATCAACAAAATTTTATTAAGAGTATGAGAGCAAAATATTGAATATTTACACATATCACACAAATAATTATTGTGTTAAAGAAAACTGAATCTGTATGCAGATGGTATTTCTTTATATTCTTTGGTCAGAGTCTTTTGAGACAGTGAGAGGGAGGCACACATGTAACTGACCTAGGCATAAGCAAAACCTATTCTTGCACCTTTTCTCTTTGTACGTCTCAAAATACTTTGGCGAAAAGATATCGTGCAACAAATGTTTATGTTTCAAACATGCCAACTTCCTGAAATTGAAACTATAAAACTATTCTCATCCACCAAAACATAAACATTTTTAGATAAAAGCAATATAGAATGCATGCAATTTTCAATGTAATAATTTACAAACATTACATTAAATTAACTGGAAATTCTGTATTATAAGAATCCCTGGAAACATGATATTACAAACTGCATTTCTTCCTGGCACAATAACAAACAATTGTTAAAGCAATAAACAGTGCTTTCCAGGCTACAAAGATTTCTAGCACATGCTGTAAAGTCTTGATTAACCATCACTTGGTTATTCATTCGACTCATTAAGCACCATCACCTTAATTTGTTTACTTGTATATTTGTTTGCTTGTTTTTGCTTAGTGTTCTGGAATGAAGATTCCCTGTATGATGCAAAAAATTAACATATGATAAGCAAAAACTGAAGTTAGAAACAGTGAAGAATTGTGATATTCATCTATCGTTTGGTACCACTACACTTATTTCTAGAAAAATATCAACATTTAGGACATGTTGCATCATCAGCTGTTGTCCATTTGACTGAGTGCCTCTTGATGGATTATTTGCTGTAGTTTTGCCATCTACTGGAGGCAAAACAAATTTATTTACTGAATCAATGCAGTACTTGAAAATTCATTAAATGATCTTTATTCTTCAAAATGAATAATTTTTCATGAACCAGCTTCTAAATTTCACTCTGGGAATTGAAAATGATGGTTAACTTCCTTTCCTTAACTTAACTTAAAGATAATAAAAAAAATATAAATTGAAGTTTGGTATTTAGAGAAGATCAACTCATGCTGGATTTTACATAAAATACAACAATTTTAAACCTCTTGACATAACTTTGCTATTTTTAATACTTTAATTTTTAGATTGTTTAAGTTGCCTCTTAATAATGCTGAATTTAATGAAGAATACAAAAAAGAAATTATAAACCCTCTTAAATCAATGATTTTAATATTCATTTCATAGAAAAAAAGATGAAGAAATTTATATATCAGAAAGCTGTTATAGGTACACATTTCTACTATAAGAAACTCAAAATATGATTATAAATTTTATAAAATTTACTTATCCTTGGGAAAATAAAAAGTCACAAATATTTTTACGGAATATGGTATAATGTTTCTTCCTTAAAATAGTTAAGGCATTCAAAATTGCTTGACATTTCTAAAAAACATAAAATAAATAAATTTCAAAAAATAAAACCTCTGACATTTATCAATTAAACTGTTTAGAGTATAACTGGGTGCATATTGGTAAGACCAAACATCTTTTGAAAATCAGAGTAAAGAAGCACTTCAGAAACATCAAGTACAACAAATTGAAAAATCAGCTGTTGCAGGTCATTTTATTCCAAAATAAACTCAAAAATTAAAATATTTGGATGCAGCTATTGATTTTTTGATTTGTAAAAAATTCTTCAAACCATTTAGGTTAGTTTCTGTTATTTGCTGACTCACGTGTAATTCTGTGATGGTAGTCATGACCGTATCTATTTCTCGTAGCATTGCCATCAGCCCACACAGCAACGTAAGGTTAGTTTTGTGTTTGTCCAATAACTCTAGTAGTTCCTGCCACCTTGCCAAAACTTCACTCTCCCGTCGTGTTACTCGCTCCTTCCCATGATAGTTTTCTCGCACTAGTTCCTCCGACATGTTTGTCAGATCATGGAATCTTTCTTCCTGCAGCAAAATCAGACCATAATTATTGCATCAAAAGATTAAGATAGCAACAAAAGAGAACAAGAGCATCAGAATTTCTACAAGATTACTTACCCTAGCCAGAATATCGGCACTTATTGCTTCATGCTTCTTCACAGTAGCATCCACCTGAGCTAAATTGCTGCCATATCTAGGATCTGATAGTACCTGTATCATCTCCTTCAGGTAACCTTCTCGTAGAACACTCTGCAACAATTAGCATTTGTAATATTAGCAATTTGCATTTGTCAACTTTAGTAACCATTACCTCCCTTTAGACTGGACATGTTCACCCTTTTTTGTATTTAAAAAAAAAATGTGATAGCCAACATATTTATAAAAATACCATGTTTATCATATATTAGATCACGTTTCACTTAAAACTTTAAATTTGTTTTAGCCTTTAAAATGTTTTGCCAAATATTTTAAATTTTTTTAAATGTTCGTTGGTTGGTATCTAATGTTAAAGGCTTGATAACGAAATCGTTCATTTTCTTGCACTCCAATATTTAACTGGGAGGTTGTAATCTTCTGTAAAAGTCGGACAATGTAGAAGATGATCATGATCCATTTCTTCATTTAAGTTACAGAAAAGACACATAGGGGTCTGAGTTACTGGCGAGTTGATATTTCTTCCTCTTCTTACACCAATTCCCTCTTTAAACCTTTCTATCCAGCCTCTCTTGACCGAACTCTTGTTTTCTTCAGCCCCAGTGGTATTAGAGAATTCGAGGCCTAGGGGATCATTTCAACTTCTTTCCTATAAATTCTTCTACTTGGGTGACGTAACTGCCAGATACATGGTGCCCACTACTTAACGGTTACAATTTGTTTAATACACTCCAAATGGCTGATTTTTTGGCCAAAAAAGGGAAGTAAAATTATCACTAAATTATCACTACCTATTTTAATGTCTTTTTGCTCTATGAAAAGAATAATTTTTAAATGTTGAGTTTAAATAACTATACTATACTGATAATACTGAACACAACAATACAGTTCTGCAAATGTATATAAAATTGTTGCAAGTAGTCAAGATAGTTATTCAGGATATAACCTTACGGAATTAATGGCATTAGACATTACATAAGTATTTCCTGCAATTGCAACTTAAAATTGAATTACTGACTGTCATCTTTATACAAACATTTGAGGACACATTATATATACAAGAAAATGTTGGTGTAGTAAATTTCTGTTGCAGCAGGTAAAATGATTATTTAATTAATTGATAACTAACCAAGAAAAGCTTCAACGTTTTTCATTTGGTACAAGTTCCAAAGAATGCATAAAAAGAATATGGGAGCTATAAGTTCCAATTAACACCATGCTAGTAACACTTCATAGTTATAACACACTTTTTTATATTTTATTTGCTTCTTTACCACTACTGTTAGGAAGTATATATATTTATCATAACTTAAATGATTTCCTCTGGTTTATCCAACTATAGAACTTTTACTTTATTTTTAAATGTTACTATTAATGAAATCTGCAGGAAAATTTACTAAAAAGCACATCTAATTCAGCAAAGTACAGATAAAATTAAGAAGATCTGAATTCAAAAAGTGTTAGCTTTTATTAACACTATAATGCTGATTACTTGATTTACTTATAAAAGTTATGATAAAGTATTATTTATTAATGGTGCCCCCTCCTCCACATCTGCCTACATTCAAGAGGTCCAAGTCTGAATCTCAGTTAAACAAGTTATCTGAAAAGGAATTCTTAACCAGGGTTTTCCCTTATCCTCAGTAAACAAAATATTGGGGGACATTAAGCCTACAGACGGCAACACTTCGGAGTACTCATTAATTCACTGTTTGATATTAAGAACCTGGTTAAAGAATATAAAATATACAAAAGAGTCCTTTATGCTGGCACAATGAATTAAAACATGATGCTCTATTATTTTCAGCCACTGATAGGCCTAGGTTTAACCCCAAACAAGAGTGCTAACTCCTATGTGTGGGACCAGTGCTAGAAAATGAGGAGCTATGATTGGTAGTAATCTCAAGGTTATAAAACTAGACATCCCTACTGGAGGAAGCATGGATAACATCAGCTCACCATATCAGCTATATGATCCATATTATGGAATCCCATATTATTTGATTACTACATTACAACATATAATATTGAATAATTCATGCTCAAACTGTGTGAGTAAATGCCGAGTTTTGTGGAAAATTTAATAGATGGCATAACAGGTTGGAAATTGCCATAACACCCCAAAAACACAGTTTCTGAAATGAAAGAAATAGAGTGTATCAAAAGGTAAAAGCTGTATTGTTTTTTCATGCCAACAAAGTGTATGGTGCAACACAAGAGATATTTTTGTACGCACTTTGATACAAGATAAGCTCCTTATAAACAAGCAGCTTACCAACTTTTCTAACAAATTGACCTGGTGTTTTGTTGGAGAAAAAATTACTGTACTCTTGAAAACATTGAGGATTTTGCATGGTCTTGTCTCAAATGGTCATGGCAAATCAAAAAGGAGGACTTCTGCTGGTTTGAGAACCTCTTTATCAGTGCAGTTAAAAAAATGTTGCATTCAGATGTACAAATGTTTTCAAATAAAACATACTGCTTACATAAGGAGCGAAGATTGCAATATGCATTGAACATAGTGGAAAAAGGGGTCACATTTCATAATATGTGATTCAGAGATGAGGCCTACTTTCATCTCAACAGAGTTGTGAACTGAACAATCGTTCCAATTCTGGGTAAGAGAACATACTCATACATTTCTTGTAATAGAGTTATGGTGCAAAAGTTAATGTTTGGGCAGCAATTTCAAGCTGCAGGTTCACGCCCATATTTATTCTATATAACCATGAACAAAGATGGATACAAATCCATGCTGGAAAACAGTTTTATCCATGGACTCTTGGCAGATGTCCCTGTGCAAATGCAGTTTATGCATCATTATGCCTGTCCACAAATGGAAGGATTATTCTCAATTTCCTGCACAACACATTTGATTTTCGAGTCATGTTATATAGTTTTCCTCATAGAGAAGGTTGCCTCAGATCTTACAAATGAATCCATGTATTTATTTTTGTGCAGATTCATAAAAAAGAAAGTGTTCCAAAGGAGCCCAGAGAACAAATCATATCAACGTCCATGTTTTGGAGTTGAGTTAAGCACTATCTGATGATTTGATGACATACACAAGGATTAAGGGTTCATTTGCAAGAGTTATGAGGCAAGACAGCAGTCATATTGAGCCTGTTATTCACCGAGGAAATTTTCCAGATGAGTAATTCTGCACCATTTTTGTACTACTTTAATACCAATGAATTTGGGTTATGTGCAAAACAAATAGTATAAAAGTTCATGAACATAAAACTGGCAGTCAGGGGCTATTGTGGCATAGATCATTATTATACCCCTGCAGCTGAATCTTTGCACTTGGCAGCTCAGGCAGCTTCAGGCAATGTTGATTATATTGTGGTTTCGATGTTGCCAGAGTGTAAACAACAACAGCTGATTATGAACCTTTGTATCGTGTCTAAAGCCACATATAAACAGTAACTAGTACCAAATACTGATTAATAATAACTAATTCATTATTATTGTTATTATTATATTATTGTTTTAATTGAAAATAACACATGCATAATAAATTGCAATGTACATAGAACAAAATACACACTTTCGACAATATAGAACAAATTAATATATGCTCATAACAATGAGAGAACTAAAACAGATATAAGCATGGTATAACAAAAAGCTTTTCATTTGTTGGGTAAAATTATAGAGGCTCAATTCCATCTAAATCTCATCATTCTCGGAAGCACAATCATCACCACCATCATTTGTCATCCTAGGTTGTGGGTTTAAATCTGGCGGAGGATGATGGATTTTTTTCGAGTGTAAAAATCTTTAGCTTGGTTTCCTTCGGAAGGGAAGTAAAGCCATTAGTACTATGTCGCAGATTTAAGGCATGTAAAAGAACCTCAAGCTGATAAAGAAGCCTCTGAGCAAAATTAAGTATTGTTTCACACTCTGTATAGAATGGGATGCTGAGAACCACAGTAGTTAAAGAGCATCCAAAAATAAAACTCCATTTCTATTTTACCACCATCATTTTTCATTCCCTTGTTAATTACAGTTCACATGCTTAGTCCAAGACCGTTGCAGTTTAATGCACGGTTTTATCAGCAGGCATATAGGAATGCCCATTAACCTACATGTGCTCCTCCTGGTCAAAGAATTCAGGTGCCTTCTTAATAATTTCAATGCCAGGCTATTAAGTGGCACACTTTTATGCAAAATATTTTCACTTTGCGAACCATCATTTGGTGATGGTTCAGTTATTTAGTAAACTCCAAAATATAAAATGAAAAAATACAGAAAACATAAAAGTCCAGTGTATGAACCCTAAGTGTATTCTCTTAAGCTATGTGCAAGTAAAAGAGAAAAAGATGAAACAAATCTAATAAGTATATTCTGGAATTGGTATTCCATGCAAAAGCTTAACAAGTGTCTTTTGCAAATTATTACAGCAGTGATTACCTTGCGTTCAAATTTATAGTTAAGCTGTTCAAGTCTCTCTTGACGCAGCAGTTCCTGTCTGAGAGCAACTTCACGTCGATGCTCTGCATGCTCCAAACCTTCCCAAGCACGTTCCAGGTCATGTATCAGCTGCCCATCTTGAGGTGCAAATGCTGGCTGGTTCAAGGACTTCAACTGAGTGTTGATATGAAAATAAAGGGCTTCTATTTCACTGCGCTCCTTATATCTGCAACATCATTCATGTTATATGCAACTGATGCAAATAAAATAACACAGTTTGATCTAAGTATTTACATTTAGAAAGATGTTAGCCATGTACTTATTTTTAAGACAATGCTACTAAATTTTGCATTAATATCAGTCTCCTGTTATTCTACTGCTGAACTGAATATTAACTAAGATCTGATGACTTATTTTATACTTTTTGGTGTCCATTCAAAAATGTATTTTATTTACATTTCTGTAATAGGTCTTTGTATAATAGGCCCTTATAAATTTGTAAGGAGGGCATAATAGGTATCTGACTTCTTCACTATATTCCAACAAGTGTGCATTCAATCTAAAACAGTATTTTTAGAAGAAAACTCCAAAAGAAAAGGGGAGGAGGGAGGGATGCAAAATTTCATACATCAGGTAACTTTTATTGATGCAAAAAGATTTACAAGGAATCCCCCTAACTCCAAATCTCAAATAATTTTGAACGGAAAATGCTTTATTTTTTAGAAATATCCCTTAGAAATTTCATTAAAATATAAAATTTATTTATTTATTTTTTTTTAACAGTGAATGACACTACTGAAAAACCTTATCAGTAAAAAAATAACTCACCACAGGAAATAATCATTATATCGCTAACTTTTTCGAGGTATTAACAATTTCTTAAATACTTGCTGTTCTGTATTTAAATCTTGAGGTCTGCTTTGGTGCATCATCAATGAAAATTTAAAAATGGATGACTGTTCCTTTGCACAAGTTCATACTAAAGTACATGTACTGTGCACCTTTTCTTGTGCATTCAGTTCCCTAGTCATCATTCGGTAGGTTTTGCACAATTTCAGAAGCAAAGCAGAGCAACAACACTGACACATGAAGTAAGCTATACACCCTAATGTCTAGTGCTTCAATGCTTAGGTTTCATTCTGTCTGTTCATACACATGCATGTGTGCTGTGCTTCATTTAATAATTCAGCCAGTTCATGATTAATTAGATAACCTATTCACATAATGACCGAGGGCCTCAAAGTACAAAACTTTCTTTGGTTGACAGCACTGTAGAAAGGCAAGCGAGCAATTGAGCTCTTCCCCCCCAACCCTTGTTTCCCTGTAAAACTAGTGCTCAAGAAAAGGTGCACAATACAATCTCTTCTCCTTCAACAAACAAAAAATCAACTACACTGTTGGTTCCAATGTACATTCATTATCTTCTCTGATTACATTACTAAGCAGATTGTTATTGTGTGGTTGTAAAGATTGAAAATGAACTTTTTATATGAATAATATGGATTGGGAACTGGCAATATGTAAATAGCTGCATGATTGTTAAACATAATTATGCACATGAAATGCAATACATTCCAACTTTAACCTGCAGTATTCAATATTTAAAATATAATAACTATTAAAACCAGGCACATTGGTCTGAAACCAAATTACTAACTTGGGAGGTTTCTCAACTGTCCGATACTGTTTGAATCGCAGCAGCTCCTTCTGGATTCCTTCCAAGGAATTGGGAAAATTTCTGTCTTCCAGTTCTATCACCTTCAACCTGATCCATTCCAACAGGTCACTGGTCAAGCGTTCATAATGCATTTTCATTTTATCTGCATCCATCATTTGACCTACAATCTGAAAGCATCAGTAATAGAATGTTAGACTTCTATTAAATATTTTCTTGTATTTGAAGCAACTATCATTAAAACGAACAACTTACATTTGCTATGCGCCGCCCACTCTTCATCTCATTCTTCATTCTTGCAAATGTGTGGTAATATGATGCTACATATGTGATGATAGACTTCTCATCTGGACGGGCTTGGTCGACATCTGTGCAGTATAAATGCAAAGAAAATATTTTAATAGGCTTCATATCACACAAATACAACAGAAAATACAATGAGATTTCACAGCTGATTGTTTCCCCTGTTCCATATTGTTTTAATACCGTGGCTGTGTATATATTGGGCAATGAATAAATGCTTTAAAACAGAGGCTGGCATATTTTACCAATATTGTATAATCAATAACACCAGATAAGTACATTTTATAGGCACATAGATATAATACTTTTTGTAAAAGTTCCCTAAATTAATATACTAATTATTTAAGTACTTTTTAATTAAATTTACAAGGAAAACCAAGTCTGCATTCATTGTTAGTATGGTTTTATGTGATGTAGTTCAAAAGAATCATGGTTTGGGAATTTGTTTATTAAAATTAATTCTATTTTTTCGCAAAATGAGTGTAGACAAAAGAAATATTCCACAGACAGCAAGAGAAATAGTTACAGCTTTGTTATCTTGCCAGAATATGAAAAGCATAATTTATTTAGAATGGAATAACATAATCAATCTGAGTAGTGTAAATGAAGACTTATTATTAACTTAAATTTATGAAAAGTCAAAGTATGGATAGAATGACAATATTGAGAAGTATATTTTGAAATGTAATTGAGCTATTTAATCCTGACAAACTTTTGAAAGTTCTTTACTATATGACCATCCAATATGTCTTGCTTTTTAATGTGTTCTAATATAATTTTAATGTCTTTTCAATATCTTACTCTCGTTCTGTGCATACTGATTCATTACCTTTTTTTTTTTTTTTTTTTTTTTTTGTAGCTTAACGTCCTTTAACCTGGTTTGGTCATATCGGACGATGAATGCAATTGATGATATGATGCTCAAATGATCTCGGGGTCCATGGAGCTTAAAGTTACTCGACATTTATCTTCTCAGGATAAGGGAAAACCCCGAAAAAAACCTTACCCGGGTAACTCACTCTAAGCGAGATTCAAACTCACGACCTTTTGAACGTGAGGCAGACATGCTACCACCACGCTACCCAGGCGGGCTTACCATTTTCTTATGGAATTTGTGGTGAGTATTTTTATATGCTTCTTCTCCTTTATTTTTTTTTTGTTTTTTGGTAGTGTTTAATGCCCGCTTTTACTACTTATGGCTCCACAGGCGATTCTTTTCCTTTAGTTTTCTCTTAAGACTAAAAACACTAACTGATAATACACCTAAATTTCAAATTCTACAACAACTGTTGCTATTATTTTATTTCTACGTCTTAAATTTCCCAATTCTATTCAACTTCTCTACTTGAGAAACAATCAACCAACAAAATACCAAACTATTACTTCTATTGATTACCATCCTTCATTCAGTCACTAGGGTTCCGTTCCATAGTCACATGCTACTTTAAAAGTATGTTTTCCAAACATTTTATGATTATAACTGTGTGGCAATGTATAGTAAATTGTCAACACTTTGTTCTCAAATGAGGCATGTGTGGTTCAACATAACATTGTAAGTATTACTGCAATGTAACAATAAAATAACTCGCCTTCAGCATCCAACAGTCTTGGTATCCCCAACTCGTTATTGGCAACATCAAAAGCATTATTTAGGTTCTCAATATGGCGGGCTGGTTGCAAGGCACTGAAGTTTATGAGATCAGGACGGTGGGCATGAATCAGTGCATTGAATCCTAGCCCGCTTCTCCATGACCCTGAAGAATAACAAACAAAACATTTGATATTACTAATATACCTCTTAATAAAGACTATAGCTTAAAGATATAATAAAGTGGCATAGAACTACATGCTGCTATTTCTAAGGTGTAAAAACAATTCAAAATCATGTAGGAATATTAATTGTTCCAAAGTTAGTGAAAAATGCAAATACTGGGCTCATTTTGTTGCAATTAACAAAGAATTTGTACTGCATATACAGCTTTTCTTGGGCGATATTTTATGAGGAAATGAAGGCCGGGGGAAGCTGACACACCGAAATACAGTGCACATGCATATATGTGAATTCTGGGATACATTCAGAAAGAAACCTTAGCACTCAAGTGACTAGATGGCAGCATGTATAGAATACTTTCTGTCTCAATGTTACCGCTATGCTCTGCTTCTGAAATTGCACAAAACCTACCGAATGAAGACTAGTGAGCCAAGTGTCCAGAAAAGGTATGTGCATTCTAGTTTTCAATTATACAGAATTCTGCTCTGCCATTTTGCATAATCTCAATTTAAACAATTCCATGCAGAAGAAATACTGAGTCAAAGTCCCTATTGATTTGAAGTATTATGTTATGAGAACTTCACTCAGTAAACAAAAGACATACAATGTACAGAAAGCCTTGCATATAAACCCTATTATTGTTGATTATTGTTAGTCCTTATTATTACCATCATCATCATCATCATCATCACCAAATAATTCATCTTATATATGTCTTCCATAAATTGTATAAATAAACTGTAGTATTCTTACTATTGTTTAGGAATAAAATTACATAACCAATTTCAAATAACTTTATTAAATAATTGAGCAAACTCAATAAAAGTCACATTTGCTTGTCACATTATAAATTGAACTTAAAAAGCTTTATTATGTTTGCTTACGTCCTCAGGAAAGGATATTAGTACTATATTATTTCTGCATTTCAGCCCAGAATTTCAGAAGCAAGAAGCAGATTCCTAGTGCCGGATATGTGGATTTTATCTCCAAATATTCATACTTCTTATATAGTGATTGTTTTTTGCATTAATCTTGCCGTCTTGGTAGAACAGGAATGCGCATTACAGAGACTAACTATATTCTCAACTTTCTTTCAGTCAATTTATGCATCTATATCATCATCATCATCATCATCGACACTGTCGTAATGATCATCATTGTTGTTGTCGGTATCAGTTAAGTTATATCAATTTGTTAATAATCATAACTATTATGGAGCATATATTGTCTGTTCAATTATCAAACTTCTGTGAACACCCAAAATGTATACTCACATGCTGCTACCGGTTGCTTCTAGGCATTCTTGTATGGAAGAAGTGAACAGGACAACATTATTAGAGGAAAGTATAGGCAAAGCTTTAGTATATTTTACAATAATTCCTGCAACTGCTTATTTTTAAATAATTTGCTAACTAACACTGTATTTTCATCATCTACTTAACATTTCTGCAAGAGGAGAGGTAGAAAGATTTGAGTTACTGTAATATTTCAGTGCAAGGAATATGCATTGTCTTATTATGGAAAAGGTCCAAACAGGAAAAGAAGTGCTTATGTATAATATTAATGCTCAGCTTACATTTTTGCCATTCAATTCTCTATTTCAGTCTTAAAGAGT
The DNA here is from genome assembly GCA_030762935.1 of Hymenopus coronatus. Taxonomy (NCBI): domain Eukaryota; kingdom Metazoa; phylum Arthropoda; class Insecta; order Mantodea; family Hymenopodidae; genus Hymenopus; species Hymenopus coronatus. The sequence continues at coordinate 24,293,680 of CM060880.1, read as the reverse complement.
GCAAAGAAATGACACCCAAATCCAGCATGTCACTCAGTTAATCTTTAATAACATATAAATAAACAAATATTTAAAGCATATTTTTCTCAGTTTAACAACCTTTAACCAAATAGATCATATAAGATAAATTAATTGGGTAAAATGGTGCTCAAATTACCTCAGGATACATAGAGCTTAAGAGTTATCTGACATGTACCTTTAAAACCCTATCTGGATAACTCATCCTTAGTGATTCTTTTTGAATGTGAGGCACACATGCTATCCTGCACCACAGAAGCAAACACCATCTTCTGTTTGAAAGTCATAAGAGTACTATACAATCTTAATGCTAACATCCAATACAATTTATATTATAACCCTTGTTATAGTTAATTATTGATAGTTAAATATGCTAATATTACACAAGATTTGAAAGCAGAAAAAACTTTTAAATAATACTATCTCTGAATTTGTTAAATGAAGGTTACAACAATTATCACACACCTGTAAAGTCTTGAATGTTGACTCCAGGATAGCCACTAGTTTTACGCTGACACCATAGCAGCAATGCATCTTTGGCAGATTTCTTTTCACTGCTTTCATTTTCCTCATCCTGTGAACATTAATTTGGTTTCTCTTTTATTGCACAAGGCCATGAAGATCAACTTCCAGAGACTTGACGTAAACATTAGAGTATATGTATAATTGTTACTCTAGAAACTCATAAACAAGCACCCTATAATAAAAATATTAGCAGCACTCAAAGATCAGGATCACTCACCACATCAATTTCTATCTCCTGAATCTGGAATCTAAGGATTATGGTCCAAATCAGACCCAATATTAATCGAGGGTTTCCATCCACAATATCCTCTGCTCCAATACTCTCCAATCGTACCTATAACAAACATTCTCAATTTGAGGACTATTTAAACTTAAAGTATAATATAAAATTAATACATAAAAGAGAAGCAACAGTGGCTAATTTCTAACCCCTCCTTGAATGTAAACATGTATTAGCAGGGGTAGGCGTAGCACTCCACATAAATAACTAGTGTTCAAGTTAATGAACAATAATGAGCTAAATTAGCACTCATCATAGTAAACATAAAAAGAAACATATTAACTGAAATTACACAAAATTAATCTTGTCACACAAATTATTTAATAATTAGCACATAAGTTTAAATGTGAAAAGCAAAATAGAGTAATAAACAAATAGTAATAAAATTAATTTTACCTATATAAAAACAATTTTAATACACAATTTCTTTTATAATTATATTAATTTTGTTTTACAATTTAATGAATGGCAAGCAGCAGCAAATCTGTATTTTTAACATCATAACCATGTACCAAGATTAGGTTTATGGTAGAAGCTTCAATAGTTACATTTTTAGGTTCATACTTAACTTAACACTAATAGATTAATAAAAGACTTAAAAAAGCATTATGCAGCAAGGTATATATTTTGTAATAATGAAATAAGTGTATTTAAGTTTGTTTTTGCCTCCCTAATTTTAGGACCGTTAATTTTACAAAATGCAATTCATGTAATTTTTGTTTATAAATACCCATCTAAACAAATACGACAACAGTGGATTAAAATAAATATTTGGTGAAGAACAATATGGAGAGAGTGATCAGAGTGCACAACATCCTATTGGCTCTGACAGGCTGTTCAAACTTGGGTGTGCATCAAAAGAGCAGCGCGTTACTCATGACTCACAGATCTGCCTGCAATATGCAATACAGCCGGGAATTCAGGGTAGGCTATCCTTATGACTGAATCAATTGTTAGAATGAACTAGCAGAAAGAGCAAGCACTGCACTATGACTTTTTCCCGGTGATGTATTCTCCCTCCAGCCAGCTTCTAGGTTTATGGTTGAGTACGTGTAACTACTCTAACTCAGACGAGTAACAGTGGAATAGGCTGGGTTACATAAATGATGCCTTTGAATTTACAGTGTGTCTTCAATGACAGTGGTCACAATACTTCTAATCAACTGTTTGAAACTGAAAACAGTGCAAAGGATGCAGGCCTACTGCTGTTAGTACCAAACATTAATCAAACTATAATAACACCAGATAGGTTATATATTTTTTTTTCTTATTATTAGAAATGGTCGATTCATACATACAGACTTTATCATCAATAATACTAGGTTGTTCTGTATAGGATTCGTGTAGTGTTGGTTTGATTATTGTCCTTGGAGCAGTGGTAGAAAAATGAACATGATAACGTTATCTATTATCATTTAATCAAGTAAGAGGAAAGTTTAAGATCAATTACCGTAGATACGCATATTTTATTTTAACGATTTACACATTGGTTAGTGTTTTGATCATGGAAGTAACTTAACATCTGCAACCTATTCGGACCATGCTACTAGTTGCATCATGGTACTTTTGTACCGTCGGCAGTGGTGGCTGCTATATTAAGGCACAAGAGCACGTGAACATCTTAATATTAGACAGCATGTAATTTATTGGTTAGTTTTGCTTAGATGCTGTTAAAGGCAGTGTATCTGCGGTAATTTAAATATTAGGCGCTTAAATCGACCGTACTACTCCCTCCTTTTCCCCCCGCACCTTAACGCCTTCAGGCGTGACACAATTGGCCATCAGGGGAGAGAAAATGACAGAGGGAACACAAACAACACAGAAACACGTCAGTAACACCCATGCCCAAGGCGGGACTCGAACGCGCAATCCCCTGCGCCACGAAGCACCAAAGCTAAATAAACACTTAAGCAAACCCCGCCATGGGGACCGAGGTGCTATGTGGCATCAATGTCGGTAGCACATCGTCACTTGTGCACTTTTAAGTAACTTTTGCGCATGACGTACTTGCCTTATGGGCCAAATACACTCGCAGCGTGCACACTTAAACGTGTCCTCGATGAGAAGGTTCTTTTCCCTCGCTTTATTAATTCAAGTATTCTAGGTGGCTTCAAAATAAATAATTCCTGTAAGATTTCGACACCGATATCTGGCTGGAATACAATACCCCTACTTACTATACCTAGTAAATAAATTTAAAAAAAATTAAGATAAGATACCCAGCTTTTGAGTTTGCATGTAACTTGTTCTTAAATGAGTTTGCACTGAATCCTCAAGAAAAGAAGAAATATTGTGCATTTTTACTTTCTCTATACGTACAATATCATAATGTGTAGAGAAGGTATTGTATTCCACCCAAAATTCAATACCGAGATTTCACCGGAAATACGTGCTTTGAGACCTCCTGAATCCAAAAAAATGCATTTTAGAAAAATGTGTGTGTGGAGGGGGGACAGCATAGCTCAAGAACGTAAAGTCCAAACTTCATATTTAAGTTCAGTATCTTTCAAAGATGCGACATGAAGACTTTCAAGAAAATCCCCCACCCTCAACTACCTTTCACATGGAAAAAAATTTGAAAATGGTTATTTTCTCACATGGCTCTAACGTTTTTGATTAAAATCTCTTACATTTAAGATATTTACATAGCAAGTAAAAATGCATCTCTTGAATTTTCTAGGAATAACCTCCTAAAACCTCTATATTCTGGATTAACTTTTCTGAATTTTGCATACATGGTAAACCGTAAGAGATAGACTAAACATGTAGATCTCCTTAAAACACGCAATAGATGTCATATACATTTTTAGTGGGGTTGACTGTTTCCAAGATATTTCTTGTTACGGTTTCAGATTTAAAATACTTATAAATATTTCTGGTCATGCAAAGAAACGGATTTAAACCCCATAGCAACTACATTTGAAACCATTTAACTGTGATTTAGCCTAGCGTATTCCCTTACTTCCCTTCTACTACGTAATAAGACCGTTTCTGCTAATGTTGATCTCGATTAGAACGAAGTAGTTAGAAGAATAAGCTTATTAACAATAATTTGTTACAGAGATATAGAGAGTCATGTGAATGGACCACATGAGATTTCTGTAACTGCACACTTTGAATGCATACTACACAAATCTAAACATGTATAGGTAAATAAAGAGCTATTCTCTATCTCGTAGTTTCTCCTAAATGCCATATGAGAAAGTTATTAGTCGCCCTCCGTGGTGTACTGGTTACCATGCTAGCTTCATATACCCAAGGTCGCGGGTTCAAACCCGGCGGAGGACGATGGATTTTTTCGGGTGTAAAAATCTTTAGCATGGCTTCCTTGGGAAGGGAAGTAAAGCCGTTGGTCCCGTGTCGTAGATTTACGGCACGTAAAAGAACCTCAAGCCTGATAAGAGAGGCCTCTGAGCAAAATTAAGCGGTCTTTCACGCCCAGTATAGAATGGGACGCTGAGAACCGCAGCAGTTAAAGAGCGTCCATAAATAACACGCCATTTTTTTGAGAAAGTTATTACTTCCTCGGCAACGCCTCATGCATGGCTCAAGTCTCACAGTTTTACGCTGTACATTCCGGGTCGCTAAAATACTCTTTCATCACTCCAATGTAACTTCGGACAGGCGGAAAGTCGCTCAACACGCTTTGAAAAACAACGTCTTGAAATTAGTTGCTGAAATGTTCATCTTTGTGAGGAGGATGGCCTGTTCAGTTGTACGCTGTATTTCCGCATCAGGAATATAGCCGTCAACAAATCACTAATAAATGTAATTTTATTAGTTCTTTCCTTCGCAGATTTTGGGAAGTATCTATTAAGACATTTCGATAAGTATACATTTTATCGTGACATTTTAATGCTACTATGCGAGATAGATAAACAGGAAATATTAAGCTTTTGGTGCAATTGCCTCTATCCCCATGATGATTCTAACACCGCTACACAATTTTCAATCTCCCCTTGGCCTTCGAAGGCGGCACTTAATGTTCGCCCTGTACTTCAACTTTCATGAATATTGTAATAAACTGTCTTGTTCAAATGATTCAGGACACTTTTTACTTCTCGTCGCTTCCACGCTCACACACTCAGCTGTCGACTGCTTCGGCTGCTCTAATCCAACATCGCTCTCAGAGTTCTCTCTTGCAAATCACTTCCTTTTTACTTTCTCTAGCCCCATATTTACAATGTACATAGGAATAGAGAAGCTATTGTAATGCGCCAAAAAATCGATACCGAGATTTCATCGGAAATATATGTTTTGGAGTCCTCTGAGTCCGAAAAAAACATTTTTAAAAAAAAGGTCCGTGTGTGTGTCTGCGTGTGTGTCTGTGGACAGCATAGCCCCAAAACGAAAATATGGTTAAATACCAAACTTGGTATTTAGGTTTAGTATCTTCCAAGGATGCGATACGAAGATTTTCAAAAAAAAAAATCCCCCTACTAAAAACTACCCTTCACATGGAACAAATTTCGAAAATTTTTATTTTCTTAAAAATTGCTCTAACGATTTTGATTAAAATCCCGTACATTAAAGCTATTTATGTCCGAAATAAAATGTATATCTCGAATTTTTTGGGAATAGCCTCTTAAGACCTCTTTATTCTGGATGAATTTTGTTAACTGCTAAACCGTAAGAGATAGAAAAAAAAAAAAAAAAAAAAACTCTACCAAAAAATGAACATCTCGACAAAACACACAATTTATGTCCTTTGCGTTTTTGTTGTGGAGGTAACTGTTTCCGAGATATTCTTTGCTATTGGTTTCAATTGTGAAGTACTTCAACTTTTTTCAGACAGGAAGTGTCCGCTTTTCTTTTGTTCTACTCCTGGCCAAGCAAAGAAGTGATTTGCAATGATAATCGCATAACGATAGCTTTTAAAACATTTGACACTCATTTTAGCATAACGCATTCCCTTATTCTCTTCTACTTATTAGGAACTAAGTAATAACATTCTGCTAATATTTATCTCGAATAGCATTGTGTACAAAGAAGAATAATCTTTTGTAGGAGGTTTGTAGAGCAGCTAGAGAAAGTCATGTGAGTGTAACATCAGATTTTTATTTATTTGTTTATTTTTGGGGAACTCTCCGCCGCTGATATATATCGCCTCCCTTACCATCACCAAGCGCCGCTTTCCCGCAAACTTCCCCACATTCACGTACCTCAGACGAAGGATACAATGGACCAACACCATCACCTACTTGGGGGTGAAGCTTGATAGGGGCGTCACTTTTAGGGAGCACATCAGGGGGCTATGGTGCCGGGGCAATGGGGCTGCGGCCTCACTGTACCCGATGCTGAGGTCCTCGATGACGGTTCCCCTTAAGTTGCGCCTTTTGAGGGCTCTCATAATCCCCTTGTTAATCTACGCCTGCGAGATCTGGGGCATGGCGGCAGACTCCAGTCTGCTGTTGCTTCAGTGGGTACAGAATAGGTGTCTTCGGGCTATCTATTCTGTGCCTCGAGGCTTTCCAACGAGACTCCTGCACGAAGCCTCTGGTCTACCATACCTGGAGGACGAGATTAGGCGTCGGGCAACAAAATTCAACGAAGGGTTACCATTCCATCGGAGCGCCCTCGTTAGGTCTCTTGGGGATTACGATCCCACGAACCGCCGCTTCAGGCGATACCGGCTTCCCCGCATGGCTTGCGGGCATCCCCGGTAACGAAGGAGCACCACCAACAGCTGCTACGGCTAAGCTCCTTATAATCCTTCAAGAGTTGCTTGGATTCAAAATTATAATCTCAAAAGAAACATTTTGATAAAAACACACCAGCGGTGCACAAGGGCCGTTGCACCATCAAGGCAACCGTCGAGGAGCAATATTCGCCTCCTCCTGTCACTCCACAACCCCAAAACACACCCGCCATCCTACAAAACCCACAATCCCGTCAGAACGTGGTTAAGTTCTCTCCGAGAACAGGGACACGTCTAACACACCTCGGGCTGCCCTCAGCCTGCCAATCACACTGGACTGGACTGCAATAAATACATTCTATAGTTAACTTGAAATTATTTTTGGACATGGAAGGCAAAGGGAGATATAATAAGCAATAGAGGGGGGGGGGGGGGTATCTCGCCCGAATTGGTTGGAATTCTGTATAGAAACTTCCAACTTGTCAGGATTCTAAAGTAATTTAAACTCAACTGTGGCTACAACTTATGAATGGAAGATGGGATTGAGAACATACAAACAGAGGTATTTGAATCATATAGCAACCAGCTTTTAAAAGATTTTACTCCCGCTTTAGCCTATGCTACTCCCTATTTCCTTCTACGTAACAAGGAAGCGAGTATATGACCATTTCTGCTAATTTTATCTCTGTTAGCATGAAGTAGAGAGAAGAATAAGCATTTTAACAATAATTTGTAACATGTAGAGAAAGTCATGTAAATGAAACACATTAGATTATTGGTGTAAGGTGACGTACATACTTTACTATTTGATCCTGCAAATAAACTCAGGCTTTGATGTTGCTTCCACTAAACAAAAGCCCTTCTGAATGCCAAGTTAGAGCTCAGCAAAAGCATGACCAAATGTGAAATTGCCAGGAATTAAGTTTTTGTTTCTGCGAATCCTTGATAACATAGTGGGTGTATTGCGTTTTGCTGAAAGTGCATGGGTTTAACCAGCTTAAGACGGCGAAGAAGACATTCAAGAGCTTTCACCGCAGACATCCGGTTATCTGACCCACGTAACACCCACACGTAACATGAAAACACGTGTGTTGTCTGCAACTTCAATTAAAATTCGGCGGGCAGTCACGTGACTGGGTTCCCATGAATGACGTATCGCAGGACCTAGTTCTCTGGTCAGTTTTCAACATCATCATCACGTGATCTCGCTGATTCATTCTACTCCATCTTATATGTTTTCAAATGCAACGATTTGTCCACAAATGATACACGCACAGTATTTTTCAGAATATGATATACCTCTGTTTGGGATTATGAGGTTTCCGGCTGGAAACCAACCCTCGCAGTTGCCAAGTCTTCCACTTACTGGCCCCTTTACTGAGGCGTGAATCTCGACTTGCAAGCAGAGTCTTCACTGTATCCAGTAAACAGCAAATTTACTGCGTTACCTCTCACCCCTAGTACAGAGTCGTCTTTTGTTTGTTAATGGTTATTACCTACTGGCAGGGGGGATTTTTTTATTTGATAGTGTTTAACGCCCGCTTTTACTACCATGGCGCCGCAAGCGATGCCATTGGCGATACATGGAATGAAGATGGGGCACTGGTGGAATGCGATGGCGGGGAAAACCGGAGAAAACCCACCCCTGCGCCGCTTTGTCCACCACAAATCTCACATGCGGTCGCTTGGGTTCGAACCCGGGCGTCCAGGTGAGTGGCGCAACCTGGCAGGAGGGAGCGGTCCCGTTTGAAGGCCATCACGTTTTGGAGAAAACCGTACAAGAACTTACTTGATAAGCTAATGATAGCGATTTTCCACCTTTTAGAAATGCGAGAAAGAATATAAAATTATGACAGTTTCATAATCGCTTCTGTTGTCATTGTGAAGGGACTTTAAGACGGTAATTCTTGACGTCACTGCTTAGTAATAACAATTGTCTTAAGGGGAGTCGAAATCTCACTGTCATAATTTTTTCCCATTTTTATATTTTAATTGCGCTCAAATATTTTGAATTACCCGCTCATTTTGATATAACGTTCATAGATGTACGCTAATTGTAAATAGTTTAAAAATAGTATTGAAATTAACCTTGTGTAGTAATTTTAGAATATTTTGGTACTCACTTGGTAAAACATCAACAACTATGTAAATAGTATTAGAGAAGAGATTATTTATTTATTTTGATCGAAAAGTTTTACTTCAGCTACTCGCAGCATTGGCATCTCGCTTATATTTTCTTCATATGAGAGTTTCGAAACTGCTACGAAGTTGTAAAATGTTCTATACAAATGCCCCATTATCTCAGAAACTAATTGACACTAAGAACTGACGTTTTTACCACACATTTGCACCTAAAGAGTTTTTATTTTAACGGAAAAAGCCATGTATATTGATTAGTTATTTTTTTATAATTTAAAAATCCTCATTTTTCAATAAAAGGTCAAGAGCTTTATTATAAAAGCCATACCTTTCCTTCTAATCCACAGAAGTATTCTATTTTTCATCAATCAAAAGAAAAGGTATTGCTGAATATACCTTGTGAAGTTTAGTTCATTGTGTTAAATAGTTGCTGAGGCAATGGGTCAAATTTTAACATTGGCATGATAGGACATTTCGACTCCTCTAAATATCAAAGATTTATAGACAATCCACAATACCTTAAATATCTTAATTACGTGTTTATATAAGTAACATACTGTATTATTTCGTTCTTATATCCTAAATTGTAATGTTAGCTATGTTAGCTTGTGCTAAGGCAAAGCTGTGAAACTACTCAGTAGAATATTGACGTCCTGCATCAAGTATGGTGAACTCATCCTAATTGCCTATATACTGTCCTGTCATTACTTTCCAGACACGACCAGGATAAGTGTATAGAGAGTCACATCCACACACGCCACCAACAACGACAAATCTGGCGATCAATCAATCAATCCTAAGAGGTCAACCAATCGACAACACACACACACACACACACACACACGACAACTTTTTTTGGTTTGTCTCTAGAAAAATAAGTACTTTGTTAACGATGCTGACCATATCAGCGCCGTCAGTGTTGGAATTTCTCCCGCTGGAGTTAGTTTACGTACATGCCAGTAAATCGACTTGGGGCGGTTGCATTTGACCCGGCAGAAGTGCCACACACTTGACAATATAACAGGTCACATTGGGTTATTTTACCTTATTTTAGATTTATTTAATGCAAAAGTAATGCATTTTATCTGAGAGTATTCTTTAATATTTAAACACTTCAAGTGATAACTTTTATTATTTTAAACTTAGCAACAAAAGTTATAAATTATTATGAGCACTATAGTTTTACATTTAAGAATGTGGATTGCAATGATGTTGTACCAAGCATTACTGATAGAATGTCTTATTTCATAAACGCAAAGCGGTTGCCCTTATGATCCACACACATCTTTGACACAGTGGGCAAATATGAAGTCTTAGAATCTTTCTTAGAGCCCATCTCGGTAGTGTGGGGGTAGCGTGTCTGCCTCACACTCAAGACTAGTGGCTAGTTCGAATCTCGGTTAGGGTGAGTTACCCGAATGTCGAGCAACTTTTAAGCTTCATGGACTACCAAGATCATTTGTGCATCATTTCAACGACTTCATTTGTTGTCCGATATGCCCAACCAGGTTACCTTAGCTACCAAACACCATATTGCTAGAATACAGTTCACATCTTCGCTTAGTAGGTTGGTCAGGATCTGCTAATGGTCCAGCTGCATAATTCTCATCTTCTCATAAAATAAGCAGTATAAACACCGCGCAGATATCTTGATAAATTCTTCTGCTCCATTCTAAATCTTATATACGAGGGCCGTTTCTTTTTTTCAACTCCGATAAGCTATAAATAAAAGAGAAGTTCATAGAAAACAATTTTATTACTAAAAGCTTTGTACACTTATGGTTACTTTTCAACATAATCACCGAAAAGATTGAGACATTTATCGTTACTGTGCACAAGTTTTGCAATACCCGCTTCAAAAAATGTTGCCGCCAATGATGCAGCCCGAAACCACTATCAATGCAGCTGTTTACTGTGAAACTTAACGACGTATGCGGGAAAGCAATTCAAAACAAGCGAAGAGGAATGCTGACTTCAGGAATTGTGTTGATCCATGACAACGCTCGTCCACCCATCGGCTCCTTGAACAATTTCCTGGCACCCAGCGACTTTCACCTTTTCCCTGAACTGAAGACGTGGCTAGGAGGGCAGCACTTTCAAACCAACGAAGATCTTCAAAACAACGTCAATGCTCATTTGAAATCATTGGCGGCCACATTTCTTGAAGCGGGTATGTATTCTACGAAGATGCTTGAAAGTTTTCGACTCGTATGTTTTCTTCTCCCCCCCCCCCCGGGGACGTACTGTTTGATTTCACTGGCTTCCGACAAACATTTGCGACGATCGTTAAACAGGCTACAGCTAACTCCTCGCCTCGTAGTAATGGCGGTACTTCGGCCCGTCTGTAATCTGATCTGCCGCAATGTTGTACAACATATGGGGGGGTCATTTATATCCCGCATTTTTAACTGCAAATGCAATATTTTGTTGCAGGTATACCAAGAGCATACAAGAGACTAATACGACAATGAACTCTTTGTATGTATGTACCTTACAGTATTGCTTACATTATTTTATCTGCATAATTCAGGAGAAACAAAAGAACAATTGAAAATTTATTGCTTAAAATGCTGGAAGATTTAGATGAACAGTGAATAATTCGGAAATGGCTAATGCTACCGAAGAAATTGCAAATTTTCCTAAGATAAGTTTTTTCTATCTCTTGTGATTTCCAAATCATACAAAACGTTTATGAAATTTAGTGAAGAAGACTTCAGAGGCTTTCTTTAAAAACTTCAAGATATTTACCAACCTATCTCAAATACATTCTTTAAAACCTGATGTCACACAATTTTCTCTACAGATTACGAATTCCCATACTTTGTCTGTATGAGACTTGTATATTATACATATAAAGGAAAAACATGCATTATATCCCAGAGGTATGTCAAGTTCGGTGAGTGAGTTCTTAGTACCGTAGCAAGTTCAGCATAAAAGCCGAAGAAAAAGAATGCGATTAGCCGAAATTTTCCACTCCTGAATTTGTAATTACGAGAGATTAAAGGTTGTAGTATTAAAATTAAGATAAATGTCGATAATTATTCAAGCTTTGTCCAAAACTAAAATAAACCGAAAGGCTAATTGATAAAATTCAAAGGATTCCCTTCTAACAAATAATTAAGTTAAAACAAGAGCTGTCAGCTGAAAAGAACAATAGCCACACAAGATTCGAACTTGCATACATGCATATTTATATAATGTGATGTGTCTGTTGTAGTTCATGTTTAAAAATTAATTATAATTTACTCGACAGGTCTGCGCCAGCAATTTTCCGAGAAGAGATGTCCTCGTTTTGTCAGTTTAACAACTTATTACTATAATTTTCTAATTTTGTATGAAAAACGCTCTTTTTTTCTCTTTTGTCTGTTACAGGGATGTGATTCAAGCAAATCTCCCAGCAGAAGCAGATGAGCCAGTTAAGAAATTCCTTACGGAAGTATCACGCATTCTCAGCATTTCCAAGAAGAAACATCTGCCGGCGGCAGAGCGTTCTCAACAGAGTAATTATGAATTTCGTTCTAACCTTGTTTCACGCTCTTATTTAGTCCGCTAGGTTCAGGGGTTTATGAGAAGTAATCTTAGGCTGGAAAAGAGAAGACAGTATCTCAGAAAAGTACATATTACAAAGTGACATCTACTTAAAACTGTGGTGATATTTTTATTATAATATTTTATAACGGATGCAAAAATGGAGGGAAACAACAATACAGGGAATAATAATAGTACAAGTAAATAACAAATTCAAAGCTCGGTTAGGATAAGTTTCCCGGAACAAGTTTGTTTGCTTTTCTTCTTTGCTCCCCGGGGGTTTCCCTTATCCTGAGAAGAGAATGTCGAGTAACTTTAGGCTCCAGGCTCATTTGAGTATCAGCGTTCAATATGGCTTCCAGGTTAAAAAAGATTATGAAAATGACCAGTGTTCTCTTAATTCCCGTTACGCGCATTTCGGAGGTCGCGGGTTGGTTTCCCATTTCCAGGGTACCTAACCCATGGGTTTTTTCGGTTTTTTTTTCCCAGGTCGGCAGGAGAATGCTGTGTAGGTTTCTTTCATCCCCCGAATTTCTTTGACAGTGTTTAACGCTCGCTTTTACCACTATGACACTATAGGTAGGCAAATAGTTTTCTTACAATTACAAACAGCTCTGCTTCCTTATGATTGCATTTAGAAAATACGCATAATATTGTCGGTGTTTTAACGAGAGATGCTATTTTGTTATGAAACTGGCAGTCATTCAGAAGAAGAAGAAGAGTGAGAAATGTCGGGAACAGAAGTAGTACAAGAAAACTGTCAAGAGTAGTGTAATCAGTAACCGAGATTGAGAATGAATACATGTGACTGACATCACTGGAAGTCAAGATTGATTTGTAGTGACTGTACTACTGCAACGCAAAAACATCTGACTGCTGTTCCTGCCTCTGTATACGCACCAATGCTCCAGTAAAGGTGAGTGACTTGTATCTAACCTCTCATTAAAAATTCATCCGTCAAGAATTGGCGCGCGACCTGTACACAATACTGGTAAGTAAAACATAGTAATATTCATTTCTTTTGTGTTAGTTGTGATTAATATAGTAGCCACTAATAAATATTAAAGTTCCAGCCCTCGTATAGCTTATTTTAGCATGTAATGAACACCTAATAATGCATCTACGTTTAAAGCACTATAAACACAAATGATAATTCTTATTACAGGTAATAATTGTATTATTACTTTAAGCTGAACTGCATACAGCGATTGGTTAACCTTTGTTTCTAGCACACATAAAATGAATATTTTTCACTTCTGTTATAAAATTGTTTTAGTTTTATTTTAATATGCTTTAATTTTATTAACTTACTTTCTTTCCGTATTTATTTGTAATATCTTTATTTAATTGAAATCAAACTAGAGGTAAATTACCAATTTTAAAAATTACTGATTGTAAACATTTTAAAACTAAAATATAGTAAGTGGATTTTAGTTCATTTTTAAACGTTAGTTACAGGTGGGGTTTATTTATTAATTCGATTTAGTAAAGTTTTCCCTATTTGGTTAAATGTTTTATTAGTAATTTCTGTTTTAACAATATTTACATCAGGACTGGAGGAATATTTTTTCTCCTTCATCTGGAGCACTAGATTACTACTTTCAGCAAGTTACGTATCCCACTTAAGTGTAAAACCTCTAAATTGCAATATGGCCCATTGAGTTTTTTTATAATCAACGTGAATTTAAGCTGACAAGATAATATTTCCATTCACCTGGTTGTTACCGATAAGCCAGAAATTTTATATGATTCCTTTTTACGCATAGCAGATCAGATCAGATAGGTATTATCACCCAAAAATTCAATAACGAATACGGAAATGCACGTTTTGAGAGCCCTGAATCCAAATAAAGCATTTTTACAAAAAGGTCCACGTGTCTGTGAGTTGTGAACAGCATAACTCAAACAAGAAACACTGTTAAATACCAAACTTGATGTTTAAATTCTGCGACTTTCAAGAATGCGACAAAAATGTTCAATAAATCCCCACCCAAAACTACCCAGCTTGGAGCATTTTATTAAAATATTTATTAAAGCTATTTTCATGACAATAGTGTAATTAAATGATTATCAGCTAAATTTACAATTAATTTTATGGTACATAAACTAATTAATTCTAATAAATAAAATTGTTTGCTGTATATAAAGGTAATTTCCATATATGTTTAAAGCTTACAATCATTATTTTCAGCTTGTGTTCTATATAGTTACAGCTTTTTATATTGTTTACACTTTCGATGATGTGTTTCTATCCCTTTTGTTTAATATGAGTCATCTTCCGTGGCCTCTGGTTCCCAAGGTGGCGGGTTCAAACCCGGCGGAGGGCAGTGGATGTTTCTTCGGGCACAAAAATCAAGGTTTCCTTCGGAAGGGAAATAAAGTCGTTGGTCGCGTGTCGCAGATTTAATACACGTAAAAGAACCTCAAGACTGATAAAGAGGCCTCTGAGCAAAATTAAGCGGTCTCTCACGTCCAATATAGAATGGGACGCTGAGAACCACAGCAGTTAAAGAGCGTTCATAAATAAAACTCAATTCTTTGCTTAATATGATTTGTGCATAGGAATCTCAAATTGCGAGAAGCTGAACTTGGCAACGCACACACACACACACACACACACACACACATTTAAAGCACATTACAGTATCTTTGTACACGGCAATATATGAAAGAGCCCATTTTTACTCTCTAATGGATGGACAAGGTATTGTATTCAACACAAAAATTCGATGCTGAGATTAAACCAGAAATATATCTCTTGGGGCCTCCTGAGTCCGAAAAAAGCATTTTTATAAAAAGGACTGTGCGTATGTATGTAACGTAATGTGTGTGTCTGTCTGTGGGCAGCATAGCTCAAAAACGAAAAGTTCGTTAAATACCAAACTTTATATTTAAGTTTAGTATCTTTCAAGGATGCGACACGAAGATTTTTCAAGAAAATCCCCAACCACAAACTACCCTGTATATGGAAAAATGTTCGAAAATATTGATTTTCTTAAAAATGGCTGTAATGATTTTGATTAAAATCCCGCATATGAAAGCTATTTACATCTAAAATAAAATGTATATCTTGAATTTTCTGGGAATAGCCTCTGAAGTCTTCTTAATTCTGAATGAATGTTGCCGAATTCTACTTAAGTGCTAAACCGTAAAAGACAGACAAAAACATACTATAAAAAAAATGTAGATCTCATCAAAACCACAATTTATACCCTTTACATTTTTTGTTGTGGAGGTAATAACCGTTTCCGAGATATTCCTTGTTATTGGTTTCAATTGTAAAGTACTTCTACTTTTCTCAGCCAGGAAGTGTCCGATTTTCTCTTGTTCTACTCCTGTCCAAGCAAAGAAGCGATTTGCAATGACAATCGCATAACGATAACTTTTAAAACATTTGACTATCACTTTAGCCTAGTACCTTCCTTTAGTTCCCTTCTACTTATAAGGAACTAAGTAATAATAACATTCTGCTAATATTTATCTCGATTAGTATTGTGAAGAAAGAATAATCTTTTGTAGGAAGTTTGTAGAGCAACTAGAGAAAGCCATGTGAGTGTAACACATTAGTTTTATTTCTAAATGCCCGGCTAAATATTAATCTATGGAGTGCATCTCATGTTCCTCCATTGAAGACTAGTGTGTTGTAAACAACAGAAAGGGAATGAGGTTGAAGGTTGCGTGACCCGTGGCGTCACCTCTGAGTATACAATGCTATGGACACATTTATTCGAAATAAACGCATTTACGGTTGCAAAGAAAATTATTAAAAATCTGATATGCTACATTCACATGACTTTCTCTACATCTCTGTAAAAATGATTGTTAATAAGCTTACTTCATGCTAATCGAGATAAAGGTTAGCAGAAATTGTCCTATTACCTGTTTTCTTGTAAGTAGAACGGAAATAAGGGAATACACTAAGCTATACCAACAGTCAAATGTTTTAAAAGTGATTGCTATGGGATTGGATTCCATCTCGAAAACGGCTAACTGCACGAAAAACATGTGTATGACAAATTGTGTGTTTTAAGGAGATGCACATTTTTGTGTAGTATGTTTTTATCTATCGCTTACTGTTTACCATTTGTGCAAATTTCAGAAAAAATCATCCAGAATAAAGAGGTCTTCAGAGGCTATTCCCAGAAAATTCAAGATATACATTTTATTTGTCATGTAAATATATTAAATACAAGAGATTTTAATCAAAATCGTTAGAGCCATTTCTGAGAAAACCAAAATTTTCTAAATTTTTCCATGAAAAGGGTAGTTTAGGGTGGGGGTTTTCCTCAAAATCTTCGTGTCGTATTTTTGGAAGATAATAAACTTAAACACTAAGTTTGGTATTTTAGCGATTTTTCGATTTTGATTTATGTGTTCAAAGACACACGGATACACGGACAGACATAAGGAGCTTTTCCTTAAAATCTGATGTGTTCCATACACACAACTTTCTCTAGCTGTTCCATGTACAAACTATTCTTACAATAGATTATTCTTTTATTCGTATCATGTTAATCCAGATAAACCTTAGCAAAATTGGTTTTATTTCTTGCTTCCTTGTAATTAGAAGGGAAATAAAGGAAACCATTAGACTAAAGTCAAATCTTTTAAAAGTTGGTCCCTATGTGAAATAATTGAGGTTCGATTCGATTTCCATGGTGCCGTTTGAGAAAAGTTAAGCAGTTTAAAATTGAAACCAATAACAAGGAATATCTCGAAAACAGTCAAATCTACAAGAAAAATGTATTTAATATAAATTGTGTGTTTTAATGAGATCTACATGTTTTATGTAGTAGGTTTTTGTTTCTCTCTGACGGTTTAACCCTTATTCAAAATTCTGCAAAACTCATCCAGAACAAAGAGGTCTTCAGGGGCTATTCCCAGTTCAAAATATATATTTTATTTATGGTGTACATAAATATTTAATATACGGTATTTTAAACAAATATTTTACAAAAACAAAATATTTCAAAAATTATTCCACATAAAAGGTAGTTTGTGTTGGGGGAGGGGGTTCTTGAAAATATTCGTGACGCATCTTCGGAAGACAACCCTAAATGACACGACAGACAGAAAAACAGACAGACATGCATACATACATAACATACATTACATACGTACTTATACACACGCGCGCGCGGACCCTTTTCTAAAAATGAATTTTTCGGACTCAGGGGCCCTCAAAATCTAATCTAAATCTCGACATCTAATTTTTTGTTGGAATACAACACTTTCTCTAGCTACTATGTACATTGTATGTGCATACGTGCTAGAAAAAGTAAAAATCTGATTTGTTTCATTCACATAACTTTCTCCAGCTGTTCCAATAAAAACTGTTCTTACAAAATATTATTATTTAATCTACATTATACTAATCCAGAATAATATTAGCTTAATTGGTCTTATTACTTGCTTCCTTTTAAGTTTGAAGAGAAATAAGGGAATACATTAGCCTAAAGCGATAGTCAAATCTTTTAAAAGCTCTTCGTTATGTGAAACAATTGAGGTTCGGTTCGCTTTGTATGGTCCCGTTTGAGAAAAGTATAAGTATTTTAAAGCTGAAACCAATAACAAGTAATATCTCAGAAGCGGCGAGTTCCACAACAGCAGCATATATAATATAAATTATGTGTTTTAACGAGATCTACTTTGTTTTTGTGGTATGTTCCTGTCTTCTTGTCTATCTCTTACGGTTTACAAGTTATGCCAAATCCATCCAGAATGACAAGGTCTTCAGTGGCTATTCCCAGAAAATTCAAGATATACATACTATTTGTGCTGTAAATATCTTTAATATACAATATTTTATCCAAAGTCGTTGGAGCTATTTTTGAAAAACTCAAAATTTTCCATGTGAAGGGTAGTAAAAATCTTCGTGTCGCATCCTTGGGAGATACTAAATACTTAGCATGGTATTTAACGGACTTTTCGTTTTTGAGCTATGCTTTTCACAGATACAAATACGCGCGCGCGGTCCTTTTTCTAAACATTTTTTTTTCGGACTTAGGGGACCGCAAAACATGTTTACTGTGAAATCTGGGTATCCAATTTTTGGGTGGAATACAATTCCTTCTATATCCACTATATAAATTGTACATACGGGCTAGAGAAAGCAATAAACTACAACAAAGAAAAGAATAACTACGGTGAAAATACATCCAAATTATAGTTGTTTCTTATTTTATAGCAATGCAATATCTTCCAAATGTTTTACTCCAAGAAATAGTACACTGTTGTATTACATCAGTTAATAGTCGCCCTCCGTGGTGTAATGGTTACCATGCTGACTTCATATACCCAAGGTTGCGGCTTCAAACCCGGCGGAGGACGATGGATTTTTTCGGGCGTAAAAATCCTTAGCATGGCTTCCTTCGGAAGGGAAGTAAAGCCGTGGGTCCCGTGTAGTAGATTTACGGCACGTAAAAGAACCTCAAGCCTGACAAGAGAGGCCTCTGAGCAAAATTAAACGATCTTTCACGCCCAATATAGAATGGGACGCTGAGAACCAAAGCAGTTAAAGAGCGTCCATAAATAACACGCCATTTATTTTTTACATCAGTTAATGGAAAACAAAACACTGTCTTTATTACATTTCGTCGTTCTGAAGGTTACTTGAAATGTCTTAATCTACATTAACGCACGGCAAGCATGAAAACCAAATTATCAGAACTTTAAAGTCAGCAGGTTGCTAAACTGGATAAATATGCTGTTAAAGGCAGGAAGTAAGTGATGAAGTTGAAGATTATTACACTTTCGCTACATACACGTACCGTGCAATATCAACATTAAGGTAGTTATCTCGTCGCCAGAATCTCCCTCCTTAGGCTTTACGAACAATGAAGCCATGGTAATAACGTGAACCAAAACGTGGCCATTATTGTTTTAACAACGTGTTCCAGAAGTAAATTGTGAAATTCCATATTGACTGCAAAAAGGTTACAATCTGAAAAGCATTTAGGTGCATAGACTTCTAGAAAAGCATTAATGAACATCAATTTTTCAATGCACAGCCAAAAGGACTCAAAAAAATTAAAACATGATGTACTCCTTGAGCTCCATAAATAATTAGGGAGTAGTTGTTTTAATTATCTAACGCACGAATATAGTGAACTTCATTAATAAAATTCAAGCTGATATCGATTTTGTTATTACCTGACAAATACATAACGACCAGATTATATTTCGGCCGGCAGTGAGCACAGCAGTACTGTTGGACCACGAAAAGAAGGCGACCGGGGTCTGAGGTAAAAGAGGGGGCTTATTCCTCAAGTAGTCTATTAGTTTACTACTATCACCCATGCTACCAAATCTAACTGCTGCGATGGTATAATTAGCCGCTTCCAGGTTCTTATTGCTGGCGCACAAGTTATCTGATAACAATGTTTATGTTTGTCCATCACATTCCTCCAGCCTTCTTCTCGTGGTCAGCCAGTACACAGCCTAATCGCAGCTTCCTCTCGAAGGTTCAACCATTTTCACTTAATGTTTCAACTTAAACCGTTCAGCTGTCACATGGGCCGACCCTTTCCAAACATCTGCTTGCTTAGGCAGATGATATAACGATTTTCTTAGGAAGCGTTCCTAAGTTGCTCCAATTTCATAGCGTGTTTTGCTTACGAATTCCTGTGTTTAATAAAGCAGTTTGTTTATGTCTTGTAATGGATCGTCTAGGTCATTTCTGCCGGGACATTTTTATGAAAATTGCCTACAGGAATCTCCACACAAATTTATTTTCACGCTTAGATATTGTATGTAAACTCATTTATCAAATGTCAACTTAAAAGAGTCCAAGTTTCGGCGTGAACGCATTAACTGAAATTATACCAAACCAAGAGGGAATTACACAGAATGAAGAACTATGAGCAATACATACACTTTGTAAAACAAACCACACCATAGGAACAATCAGATGGAACTGCTTCATCAAGAACATGGCTGTCAAATCCGTCAGTTTCCGGGCTTTATACCGAAAAATAATCCCAAGTGGCTGAGTCAGTAGCCGGTAACATTTTCACGTTCTACCGGCCGAAACATAACTATTATTCGATAACACGTCTTCTTAATTGGAATAAATTATTCAATTTTAGGTTCAACGTGGACTATAGATTACATAAAGTCTAAATAGACTATAATACCGCCAAATTCTTTTTGGGCACTTGGTATTTACTTCAAGAAAAGACAGCTACGTCAATATATCTGTCGCTGTTGAAGTTCTAGAGTACCTTCCCTCCTCTATGCCTTGCCTTGTTACATTCAATATATTGACTAACCTAGTTATCAGAAGCAGAAACAACAAATGATGTTACACTAAATGTCCCAAAGATACCTTCTTTTTTCCTTGAAACTGATTAAATAATGGTATTGGAAAAAACACATGAAGAAATTCTTTCATTTGTTTGTTCCCATATTCAATGTCTGTTTAAAATTGTTCACTGTGTTGAAAAATCGCTTGGCCGTTCCATCCGTTACATGGAATTCACAACAACTTAAGTCTCGAAATACCTCGACCATATTTGGCGAGGCTATTAGGTAGGTATATTACGGTTTGGTTATTACAATATACTGTCGCGCATGTGATAAAGGAACCCTTGATTCTACAGTATTTTTAGTGTTTTATTATTCTGTACAATTCTTCTAAATTCTTAAAGACTCACATTCTCCATTTTATTAACTGTTGAAACTTGGTAAGGATTGCACCATAACTTATGTCCACGGCTTATTTCCTGGATGAGTATCCAGTGAATCAAGATGATGTCCACTTCTTATGAGTTGTTCTAGAATAAAGTACAACTACGACACATCACGGGCGATGCCTCCTACACTGACTCGATACCAAAGATGGTCTTCCCGCGCCACAATGACGGGGTCAGTTCGGTCAAGATGAAGAGCTGCACCGGTCTGGGCAATCTTCCGACAGTCTTGGGACAATCTTCGAAGTCTTGGTCAAGCCTTGATGTATCCTACGTTAGGGAAAGGAAGGAGGTTCGCCCTCAAGAGAATCGACATGAGCTAGACGTAACACTAAGTCTACGACGAGGTTCCTTCATCACATCGCAGCATTGTACCAGAAAGGGTAAGATTCATCTTGTATACTAATTATTGTCCCCATGCTTGTACACCCAACACTACACATTGTTAACTTCTTAATAACCAAATATATTAGTATTTTACCGCAAGCCAAGTTTGAGTGTTTCTATCAGGCGTTGCCTGGTTACGTCCCTAGTCATTATCCACTTAGGATGTGACAATACCAAATATTAGCAGAAATATTTTCTCTCCACTTTATTTGGCTGAGCTTAGAAATGATTTCTGGTCGTCCTTCTTTTATCCCCTATTATTCCAAACTCTAGTTTTGAGGATATGAACACTATTAAGAACGTGGATATTATTCCAACATTTGTGAGTCATCAAGCAGAACCCTGCTGTTCGGTTTCTGTGTAATGAGGATACCAGACAGTACTGCTACATGATAATGCGAGACCTCATGCTGGGTTGCAACGGGTAACATCCTGCAATACTACCTTTGGCCAGCTTGAGCATTGTCATACATCTTCAAGTCTGATGGCTGTTCCAGTAGTACAGGTGTTGCATAAAATGCTTAAAACATGCACATAGGAGCTGTATAATAAATCATCGTCGACATATCTGGCTGAGCGTCGGAGAAAAATAGTACCGACCGAGGAAGGGGCGACTTTAAATTGTTTATTCTACATAAAAAGCATTTTTCATAAGTATATGTGGGTATATTTATTCTTGAAAATAACACCATTCACATGACAACCATTCGTACGCAGACGCTCATCAAACCACGGCCACAAGCGACACATGCCTAGCAGAACATTGATGATTTCCACCATTAGTATTATTGCCATTTTGGTCTTTCATTATTTCGCGGACGACCCTTAAAGACTCTTCGAGTACCTATATGAAAAAATCGCACGCGGACACATCTGGGGATCTTGTTGGCCAGATGATGATGATGATGGTTGGTGTTTAAGGGCGCTCAACTACTAAGGTCATTAGTGCCCTTATAAAATCGTTTCAAGCACCAAATATAAAAAACAATGTAAAAGATAAATCAAGGATTACTGGCCAGATGTTATCACCTCTAAAGGAAATGATTTAATTTGGTAAAACTCTCCTTACAACATTCATGTGATTTAACATCTCCTCACAAAATGATATTCGTGAGAAAAAATCACAAGGATTTAATTGGGCACTACCTGAAGCTTGTAGGGATGAAAATGAAGATCTAAATGCAATATTCTTCTCACAGCCCTCTCCGATTAAACTCACTGCCCAGCACATTAGACAACAACTCCTGGTGCAGTAACATTTTCTGGTGTACGATTAGTTCTCCTACTATCTGGAAGCTTCTTCAACGCCGAACGTTTCCTCAAAGTTCTTAACCCATATTTTTATATAGAAAGAGTAGATGGGGCGGGACCATGGCGTCTTAAATTAAAATGACAATGAAATTGGCATCTAACGGGCCTTTTAACCATCGTTTTTGGCACTAAAAACCACCCCAAAAGCACGTTTATTGAATGATGTTGTGATAATAACAAAAAGAGCATGTTTTCGTATTTTGGAATTAAAGAGAAAAAATAAATAACTAAAAATTGCCCGTTTCTCTGCCGGACCCTGCACACCACTGCGAAAGTTTATAACAAGAGCTGCAAATATTTTTCAATTCAGCTGCAAATTTTCAAAGTATTCTCCATTAAGAAGAATAGCCGCTCAAATAATTTGGAAACACATCTGACCAAGCTTCTTTTGGAAGATCGTTCACAGCCTCCAAGTAAACCCTAATAGCCTTTTATGTGACGAGAAATGGCGAACAAGGAACTTTTCTTCTGTTTTAGGTAAAATGAAGTCACATGGAGCTAAATCTGGAAAAGGAGAGGGTTACGAAGGACTGATGTTTTTAATCAGGTGCTCTGGGTGCCGTGTATGCAGATGGTGAAGCAGCAGGTGGGCGGTCTTCGATCGTGGATGCATTGTTTTCCATGCTGCAATGACTAATGGCAGACTGTTACTCAATACCACTCTGCGGTGTGTTTGGGTATCCGGTGATCGGTTTTTGAGAAGGAAACCACTATCATATTTTATGCCCTTTTGCATCTTCGCACTTTTGTTTGTAGGAAAGCACCATATCACCGATTGCCGCTTTGTTTCTGAATTGTAGTAGTATATCCAGGATTCATTCTTGTAGGTGTTCTTGCTTCTCTCATTGCTGAATTTTCCGGCACGAAACAGCACCATTCCACCCGAGCTGCCTTCTGTCCTATGCGACAAGACGAGAACAAAGCTTGGTGACTTGCGATATACATGAAGGATGGCTTCACTGCCGTTGATCCAATGTTAAGGGTACTCTGAAGTTTAACATAGATGATACGGGGATCATCCTTTAATAACTATTGCAGTTGCAACTGTTTCTGGAGATACCACTGTGTGAGTGACCTGCGCGAGATTCGTCTTCTAAGGATTCCCGACCCCTTTGGAACTCCAAAACCGTTTTCAAGGTAGCTCTAGATGGTGCAGCGTCCCGAAAAAAAACATCTAACAAGCATTGACATTACTCTATTATTAGGCCCTTTTTTAAGTCATAATAAATCATGGCAGAGAAATCTAATGTGTTACACTCACATGACTTTCTCTAGCACCTCTACAAACTGCTTACATAAGATTATTCTTCTTTCTGTACCTTGCTAATCGAGGTAATGCAATGTTCTTATTAGTTCCGTAGAGGTAGGAAGAAAATAAGGGAATACACTAGGCTAAACCAATAGTCAAATGTTTTAAAAGCTGTCGTTAGGCGAGTGTCATTACAAATCGCTTCTTTTCTTGGCCAGGAGTAGAACAAAAGAAGAACGGACACTCCCGTCTGAGAAACGTGTAAGTACTTCACAATTGAAACTAATAACAATGAGTACCTCGAAAACGGTAAGCTCCACGAGAAAAATGTATATGACATAAGTTGTGTATTTTAAAAAACCTACATTTTTTGTATAGTAAGTTTTTGTCTATCTCTTACGGTTTACTATTTACGGCAAATTAAGCAAAATTCATCCAGAATAAACAGGTCTTCAGAAGCTATTCCCAGAAAAATCAAGATATATATTTATTTTTCAGGTAAATATCTTTAATATCGATATTTTAATCAAAATCGTTAGAGCCATTTTTAAGAAAATCAAATTTTTTGAAAAAAGTTCCATGTAAAGGGTAGTTTGGGGTGGGGGATTTTTCTCAAAATCTTCGTGTCGCATCCCTGGAAGATACTAAACTTAAATACCAGGTTTGGTATTTTAGCTACTATTCGTTTTTGAGTTATCGTGTTCACAGACACACGGACCTTTTCCTGAAAATGCTTTTACTGGATACAGGGGGTCCTAAAACATGTATTTCCGGTGAAATATCGACATCGAATTTTTGGGTGGAATGCAATATGTAAAAATCACGTCGTGACAGCTTCCCTGACTCTGCAACATTTAGTGTGCTTCCGGCCGCTAAAACACTTGGCATATTCCTAGGGAGTAAAGCGTGTTTATATTGCGGTCACTTTTAAGGTTTAACCGCTGCCAAAAATTTTCGGAGTAGCATTTGTAATACCATAGGGGCTTCCGAAACGTTTTCTTAAGATGGAAGCTCCGGAAATGTGACATTTATCAGTTCATGTGCTGAGTTTGTCAACATTAAAAAAATCGAAATATTTATGACCAGTCATAAATTCGTTTGATATAGTAACAGAATGATGCCTATACGCACATGCTTCCATCCCATATGGTATTTCACTATAATTTAAATCTTCGTGTTTACAGTGATCGAGAAAAGTGTTGGTGCACTGAGGGAAGGATGAAATGAGATATAAGGACCGAATTTGTCAGCTAATACTCACCTTGGTGTGCAGGAAGGCCAAACTCTTGTTGACGTTCTCCACCTTGTGGACTCGCATCTTGCCATTGTTGGGTTTTCCAAGCTTCTCGCCCGAGATTATTTCCAAAAGCTTGAGGAGCTTCTTGCCATCCGCTAGATCCGTGAAGAGGTCCTCCACCTCCATCCGGGCCTATAACATGGAAAACAAGGAATTTTTCCTGTTCAAATCAATACAGTGGCTTTTATTTGCATTTTGTTTTACTATTTTCTGGTACATCCGTAAAGAATAAACAATATACAATTTCTGCAAAAGTTTAATTTTTAAAGGTGGTGAATCCAACAATTCCATAATTTTTGTGAAGCATTAGTCTAATATAGACGGACAAAAATTAGAAAGGAATTAACAGTTTCGAATGGTTTGGAGTGGTTTCTTTCCCAAATGATAAAGCCGACCTATTTTTAAGCACCTAACCGTTAATCTCAGTTTAGCTTACATCTCCCTGTCGTAAACCTAATGGCATATAAAAAGTCAGATGTGTTCTAATTTAACAAATTATACTAATTGTATAGAAACGCGTATATTTTGGTATATCTTGTAATTGCCTATGTACGTAGGAGGGTCACTTCAAAAGTTTTGAGAATGGACACATTGAGTTGTGGTATGCCAATACAGCTTTTCCTAACTTCAGACTTAAGTTCAGATAGCAACATTTTCAAGTCTGAACATCTCGAAACCGTCAATTCTACAAAAAAAAAAAATGTATGAATTACACTCACATTACCTTCTCTGCCTGTTCTACAAACTTCTTACATAAGATTCTTCTTCTTTCTGCACCTTGCTAATCGAGGTACTCATTAGCACAATGTTCTTATTACTTAGTTCCTTATAAATAGGGAGAAAATAAGGGAATACACTAGGCTAAACCGATAGTCAAATGTTTCAAAAGCTGTCGTTATGCGATTGTCATTACAAACCGCTTCTTTTCTTGGCAAGGAGTAGAACAAAAGAAAAACGGACACTCCCGTCTGAGAAAAGTATAAGTACTTCACAACTGAAACTAAAACAAGGGATACCTCGAAAAGGGTAAGCTCCACGAAAATGTAATTGGCATAACTTGTGTATTTTAACAAGACCTACATTTTTTGTTTAGTAAGTTTTTGTCTATCTCTTACGGTTTACTAGTTATGCCAAATTAAGCAAAATTCATCCAGAATAAACAGGTCTTTAGAAGCTATTCCCCGAAAATTCAAGATATCCATTTTATTTGTCTGGTAAATATCTTTAATATACGATATTTTAATAAAATCGTTAAGAGCCCTTTTTAAGAAAATCAAAATTTTCGAAAAAAAATCCATGTAAAGGGTAGTTTGGGGTGGGGGGATTTTTCTCAAAATCTTCGTGTCGCATCCCTGGAAGATACTAAACTTAAATACCAAGTTTGGTATTTTAGCTACTTCTCGTTTTTGAGTTATTGTGTTCACGGACACATACATACACACCTTTTTCTGAAAATGCTTTTCTTGGATACAGGGGGTCCTAAAACATGTATTTCCGGTGAAATCTCGGTATCGAATTTTTGGGTGGAATACAATACTTATCTATCCCTATGTACATTGTACACACGGGGCTAGAGAAAGTAAAAACAGTATGACATAACTTGTGTGTTTTAACGAGATCTACATTTTTTTGTGCAGTAAGTTTTCGTTTATCTCTTACGGCTTACCGGTTTTACAAATGTCCAGAATGAGGAGGTCTTCAGAAATTCCCCAGATAATTCAAGATATACACTTTATTTTTCATGTAAATATCTGTAGAATACGGCATTTTAACAAAAATCATCAGAACCATTTTTGGGAAAACAGACATTTCCACATTTTTTCCACGAAAGGGTAAGTTAGGGCTAAGTGGATTTTCCTGAAAATGTTCATGCCGCATCCTTGGAAGATACTGAATGTGCCTAATTGTACTTGACTGAGTTATTATTCTGTTCACAAACACACACACACACACAAGCACACACTCAAGATAAAGACAGACATGTCGGTATCTAATTCGAGGATGGAATGTAATACCTTCTCTGCCTACATGTACATACGCGGTAGAGAAAGTAAAAACCGTAAACGATAATGTAATTGTAAAAATAAAATTACCTCTAGCAGTACAGCCATTTATTTAAGCACGATTTGGGTATACATAATGAAAGTTACCAATGGACGTTAAATAAATTTGATATTAAATGCGCAACAGGTTGCTTCGAATAACTAGCCCGAAAGTTAATAAAAAAAGCTGATGTGTTCCATTCACATTGACTTTCTCTACATCTCCGCAACAAATTAGTTTTAAAAAGCTTATACTTCTATTTACTTTAAGCTAATCGACAAAAAATTAGCAGAAATAGTCTTATTACTTGCTTCCTTGTAAGTAGGAGCGAAATAAGGGAGTAGCATAGGTTAAAGTGACAGTCAAAAGCTGGTTGCTATGTGACTGAAGTTCCTTTGTCTGTATGGACAGCAGTTGACAAACTCCTGTATGATGAGAAAAGTTAAGTTTTTCGAACCTGAAGACAAAAACAAGGAACATCTCAAAAGCGATCAACCGCACGAAAAAAAATGGATGTAACATAGATTATGTGTTTTAATGTGCTCCACATTTTTTGTGTGGTAAGTTTTTGTCTATCTCTTACTGTTTAGTACTGATGCAAAATTCCGTAAAATTCACTCAGAATAAAGTAGCCTTCAGAGGCTACTCCCAGAAAATTAAAAATATACATTTTATTTGTCAGGTAAATATCTTTAATATACGATATTTTAATCAAAATCGTTAGAGCCATTTTTGAGAAAATCAAAATTTTCGAAAAAAGTTCCATGCAAAGGGTAGTTTGGGGTGTCGCATCCCTAGAAGATACCAAACTTAAATACCAAGTTGGTATTTTGCCGACTTTTCGTTTTTGAGTCAACGTGTTCACACACACACGAATCTTTTTCTAAAAATACTTTTTTTGGATACAGGGGACCCTAAAACATATATTTCCGGTGAAATTTCGGTATCGAATTTTTTGGTGGAGTGCAATACCTTCTCTATACACTATGTACATAGTACGTGTAGAGAAAGTAAAAATGTGTTCCATTCACTTGATTTTCTCTACCTATTCTGGAAGCAAACTATTCTTACAGAACATTATTTTACCTATAACAATCTTGAGATAAGTATTAACAGAAATTGTCTTATTACTTGCTTCCTTCTAAGAGGGAAGTTGGCCGCAATGTGAGCAATTTAAGTTTGGTACTCTTTGCATTGCCAGGAATAAAATAAAAGGAGAGAAATGAAAGATGGCTTCCCATTTGTGAAAAGTAGTTTAAAATTGAAACCAATAACAAGGAATGTCTCGGAAATGGTTACCTCTAGAGAAAAATAAAAATGTGTGACAAATGTTGTGTTTTAACGAAATCTACAAATTTGTCTATCTTTTACGGTTTACCAGTTATGCATAGTCATCCAGAATGACGAGAACTTCAGAGACTATCCCCAGAAAAGTCAAGTTATACATTTTATTTGCCATGTACATAAACATCTTTAATGTACGATAATTTAATCCAAATCGAAAATTCGAAAACATCTTCCATGTAAAGAGTAGTTTGGGGTGAAAGGATCTTTAGGAGATACTAAACGTAAATTCCAAATTTGGAATTTAACCGACTATTCGTTTTTGAGTTATCGTATTCACAGACACAAGGACAGACACACACACACGGACCTTTTTGAGAAAATGCTTTTTTTGGATATTGGGGACCCTAAAACATATATTTCCGGTGAAATCACGGTATCGAATTTTTGGGTGGAGTGGAATACCTTCTCTATACACTATGTACATAGTGCGTATAGAGAAAGTAGAAAAGTAGATGTAGTTAAAACCCGTAATTTATACCACATGAAATATTTTATGACGGTAACAATGCCAGAGATATCCCTGTCGTTGGCTTCAAGTTTGCAATATATTTCTTAAACGGAAAGTCGTTACTCGTTTTTCTTTTTCCTGGCCAAGCAAAGATAACGCTAATTCAAAACCACCACATAAAGACTGGCTTTTAAAGATTTCACTGTCGCTTTAGGAATTGTATTTCTTTATTCCTCTTGTACAAATAAATAATGTATAATAATACCATGTTTGCTAATGTTTATCTTGATAAGTGCGAACCTGACTGAAGCTTGTAAGGATAGCTGTTGCAACATAGGTAGAGAAAGAAAATATATATGAATGTAGCAAATCAGATTTTCCTCGGAACTTTTTTTTCCTCTTTTTTTTTTTTTTTTTTTTCCGCCATCATTATGTAGGAATTCTGAAAAACTCTGTTGCAACATAGGTAGAGAAAGTTATATGAATGTAGCAGATCAGATTTTTCATAATCAGATATGAGACTCTTTTTATAAATGAAGACTAGTTTTAAAAGTTTAAGCATTCGTAACGAAATCCCCAGACATTTCCAAAAGGCATTAAAATCTCTCAAAAGCTGTGCAGTGTGGACTGTATGATCAATGTCGTCCTGAACAGCAGCGACAGAAAACGCCACGTGGCAACACAAAACAGTGAATAACTGTCAGTGTGTTTTCCCGACACGCGAAAGGCCATAAATAAACTTCTGGCCGAGCAGGTGCTCTTCTGTCTGCGGAAATTCCATGTTCTTAGGCGACGATTCACCAATGTTGAGAACTTTCCACATGAACTGAAATGGTACAGTTCAACATCTGGAAAGCTTTAGCTTGGCTGAAGGGAGTAGGTTCGATCCCTTATGAGAGGCAAGATGCACTACTCTGTGGAAGTGAAGCCTCTGACAGAATTAACATTTTCTTGCTTGTAGTCACGATATAACCACAAGGATGTAATCGATATACCCAACGGCTAAAGAAACCCTTCAAGTGGCTGCTTTAAAACTACGTGACCTGAGGCAATTCCCACATACTTTAAGTAGACAGATGGAGCTGTGCTTCTGAACAAATTCTCTCAAACTCTTTCTGGTTCCGCCATCGGAAGAAGAATGGCGAAAATCAAATGAGGGATCAAGTGGAACAACCTTAACTCAATTTTTCTCAGTGCTCGTAGAAACCGTAGTCAAGTTCGGCATTAGAAAACCTCCGTCCCTTGGGGACTTAGTTTTTGCCCGGCAGACAAGCAGAACTGCAGTCCGTATATGCACTTGAGGACATGGTATACTTCATGCAGAAAAAGCACCCTAAATACAATTGCAGAGCGGAGTTCGGTTTATTCTCGAATCTACATTATACGAATAGTTATAGAGAAGGTATTGTATAGCACCCAAACACTTTATACCGAGATTCCACCGGAAATACGTGTTTTAGGACCCCCTGAACAAACAAAAAAATATTTAGAAAAATGTTCGTGCGTGCGCGTGTGTGCGCGAGTGCAGTATAGCTCAAAAACGAAAAGACAGTTATATACAAAACTTGGTATTTAAGTTTAGTATCTTCCAAGGACACGAAGATTTTCAAGAAAATCCCCCCACCCTAACTACCCTTTACATGGAAAGGTTTTCGAAACTTTTTATTTTCTCAAAAAATTGTTCTAACACTTTTGATTAAAATATCGTATATTAAAGATATTTACATAACAAATAAAATGAACATCTTCAATTTTCTGGGAATAGCCTATGAAGACATATTTATTCTGGATGGATTTTGCGGAATTTTGCATAAATGGTAAACTGCAAGAGATAGACAAAAACTTACTGGACAAAAAAATGTAGAGCTCATTAAAATTCACAACTGATGTTATATACACTTTTTTCCTGGAGTTGACCATTTTTGAGATACTCCTTGTTGTTGGTTTCAGCTTTAAAAAAACATACTTTTCTCATACGGGAATCTGTCAACTCCTATCCATACAAAGAACTTCAATTACATAGCAATCAGATTTTAAAAGATTTGCCTACCGCTTTAGCCTATAGTACTCCTTTATTTCCCATCTACTCACAAGGAAGCCAGTAATAATACCCTTTTTGCTAGTTTTGTCTCGATTAGCGTTAAGTAAAAAGAATAAGCTTTTAGCAATAATTTTTTGCAGAGATGTAGAGAAAATTGTGTGAATGGAACACATCAGATTTTTTTCTTGGTTATAACAACAGCCTTTACAGGTTATGTTTTATGTTGAAGGCAAATGGCATTCTGGGGAAAAATTTCTTGAGGAAAATATCTACTAAAATAAGAAACACACTTGACGTAAACAAAGGCGAGAGGAAATTCAAAGCACTTGGCCGCAATGAATGATTTTATTGGCCCCTCTCAAAACTCAGCCTAAGAATAGAATTTTTTTTTCTTTTTGTTATTACTAGGGCTCGGAAGTTATAAAATGGCATACCTTTTTCTGACACATCGCAGAAAATGCCGCATGGGATATAGTTTCATTTCGCCTCAAGATGAATGATAATTGCTTAATGTTATTTATTTATTTATTCCACCCAAAAATTCGTTACCTAGGTTTCACCGGAAATACAGTTTTAGGACCCCCTGTATCCAAAAAAAGCATTTTCAGAAAAAGGTCTGTGTGTCTGTGAACACGATAAATCAAAACCGAAAAATAGCTAAAATACCAAACTTGGTATTTAAGTTTAGTATCTTCCAGAGATGCGACACGAAGATTTTGAGAAAAATCCCCCCACCCCAAACTACCCTTTACATGGAACTTTTTTCGAAAATGTTTATTTTCTTAAAAATGGCTATAACGATTTTGATTAAAATACCGTATATTAAAGATATTTACGTGACAAATAAGATGTATATCTTGAATTTTCTGGGAGTAGCTTCTAAAGACCTGTTTATTCTGGATGAATTTTGCTTAATTTTGCATAACTAGTAAACCGTAAGAGATAGACAAAAACTTACTATACAAAAAATGTAGGTCTTGTTAAAATACACAAGTTATGTCATATACATTTTTCTCGTGGAGCTTACCATTTTCGTGGTATTCATTGTTACTAGTTTCAGTTGTGAAGTACTTATACTTTTCTCAGACGGGACCGTTTTTCTTTTGTTCTACTCCTTGCCAAGAAAAGAAGCGATTTGTAATGAAAATCGCATAACGACAGCTTTTAAAACATTTGACTATCGGTTTAGCCTAGTGTATTCCCTTATTTTCTTCCTACTTATAAGGAACGAAGTAATAAGAACATTGTGCTAATGAGTACCTCGATTATCAAGGTACAGAAAGAAGAATAATCTTATGTAAGAAGCTTAAAGAACAGCTAGAGAAAGTCATGTTTGTGTAACACATTAGATTTTTTTTTTTTTTTTTTTTTTTTTTAGGAATGTTATTATCTACTACTGGTCATGTTTACTTTCTTTACTTCGCACTTAGTAGAGAAAGTATTAAACTAAACTCAGAAATTCGATGCCAAGATTTCACTCGAAATGCATGTTTTAGGCTCCCCTGTATATCACTTTAACAAAAAGGTCCCTGTGTATGGGAACATGCTAACTCAAAAACAAGTCTGTTAAATACCAAACTCTATGTTTTTAAGTTTAGCATCTTCCGAGGATGCGATTCGAAGATTCTCAGGAAAATGCCTCACCCAAAACTACCCTTTACATGGACAAATTTTCGAATGCTTTAATTTTCTCAAAAATGGCTTTAACGATTTTGATTAAAATGCCGTATATTAAAGATACTCCCATTACAACTAAAGGTACATATACTTTAATTTGCCTGAGATAGCCTCTTCATTCGGATGTCTTTAACTGGTAAACCGTCAGATAGACAAAAACTTAAAATGTAGATCTCGTTAAAACACAATTTATGTAATATACTTTTGTTTTAGTGGAGCTAACAACATCCGAGATATTCCTTGTTATTGGTTTCAATTTTAATATAATTAATTTTTTCTCAAATGGGAATTTTAAATTTGGTTCTCCTTGCAATTTCAGGAGTAAAACAAAAGAAACAGGAATGACAATCACATAGCTACCAGCATTTAAACAATTTGACTATCGCTTTGGCCTGGTCTATTCCTCTATTTTCACCAAGAACTCAGTAATAAGACGATTTCTGCTAACGTTGAACTTTTTAGTATGACGCAGATAGAAGAATAATCTTTTGCATTTTTTTTTTTTTTTTTTTTTTTTTTTTTGCAAAAATGAAATGGCGTTTTATTTATGGACGCTCTTTAACTGCTTTGGTTCTCAGCGTCCCATTCTATATTGGGCGTGAAAGATCGTTTAATTTTGCTCAGAGGCCTCTCTTATCAGGCTTGAGGTTCTTTTACGTGCCGTAAATCTACGACACGGGACCCACGGCTTTACTTCCCTTCCGAAGGAAGCCATGCTAAGGATTTTTACGCCCGAAAAAATCCATCGTCCTCCGCCGGTTTGAACCCACAACCTTGGGTATATGAAGTTAGCATGGTAACCATTACACCACGGAGGGCGACTTAGAGAAAGCCATATGGGTTGAACACATCAGATTTTTAGGAAGTGTACATTCTTTTGATGCATTTTCCCCTCTTTCGCCGTCAGAATAGACAAAGCAATCTCACAATTCCTTAACTATGAGGTGACGTAATTTAACTACATCATTCGGACTTTGGTCCTGTTGCGTTATTCTGATAATATTTATGTAGTCAGACCAGCACCTGACATTTTTTTTATAGGAAAAGTGCTGTAGCAATAGCAATTTTGAAGTACCTTCTGGTCGATTATTACTTTAAAAGTGTGCATTAATTATTTGTAACTTTTCTATTCTGACAACCCCTATAACGTGGCTAGAAAAACAGACGAGAGATGCGCGCAATTCTCTAGAAGATAGAAAGGTTCCAACAGCATTTAGGACATTGCACAGGAATAATAATTGGTCAAGATAAGCTGGTTACCAGTCAAAATGTGAAATCAATGAAGTTCTGCAAGGTGGAAATTTCGATATTTATGTCCTTGTGAAAGAAATTCGTAGCAACATTGCCTGTTTCAGCTACACCCAGGAGGTCATTTAAATCGGGAAGAGTTTACAATGTACAAACATGTTTTTCAGTACGTGCGGCGATTCTTCAAGCTCGAGATAATACGAATTTCTATGATTCTTTACCAAAGCAATGCTGAATAAGGTATATCTACAGTTTTTAAAGCATTTTTTCTCGACATTTTATGTCATTTTCATAAATTTACACTGTACATAGAGGTCATTTCTAGGTCATCAACTTCCGATCCCTAGTTATTACTTTTAAAATGCGCTAATGTGTATGTTTAATGCCTTCATTCCAATATGCTACATTTTCACTGTTCTTTGGAAATAGAAACCAATCGTTTACTGAAATGGAGCAATTACCGCGTAAGAATGCAGGTGTTGCGCGGAGTAATACAAAAGCGTATTTCTTAGAGCCCATCAAGTATAATTTACTATCTGCTATTCCTTGCCTAGGTATTGAGTTAATAGCAAGTTTGAGGAGGTTTTGCTGTTTAGTAAAGTAACAGAATTTCTGAAGAAAACATCTAGCATATAAAATGAATAAAATTACTCCCTCTTAGGGGCTGGTTTACACACTGCTGGGGTAAACGAAAACAATGAAATTAGAACTTAGAAAAATGGCTTTAGAGCCACAACTCAGAAGCAAAGGCTCTTACGCAACCCATCCTATATCTCTCAACAATAGAGGCTGAATCAACACAAAAGCGTGATGATAAAATCACCAAAAAATGAACACTGAAACAAAGGAGATAACACGCAGCTGCAAAAAAGTTATGATATAATATGTTACAAGTTACAATTACGTAAAAAAAATATAATGAAGTAAAAAGATCTTAACTGTTACAATAAAAGTGTGAAAGCATAATCATAATAAAGACTACCATAAAATGCAGGCGAAAAAAATATAATGAAACGAAGAAACTGGTGGTGACAAAAGATGACAAAATAATGTGTGTTACAATATAAGAAAGGTAAAACATCTACAGATGAAAAAAAAATCTTGTGTGTTACACTCACATAACTTTTTCTAGCTGTTCTGCACGCTTCTTAAAAGGATTTATTCTTTCCACACAATACTAATCGAGATAAACATTTGCAGAATGTTTTTATTACTTAGTTCCTTATAAGTAGAAGGGAACTAAAGAAATGCGCTATGCTTAAGTGATAGTCAAATGTTTTAAAAGCTGTCGTTATGCGATTGTCAATGCAAATCGCTTCTTTGCTTAGCCAGGAGTAGGACAAAAGAACGGACACTTCCTGTCTGAGAAAAGTATAAGTACTTCACAATTGAAACTAATAACAAGGAATATCTTGGAAACAAGTTCCCTCCACAACAAAAACGTAAAGGACATAAATTGGGTGTTTTGAAGACATCTACAGTTTGTGTGCAGTGTGTTTTTGTCTATCTCTTGTGGTTTAGCAGTTAAGCAAAATTCATCCAGGATAAAGTAGTTTTAGAGGTTGTTCCCAGAAAATTCAAAATATACATTTTACTTCGGATGTAAATATCTTTGATTTACAGGATTTTAATCAAAATCGTAAGAGCCATTTTTGAGAAAATAGACGTTTTCGATTTTTTTCCATGTAAAGGGTAGTTTGGGGTGGGGTGATTTTTCCCCCTTCAAAATCTTCGTGTCGCATCCCTGGAAGATACTAAATTTAAATATCAAGTTTGGTATTATACCGACTTTTCGTTTTTGAGTTATGTTCACACACACACACATGGACCTTTTTTCTGAAAATGCTTTTTTTTTTTTTTTTTTTGATACAGCGGACTCTAAAACGTGTATTTCCTGTGAAATCTCGGTAAAGAATTTTTGTGGCGGAATGCCATACCGTCTCTATACACTGTACATAGTACGTGTGTAGAGAAAGTAAAAATCTAGTGAAGACAAGCCGACCAGAGATCTAAGCCTCTCAGGTGGGAAGAAACGGTTTGAAATGAATGTTCAAAGTAGCCTAGGGTTCATATAGCTTAAATTACCCAACATTTAAGTCTTGAGTAAAGATAAAATCCCCCCAAAAAACATCTTAATTCAGCCAAACATGCTACTCCCACAACATAGCGGCGGATGTATTCGTTCCTATTGGTTGCAAATATTTCGTAACATTGACAACTTATTCGGTTCCACTGTCTTCCCTCTTCTCATCTGTCATGACTTTAGTGGGGGGGGGGGCATTATGAAAGAATTGGCTCTGAAATGTAAATTTAATCAGCTTTTGCAGGCTGGAATATTTCACGGACGGATTACTTCAGCTGGAAACGACAGCGGTTCGTTGGAATGAACTGATTCGCAAGTCTTTGGAGTTTATCCCCACCAATTATCTTAAGACTTAAGAGTGCCAATTAATACACGTACGCACGCATGCATACACACATATGCACGAGGATTAAAACACTAGGGGTTCAATAAAATGTTCTACACTTAGATTCACTAAGATTCAAACTGATGACTTGACTCGTGTCTGTTATTATTCGTCTAGAATCTCTGATGATATTGTTACAATTCTTTCATTTACTGTTCAATTATTTCTAAATATGTCTTAGTGATGCAGATTGCTGGATTATAGTAATGACAATAAAAGTATTGGGAAATCCCATTTTCAAGATATTAATGATATATTAACGTTTCTAAAACATGTATATTTGGTAGCTTGTGATGTTTTACTTTCTATTCGTTTTTTTAACCTACCAAAATTGAACAATTATATTGAACTTATTTTTCACACTATGAGTTACTATTTACAGACCACAGTAATAGACAAAAGTGGCATATTTTAGTGTAAGTTTATTCAAAGGAACCAATTTTTACGATTGTATTGTAAACATTTCTATAATCATGTAAACTAACAAATGTGTGACAGTGTCCATAAAATGTCATATTATGGAACATAGGAAAACACTTAATTTCTTGAAAACTTCGTCCAACAAATGACCTCCATTTGTCAGATCATAGTGATACAGAGCTATGAATTACTTTAACCATATATTGTTGCAAGTTACGATTCACATCGTCACACGCCTTTTATAACAGTTCAGAATAGGATTAATTTCTTTGCGAATAACGTATTTAAATACAAACGTTTGTGGACGATTTGAATAAACCTTGCTTTTCAAATACCCTAAGGAAAGTAGCCCTGGAAGACAAATTTGGAGATTATGGAGGCCATTAAATATCTCAAATTGTTTTGGAAATCCCCAAAGAGCCGACTTCAAGCTGGCATGAAATTCTACTAGAATGTACCATCTTGATGTAATTGTTTTAGCGGGCCGCGCCGTGGCCGAGTGGTTAGACCATTCGCCTCTCACCAAGACGGCCCAGGCGACCACATGGGGATTTGTTGTGACAAAGCGGTACAGGTGCGGTTTTGCTCCGGGTTTTCCGCTTTCCTCGCCATCGCATTTCTCCGGTGCTGCATCTTTATGCTATGTATCATCAGTGTCATCGTCTGCGGTATCTATGTAGTAAAAGCGGGCATTAAACACTATTAAAAAAACTATTTTAGCTTCTTCCTTAATGACAATGCTATTCCCCCCGAAATGTTACTACCATCTTTAGACGATATCCATCACAGGAAAGCGCAGTCTGTATCCATCTTAGGCTTATTTACTCCACAATTGCAAACATTTGGTTCCAGTGAGTCAGCCTGTACATTTGAACATTTCGGTACTCATTTCAAGCAAGTGGTAATAAATGCTGATAAGTATAAATGGAACTAAAACCCTGAGCTGAAAGGCAATTGATAACTTAAGCCTTTATAAGCTGAATTGACTGTCTGAAAGAGGTTACCATATAAAATGTGTTCCTACTAAACATGGGCTTGAAAGCTCAGTTCGGTGTGGTTAAAATTCTTGGTGTGGGCATTGGTATGATGTGCTTGAGGAAAATGCATAACAAAAGTGTACCTTTAGAAGGAAGGAGTTCATCCATTTGGTGAAGGTCTTCTTCTGGATGGCCAGGCGCTCCTCCTGCAGCGCCCTAATACGGCCCTGCTCAAACTTGAGCACATCCTCCCGCTGAGTCATGCCTGCAGGTTCATGCTGGCCACCTGCAACAGACAAAACACTTCTTCAAAACTAATGCTCACTTCCTGCGAGACGTCCAAATGCTTACCTCCGGTCTCCCGCAATGTATTCATTACGTAAATACAACTATAAATAAAACACATTTTGCTTTTTGTTGCTAGTTTAAAGTTTTAATTACATCTAAATTCTTCCATATATTTCTACTACGTATCCCTGACATAGAGATATCAGGCGGAGTCTAAAGGGCTAACTCTAACTTACATGATGATGTGATGATGAAAAAATTAAGGATTTGAAACTTTCCCGGCGCTGGTTATTAATATCTTCTCGGGATGTCAGCCAGGTATGTGTTGGATTAATTTCAATTTGGATTTCCCTGACGATGGCGATAGAGTACGTAGATGAAAACTTTGAAATTTATCCAACGCTTACCCAGCTGACATCCCGAGAATATATCGTTTCGCGTCGTAATCGGCTTACCCTCCCCGTATTTGTAGGACTGACACCCCTTACGATTTACAAGCCAATGCCTAGGGGTCAGAAGCCTATCGGGGAGCCAACGGCACGAAACCACAGAATGGAGAACCTGTTACGAGGAGTCGGCCCTTAGCCAGGCATGAACATGAAGTGGGTGATATGAAATGTAAGCGAAATTAATGATTGGAAAGGTGACGATGGAATAAGTGGCGGGAGAAACCGGAGGACCCGGAGAAAACCCGCCCAGACACCGCTTTGTCCACCACAAATCCCACATGCGGGCGCTCGGGATAGAATCCGGGCCGCCTAGATGGGAGGCGAGCGGTCTAACCACTCAACCACGAGAATATATCATTAATGAAAAAAATAGTTTCTTTGCTAAAGACGCTGTCAATTGCCAGGATCATATCAGTGGCGCCGGTGTGCCGGAATTTCGTCCCGCAAGCGTCGTTTCACGTGCCAGTAAATCTATTGACATGGGACTCGCTTTAAGGCACACTTAAAAACCATCGATATGGGCCGGGTTGAACTTGGGATCAGAAAGCCAGCACCTAACAAATGAGCCACCCAGGACATTGAAGGAGGAGGAGCAGGAAGTGAGTTAAATTCTATGCACCTCAGCCTAAAAGGCTTTTTGTGCGCTTCCTTAGCCTATAGGTTTAGTTCAGTCCGCCGAGTCCCCCCTCCGGCTATTTTGAGCATGAGCTGATTTCTTTCTAGAACTTATCACTCCAGAAGAAGGTAAATTAATGTTTCATGACATTGTTTACAAAGACGACAGATTGGTTCATTTCCCCACCGTCCTAAGATGTTTCCTGAGCACACTGTGTCCGTTCAAAGAACTAACAACTTTCCATAAGAGCTGCTGTTTAATTTAATGAGGCAATCACTTAGATTTCACCAGTTCTTTAATTAAGATCCTATAAGTTTTATTCCTAGGGATTCGGAGCCAATTTTGAAAGATTGTTCTCTTCATCCATAATGAGCAGATACTTAAGGGCGTTCGACAAATTTCAACCAGTCTAGTTGGAACATTTTATTACACACTTATTTCACATACCTAATTATAATACGATAAACTTTTAAAATGAATTTAAAATATTTTTAAAGATTTGAAGCTTTCTCGTTGTTGATTATTAAAAATGACTTCACGGGATAGCAGCCGAATTAAATTTGGAATCGGAGAAATCCAAGCTTTCGACCATCTTGACTCTGTAGTCTTCGTCAGGGAAGCCTGGATTTCTCCGATTCCAATTTAACTCGGTTGCTATCCCGTGAAGTCATTTGTAAAATACTTTTTATTATATTTTTCGGGTATAGCTTTTCAAAATGGAATCTTAAGTTTTCTGTAGCATTTGAGTCTTTAGCAAAAGTAAAACAAAAGAAAATATCATTTTAAAATTTTGATCTTTGCACACACTTGCATACGTCCGTTTAAATGTCACGTTTTGGCCATTTAAGTGACTATATCAAAAACTCAGTATCGAGCACCTTTAAAACGTAGTAACTAGGCTACCCAACTCGTAAGGTATGGTCTACTGACAAGAGTTATAAACTTAGGATCGACACAAATCATTCTTAAATAAAACAGCATGCGTCTAGTGGACCGACCATTCTAACTAGAAATGCATACCCATTCTGTGTGGAAGAAAAGGAGGGGATGCGTGTGGAATGTGAAGATTTACACGTTATCTCCTCCAACCCTTCAATTGTAAAATAAAATGGCTTCTCAGTTCATAAATAGGAGACTCAGACTCCGGTATAAAAATAAAATGTGTACAGATGTATAATCCTATAAAAATCCTCATAGTGGTAGATTTCTTAATATAATATAGAAAACATATAAATGGAAAATTGCTACAAGACCACGTGGGATATATACTTCAAATATTTTCTTTTACATTCACCTTTTCCTATAGTACTAACAGTTGAGCATCTAAATTTTCACAGGTTTAAACATTACATTTTCAAATACATTTTTTTTTTTTAAAAAGCTCGTGATTAACTTATTATTTTCTCTACACGCACTATGTACATAGTGTAGGCATAGAGAAGGTATTGTATTGCACCCAAAAAAAATCGAAACCGAGATTTCACCGGATATATATATATGTTTTGAGACCCCCTGAATATGTAAAAAAAAAAGCATTTTAGAAAAATGTCCGTGTGTGTATGTGGTGTGTCTGTGAGCAGCATAGCTCAAAAACGAAAAGTCGTTAAAACACCAAATTTGGTTTTTAAGTTCAGTATCTTCCAAGGATGCGACACGAAGATTTTCAACAACCCATGGAAAAAAAATTGAACATTTTGATTTTCCTTAAAATGACTAACGATTTTGATTAAAATATCCTATATTAAAGATATTTATATGGCAAATAAAATGTATATTTTGAATTTTCTCGAATTAGCCTCTGAACACATATTTATTCTGGATACATTTTGTGGAATTTTGCATAACTGGTAAACCGTAAAAGATTGACAAAAACAATTTATGTTATATACTTTTTTTTCGTAGAGTTGATCATTTTTTAGTTATTCCTTGTTATTGGCTTCAGCCTTAAAATACTTATACTTTTCTCATACAGGAATTTGTCAACCCCTGTCCATACAAACAAAGGAACTTCAAGTATATAGCAACCAGCTTTTGACTATCAGTTTAGCCTATGGTACTCCCTTCTACTTAAATGAAGCAAATAGAAGAATAAGTTTTTTAAAAATAATTTGTAGCAGAGATGTAGAGAAAGGTATGTGTGAATGGAACACATCAGATTTTTTTTAAACATTTTGTGAGCAGTGGACTGTAGCCTCACCATGGTGTGTGCGTGTATGTATACGTACTTAGGTATAAACATCATGTCAACTAACTAAAAAAGCTCGTTTTCAGCCCATCCGGTTATCGCACTCCACGATTTGAGAACTATTATAACAGGCGCAGTTTCCGCTGCTGCTGACAATAGCGTGCAGCTGGCAATGTTTACTGCAATAAAAAGTGAAATGAGAAGCGGAAAAGATGACGTAGTTACATTTTGCTTTACTACACAATCAGGAGGTGCACGTCTCCGTTAACGTTTTGTTACTGTTGCAGGTGTTCGTTATGAAGACTCATACTTTTTCATGTAATCGTTCCGGGGACGTAAAATGCACTCCCTGTGCTTCTATCGAAACGCAATGAAAATTGTCCTTGGCTTGGTTATATGGAGCTTATTTTACAAGTTCTCCAAAACTTTTGTACAAGGTTACGATATTTCTAGTTTTTCCAGGAGAAGCTTACGAATTATTTGACTACTCCGGAAGATAAATGCTCTGGAAACTTCCTGAAGACGCAGTTTATGCCAAAAAAATATCTGATATGTTCCATTCACATGAATTTCTCTACATCTCTACAACAAAGTATTGTTAAAAAGCTTATTCTTCTTTTTACTTCATGCTAATCGAGAAAAAAAAAAAATAGCAGAAATAGTCTTATTACTTGCTTCCTTGTAAGTAGAAACGAAATAAGGGAATACCATAGGTTAAAGTGAAAGTGGTTGCTATGTGACTGAAGTTACTTTGGTTGTATGGACTGGAGTTGACAAATAGTATTTTATAGCTGAAACCAACAATAAGCAGTATCTCAAAAACGACCAACTCCAAGAAAAAAAATGTATGTAACATGAATTGTGTTTTAACAAGCTGTACATTTTCTATCAAGTAAGTTTTTGCCTATAGTTATGCATAATTCCGCAAAATTCGTCCAGAATAAAGATGTCTTTCATAGGCTATCCCCAGAAAATTCAAGATACATGTATATTTTATTTGTCATGTAAATATCTTTAATATACGACATGTTAACCAAAATCGTTAGCCATTTTTTTTAAAAATCAAACATTTCGAAAATGTTTCCATGTAAAGGGTAGTTGGGGTGGGGGGATTTTCTTGAAAATCTTCTTGTCGCATCCTTGGAAGCTATTGAACTTAAATACCAAGTTTTGTATTTAGTGGATTTTTCGTTTATGAGCTATGCAGCCCACAAACAGACACACACGCGCGCGGACATTTTTCTAAAAATGTTCTTTTTGGATTCAGGGAGTTTCAAAACATATATTTCCGGTGAAATCTCGGTATCGAATTTAATAGATATTGGTAGAATTAGTGCAATTTCAACATCGAAAATTAAGAAGATAATGGCAATTAGAGAAAATCGTAAACAAGGGTAAACGTGAGGATCTAACTGGACCGTGCATTACAATACGTTCTCTACACAGTATGTACATAGTTCGTGTAGAGAAAGTAATTTATTCAAGAAAATAAAAGTTATAGAAACTTCCTGCAAATTCAAGTTATAACAAAATAAATTAAAGAACTTACTTTACTGTCATTTATTTAATAGCTAATCTGCAAACTAGACGTAAACGCTTATTATTCTATTCATTTCTTAGCTATGATAAAGTTGGCAAAATTTTAATGGACAAAGCCATAAAGAAAAGAAATGATATTATATAATCTTTGCACGACGATATTATATAATCTTTCCTGACAAATAGAATGATAACAGTTTAGCACAAAACATGTTTTAAAAGCATGAATGAAAATTTAAACCACACATGATAAACTGTATGTTTTAACCAAATGTGAATTTTTACTTTCTCTAGCCCCATATGTACAATGTACATAGGGGTAGAGAAGGTATTGTAATGCACCTAAAAATTCGATACCAAGATTTCACCGGAAATACCTACCTTCTCTATACACTATGTATATAGTACGTATAGAGGAAGTAAAAAGTGATAATTTTCTTGTAAAAGAACGCTAAGACTAAGAACATGTAATGAGTTTAACATGTTAGCATTGTAGAATGCTAATTCAGAATTCTTGCTGTCTTACAAAAATAAACACATACCTACCACTTGTTTTTGAGCTGGCGCGCAATAATGGCTGCAGCGGCGGCTTTATATCTAATTATTTATTGATTAATGGTGCTAAATATTCAATGCACTATACAAAAGTATTATAATTATTAGGTAAACTCTTTAAGCTTGGATCCCAGTTGGAAGTATCTTTGATTCCACACCATGTTAAGAAAAATCTGATGTGTTCCATTCACATGACTTTCTCTGCATTTCTGTAACAAATTGTTTAACAGCTTATGCTACAATCTACTACATGATAATCGAGATGAATATTAGCAGAAATGCTTTAGTGTAAGAAGAAGGGAAATAACGGAATACACTAGGCTAAAACGATAGACAAATATTTTAAAAGCCGATTGTCATGTGGATGAAATAGTTTCTTTGCATTTTCAGGAATTATTCCCGTGTATGAAAAATTTTAAGTATTTTAAAATGGAAACTAATAAGAAAATATATCTAAAAAAATGGCCAACTTTATGGTAAAAAATGTATATGTCATAAACGGTGTGTTTCAACGAGATCTACATTTTTTGTGCAGTAACTTTTTTATCTATCTCTTACGGTTTACTAGTTATGCAAAATCCAGCAAAATGCATCCAGAATGAACCAGAGGCCATTTCCAGAAAATTCAAGATGTACATTTTATTTGTCCTGTAAATATCTTTAGTATACGGCATTTTAATCAAAGTCGTTAGAGCCATTCTTGAGAAAATCAAAATTTTCGAACATTTTTCCATGTAAAGGGTAATTTGGGGAGGGGGATTTCCCTTAAAATCTTCGTGTCGCACCCTTGGAAGATGCTAAACTTATATACAAAGTTTGATATTTTACTGGCGTTTCGTTTTTGAGTTATCATGTTCACGGACACACTGACACACACGTACCTTTTTCTAAAAATACTTTTTTTATATACAGAGGACCCTGCAACGCTTATTTCCAGTGAAATCTCATACCGAATATACATAGTACGTGTAGAGAAAGTAAAAAAAAAAAGAATCCCTGTACTAAACAGTAATATAAACTAAGGGCGTATTCCAAATAAACTTACGGCCATAAAAATCGATGGAGTACGTGCGTGATACAGCCATTTTGTTGCCGCCTGTCAATATGGCGCTTGGCACGGAGCTTGAACGACCGGTATTTTCCAACATTTTCCTTTCTGCTGGCACTGCAAACCGGGACAGTGCCAAACCATCAGTTTCTGTTCTCCAGTTGGCAGTATTTGGGTACTCTCTGTGCAGAGTTCTAGATGCTCCATCTTCATTCAAGTTTCTTGGTGTACGAGCAACGCCACGTACTGGACTCTCAATGGTACTGACCCTCGCCACGGATATGCCTTGAGGTGTTTTCTGCTGCTCCATTATACACGTTCCTCTTCAACATAACATTACAGCCAACCACAACCACTCACTATATCGTACACACTGAAACTCAGCACTTATCCTCGCAGTTCTGGATCTGTACGTCAGTAAAAAAAATAAGGTTTGCGCTTTAAAAACGTTCTAAATA
Source organism: Hymenopus coronatus (assembly GCA_030762935.1). Taxonomy (NCBI): domain Eukaryota; kingdom Metazoa; phylum Arthropoda; class Insecta; order Mantodea; family Hymenopodidae; genus Hymenopus; species Hymenopus coronatus. Next base: position 24,248,811 of record CM060880.1, on the reverse strand, counting down.
AGATGTAACAAACATATACACAGAAATAATGCGGTTATTAAAATGCAGTAGAAATTTATAATGATTCTATGGCGGGTTCGTACCAACATTTACTGAGCGGCATTAAGAAATGTAGTTGAGGTTTACTTATGGTTGCTCTATAACTATTATGGTTCTTAGGGTATTGGGCGAGAAAGAATGGAAATTTTACTCAGATGCATCCTCCAGGCTTGAGGTTCTTTTACGTGCCATAAATCAACGATACTAGACCATTGGCTTTTCTTTCCTTCCAAAGGAAGCCATATTATGCATTTTTACGTCCGATTTTTAACCGGCGACCTCAGAAACTACCCCTACACCATGGAGGATGAGGCGCATTTAAGGTTTGCAAATAAATGGAGGTAGCACCAAGCATGTCGCTTAAAAATCTACAAATTTTAACATACTAACCTAACATTTTAACTATATAACCTTTGTTCATAAACTATTAAAATATATTAATTTTACAATGTTACCGTATTAAGCTAAAGTTGCAAAGTTAATCAACTTCCATGAATCAAATACTTTTGAAGTTATATAAATTATCAAATGATTAGCTAGTCTATTAACTCGTTCCAAAAGTTCCAAATGTCAGTATAAACATGCATAAAAATCCTTGAATCATTAAACGTGTGGTCTATATGTGCATTAAAACTGTAACTGAACATGATATTAATTTTGAATTTTCAATAAATAATTGATATAAGCGTGTATAATGAAGCATTGACGCTATTAATTGCATTTTTAAAAGTGGTGTGTGTGCGTTTGTATTCAGTTCAGCTATTGAACTGGTTGTTCTGAAAATTGGCAAACTTAAAATATACCTTACACGCATTTAGAAAATACATCATATCTCATGCTTATTACTTTTCTGGTAAGTGGGTTTTTCGAACTGGGGGTTTTTCAAAAGGTCGAAGCCTCTTACTAATTTTTCAACATTTATTTAGAAAGTTATACCACAAATGTTTATAAGCATAATTCTTCTGACAAATTAATATTTACATAATTTATATAGAACGAATATGTAAAAAGTGATAATATTTAGATGGAATATAAAAAGTAATATTACTTTTTCGGCACTATATTCAAGTGAGTAACAGTGAGGTTCACAACAAAACATTTTGAACACGAATAAACTTAGAAGCATTACATTTTGTAAGTTCTTCAATTTAAGTAAATAAATATACATATTATCTTAATCCTGTTTCAATGCCAAATGAGCACAAAAATGAAATAAAGGTAAAAATAAAACAAATGTAAACTTGTTTACTACGAAGATGTGTTGACGGGGCTGCTTACGGGATTTATTTATATTTGTTTTGTTACACCTGAGGTTGTAAACAGAGGCACTTCAAGGATTCAACACTGCCTCACGAGGAGCACTGTACCCAACACAAGACTGTATTAGGCGCTCCGCTTTAGCGTGATCGCGCCTAAAACGGTTGTGGTAGTTGTCTCACAACCGACTGTGGTAAGTCCAGTTATCAACGATCAACAGTTATCTTGATCCTGGATTAAAGTATTCGCGCTACGCCAAGCAACTGTTACAACACTCGGCGCTGCGACAGGCAACTGTTTCTACAGAACCGTGCGCCATTTTGCCATCTGCATAACGAGACCTGCACATTCATCTCTCAATTATATTATTGCTGTAGAAAAGAACTACTATTATACGTCCTGTTTTTGTTTTGTTTTTAATCTGGTTGTTGTTGCGAGCACTGCTCTATTAAAAGAAATGATGTAATATTCTAAATAATCTTATTCGACAGCCTATTAAATAAATGTCAAAATCCACTGTTGACGTGATCTAAACAACTTAAAAATCATTTGAGAGCGTCAATACTTTCCAGGGTCCGTAGGAGAAAAACATACCAGAGCTTCCGATTAATAATATATTGCAATAAAGTAGATCAAAGAGCTCTACGTGAGTTAAACTGAATATTTCACACAAAATGGCGATGCTGAAATTCACTTATTGCAACACATTTCTATTTCCATGTGAAATGGTGATGTAGAAACAACATTTTCATACAAAAAGGTAAATTTTTTAAAAGAAAAATAATGAAAATAGTTCTAATAGTAGTCACTCTATTCTTATCGAAATTCCCAAAATTGTTATTCTTTAATTAACTTTGTTCTTCAGTGAATTGCAATCACCTATAAAGGTGGTTTAATAAGGAATTAGGATTTCAGCGAGCTTTATTAATTTCCGGTTTAACCATCATTGCAATTTTATTTTAAATGGTACGTTATATTATTATTATTATTATTATTATTATTATTATTATTATTATCATCATCATCTACAGATTCGGATACGTGATTTGAGGTTGCCTGGTTTATAACCTTGGAAACATGATCATTGATAGTGATTCATTTACTCATTTATGGAATCAAGTCTGACATCTAGTATGTTAAATAGTATTCTATCTGATGTTGAGTGAAAAGGAAAGAATTATAATTTTAATGATATGTGGTGACAGGCAATGATCTCATCGGCAGTCTACGAATTTATGTAGCAATTGCAACCGGATCGTGCTCCAATTTCACATCAACAGTTACAAGGATTGCAAAAAAAAAAAAAATCTGATGTGTTACACTCACATGACTTTCTCTAGCTACTCTACAAACAAACTTCTTACAAAAGATAACTCTTCTTCTAACACCATGCTAATCGAGATAAACAATAGCAGAATTTTATTACTTAGTTCCTTATAAGTAGACTGGAACTGAGGGAATGCACAAGGCCAAAGTGATAGTCAAATGTTTTAAAAGCTGTCTATATGCAATTGTCATTGCAAATCGCTTCTGTTTGGCCAGGAGTAGAACAAAAGAAACACACACACACACACACACACACACACACACACACACACACACACACACACACACACACACACACACACACTTCCGCCTGAGAAAAGCAGAAGTACCTCACAATTGAAACTAATAATAAGGAAGCGGTAAGCTCCACGAAAAAAATGTATGACATAACTTGTGTATTATAACAAGATCTACATTGTTTGTATAGTAAGTTTTTGCCTATCTCTTACGGTTTACTAGTTATGCCAAATTAAGCAAAATTCATTCAGAATAAACAGGTCTTTAGAAGCTATTCCCAGAAAATACAAAATATATATTTTATTTGTAATATAAATTGCTTTAATATGTGGTATTTTAATCAAAATCGTTAGTTATTATTAAGAAAAACAACATTTGCGAAAATTTTGCCATGTAAAGGGTAGTTAGTCGTGTCGCATCCTTGGAAGACACCAAACTTAAATACCAAATTTGGTATTTAACCGCCTTTTCGTTTTTGGGATATGCTGTCCACAGACACACACACACGGGCCTGTTTCTAAAACATGTATTTCTGGTAAAATCTCGACATCGACTTTTTAGGTGGAAAACAATACTTCTCTATTGCTATGTACATTGTACATACGGGGCTAGAGAAAGTAAAAACTGAAAGTGTAAAGGAGTTACCAAGGTCAGGTCGCCCGAAGAGTGTAACTCAAGAATATATAACATTCGGATGTTCTGCGTGTGCAAGAAAATTCAAAAGTATCTACAACAAGCCCCAAAGATCCGTGATGAAAATCCTTAGAAGTTCCAAGCAACGTCCTTATAAAATAAAACTTTTTCATGAAGTTTCAGAGGACGATCCTGATGCAAGAATGCAGTTTGTGCATTAATGATGGAGCGTATCAATTTTTCATGAACCAATTGTATTCTCAGATGAAGCCACGTGATGCCTGAATTGGATTTGTCAATAGACACAATTGCTAATACTGGTAACACGGAAATCCACAATGAATGGAGGACCACTGTTTGAACTGGCATTGTTGGCGGCCATTTTATTGGTTCTTCTTTAAAGAAACGCTAAACGCTACTGGATACTTACGGACACTTGGTAGCGACAGAGTAGACATTTCCATGCTGAACCTCAATGAAATACTATATATTAAGATTTCAGGAAAGCTATACAAGATATCAAAATAGTGTTACAAAACAACTTTTTCAAATTCAGAAATCATTGTTAAATCATAACCTTTATGTTACCTTATTTGCAATTCGTGTATAAAATAATTAATTGAAAATACCTTAAAAATTTAAAATAAAGTGTACGTAATTACCCATATATATATTTATTTATTTATTTTTTCAAAATTGCTATACTTGGTTAAAATGTCTTAAATTTTTCACCAGCTAAGTCAAAGAACTAGTGACTACGAAGTCTGCAGTGTCTCACTTTAATTGTTTAAGAGAAAAATGTACCTAATTAAGAAAATATGTGAAAAAATTGCAAATTTTCTTGTTTATTGAAATATCTACAAATATTATTAACTAAGGTATGATTTGAATATGGCTTCTGAATCAGAAGAAATTGTTTTATAAGTGGCAAAACTTTCATTATGATAGCTTGTATAGTTTTCAAGAAACTTTATATATATTATATTGAGGTCCAGCTTGCAAATTGATACTCTGTCTCTACCAAGTATCTTTAAGAGTTGCTTCGAAATGAAGAAGTACCGGCGATCGCAAACTTGTTTCCTCGTGCAGTTAAACATCGGCTACCCAAAAATGAAATATTTCCATCAAGATGGAGCTCCAACTCACTTTGGACAGATTGTTCGTCAGTTCTTGTTAGACCCGTTTTCCACTGTGATGAATTAGTAGAAGAGGTCACTAGAGGGGACACTTGAAGTGTGGTATTACGAGACAGAATTAGATCCGGAGCATCGAATAATGGAAGGAAGAAAAATGTTCCTACATCCTGGTTAAGTCATTCCTTAAATGGTTTCTATGATTATGTTATCAAGCAGCTGAAGGCCACCGGTTTGAAGACAGAATTTAGAAGATGAACAATTTATATATGTTCAAAATCTTCTCGGGCTTCTAGCCAGGTAAAAACTTGGCTTGACACCAACGTTTCGAAGAAGTGCATCTTCTTCGTCTTCAGGGTGAACTGATGGTTTGAGCTTGCGGAGACTGGTATTTATAAGAGCTGGGATGAAGCTAATTGTTCATTCAGTTTTGTTTGCAGTTTAACTTTTATATGACCAAATAAAGAACCATACTATTATTAACAAATTTCAAAACATTTAAAGTCACTGGAATTACCATAAACCCACGCTAGTAACTGTCATAGCTAGTAATATAATCAACTACGTTCTTCCAAGTAAGAGTCAATTTGGTTTCGGAAAGTAAGACCAACTACAGGACTGCAGAACAGATTAACCTTTTGCAGTACAACTGCTGAACAGCTCTAGAAGGAATACCTCGACAATATTCAAAATTATCCTGACGCCTATTCTCATATTAGCAATAGGATCAATAATTGTCTTTATTGTTGTGGTTATATTTATTGTTATTTTATGAGAACACATCTAATTGCCCAATTTTTAACCCGATTCACTAATACGATACAAAACAAAATGACATCATGAATTGACTTCCTTTTCCTCACGAGGTACAATTTTATCCATATAAGCCTTAAAATATCTTATCTTTCTTTTTTTTTTTTTCTTTTCTTTTTTTTTAATTTAAAAAAAAAAGGTTTAACATCCATTAATCAGGTTGGTCATATCGGACGATGAATACAATCGGTGGAATCATGCTCAAATGATTTCGGAATATATGGAGTTTAAAGTTACTCGATATTCGTCTTCTCAAATTGGGAAAACCCCCGAAAGAGCCTTATTCGGGTAAATCACCATAAGCGAGATTCGAACTCGCGACCTCTTGAATGTGAGGCAGACATGTACCACCACACTACCGAGCCGAGGTTATATGAACATTATAATGCAAGAATGCATCATTTCTTGGCATGGACATATACGCGCAAGTTTTCTTGGGCGCTCGGCTCCCTAGTCTTCATTCGGCCGGTTTCCCGCAATTTCGAAAGAACAAGTTAACCACACTGAGACATGAAAAACATACTCTATACATCCTGATATCTAGCGACTTCAAATCTAATTTCATTCTGTTTATAGATTCCAGAGCTCATGTATGTGCATGTGTTTTGTTTAAAAATTCAGCTACCTCGCGATAAATCATATAACCTACTCACTATAATGGCTGAGGGCCTTAAAAAGCTTTAGTTCACATCGGACGATGAATGAAATTGGTGAAATTAAGCTCAAATGAATTCGGGGTCCATGGAGCTTAAAGTTACTCGACATTCGCCTTCTCAGGATAAGGGAAACCCCGAAAAAGCCTTGTCCGGGTAAATCACCCTAAGCGAGATTCGAACTCGCGACCTGTTGATTGTGTGGCAGACACGCTACCACCACACTACCCAGGCGGGGAACATTCTTAATTGCAAACACCAAGCAAAAACTGGCGGGCAGGCTTTCTCTTCTTCCCCTCCTCGCTTCCCCGTAAAACCAGCGACCAAGAAAATGTGCGCGCATAGATACTATATACTCGAAGTTTAAACGATTACGCGCGAGAGATTCGTTTCATAATCGATCAGGTATGAACATGAGGAAGTGGAGGATATGAAATGCAAGCGAAATTGATGATTGGAAAGGTGATGATGGAGCAATTGGTGGAATGAGTGGTGGGAGAAACCGGGAGACCCAGAGAAAACCTGCCCAGACGTCGCTTTATCGAATCCCATATGCGGGCGCTTGGAATCGAACCCGGGCCGCCTAGGTGGGAGGCGAGCGGTCTAACCATTCAACCGCCGCCACGGGCGAGAGATACTATCCTTATTCCATACATCTTTGGTATGACATCCACAAAAATACCTAAAGTGGTTGAAAACTATCAGAAATCTAAATGGGAAACCGACATAAAAATGTGCAACAATATATATTTTAAACAGAATCTCATATTACGAGGATAAATATTTTCTCTTATACTTGTCGCGGGGATGATTGGAGTTTTAGATGTCGATAATCCACAGTTGTGGCCGATATGCTTAAGCGAGTTCTACATGCGAAAGAAAAAAAATTGATAAGAATATTTCTTGACTACTTTATCCAGCGGTGACACCTATTTTAGAACGGCGGAGTAATTTAAGAGTCGACACCCTCAGTCAAAAACAAAAGCAGAAAGTTGAACGAACAAGTTCAATACTCAGTTGACACGTTTCATTTTTTCGGAGCACTAGACTTTACAGTCCTACCAGATGCACTAACAACTTGAACAAATGATCCGTGGAATTCCAAGTGTCACTCACACTTTGCACTTGCACTTAGCACCACAGAAGGATGACTGGTGTGTAAGCTTGCGACTCGCCCATCTGTTCCTGATAGGCACGTTATCTATTGATACACTGATACCAACTGTGTTCTGTTGCGGGTGTAGCCTCTTCAATAACACGCGTTACAACATGAGACAAACTTTCAATCAGAACATTAAGTACATTGTAACACGTATCTCCTTATCAACGGAAACTAAATCAAGACAAAACAAACTTCCGATATCGGAACATGTCCCAAAAGTTGCAGCCTTAACTCTTATCAAAAGATCTGATGTATACCATTCACATGACTTTCTCTACATCCCTGCAACAAATTATTCTTAAAAAGCTTATACTTCTATTTACTTTTTGCTAATCAGAAAAAATTAGCAGAATAGTCTTATTACTTCCTTCCTTGTAAGTAGAAGCCAAATAAGGGAGTACTATAAGTTAAAGTGATAGTCAACAGCTGGTTGCTATGTCAATGAAGTTCCTTTGTTTATATGAATAGGAGTTGACAAGTTCCTGTATGAGAAAAGTACACGCTTTTCATAGCAGAAACCAAAAATAAGGAATGTCTCAAAAACGACGAACTCCACGAACAAAATGTCTGTAACATAAATTGTGTGTTTTAACGTGCTCTACATTTTTTGTGTAGTAAGTTTTTGTCCATCTCTCACGGTTTAGCAGTTATTCAAAATTCAGTAAAATTCATCCAGAATAAACTACTATTCACAGGCTATTCCCAGAAAATTCAAGATATACATTTTATTTGTCAGATAAACAGCTTTAATTTACGAAATTTTAATCAAAATCGTTAGAGCCATTTTTGAGAAAATCAAAATTTTCGAAAAAAGTTCCATGTAAAGGGTAGTTGGGGTTGGTGGGATTTTTCTCAAAATCTTCGTGTCGCATCCCTGGAAGATACTAAACTTAAATACCAAGTTTGGTATTTTACTGACTTCTCGTTTTTGAGTTATCGTGTTCAAAGACACAGGACACACACACACACACACACACGGACCTTTTTCTGAAAATACTTTTTTTGGATATAGGGGACCCTAAAACATATATTTACGGTGAAATTTCGGTATCGAATTTTTTGGTGGAGTGCAATACCTTCTCTATACACTATGTGCATAGTGCGTATAGAGAAAGTAAAAAGACAGAAAAATATTGTGTACCATTCACATGACTTTCTCCATATCCCTGCAACAAATAATTCTTAAAAAGCTTATACATCTATTTACTTTATGCTAATCAGAAAAAAAAAAAAAAATAGCAGAAATAGTCTAATTACTCGCTTCCTTGTCAGTAGAAGCGAAATAAGGGACAACTATAGGTTAAACTGATAGTCAAAAGCGGTTGCTATGTCAATGAAGTTCCTTTGTCTATATGGATAGGAGTTGACTAGTTCCTGTATGAGAAAAGTATACGTTTTTCATAGCAAAAACAAAAAATAAGGTATGTCACAAAAACGACGAACTCCACGAAAAATGTATATAACATAAATTGTAAAATAAGAACTAAAGCTTTCCTGGCGACGTGTTAATTCAAAATCTTCTCGGGCTTCTAGCCAGGATCCTGGCTAGAAGCCCGAGAAGATTTTGAATTAACATAAATTGTGTTCTTTAATGTGCTCTACATTTTTTGTGTAGTAAGTTTTTGTCCATCTCTTACGGTTTAGCAGTTATTCAAAATTTAGTAAAATTCATCCAGAATAAACTACTCTTCAGAGGCTATTCCCAGAAGATTCAAGATATACATTTTACTTGTCAGGTAAATATGTTTAATATACGAAATTTTAATAAAAATCGAGAGCCATTTTTGAGAAAATCAAAATGTTCGAAAAAAGTTCCATGTAAAGGGTAGTTGGGGGTGGGGGTATTTTTCTCAAAATCTTCGTGTCGCATCTCTGGAAGATACTAAACTTAAATACCAAGTTTGGTATTATACCGACTTTTCGTTTTTGAGTTATCGTGTTCACAGACACACGGACACACACACACACACACACACACACACACACACACACACACACACACACACACACACACACGGACCTTTTTGTGAAAATGCTTTTTTTTGGATATAGGGGACCCTAAAACATATATTTCCGGTGAAATCTTGGTATAGAATTGTTTGGTGGAGTGCAATACTTTCTCTATACACTATGGACATAGTGCGTATGGAGAAAGTAAAAATCTGTCAGATTTTCTCAGAGGAAACAGTACCTCATAAATCAGAAATTAATTTCTCAAAATTCAATATTTTTACCTTACAAAACCCATTCCGGTGAACATTATTGTAAATGCTTAACTTGAAAGCATTAAAATTAAAACAAAAAATCTTATGTGTTCCATTCGCACGATTTTCTCTACATCTCTGCAACAAATTATTGTTAAATGTCTTAATTTTTTCTATTTATTTCATGCTAATCGAGAAAAAACTAGCAGAAATGTTCTTATTACTTGCTTCCTTGGAAGCAGAAGGGAAAAAAGGGAGTACCATAGGCTAAAACGATAGTCAAAAGCTGGTTGCTATGTAATTGAAGTTCCTTTGTTTATGTGTATGGAGTTGACAAATTCCCATATGAGAAAAGCACAAGTATTTTAATGCTGAAAGCAATAACAAGGAATATCTAAAAAAACGACCAACTCTAAAAAAATGTAAACAACATAAATTGTGGTTTTAACAAGCTCTACATTTTATATTAAGTAAGTTTTTGTCCATCTCTTACGGTTTACTAGTTATGTAAAATTCCGTAAAATTCATTCACATTAAAGATGTCTTCGGAAGCTATTTCCATAAAATTTATGATATACATTTTATTTGTCAGATAAACATCTTTAATGTAGGATATTTTAATCAAAAGCGTTAGATCCATTTTTGAGAAAATCAAAATTTTCGAAAATTTTTCCATGTAAATGGTAGTTGGGGATGCATTTTCTTCAAAATATTGGTGTCACATATCCGAAGATACTGAACTAAGTATCACATTTGGTATCTAACGGTCTTTTCGTTTTACACACACACACACACACACACACACACACACACACACACACACACATGGACGTTTTTCTAAAAATGTTTTTTTTATTCAGGGGGTCTCAAAACATATTTCCGATGAAATATCGGTATCGAATTTTTGGATGCAATATCTTCTCTATACACTATGTACATAGTACATGTATAGAAAGTATAAATCAAAATCGCAGGTTTCCAAAAAATATAAATATAAATTAGCAAAATATGAATAATCACAGACCTATTTCTAATCTGCCATTCATAGGAACCACTTTCAAAATGGTTATCTAAAAACTTTCTTGGGTTATTGGAAAAATCAAATTTGTCCCCAAAACAACAAAAATCAATTGATTTTTATTTTCTCTACATAGTACATGGAACGTAGGAACAGAAGGTATTGCACACCACCCAGAAATTCGATAGCGAGGTTCCAACGGAAATACACGTTTTATGGTCCCCCGTATCCAACAAAGGTATTTTAGAAAAAGGTCCGTGTGTGTGCGTGCGTCCGTATCTCAAAAACCAAAAGTTGGTAAAATACCAAACCTGGTATTTAATTTGACATCTTCTAAGGATATGACACGAAAATTTTGGGGACTTTTTATATGGAAAATGTTTTGAAATGTTCTATTTTCTCAAAAGTGACACTAACGATTTTGATTAAAATTCCGCATATTAAAGACATTTAAATTATAAATAAAATGTATGTCTTGAATTTTCTAGGAATAGCCTCTGAAGAACTCTCAAATCTCAATGGAATTAGTGAACAATAATGAACTACATCCACAAATTTTCAAAAGGTATTCATCTTACAAAATGGATCAATTCGATGCCTAACGTGACATAGATCGAACGACATTAGCTTACTAGAGTGTAGCGGATTATAGCTAGCTGGGTCTTTGTATCTACAAAACTATTATTCTTTTAGTCACATACAACTCTCCCATTAAAAACTTGGTAGTACATAATTATAATATTAGAAATAAATACAACATTATAACTTCTACACAAATCTCAAAATGTAGAGAAGATTCTATATACATTGGCATCAAATTATTTAATTTATTGCTTAAATTTTAAAGGTTTGCAGCAAATCAAACCGAAAACTACTTAATCTAACTGAAAAAATCTGATGTCTTCCATTCACATGACTTTCTCTACATCTCTGCACAAATTATTGCTAAAAAGCTTTTGCTTATATTTATTTCATGCTAATTGAGAAAAAATTAGCAGAAATAGCTTGCTTCCTTGTAAGTAGAAGCGAAATAAGAGAGTACCATAGGTTAAAGTGATAGTCAAAAGCTGGTTGCTATGTGACTGAAGTTCCTTTGTTAGTATCGACAGAAGTTGACAAATTCCTTTATCAAAAAAGTAAGTTTTTCAAAGCTGAAACCAAAAACAAGGAATGTCTTAAAGACGATCAATTCCACGAAAAAAATGTATATAACATAAATTGTGTGTTTTAATGTGCTCTACATTTTCTGTGTGGTAAGTTTTTGTCCATATCTGATGGTTTAGCAGTTATGCAAAATTCCGTGAAATCAAAATTTTAGATTTTTTTTTCAAGTAAAGGGTAGTTTGGGGTGGGGGGATTTTCTTGAAAATCTTCGTGTCGCATCCTTGGAAGTTACCAAACTTAAATACCAAGTTTGGTTTTTAACGGTCTTTTCATTTTTGAACTATGCTGCCCACAGATACACACACACACGGACATTTTTCTAAAAAAATTTTTTTTAATTCAGGGGGTCTCAAAACATATATTTCCGGTGAAATCTCGCTATCGAATTTTTGGGTGCAATACAATACCTTCTCTATACACTACGTACATAGTGCGTATAGAGAAAGTAAAAATTCTTATGTGTTCCATTAATATGAGTTTCTCTACGTGGCTAAAACAAATTATTATTTAAAAGCTCATTCTTCTAAATGAGCAGAAATGGTCTACTTGTTTCCTTGTAAGTAGAAGGGAAATACGAGAGGACCGTAGACTAAAGGGATGGCAAAATGTTTTAAAGGCTGGTTGCTATGCGATTAATGTTCCTTTGTTTTTATGGCCAGTAGTGGACAAATCCCCGTATGAGAAAACTAAGTATTTTAAAACTAATAACAAGGAACATCTCAAAAACAGTCAACTCCATGAAAAAATGTATATAACATAAACTATGTGTTTTAACCAGCTCTGCATTTTTTGTTAAGTAAGTTTTTGCATATCTCTTACGCTTTACAGTTGGGCAAAATTAAGTAAAATTCATTCCAAAATAGTCTTCAGAGGCTATTCCCAAAAATTCAAGATATACATTTTATTTGTCATGTAAATATCTTTAATATACGATATTTTAATCAAAATCGTTAGACCCATTTTTTAGAAAATCAACATGTTCTAAAATGTTTCCATGTAAAGGGTAATTAGAGTGGGGACATTTTTTTTAAAATCTTCATGTCGCATCTTTGGAAGATACTGAACTTAAATACGAAGTTTGGTATTTAACGGTATTTTCGTTTTTGAGTTATGCTGCCCACAGAAACACACACACGGACATTTTAAAAAAAAATGTTTTTTTTTTTATTCAAAACATGTATTTGCGGTGAAATCTTGGTATGGAATTTTTGGGTGCAATACAATACCTTCCCTATGCACTATGCACATAGTACGTGTAGTGAAAGTAATATACTAGAGTTTGAGGAATTTATTAGTGGCTATACCTCATGTTTGCCATGCTGGAAACCTAACTTCAAGTAAGTATATTGTTATAAATAGTGTTCTGCTTATCTGACAATGATCTTTTGTGTATATAACCTGTATGATGACCTATATGGAACAATGAACATTTTAAACACAAATTGTGCTGTACCTTTTATGGATGAACAAAACCTGAAAACAGAAAACTACCAGAAATTTTTAAACTTCCGCTATGGTGCATAGCAAATTCTTAAGCACACCGTCTCTCAGATAAAATGCAGTGACTCCTAAAAATAAGTTGGTCTCCACTTTTACATGTCTGATATTTAATGGAACAAACTATTCTTACAAAAGCTTATTCGGAGTAATCTATTGTTTCACGGTAATTGAGACAAATGCTAACAGTTTTAATGCACATTTCCTTGTAAGAAATTAAATTGAGTTTCATTTACGATATTCTTTAAAGCTTTTTGCTCAGAGGCTTGTTTATCAGGCTTGAGTTTCTTTTAGGTGGCGTAAATCTACGACAACAGACCAACGGCTTAAAAATTCTATCACCCTCCGGCGGGTTTGAACCCACGACCTTGGGAATCAGAGGCAAGCATGTTGCTCCTAGACCACGGAGGACAACAATGTAGTTGTAGTTCCAAAAGAAGTGCTTAGAGCATGAGCTGTAGGAATTATTTATTATTAATGATAATACGAGTGTCGGCTGATAAGTCCCGGACCTCACAGATATGGCGCCACTAGGACAGTTAGACGGTAGCATCGTATAGTTTAACTCTAGACTATCTTGTATCCATAGTTACAGGTCAATAGCTTTCGAATGACAGATTTTAAACAAGACAACTTTAAGAGTTTTCACGAAAATGGAAGATTTGGAAAAACGAGCATGGATTAAATACTTCCATTTGAAAGGCCTAACGCCTAACGAAATCAAGGAGGAAATGGACAGTACATTGAAAGACATTGCCCCATCATATCAAATGATTAAAAGGTGGGTTGCAGAGTTTCAAATGGGAACCACGAGCACTAGTGATGAGCATCGCTCTGGACACTATGTAGAAGTGACAACTCTAGAGATCACTGAAAAAAAATAATCTTTTAGTGCTGGAAGACCGCAGATTAAAGTTGTTTGAAATAGTAGAGGTTGTTAACATATCAGAAGATCGCGTAATATTTTAAGTAATGTTTTGGGTTTTCACAAGGTCTGTGCAAGATGGGTGCCGAGTTTGTTGACACCTGATCAAAAGTTGCAAAGAAAAAGGCTTCTGTTAAGGATGTGGAGCTCTACCGTAAACATCCCAGTGAATTTTTGAGACGGCCGGATGAAGCTTCGATACATTACTAAACTCCAGAAAGTAAAACTTAGTCAAAACAGTGGATTGCGCCAGGTGAGCCCACTCCCAAAAAGGCAAAGTCAATTTTGTCAGCTAACAAGGTTATGAGGTGAAAAGAAAAAGACCTCATTTAGCAACAATAACAGGAAAAAAAAAAAAAACAACGTGCATCATCAGGACACTGCTCCGGCCCATTGTTCAGTCATTGCAATTGGAAAAATCTTATGTGTACCATTCACATGACTTTCTCTACATCTCTGTAACAAATTATTCTTAAAAGCTTATACTTTTATTTACTTCATGCTAATCAGTAAAAAAATAGCAGAAATAGCCATATTACTAGCTTCCTTGTAAGTAGAAGCGAAATAAGAGAGTACCATAGGTTAAAGTGATAATCAAAAGCTGGTTTCTATGTCACTGAAGTTCCTTTGTTTGTATGGACCGCAGTTGACAAATTCCTGTATGAGAAAAGTATAAGTTTTTCATAGCAGAAACCAAAAATAAGGAATGTCTAAAAAACGACAAACACCACGAAAAAAATGAATATAACATAAATTGTGCGTTTTAACGTGTTCTACATTTTTTGTGTAGTAAGTTTCTGTCCATCTCTTACGGTTTGACAGTTATTCAAAATTCAGTAAAATTCATCCAGAATAAACTACTCTTCAGAGGTTATTCCTAGAAAATTCAAGATATACATTTTATTTGTCAGGTAAATATATTTAATATACGATATTTTAATCAAAATCGTTAGAGCCACTTTTGAGAAAATGGAAATTTTCGAAAAAACTTCCATGTAAAGCGTAGTTTGGGGTGGGGGATTTTTCTCAAAATCTTCGCATCCCTGGAAGATACTAAACTTAAATATCAAGTTTGGTATTTTAGCTACTCGTTTTTGAGTTATCGTGTTCACAAACACACGGACTTTTTTGTGAAAATCCTTTTTTTGGATATTGGGGACCCTAAAACATATATTTCCGGTGAAATCTCGGTATCGTATTTTTGGGTGAAGTGCAATACCTTCTCTATACACTATGTACATAGTGCGTATAGAGAAAGTAAAAATGTGCGAATTAAAGCTGGAATTGCTTGAACATCCCCTATTCGCCAGATCTAGCACCCAGTGACTACCACCTGTTCCCAAATCTCAAAACAATTCTTGGAGGACGAAGATTTCACAGCAACGAGGAAGTCATTGATGCGGTTGAGGACCTTGACAAATCGCACTACAGAGATGATTTAATTACATTAGAACACCAATGTGACAAATGTATTACCATTTCTGGAGATTATGTTAACAAATAAAGGGAAAAAAAAAGTTTTTAAATGCTATTTTCATTGAGAGGCCTGGGATTTATCAGCCGACCCTGGTATTATGAAAGCATTACTTATCAAATAATCTCAATAAAAGCGGTTTTAACAAATGCTCTAGAAAGCCAACGAATTTCTTGCAATATAGATAAAATGTAACTACCTAAGGTTAACGCAGCCGAAGAATGTGAAAAAGACCTCGACACTATTAAAAGCATTACTGAATAAGCACATGATAAGCAAAACAGAGGAATGTGGACTTTTAATATTTCCCTTAATTCCTATGGATTAATTTATCGCAAGCTCATACTACGCAAAATGATCGCTGATAAGTGTTAGCTACTCCGCATATAGGTGTTGCAGATAAAACCACTTAATTGCTGCCAACTTAAAATACGCACTAAATTACGTCTCCTATGGTATCAGTGAATTTTATCATTCTCTAACACGTATGCACAGTACATAGCAGGTAAGGAAAGCATTGCATTCCTCCCAAACGAGAATTCACCGGATATACATCTTTTGAGGACCCCTGGGTCACAAAAAATTTAGAAAAAGGTACTATGTGTATCTGTAAGCAGCATTACACAAAAACGAAAAGTTCAATTATTACCAAACTTGGTATTTAAGTTTAGTATCCTCTAAAGATGCGATGTGTAAATTTTCGACATTTTCGTTTTTCTATAAAAAGAAGAAGAAGAAAGGCTAACGATTTTGATTCAAAATACCGTATATTAAAGATGTTTACTGTATATCCTGAATTTCTTGGGAATAGCCCCTGAATTCCTTTTCATTCTGAACGATTTTTGTATAACTAGTAAACCGTTGCAGAGACAAAAACTTAATACACGAAATATAACTAGGTATTATTTCCGGGCTGTTTTACCGTGGCCTGCTGGAGTAAAATGATTCAGACGTTTCGTCCGCAACTGCGGTGGACATCTTCAGTGGCGCGGTCGAAGTTTCCTTGGAGAAGGTTTCGCTTCGATAATTTATTATTACTTTCACTTATTTAAAAGTAATAAGAGCTATTAAATCCCAGCTTTGAAAACCTGCTTAAATTTTATCTTTGCATGAATGCCGATTAAAATTATAAGACTGGCATACTTTTCT
Organism: Hymenopus coronatus; assembly: GCA_030762935.1. Classification (NCBI taxonomy): domain Eukaryota; kingdom Metazoa; phylum Arthropoda; class Insecta; order Mantodea; family Hymenopodidae; genus Hymenopus; species Hymenopus coronatus. The sequence goes on along the minus strand of CM060880.1, from coordinate 24,232,127 downwards.
CTAGTGTTATCCCAGTTTAGGCGATAACATCAATACTGCCTCCTCCTTTTTCTTCCTGTTCAATATTTAATAGTTAACCGTTTGGAAGCTAGCGAATTTCTTTACTGGTGTCTGTATGCACGCCTGTTTTACTTGGTAGTGCAATTTCTTTTCTTTTCCTAGAATCATAAAACATAACTTGACAAGGAATTAGGAATAACGTGTTTTCGGCTTGTCGCTTCTCTAACTTGGCTGTGTGTGTGTGTGTGTGTGTGTGTGTGTGTATATATATATATATATATGTATTTATATGTTTCATATAGTATACATCCCCCCCCCCCCATTTATATAGCCCCCTTTAACAGCTAAGGTCATATCGGGGGATTTGCATTGCCTGTAGGTTATTTTACGTTAGGTTTAAATAATTATATTTTCCTCCAATACACATTCAGTCTCGCATACATACTTCCAACTCTTTGGGGGATAAGGAATAATACTGGCTAAAGAACAATTCCCCGCCCCAGCCGGGAATCGAACCCGGAAGTCTGTAATATGTTAACAGTTATACTCAAAGACATGGCAAAAGTACACCATAAATAAACTAGCATTTTTGCTTTTCAGACCAATAACGAAACAACGCCACAAAGCTCCCAAATTAAATAAACACAAGCTTTAGCTATATTGACAGTCTGAGGGTTATTTTACGAGTTGGGTTGAACTATTTAATGAAACATCCCTATTGTTTGCGAAACGAGCTCTATTGCACGGGGGGGGGGGGAGATCTAAGTAGAGAATGCTAACATAAAATTAAAAATCTAATGTGTTCCATTCACATGACTTTCTCTACAATTATTATTAAAAAGTATATTCACCTATCTACTTTATGATAATCAAGATAGATTAATTACTTGCATCCTTGTAAGTAGAAGGAAAATAAGGGAATACAATAGGCTAAAACGATAGTCAACTCCTTTAAAAACTGGTGGCCATGTGTTGAAATCCGTTTCTATGCAGGACCAGGAGTTTACGGCGTTCCATGTGGGAAAAGTAAGTATTCTGAATCTGAAAAAACAAGGAATATCTCAGAAATGGCCAATTCCACGAAAAAAACGTATATGACATAAATTGTGCGTTTTAACGTAATCTACATTTTTTGTGCAGTAATTTTTTGTCCAACTCCTACGGCTTACTAGTTTCGCAAAATTCACTGAAAATTAAGAGCGCTATTCCCAGAAACTTCCAGATATACATTTTATGTATCATATAAATATCTTTAAGATACGATATTTTGGTCAATATCATTAGAGCCATTTTTGAGAAAATCAAAATTTTCGAAATTATTTCCATGTTAAGGGTAGATTGGTATTTTACCGACTTTTCATTTTTGATAGATCGTGTTCACAGACACACGGACCTTTTTCTAAAAATGTTTTATACAGGGGACCCTAAAACGTGTATTTTCACCGCGAAATCTCGGTATCGAATTGCTGAGTGGAATGCAATACCTTCTTTATACACTATACAAAGTACGTGTAGAGAAAGTAAAATTTTCTGGTTCAGAAACTTCGCTACATATCCACGCAGAATTCTAATAAAAGTTATTGAAATGATGCGATGATAATAATAAATTCTGCACATCTCTGCAACACTTGAATTAAATGTCAATTAAAGGTCACATGCATATTACACCGTTATAACCAATTGAAAAGAAAATTTTATGTTTTGTTTTGCTCTGACCTGTTTTCTCGGTTGCTAAACCATGTCCGTGTATTTGCATTGCTTGAAATGGAATATCCGCGGTTTTTGTCTCACTTACATGCACAATTACTTCTACGGAGTAAGCCCAACAATGTTCGACTACACGGTATTCTCAACAAAAATTCAAAGCCATGCTTAAAAATCTAATATGCTACACTCACATGACCTTCTCTAGCTGCTCTACAAACTTCTTACAAAAGATTCTTCGTCTTTCTACACCATGCTAATCGAGATAAAAATAGCGGAATCTTATTACTTAGGTCCTTATAAGTAGAAGGGAACTATAGGGATGCGCTATTCTAAAGCGATAGTCAAATGTTTTAAAAGCTGCGTTATGCGATTGTCATTGCAAATCGCTTCCTTGCTTGGCCAGGAGTAGAACAAAAGAAAAACGGACACATCCTGTATGAGAAAAATATAAGTACTTTGTAATTGAAACCAATAACAAGGAATATCTTGGAAACGGTTACCTCCACAACAAAACCGTAAGGAACATAAATCGTGTGTTTTCACGAGATCTACAGCTTTTATGTAGCAAGTTTTTGTCTATCTCTTGCGGTTTAGCAGCTGGGCAAAATTCGGCAAAATCCATCCAGAATAAAGAGGTCTTCAGAGGCTATTCCCAGAAAATTCAAGATATACATTTTATTTGGGAGGTAAATAGCTTTATTATACGGCATTTTTATCAAAATCGTTTAGAGCCAATTTTCGAAAAATTTTCCTCTTAAAGGGTAGTTTGTGGTGGGGGGATTTCCTTGAAACTCTTCATGTCCTATCCTTGGAAGATACTAAACTTAAATACCAAGTTTAGTATTTAACGATCATTTGGTTTTTAAGCTATGTTCTCCGCAGATACACACGAACCTTTTTCTAAGAATGCTTTTTTTAGTCTCAGGAGACCCCAATACATATTTCCGGTGAAATCTTGACATCAAATGTTTGCGTGGAATACAATACTTCTCTATCTCTATGTACATAGTACACACAGGGCTAGAGAAAGTAAAAATATGCCCAAAAATTCTCCAATATTTGAGTTTTATAATACACCTTTATTTTTGAGTTGGTGCATGTTTTAATGTCGTCACGTCACTCTTTAAGACATACTAAGAATGAAACTTTGACTCTGTCAAAACATCGAAAATTGTTTTTTTTATAGCAAATAGTTGGGTATGCGTAGAGAATTTCCGCCACCATTTCTGCTTCGGGCCTCACAGGCATTTACAGATCATGCTATACATCTATTTCCTACCATACTATTTTATTAAACTGAGTTTTTTTTTTTCTTTTTTCCAAACTATATTACCGCACTTTCAAAATGTTCCATGAGCAATTTTTGTTTAAATACAACTAAAATTTCCCAGAATGAGCATAAGCATCGACTGTAACATAACAGGCGACAAGATTAACATCAACAGCAACTTTTAAAAATATATTTTTATTCGAACATGAATAGTTACTAGAAATTAAAAATATGACTTTTTAAAAAAATGTAATTCAGTAGTCGAAAAGTTCTTTCAATATAACAGCGTGAGTTTTATTGTGGGTAATCAAAGAGAAGCGATTTGCTTTTACAGAACAGTGGTGACTAACCTGACATAAGCCCTTTTTAGAGCTAAACACAAAACAATTATAGCCCGTCTGCCTCACAATCAACAGGTCGCGAGTTCGAATCTCGCTTAGGGTGAGTTACCCGGATAAGGTTTTTTCGTGGTTTTCCTTTAACCTGAGAAGACGAATGTCGAGTAACTTAAAGCTTAATTGGCCCCGAGACCAAGCAGGTTAAAGGACGTTAAGCTAATAAAAACAATAATAAAAATTTTGATGTGTTCCATTCACATGACTTTCTCTACTTCTGAGTACCAAATTATTGTTAATAAGCTTATTCTTTTCTTTAGTTCATCCTAATCGAGAAAAAAACTAGCAGAAATAGTCTTATTACTTGCTTCCTTGTAAGTAAAAGCGAAATATTCGAGTATCATAGGAAGTCAAAAGCTGGTTACCATCTGACTGAAGTTCCTTTGTTTGTATAGACACGAGTTGACAAATTCCTGTATGAGAAAAATACAAGTTTTTTAAACCTGAAACCAAAAACAAGGAATATCTAAAAAAAACGATCACTCCTCGAAAAAAACTTATATAACATAAATTGTGCGTTTTAATGTGCTCTACATTTTTTGTGCGGTAAGTTTTTGTTTATTTCTTGCGGTTTAGCAGTTATGCAAAATTACGTAATTTATTCATCCAGAATAAAGTAGTCTTCAGAGGCTATTCCCAGAAAACTCATGATATACATATTATTTGTCAGGTAAATATCTTTAATATACGGTATTTTAATTAAAATCGTTACAGTCATTTTTAAGAAAATCAAAATTTCCGGAAAAAAGTTCCATGTAAAGGGTAGTTGAGGGTGGGAGGATTTTCTTGAAAATCTTGGTGTCGCATCCTTGGAAAATACCAAACTTAAATACCAAGTTTGGTGTTTAAGGGTCTTTATGCTTTTGAGCTATGCTGTCCACAGGTACACAGACACACGCACACATGGACCTTTTTCCAAAAACGTTTTTTTTTAATTCAGGGGGATCCAAAACATGTATTTCCGGTGAAATCTCGGTATCGAATTTTGGGTGCAATACAATACCTTCTCTATACACTATGTACATAGTACGTGTAGAGAAAGTAAAAAGCTCTACAAGGCCGTTGGTTTTAATAAGCTTGCGCTGGAAAACAAACGTGGAAAGTAAAATGCCAGTTGCAGTTTAGAGTAAGGATTTGGAAATGAAAAGCTGTGTCGCTAGGCGGTCTTCGTTTTAAAGAAGAGACTTCAGGTAGCAGTTTCAGAGTTCCACTTTGGATCTTTAAATTCATTGAAGCTGACATCAAAAGTAAAATCTGAAAATACCCACGGGAGGAACGTGACACATTTAACACTCTTGTGCTTCTGCAAAAAAATCGGCCAAAGCCTACAGGAGAGAACTAACATCAAAGAAAAGTGTTGCAGATCACAAGAAATGAGGCGAGAAGGTCTAGCATATGAACCCAAGCGAGTTCAACAGCTCTTAAATTGTGAAACCTTGGTAAAGGCTAATTGCAAGTTAAAAACTTTCTCCACATTTGTCTCATTCAAAATATCCCATGGACTGCCTTCGTGGTCGAGTGGTCAGCGAGCTGACTTCTCACCCGGAGGTCCGGGTTCGATTCCCGGCTGGGGCGGGGAATTTTTCTTTAACCAGATTTATTCCCTATCCCCCACAGAGTCTGGAAGTATGAATGTGAGAGTGAATGTGCGTGTGTATTAGTAATATAATAATGATTACCCTAATGTTCCAACCTACTTGTTTCACAAGTCAAAGCCCCCGATATGATCATTGAATGTTAAAGGGGGCTATACAAATGAAACAACATAAAAAAAAAATATCCCATGCTATTTTCTTCTAATGGCTTTGAAAATTGCTTATTCATTGTAAATAATTAAAAAAATCGGATGTGTTACATCCACAGGACCTTCTCTATATCTTTGCAATAAATTATTTTTAAAAAGCTTACTTCCTGCTAATCGAGAAAAAATTAGCAGAAATAGTCTTTATTACTTGCTTCCTTGTAAGTAGAAGCGAAATAAGGAAGTACCATAAGTTAAAGTGTTAGTCAAAAGCTGGTTGCTATGTGACTGAAGTTCCTTTGTTTGTATGGACACGAGTTCACAAAGTCCTGTATGAGAAAAGTATGTTTTTTATAGCTGAAACCAAAAATAAGGAATATCTCAAAAACAATCACCCCCGCGAAAAAAATGTATATAACATAAATTGTGTGTTTTAAAGAGCTCTATATTTGCTGTGTGGTAAGTTTTTGTACATCTCTTACGGTTTAGCAGTTATGCAGAATTCCGTAAAATTAACCCAGAATAAAGTAGTCTTCAGAGGCTATTCCCAGAAAATTCAAAATATACATTTTATTTGTCAGGCAAATATCTTTAATATACGATATTTTAATCAAAATCGTTAGCCATTTTTTTCGAAAATCAAAATTTTCGAAACAATTTTTATGTAGAGGGTAGTTTGGGGTGGAAGATACTAAACTTAAATACCAAGTTTGGTAGTTTACCAACTTTTCGTTTTTTAGTTATCGCGTTCACGGACACACGGACCTTTTTCTGAAAATACTTCTTTGTATACAGGGAACCCTAAAACATATATTTCCGGCGAAATCTCGATATCGAATTTTTTGGTGGAGTGCAATACCTTCTCTATACACTATGTACATAGTACATATAGAGAAAGTAAAACAACAGATGTGTTCCTTTCACATGACTTTCTCAATATCTCTGCAACAAATTATTGTTAAAAAGCTTAAGGTTCTATTTACTTCATGCTAATCGAGAAAAAAAAAAAAAGAATTAGCAGAAAATATAGTATTATTACTTTCATCCTTGTGAGTAGAAGCGAAATAAGGGAGTACCATAGATTAAAGTGATAGTCAAAAGCTGGTTCCTGGGTGACTGAAGCTCCTTTGTATGGACAGGAGTTGAAAAATTCCTGCTAGAGAAAAGTAGAACCAAAAACAAGGAATATCTCAAAAACGATCAACTCCATGGAAACAATGTAAATAACAAAGTGTGTGTTTTAACGCGCTCTCCATTTTTTGTATGGCAAGTTTTTGTCTATCTCCTACGGTTTAGCAGTTATGCAAAATTCCGTAAATTGCATCTAGAATAACGTAAGCTTCAGAGGCTATTCCCAAAAAATTCAAGATATACATTTGATTTGTCATGTAAATATCTTTAATATACGATATTTTAATCAAAATCCTTTGAGCCATTTTTGAGAAAATCAAAATTTTCGAAAAAAGTTAGGTGTGAAGAATAGTTTGGGGTGGGGCGATTTTTCTCAAAATCTTCGTGTCGCATCCCTGGAAAATACTTAACTTAAATACCAAAGCTTGGTATTTTACCGACTTTACGTTTTAGAGTTATCGGGTTCACAGACACACGGACCTTTTTCTGAATTTGCCTGTTTTTTTTTTTTTTTTTTTTTTTTTTTTTTTTTTTTATACAGAGTACCCTAAAATATAAATTTCCGGTGAAATCTGGGTATCGAATTTTTGGGTGGATTGCAATACCTTTTCTATACAGTATGTGCATAGTACGTGTAGAGAAAGTAAAACTTGATTTTATGGCATTTCATTGTCTCTACATTTGTCTCATTCAAAATATCACATGCAATTTTCTTCAAATCACTTTGAACATTTCTTATTCATTGAGTAATAATTGAAAAAATACAATTACAAAATTTTTCCTCATAGATTTAAACTGGCAGAAATAATGACATATTTGAAGTCCTATATCTTAAGAGTAACTGTAGTATTATACACCTTTTCGAAAACTGCATCGTGTGAAGCATATTCCCCATACCCATAATTTTCGACTTTGAAAATGAATAACTTGAAAAACAATGAAGATTTTAGTTTGACATTTATAAAACTGTACAGCAGAAGTATGCGATTAAAATTTCAACCAGAATTGAATGGATAGTTTAGAGTTTTCAGTTTCCTAAGAGACACTAGGACAGAGTTTTTGGGTGAAAATGATAAAAATGTCGACTTTATTCCTTTCGTTTAGTTTTGCTCTAATTTGTATGCAAATTTATAATCTTAAGTGTGATATCTATAGTTAATTGTAGGAAGTGTATGATGGCTTTACTCATTTGCTATAAAAGAAAAGTATAGGTACTGAAAAGCACAAGGAAAATTTTAAATAAGAAACTTCATAAAAGCAAAACATTTATTCTCCGCAATAAACTATTTAAACTTAAAGCCAATGCTTACATTTATTTATTTTCCCTATAATAAAGCATCAAAAATGTCACTATCATAGGCAGTTTTTGAAAATTTGCATTTTTCGTAGGTAGTTAAAATATGCTAGAGCTTTCAGCTTTTGCACAGTCATTTCTTTGTTTGCTCGTATTAAGTAAGCAGATTTTCTAGGAACACCTTTTAAATTTAAAAGTTAGAAAACACATTTCCTGTCCCAGAAATGTTTTATTGACGAATAGAAGAACCTAGATCTTTCGTCTTACTTTTCGTTCAAAGGTCCACTCCCACTTAGCGGAATCAAACCAAACTGAAACTGCTCCTGTTGCTCTCACCTAGCAGAATCAAACCGAATCGAACCAAATAAACACGCTGAACTGAAGCATATGTACCTAAGGTGTCAGAAAATGTATCGTATAATAGAATTATCACCAGAGGCAAGATTTTGTGTTGAAAATTATTGTGAACATTCGTATTAATAATTTTAATTAGTGGTGTTTGTAATGAATACTCTACATAAATTCGCATTAATTTCGTGCTAATTTTTGGGGCAGAATTAATTAATGACGGAAATGAAAATTTACAGGTAACTTAAGTAACAGTAATGTTTAAATGCCTTACAAATTCAAAACCTTTTTATTTATAATAAAATCGTAAATAGAATCAAAACAGGCATATCCAAACTGCAACATACACGTAATGACATGAGTGCCTCCGTGATCGTCAGTCAGTTTTCTCACCCGGAGGTCCTGGGTTTGATTCCCGGCTGGAGCTGGGACTTTTTCTTTAACCAGAAGTATTCCCTATCCCCCACAGAGTCTGGAAGTTTGAATGTAAGAGTGAATGTGCGTGTGTTTAGTAATATACAGTTGATTAACTCAATGTTCTAAAAACCTACAGTAATACGAGTTCATTCATAAGTCAAAGCTCCCGATATGACCATTGAAGTTAAAAGGGGCTATACAAACTTAAAACAAATTATAAAAAAAAAAGTAATGACATTTTAATTTGCAGACTAAAGAGCCTTTTTACAGAAAACATGGAAGACTTGTTCTTTTACTTTCAATGCAAGGAGTGTTATTACATCTAATTTGTTACTACCATGACCTAGTTGTTCAAGAATAGCACACAATTCTTTGTAACATAGAAGCAAATCAAAATTAATACAACTAGTTTTAATTGCAGTTAGCTGGTTCAATGCTGCCATTACACTATTTAATTCATCTATACGTCATTTAGTAACTAGTTGTGAAGGGTCAAACAAATGATCTAAAGTTTTTATTGTTATTATATCAACAATTTATTTTGCCATAAAGGAATCCAATTTAGATACAGTCAAACATTTAAATCGTCTTCTATTGTGTCGCTAACATTAGGATCCATGGTTCTACAAGTGAATATTTTCCAATGCTTCACTTTTGGCTCTCAGCGAGTTAATTCGGGATAAAACAAGGTGAAATACAGGCTTTTCTTTAGATTGAAATTCTAATTTTGGATCTGTTACCTACCTTTAAGTTTCAAAAACGATTATTTTTTTCTCGGTACCTTATTCTAGTATCTTGTAAGTATTGTAATTCCATGCTTCTTTCGTTGAAACTCTGAATATTGCTTCACAACTTTTAGCTGGATGTAATGAAGACGTAAATGTTAAATTAAAGTTTTATTTTTGTAATGTCAAATAAATGACCTGTTTCTATGTAAAATAAACGAAAGTATTTCCGAAGTATCACTTAAAATTTTAAAATTAGCAAAAAATAGGTTTTTACATCGTTTAAAAATTATACTAAATACATACAAACGTTTTGTTTTGCAATTAAAAATATTATGATTTATCGTTTAGAATAAAAACTCTTGGATGGATGGATGGATGGATGGATGGATGGATGGATGGATGGATGGATGGATGGATGGATGGATGGATGGATAATGGGATTTAAAGTCCTACCCAAGGCTGCTTTGGGGATTTTTTTCCCTTCTTTGGTTGCGTTAATTTTTGTGTTGGCTAATTTGTTTTGTGGGCGACTCCTATGTTCGGACCGGCAGACACCTTCTTTTTTTTCCTTTATTTATTCCAAAATTAATACAATACATTGGTTTTGGAGGGCTTGTTATCCTTTAGGGTCTTTTGTTTGCTATTTCTAGCAGTTAAAACTCTTGCCTCTGGTATCACATTTATGTGAAGACGCGGAGAAAGAAGAAACAAATCACAGAAAGAAACGCTAGGTAATACTGGAAGCATGATTTCTTTTTAACAAAGAACACACGTGGTTCCAATTAATTTACTAATTTTACTTCAAGCATTATCGCGAGCATTAGTATTCAAATATTTATTAATGTTATTATAGATGTGTGGATAGCTTTCAACTGCTATGTTAGTTTTTCTTAGTTCTTTCTGTAGAATTGCAAATTTAATGTTACACAATAACCCAGCCTAACCTCAAATAAACAAACACACGGTTTTTATTTTAACAGCATTGCGCATTCTTTTGTTTTCTGCGAAGACACAGGTTACCTAGTGTTTATAAGACAAACAAAAAAAAAAGTTCTGAATGACTGCCTCCGTTTCGTTTTTTTTTTTTTTTTGTAGTGTTTAACGACCGCTTTAGCTACTTATGACACCGCAGGCGGTGACACTGATGATACATGAATGAAGATGGATCACCGGTGGAATGCGATGGCGGGGGAAACCGGAGAACTCGGAGAAAACCCGCCCCACCACAAATCTCACATGCGGTCGCTTGGGATCAAACCTAGACGGCCTGTCTAGGTGAGAGGAGAGTGGTTAGACTACTCGCCATGGCGCAGCACTCCGTGATCGAGTGGTTAGCGAGCTGAGTTCTCACACGGAGGTCCCAGGTTCGATTCCCTGCTGGGTGGGGAATTTTTCTTTAACCAGAATCATTCCCTATCTCCCACAGACTCTGGAAGTGTGTGTGTGTGTGTGTGTGTGTGTGTGTGTGTGTGTGTGTGTGTGTGTGTGTGTGTGTGTTTGAGGGAGGGAAACGATTTAAACCCAACATAGAGAACCTACAGCAAAGCCCCGATATGACCTTAGATGTTTAAGGGGGCTATATAAATGGAAAAAAAAAAAAAAAAATAGTTCTACTATGGAATTTTGCACAACTGGTAAACCGTAAGAGATAGACAAAAACTTACAACACAAAAAATGTAGATCACGTTAAAATACACATTTAAGTCATATACATTTTTTTTTTTTCGTGGAGTTGATCGTTTCTGAGATATTCCTTGTTATTGGTTTCAGCTTTGAAAAATTTATAGTTTTCTCATATTGGAATTTGTGAACTCCTGTCCATACAAACAAAGAAATTTCAGTCACATAGCAACCAGCTTTTGACTATCACTTTAACCTATGGCACTCCCTTATTTCGCTTCTACTTACAAGGAAGCAAGTAATAAGTGTATTTCTGCTAATTTTTCTCAATTAGCATGAAGTAAATGGAAGCATAAGCTTTTTAACAATAATTTATGTAGAGAAAGTATGTGAATGGAACACATCAGATTTTTTTTTTTTTTTTTTTGGATTCAGGGGGATCCAAAACATGTATTTCCGGTGAAATCTCGGTATCGAACTTTTGGGTGGAATGCAATCAATACCTTCTCTATACACTATGTACATAGTACGTGTAGAGAAAGTAATTAATCCATAAGACAGACAAATCCGCTGGGATGCATTTTGATGCAGTGGAACGTTTTGTATGCACATGGTTGGCAGCTCTTGGAACATGCTGTATGTTTCCGCATTTCAGTGTTCATTTCACCAAGAGTGCTACATTCTCTTGTCAACTACAAATTCATCATCCCAAAGACCTTCACTATATGCCACATTATGAGGATGCATTCTGTGCAAGGCCGGAAGTGCAATCTCCCATTGTTTCCTTTGTATCCGCGAGTGACGTAATTAAACAATGCTCTCTATTAGCGTGTGACCTCTCTCTGACAACTAGAAACACGCAAACAATAAGGAAGCTAAATTGCATGTTTACAAGCATCGTCTTCAGAATAGAAAGTGCCTAACAAGGAAGAGGCAAAATGCAAAATTACGCAACAAAAAATTTTCAGACTGGTTTCGTTTATCCGACATGTAATCTAAAGTTTAAACATCGCTCTATTGCAGCTTCTGTTCCATTCTACAGCATTTCCTTAATTATTCTGTGAACAAAGAACTTCGGAAATATATGCCATTTCCTGCTAATGATGATATGATACGTACATTAACTGAAACTGTAATACATATTCGTTTCTTTTTTTACTTTCTCTATACGTACTAAGTACATAGTGTATACAGAAGGTATTGCACTCCACCAAAAATTCGATACCGAGATTTCACCGGAAATATGTTTAGGGGTCCCCTGCATTCAAAAAAAGTATTTTCAGAAAAAGGTCTGTTTGTGTCAGTGTGTCTGTGAACACAACTCAAAAACGAAAAGTCGCTAAAATACGAAACTTGGTATTTAAGTTTAGTATCTTCCAGGGATGCGACACGAAGATTTTGAGAAATACCCCCCACCCCAAACTACCCTTTACATGGAACTTTTTTCGAAATTTTCGATTTTCTCAAAAATGGCTTATAGATTTTGATTAAAATGTCGTATAAATAAAAAATAAAATGTATATCTTGAATTTTCTGGGAATAGCCTCTGAAGAGTAGTTTATTCTGGATGAATTTTACGGAATTTTGAATAACCGCTAAACTATAAGAGATAGACAAAAACTTACTGCACAAAAAATGTAGAGCACGTCAAAACACACAATTTATGCTATATACATTTTTTTCGTGGAGTTCATCGATTTTGAGACATTCCTTGTTTTTGGTTTCTACTATGAAAAACTTTTACTTTTCTCATACAGTAATTTGTCAACTGCTGTCCATACAAACAAAGGAACTTCAGTGGCATAGCAACCAGCTTTTGACTATCACTTTAACCTATGGTACTCCCTTATTTCGCTTCTACTTACAAAGGAGCAAGTAATAAAACTATTTCTACTAATTTTTTCTGATTAGCATGAAGTAAATAGAAGTGTAAACTTTTTAAGAATTCTTTGTTGCAGGGATATAGAGAAAGTCATGTGAATAGTACACATCAGATTTTTTTCTTTTCTTGTTTTATTTATACACCGCACTTAATTGTATGATTGTATCAGCGGTATTTCCTTTGGAGCATACGCCTACTGGCAATGGTGTATCGTATAATTCATACCGATGTCGATGGGTGTCTTTACGTGCTTCTTTTTTCTTAATGTTTTAATTGTCCCATTTATATCGCACGTTTAACTGCAATGGTAATATCGGCGACCTTTTGTCATTAGAACATTGTCTATCGGCAATGATGTTAACTCAAATATGGTTCTTGTTGGATTCTATTTCTTTAAGTTTTGTACGTTAGACCTCTCATTGAAACGCTCAGATATTGGGGAGGATAGGTCGTCTCCTTGGCGCGGTGGTAGCGCAGCTGTTTACCAAGCGCGGGGTGCACTCAGCCTCGTAGGTCCCTGGGGGGCCAATTGAGGAGCTACTTGATGGAGAAGTAGCGGCTCCAGGTCATGAGGACCGCATTAACCGGCCGGGGCGCTGACCACGTCTCACCCTCCAATACTGCACACCATCCATGACGTCTGTAGTGGACCAAGAAGGGGGAAGCAGCGGCCGGGCGGTAGGCCAAGGTTCCCGGCGAGCTGTCGTGCCATGGAGGAAAATGAAAGAAAACACTTCCAACCTCCAGCCTAGAATTGAATCAGGCAGCTGAATTACGGGGCCAGGATTCACATACTTTGGATACTGTTGGCGGCGAGTTGCAAAGGGGCATGCTTGGGGCTCTCTTGTTTGTGCGGACGGTTTTTGTTTTCCGTGTTATTTCATAATTTTCTTTATTACTGGATGTTGGTTATTTCGTACATTGCAATGTCTAGACAGAGGCTGTAGTCCTGCAGTGCGAACTATATAAACCTAAACCATTTTAAGAGGCCATTATGTCTCTCTAAAGTTCAGAAATTAGTTTTAATGATCTCAATGGCTCTGGGAGAATCGACAACAATCATGGTAACAATCGATCAAAGCCATCTCTCGACTGTATTGATGATTTCTGTGGAAATTACGAGCTTCCTCATGGCACTGGCTCAATCGACGCAACGATTTGTTTGGAGAGTTCACTAGCCTTCTTTGAACATTTATAAGTCTCATCACTCAATGGGGTCTAAGTTTTCCACTCTCACTAACGAGTATACCAGTTGTCTCCAGCTTTCTTGCCAGCGACAAAATAGTTGCCTTTGTCGGAACATCCCGTACATTAAATTCTCTTCGAAATGCCCGTCATGTTGTTACCAAGGACTTTGTCTTCCAATTGGTTTTCACACTGAAAACACGCTCTCGAAGTGAGTACTGCATGTTGCTGTTATGACTGCAAATGCCACGAAAATGCTCGTAATTTCCATCATAATCATCAAGACAGTCAACAGATGGAATTGATCGATTGTTGTCATGATTGTTGTAGATTCTCCCTGAGGCACTGAGATAATTAAAAGAAATTTCACACTTCTACGAGCCTTCAGAGAGAAATTATGGCCTATTATGGTCTACTGCTTTGAGCGAAGGAAATTAGAATGTAATAAATATATGAGAAAAGCCTTGGATACAGGTTAAGTCTCAGAATGTTAGCAGTTCAAGTCGTGCAACTAAAGCATATTTCCATAAGAGGTAAAGTAGAGTGATCAGATATGCACCATTTGCCCAGCATCGGCGTTAGCTTTGGTTTCCCAGCATCATCTGGAACGTTTCACTTGGATAGTGACAGTAGAAAGGCACTGTGGGAACGTATCGCGTGTAAACACAAGATGGTGTTCATCCACTGATACTCTTGACACAGTAAACAAGATAACGTCAACCAACAGTGTGGGACTGGCTAACAGGGGTGGAATGTAAGGGTTAACGTAAATACAAACTAAACGGCAGCGACTTATAGTTGTGTTCCCAGCTCGGACCCTGAAAGGAATGCGTACACAACACACATGAGTACAGATAAGGTGGCACATGCAAATATAAACGCTGTTGAAGAATAGCAAGCAGCCTACGTTAATATAATAGTGCCCGTACCAATTCCGTATCCAATTTTGATCAGGCTGTTTCATTTTTTGAAGAAGAAGAAGAGGAGGAGGAGGAGGAGGAGGAGGAGGAGGAAGTGGTGGGTGTGAGTGTCTGTCTCTGACGACGGCATAGTTCATAAACGAAAAGCTCGTTAAATACCAAACCTATTTAAGTCAGTATCTCCCAAGATGCGACACAGATTTTCAAATAAAAAAAACCCACATCCACTACTGTGTAGTGTTATTTTTCGACAGTTGAGTTTCTCAAAATTAGGTTTAACAATTCTCCCACAAGAAAAATGTATTCTCTTAAATTTTGATTTTCCCAAAAATGGCTATAACAATTTTGTTAAAAATATCGTATATTAAAAGTATTTACATGACAAATAAAATGTCTATCTTGAATTTTCTGGGAATAGCCTCTGAAGACATCTTTATTCTGGATGAACTTTGTGGAATTTTGTATAACTGGTAAACCTTAAGAAATGGACAAAAACTTACGTAAGAAAAACTGTAAAGCTCATTAAAAACACAATTTATGTATATACATTTTTTCGTGTAGTTGACGGTTTTTGAAATATGCCATTTTATTGATTTCAGTTTTAAAATACTTATACTTTTCTCGTACAGTAATTTGTCGCATCGTTTATGGTTAGAACTAGGGCGGTATCTGATCGCCTTCGAACCTCTAACTTTCGTTCTTGATCAGAGAAAACATTCTTGGCAAATGCACACCTGGCCATGCAAAGAAACGGATTTCTATACCGTAGCAACCACATTTTAAAACATTTGCCTCATCCTCAAGGGCTTACAAGCCCAGAACACAACTATACCTGTACGATATAATTTGCACAAACAAGACGGAACACCGTACTGTGTCCATGCGCGCAAGTAAGTTTGCGCAAATCCCAGTATCAATTTGGTCTTCGAAAGAGGATAAAAGTCATCCAGAATAAAGTAGTCTTCAGAGGTTATTCCCAGAAAATTCAAGATATACATTTTATTTGTCATGTAAATATCTTAAAGATTTTTGAGAAAATCAAAATTTTCGAAAATGTTTCCATGTAAAGGGTAGTTGGGAGTGGGGATATTTTCTTGAAAATCTTAGTGTCACATCCTTGGAAGATACTGAACTTAAATGCCAAGTTTTTTTATTTAACGGACTTTTCGTTTTTGAGCTATGCTGCCCAACACACACACACACGCGCGCACCTTTTTGTAGAATTGCTTATTTTGGATTCAATACGATAATTGCCTTCTCTATACAACGATAGGAGTGGTTTCCAAGCAAACCATAACAAGAAGTTAATAATAACACACCTAAACATAACAAATTCTCTCCCAACTCAGTTATATGTTTATTTAACCGGCAGACTCGTCTTAAAAACCGTGTAGATGTTGATTCTCAGGAACAGCGTCGGGGCGCCTATTTTAAGATAAATAAGCTTGAAAACACACGTTCGGTTTTCCTAAAACATAAAAAAGATATCTAAGTACACGTGTAGCATGCACGTGTCTTGGAAACAGATCTTCAGGAACTCAAGTTAGACCTGTATAAGCATATTTAACTAAAAAATCCTATGAGATCCATTCCCATGACTTTATCTACATCTCTGCAACAAATTATTCTTAAAAAGCTTATGCTTCTATTTACCTCATGCTAATCGAGAAAAAAATCGCAGAAATACTCTTATTACGTGCTTCCTTGTAAGTAGAAGTCAAATAAGGGAGTACCATAGGTTAAAGTGATAGTCAAAAGCTGTTTGCTATGTGACTGAATTTCCTTTGTTTGTATGGACAGGAGTTCACAAATTTCTGTATGAGAAAAGTGCAAGTTTTTTTAACGGTGAAACCAAAAAACAAGGAATATCTTAAAAACGATCAACTCCACGAAAAAAAATGCATATAGCGTGAACTGTGTTTTAACGTGCTCTACATGTTTTGTGCAGTGCGTTTTTGTCCATCTCTTATGGTTTAGCAGTTATGCAAAATTCTGTAAAATTCATCCAGAATAAAGAGTCTTCGGAGGCTATACCAGAAAATTAAAGATGTATATGTTATTTGTGACATACATATCTATAATATACAATATTTTAATCAAAATCGTTAAAGCCATTTTTGAGAAAATCAACATTTTCGAAAACAGTTCCATGTAAAGGGTAGTTTAGGGTGGGTGGATTTTTCTCAAAATCGTCTTGTCGCATCCCTGGAAGATACTAAACTTAAATACCAAGTTTGGCATTTTACCGACACACACAGACCTTTTTCTGAAAACGCTTTTCTTGGATACAGGGGACCCTAAAGCATATATTTCCGGTGAAATCTCGATATTGAATTTTTGGATGGAGTGAAATACCTTCTCTGTACACTATGTACATAGTACGTGTAGAGAAAGCAAAAAGTAATCTACCAGGCAGGCGAGTGAAAATTGGGTTGCTCAGTTGGATAGGCGCTGGCCTTCTGATTACTAGGTCAGGTTCAAAACCGACCCGGACCAATTATTTTTAAGTGTGCTTAAAAGCGACAGCACGATCTCAGTAAATTTGACACGGAAAAGAACTACCTGTGGGATGAAATTTTGGCACACCGGCAGCGGTGATAGGTCTTGGCAAGTGCCAGCGTCGTTAACAATGCCTATCCCCATTAGGATTGCCAGGTCTCCGGTATTTCAATCTCATTTTATTAAGCCTACCGTATTTCGGATTATTTCTCCCGTATTCCATATGCTGCCATGACTTCTGGGTTTTAAAAGGACATTTGGAGTATGCGATATATCGAAGTGGTAGTTCCTTTTTCCCAAAGTTGGCAGCAGTATTTTAATTAGCTATTGGTAGCAAGCGTCTTGTTCACTTGCGTCTTTGAATTGAAGAGAGGAACATGTGTTTTGTTTGTGGTTCTATAAAGCAAGTAAAATCATGGAAGGCGATGGCCACAATGAACTGATAGACCGTGTCAAGGTGTGGGGAAAACCATTCCTGAAATCTCCCTTATTTTCAGATAGAAAACCTGGCAACCCTAGTCCCATGGCCGCACTCACTTTGGTGTTTCGAAGCACAGGAGCTCCTCGGACATGGGTGTTTGTAAATGTGAATATGTCTGTGTATCTGTATATAAAAAGGGGGGTACAAAGGAAATAATTTTTTAAAAAAATCTTATGTGTTCCATTCACATGACTTGCTCTACACCACAGTAACAAAGTATTGTTAATAAGCTTATTCTTCTATCTACTTCATGTTAATCCAGATAAACATTAGCAGAAACGGTCTTATTACTTAGGTTCCTATTAGTAGGAGGGAAATAAGGGAATAGTCTAAGCTAAACCGGCAGGCAATGTTTTAAAATGTGGTTGCTACGGTATAGAAATCCGTTTCTTTGCATGGCCAGGTGTGCATTTGCCAAGAATGTTTTCTCTGATCAAGAACGAAAGTTAGAGGTTCGAAGGCAATCAGATACCGCCCTAGTTCTAACCATAAACGATGCGACAAATTACTGTACGAGAAAAGTATAAGTATTTTAAAATCAAAATTTAAGAAAATCTTTCCATGTAAAGAGTAGTTGGGAGTGGGGGGGGGGGGGGGTTCTTGAAATTTTTTATGTCGTTTTTGAGCTATGCTGTCCACAGACACACACACACACACACACACACACACACACACATACATACATACATACATACATACACGGACATATTTCTAAAAATGCTTTTTATGGATTCAGGAAGTCTCAAAATATATATTTCCGGTGAAATCTGATATCGAATTTTTGGGTGCAATACAATACCTTCTGTATACACTATGTACATAGTACGTGTAGAGAAAGTAAAACCTAAGTTAATCAGGCCAGTTAAACCGGTTACCATCTGTAAAAGGCGGAATATGCATGTGAGTAACTTTATGTACATACATAATATGGTTATATTGCACAATGACGCATAATATGGTTTTATTGCGTTATATTGAGTTTTAACACAGCAGTAAACAAAAATCTGTTAAAGTAGATTAATTTTTAACGCCCTTTAACCTGCCTGGCAATATGGGACGATGAACGGAAATTAAAAAAAAAAAAAAAAGTTACTGGGGGCCAAATCTGGTGAATACGGTGGATGTTATAGTAATTCGAACCTTAATTCTACAATTTTCGCCATCTCAAACGCGCAGGTGTGCTCTCTTGCATTGTCTTGATGGAAGAGAATCTTTTTCTATGCCACATGAGCGTTTTTTTTTTTTTTTGTTTTTTCTTTCTTGATTTCGCCGTTCAAGCAGTGCAATAACGATGCATATTACTCTCTATTTATCGTTCTTCATTTCTACAAGTAATCAATGTAGATGATTGCACGTGCATCCCAAAAAACCGAGGCCATCACCTTGTCTGCGGATTTCACCACCTTTGCCTTTTTCAGAGCCGATTCTCATTTAAAAACCCACTGTTTCAACTGTACTTTTGTCTCTTGCTGTGGGATAGTAGTGTATCATGTTTCATCGACAGTTATGTATCGACGCAGAAACTGGTCAGGATTCCGACGGAAAAGTGCAAAACCAGCTTTTGAATCAATCACATGATTGCGTTTATTCCCCATTGAGAGCAAATGCGGCACCCATCTTGCCAAGACCTAGGTCGGATCTAATTTTTGATGCAAAATTGAGAACAGTCCTGGATTTTGTCAATCAGATAGTTTTGGAGGAAGTCACTTCTACTGGTCGTCCGGAACGATGTTTATCATTTGTGGATACACGGCCACGTTTAAATTCAATAAAATTGTAAATTGTTGATGTGCTATGAACTTCATCCAACTCGGCTTTTATCTCTATCGGTGTTAAGCCTTTTAAATAGAAGTGTTTAATCACCGCACGAAACTTGGTTTTTTCTAACTTTCTAAAGAAGCACACGATTGTTGATTCAATCGCCTATGGTAACGAAAACCACGTGATGGATATAGCTGAAACTTTAACTGCCATCTAGTAAGAGACGACAGTTACTAAATACAAACGTACATTGTACATAGTATTAGAGAAAGTAAATCAATTTTACGCTTGTAAAAATGTGTTCATGGAAACATGTGTTTGTTATATTGTCTTAGTTGACATTCTGCCCTTCAAGAAACTGAAAAATGGTAGAGTAGCAAAGTTACTCGTCACATTTCAAGAGCATTCCCCCCAATGCTCTTGAAATGTGAAAAGAGGAGAACACCTGGTCTAGATCGAGTGCTTGGTCATGGTAGAATTAGCACACACGTTCAGTGCGCAGTTATAACTTGTTTACCGTCACCAAAACTAACAATGAAACTAAAATGTTCAACTGTACAGTAACTAGACACTTATTCAGAAAGTAATTGTTACATTCACATGCCCTTCTCTATTTGTCTTACTAAATCTTATTCCTCTAATTCGTGCTAATGGAGAAATTACGAGAAATGGTCATATTACAAATTATATTCAGATATAATGGGAATAGGAGAAAAGGGCAGTTAAAGTGTTAGTCAAATCTTTTAAGAGCTACTTCGAAATTCGGTTCTTTTGCATGAGCAGGAGTTAAAAAATCTGATGTGTTCCATTCACATGACTTTCTCTACATCTCTGCAACAAATCATTAAAAAGCGTATGCTTCTATTTACTTCAGTTTAATCCAGAAAAAAATAAGCAGAAATAGTCTTATTACTTGCTTCCTTGTAAGTAGAAGGGAAATAAGGGAGTACCATAGGTTAAAGTGATAGTCAAAAGCTGGTTGCTATGTGACTGAAGTTCTTTTGTTTGCATGGATAGGAGTTGACAAATTCCTGTATGAGAAAAGTATTAGTTTTTCAAAGATGAAACCAGAAACAAGGAATATGTAAAAAACGATCAAGTCCACGAAAAAAATGAATATGACATAAATTGTATGTTTTAATGTGCTCTACATTTTTTTGTGTGTTAAGTTTTTGTCCATCTCTTGCGGTTTAGCAGTTATGCAAAATTCCGTAAAATTGATCCAGAATAGTCTTCAGAGACTATTCCCTGTAAATTCAAGACATACATTTTATTTGACAGGTAAATATCTTTAATATTTGACATTTCAATCAAAATCGTTAGCCATTTTTAAGAAAAACAAAATTTTCGAAAAAAGTTCCATGTAAAGGGTAGTTGGGGATGGGGGGATTTCCCGGATAATCTTCGTGTCGCATCCTTGGAAGATACCAAACCTAAATACCAAGTTTGGTATTTAACGGTCTTTTCGTTTTTGAGTATGCAGTCCACAGACACACACACACACACACACACACACACACACACACACACACACGGACCTATTTGTAAAAATGCTTATTTTGGATTCAGGGGGACCAAATACACGTATTTTCGGTGAAATCTCGGTATCGAATTTTTGGGTGAAATGCAATACCTTCTCTATACACTATGCACATAGCACGTGTAGAGAAAGTAAAAAGGAAACAGAAAGACGAATGACTTCCGACTTGAGAAAATTATATTGGAAAATTTAGCAATAACAAGACATCTCGGAAATGGTTCAACATTTCGACATTAGAAAAAAATTAAATAAACTGTGGGTTCTAACAAGATCTACCTTTGCGGGGTAGGGGGTTGCCTAGTCAGATTTTGTCTATCTCTTACGGCTTACCAATTATATAAATGCCATCCAAAATATAGACTTTAGAGGCTATTCCCAGAAAATTTGACATATATCATTCATTTCTCCTGAAAATACATGTTGTATATGCGGGATTTTAATTAAAATCGTAAGAGACATTTTTTTTTGAAAATCAACATTTTCGAAAACTACCTATGTAAAGGGAAGTTTGGGGTGGGGGTATATTCTTGAAAATATTAGTGCCTTTCAATTGTTTTTCACGCACACACAATAGGTGAGCATACTTCTTTCTAAAACCGATTTGTTTTATTCAGGGAACCTCAAAGCATATTTCTGGTGAAATGTCGACATAGAATTTTATATGAAAATTCAATTATGTTCCCTACTTACTATATACACAGTAGAGCAACAAGGAAATGTGGATCAGCTACTGTTTTGTCGCAATATATTTCAATAAGACTTGTCCTAATCGCTGCAAATTTCAATTCATTACTTTTTCTGCTGTAAAAGTGTTTTAACAGCTAAAATGACATTTTAATGCATCATTCGGAAGATAACCTTTTTACTTTCTCTATACGTACTATGTGCATAGTGTATAGAGAAGGTATTGCACTCCACCCAAAAACTCGATACCGAGATTTCACCGGAAGTATATGTTTTAAGGTCCTCTTTATCTAAAAAAAGCATTTTCGGAAAAAGGTCCGCGTGCGTGCGTGTGTGTGTGTGTGTGTGTGTGTGTGTGTGTGTGTGTGTGTGTGTGAGAACACGATAACTCAAAACGAAAAGTCGGTATTTAAGTTGGTATTTAAGTTTAGTATCTTCCAGGGAAGCGACACGAAGATTTTGAGAAAAATCCCCTCACCCCCAGCTATCCTTTACATGAAACTTTTTTCGAAAATTTTGATTTTCTCAAAAATGGCTCTAACGATTTTGATTAAAATATCGTATCGTAAAGCTATTTACCTGTCAAATAAAATGTATATTTCGAATTTTCTGGGAATAGCGTCTGAAGATTACTTTATTCTGGATGAATTTTACGAATTTTGAATAACAACTGCTAAACCGTAAGAGATGGACAAAAACTTACTACACGAAAAATGTTGAGCACATTAAAACACACAATTTATGTTATATACATTTTTTCGTGGAGTTGGTCGTTTTTAATATATTCCTTATTTTTTGTTTCACCTTTACAAAACTCATACTTTTCTCATATAGTAATTTGTCAAATCCTGTCCATACAAACAAGGGAACTTCAGTCACATAGTAACCAACTTGTGACTATCACTTTAACCTATGGTACTCTCTTATTTTAGTTCTACTTACAAGGAAGCAAGTAATAAGACTATTTCTGCTAATTTTTCTCGATTAGCATGAAGTAAATAGAAGCATAAGCTTTTTAATAATTATTTGCTGCTGAGATGTAGAGAAAGTCATGTGAATGGAATACATCAGATTTTTCATATTTATCTTTCTTTCACCAGTCAGTGCAGTATTAAAACAAGAGCATTAAACAACGCAAACACAGATAATAATATACGTTAAGGACTCCAGAGGTGAAGGTTGCAGAACGCATTACCTACCTATGCTACCCTTGCCAAGTCTGCTCGGAATTTGAAATCAAATCATGTTGCTTTTAAATAAAGAACAGACAACAGTTTTCATATTTTGCCATAAAATTATTAATTTTAAGGATTATATTACATTTAAGAAACAATCACTGGAACAAGTACTTTCTCTACAATATACATAGTAATTTCAGCAAAAATGTATGTTTTGAAGATCCCTGAATAAAAAAACATACAAAAGTTATATGGGTGTATCCGTCTGTGTCTGCGAAAAGTATAATTCAAGAACGAAAAATCGACTAAATGTGAAACTGTGTATTTAAGTTCAAGAAAATCCGCCATCTCAAACTCTCTTTACATTGAATATATTTTGGAATTTTTGAATCTCTCAAAACTGGCTCCAACGGTTTTTATTAAAATACCACATATTAAAGATATTTACATGACAAATAAAACGTATAACTTCACTTTTATGGGAATAGCCTCAGAAGACTTAGACAGAACTGATAAACCCTGAGACAAAATTTTACTGCACAAATAATGTAGACATCATTAAAACACGCAATTAACGTCAAATTATTCTTCCAATAGTTAGACGTTTCTCAAATGAGAAGTCGTTATTCATATTTTTCATCCTGGCCAGGCAAAGAGAAGGAATTTCAATGTCATCATAGCGACTCTTAAAATAGTTCATTATCGCTTTAGCTTATTGTAATCCATTATTCCTCTTGTACCTACCTACAAGGAAATCATGTGATGAAACCATCTGTATTAATATTTATTTCGATTAGCATGAAATAGATAGAAAGATAAGCTTCAGCAAGAATAGTTTGTTGCAGAATAGGTTTTTTTTTTTTTTTTTTTTTTTTTTTTTTTTTTTTTTTTTTTTTTTTTTTTTTAATTGTTTAATTTATATAGCCCCCTTTAACATTTAAGATCATATCGTGGGCTTTGCAATGGAAACAACTCGTTTTTGTTCACACACACACTCACACACACATTTTCAGACTCTGTGGGGGATAGGGAATAATTCTAGTTAAAGAATAATGCCCCGCCCCAGCTGGGAATCGAACCCGGGACCTAGGGTAAGAAGTCAGCTCGCTGACCGCTCTTTTTGTATTCTTTGTAAACTTATATTATGCCGTTACGGGAATGCCAATCAAGATATTATTATTATTGTTTCATTTATATAGCCCCCTTTAACATCTGTCATATCGGGGGCTTTCCACTTGAAACAACTGCTTGTCTGTAGGTACTTTAAATCATTTTGTTTTGCTCAAACACACACACACACACACACACACATTCACATACAAACTTCCAGACTCTGTGGGGGATAGAGCTAGAGAAAAATTCCCCGCCCCAGCCGGGAATCGAACCCGGGACCCCCGGCTGATCACTCGACTACGGACGCAGTCAATCAAGATATTGTTTTGTTCATAGCTTCTGTTTAACAGCCAGTCTACATTGACGGGTTTTACCCTAATTCTATCTGCGTGCCTGTGAGAAGATTGAAAATTGACGACACCCATGCATGCGTCATCAGCCGGGAAAAACGCCTTTTCCTGATTTTTGACAGGTTCCGTTTTACTCTATCAGCTTCAGTAAATGTTAGTTCGAAGAGCTTTCAACCACGCCCCAATTTGCTTAGTCTGGCGACGCAACTGAGGCATTAGATGAAATCTTTAATGGTTTAAATATTCTTTTTCTTTAAATTAAAACTCCTTGACTAATAAACACAGAGTAGGAAAACACAAAACGCCCTATTTCCTGCCGCAAACTGCGCTAAACCAAAACAAATTCGTGTGTTCCATTCACATGACTTTTTTTACATCGCTGTAACAAATTATTGTTAAAAAGCATATTCTTCTACCTACTTTATGATAATCGAGATAAACAGCAGAAATTGTCTAATTACTCGCTTCCTTGCAAGTAGAAGGGAAATAAGGGAATACACTAGACTAAAGTGATAGTCAAATCTTTCGAAAACTGGTTGCCATGCGGTTGAAATCCGTTTCTATGCCACGAGTTGTTTTGTGTGAGAAAAGTTTAAGAATGTTAAATCTGAAACAAATAACAAGACATATCTCAGAAATGGTGAATTCCAAAAAAAAAAAAAAAAAAAAAAAGTTATATGACAAATTGTGTGTTTTAAGGAGATCTACATTTTCTGTGTGGTAAGTTTTTGTCTATCTCTTACAGTTTACCAGTTATGCAAAATTCAGTAAAATTCATCCAGAATAAAGTATTCTTTAGAAGCTATTCCCAGAAAATTCAAAATATACATTTTATTTGTCGTGCAAATATCTTTAATATACGATATTTTAATCAACATTTTCGAAAAAAGTTCCATAAAAATAGTAGTTTGGTGTGGGGGATTTTCAAAGTCTTCGTGTCGCATCCCTGGAAGATACTTTAACTTAAATATCAAGTATGGTATTTTACCGACTTTTCGTTTTTAAGTTATCGTGTTCACACACACACACACACACATACACACACACACACGGGCATTTTTCTGAAAATGCTTTTTGTATACAGGAGACCCTAAAACGTGTATTTCCGGTGAAATCTCGGTATCAAATTTTGGGTGCTATACAATACCTATTCTATATACTATGTACATAGTGCGTGTAGAAAAAGTAATAACATGGCGACACTGACTAAACAAAAGAATGGCCAGGTAGTAAATCGTATTGGATAAGTTAACGCCTCTATGTCTAATAAATAATAATTACTGTCAGAAGTGTTTAGGATTTAGAAGTCATACGTAGGCGTCTCCAGTGCTGATATACAGCACTGCACAGTCCACAGTGGGCGCGTTGTGCTTCCAAGGAGACCCTTGGGAAAAAGGGAATAGAGACTCGAATGCAGACCCCATGCGGAAGACACTGTGCGCTGGCAAGGATGGGGTCCGTAACGATTCCAACATGACCAGCCAGCTCTGCCTAAGCCAATCGCGAATTGGGGGTCCTGGAAATAAATAAGATCCTCCCAGCAAGAAAGAGAACTTCAATAGTCCCGACAAGTGCCATAGTGCAGCTTCCAACGTCCTGCCGCAATACGTGAACCGCCGTCGCCCGGTCCTACAATCTTGAAACAGACGAGGTGAAGTGATGAAATAAAAATACTGGAGACAGTAAAACTGTAGTATAAAGGGATTCACTCTGGCATTCGTCTACCGACCGGGGAAGGCACATGAAAAAAAAAAAACACTGTCAGATTGGGCAGCCCGACAGAAATCGAACTTGGGAGTTTTCGATTGCGAACTCACTTGCTCCCGTGGAGTCATCTCGCTCGGTACAATTATTATTGGGAGCATAACCTTTCTTTCTGCTATAAACAGCGTTGAAAACTTCATGTGCATGCGGGAAATTATCGGAACAAAATGAAATCACGAGTTCTATTTGCCAAGGGCATTTACTAAGTGAAACGTTTAATAAACAACAGCTCATCAAAGACTGAATTTGCAAATCATGGAAAGAGGAAGCTGTCAGCAAGTAAAAGGGAAAAAGTGGGAAAAAATCAATGACTTCTGGGATAAAAGCAAAAACAAATCAAGGAAAGAAGCGGTGGCAACAGTTCGATTGAAAACTGGACATGACTGTTTAACAGCACATCTACATAAAATTGGAATACCTATACCAGACGGAAGAATGTTATCTTCTGCGAAGAGCCTGAAACAAGAATTGATCTGACCACCTGCAATGCACGGGACTTGATTCCAATTAACAGAAACAGAAAGAATTACAAGCAATATATTGGGCTGCCAGAAGCAAAATGGATTAAAGAGAAAGAAGAAATAAAAGTTAAGACCTTTCAACCAGTAAATTTATGTTAACATTATATTATTAGTAATTATATTTACTATATTGCTATATTTGTACATTTCAATGCACTTGTAATGAGATGTCAGTACCAAATGGATTCAAGTTCAATAAAGCCATATGTAACAACGTTTAATAAACAATATTCAAACCACGAAAATAAGAAATATTGCATATATTATTTTAACTGAAAGTATTGCATACCAATTTTTACGTTCTCCATACGCACTATGTACATAGTGTATAGAGAAAGTATTGCACTCCACCCAAACGTTCGATACCGAGATTTCACCGGAAATATATGTTTTAGGGTCCCCAACATCCAAAAAAAGCATTTTCACAAAAAGGTCTGTGTGTGTGTGTGTGTGTGTGTGTGTGTGTGTGTGTGTGTGTGTGTGTGTGTGTGTGTGTGTGTGTGAACACGATAACTCAAAAACGAAAAGTCGGTAAAATACTAAACTTGGTATTTAAGTTTAGTATCTTCCAGGGATGCGACACGAAGATTTTGAGAAAAATCCCCCACCCCCAACTACCATTTACATGGAACTTTTTTCGAAAATGTTGATTTTCTCAAAAATGGCTCTTACGATTTTGATTAAAATTTCGGATATTAAACATATTTACCTGACAAATGAAATGTATATCTTGAATTTTCTGGGAATAGCCTCTGAAGAGTAGTTTATTCTGGATGAATTTTACTAAATTTTGAATAACCGCTAAACCGTAAGAGATGGACAAAAACTTACTACACAAAAAATGTAGAGCACATCAAAACACACAATTTATGTTATATACATTTTTTTCGTGGAGTTCGTCGTTTTTGTAACATTCCTTATTTTTGGTTTCTGCTATGAAAAACGTATACTTTTCTCATACAGGAACTTGTCAACTCCTATCCATATAAACAAAGGAACGTCATTGACATAGCAACCAGCTTTTGACTATCACTTATTCACCTTATTTCGCTTCTACTTACAAGGAAGCGAGTAATAAAACTATTTCTGCTATTTTTTTCTGATAAGCATAAAGTAAATAGAAGTATAAGCTTTTTAAGAATTATTTGTTGCAGGGATATGAAGAAAGTCATGTGAATGGTACACATCAGATTTTTTTATGTTCTTTCCCTCGTTTTCCTCGCATATCTATCAGTAAAACTGATGCGTTACTTTCGCATGACTTTCTCTTCTATTCTGTAACAAAATATTCTTACAAGAGATTATTCTATGTAATTCATACAAATCGAATTGAATGAAAAGTATTCGAAACAGCAACCTCCTAAATGCAGGTCGTTTTTCTTATAATGAGCTTGCTTACATAGCAACCTTTAACTGTAATCTGCGACTTGGCCCTGGGAAAAGTACAACCGATGGCAGTCTTAAGCCTATTTTATATGGTAGGCGTATATTACAATGACTCCCTTTGCAGTCGAGAGGTCAGCTTTCTGGCTTCTCAACTCAAGAGGTCCCTAGTTTGATTCCCGGCTGGTGCGGGAAATTTTTCTTTAACAAGAATCATCCCCTATGTCTCACAGTCTGGAAGTATCAATGTGGGAGTGAATGTATGTGTTTAATAGTTTAAAACAAAAACAAAAAACCTAAAACAAACAAAAAAACAACAATAAACTCTGCAGTTCAGCGTGTCATTTTTAGAACATCGAAAAATGTTCCATGTAAAGGGTAGTTTAGGTGGCGGGAGGGCTTTTTCTGAAAATCTTCCTGTTGCATTCTTGAAAGATGCTAAACTTAGAAGATACTAAATATTTAAGACATTTAAATATATTTATATATTTCTGGTATTTATTCTACAGGATTAACTGTTAATTCTCTTCGTTTATTCTATCATGCTTATTAGATTTTTCTATTAATATGTATATCTTTATTAACATTTATTTTAGTATATATTGTATTATAAATAATGTAATTTATTTTATGGAATGGGAAGCGGTTCGATTAAGATTTTCATCTACTGTTATGACTATTATTGAATTGAATATCCTTGCTATTTATAAATTTTGTAATATTAATTTCTTTATTACAAGTGAGGCATTTAACGGGTTTTATTTTTGAGTTTATGCTGTCCACACATACTTTTTTTTTAATACTTTTGTTTTAATTTTGGGTTCTTCAAAACGTGTATTTCCGATGAAATCTCAGTATTGAAATTTTGAGTGGAATACAATACCTTCTTTACCTATACACATTGTCCATAATAGCTAGAGAAAGTAAAAACTGGATTACAATTCACAACAGGACGTGTAAGAGTTTTAGCTATAATATAGAAATAACCTTGAAAATTAAAAAAAAATAACATCTACTAAATAAAACACAAATCAGAAATTGTGAGCCTGATACTTTAAATTGTGGATAAAACATGAAAAGACGAAAAGTAGGCAAAGAGTCCAATTAATGAAGCATAAGGTTAGTAATATAATCCGACAGCATTTGTCTAGCAAAAATTGCCTAAATGCATTACATGACGAATTGGTCTAGACTTACGGTAACGCATCTGTGAAATGTGATCAAAAGTACAAAAAAGTGTTTTGCCTAATTAATTTATGTAATGCTTGTAGTTCAATTTCCTGTTATTTTTATTACCATGCGGCGCTTTAAACAGTATCACGTGACGATTTAAATGGATGACTGTAAGCGGGTGTGGCGCTTTAACCTTTTCACTATGGTGAAAAATAGATAAAAATCCACCGATTTTTTTTAACCTGGGCCCTCCCCATCCTAAACCACAGGCGAGATAGAGCACCCACACCCCACCAACAGCATATTTCCGGCCGTGAAATAGAGAATGTTTGGCGGTAGAGAGCAGCTTGACTCGGACCAAATGACGCAGTTTTTCTTTGCTTCATATATTCCTGGGAAGTAGTGTAATCAGTCCGTGAGAGTTGACAGATATTCTTGGTTTAAAAATTTCTGCAGGAGATTATGACATTCTAATACTTACAAAGAAACAGTTTTCAAAACTTTAAATTGTTCCACACGATGCAGTTTTCGAAACAGAAGCTTGAAATTGGTTATGCTTGATTAAAAATAGTACAAAAGAAAATTGATTAGATTATTTTTTTCCTAATATCACCAGTGTTTGTGTAATTAAATAATAAACTTCATATTTCTGTAGAAAAAATAAAAAATTCATAAAATGACAGTTAGATAATTGTTTCTCTTAAACTAAAATTGAAGAAAACTGCTGCAGAGTAGAGAAAGAAGAGGAAGGAGGGTGCAACTTATGTGTCTGAAGTGTTTTAGACTGTTTGAAGGTATGCAACTAAGAGGGAAAATGTTTTGAAATTTAAAACTTGATTTACTCGTTTACAGTTTTTTCAACATTTTTTGCCATTCAAAATGTTCCACACGATGCAGCTTTTATTCAAGCTCTCTTAAATTTTTAGGATAGGTTCTTAATAAGCAAAAAAGCGTTTCTGTCATATGGTTTTTTAAAATTCCTAATATTGTTGTAGATATTGATTTTTAAAGCCAATTGTATTATAACATTTCTTGAATTTTTGTCTGCTTCTTGCTTTAATATTTTTACCTCTTGAACTAATTGTGGTACAATAAATTCATATGATATTTCTGTTCTTGATACTTAAATGCATATTTTGAAAAATAAAACAATTAAATTTTTCATTATTTTCATCGTGTGGAGTGATTTGAATTTGGCGCCAGATTATTAATTTAAAAATTAATAACTCAAACACTACTTATGATACATAAACCAAATTTTAAATCGTGTAACTACTGTACAACATTAATGCATGTTCAAAATTTCAGGCTGATTAGTTGAAAACAGTTGGATTTAGGAATTTCACAGATGCGTTAGGTACCTTAAGAAAACATAAAATCAAAATAGCAAACTGAAATCGCTGAGTCAATTAAAACACTCAACGTACTTGGAGACAGAAGAAAACAAATGAAAAGGATGTAAAAAGTACCGCTAGTTCGTGGCCAGTTGCAGCTGAGAAAGATCAACCAATTAAAGCAGAAAAACAAAGCGGCACGTTCACAGCGCTGTGACGGTAATAACTCAGTTTATGTTTCATTAAACACGCGCATGCAGTTAGCTCCTCTCAGGTTCAGTAACTGTACAAATAAACTTCCAACTTAAAATAACAAATAGCTGTGCTCTGTTTGCTTCTGCCACCCAGTTCGCCACCCGTACGATCTGACTTAAAAGAGTATATGGCTAGTTAATATTCACTGGCTTACAGCTATGCAACAAAAACAAACAAATACATAAATAAAGATGTTGAAATTGTGGCTGCTAGTTGCCACTCGGTTCGCCACACGTTTTGGTTAAAGCTGTTTTATATTCTATGTATTGCGCATACAGCAAACAATAAAACTTTTGATGTGGTACACTCATATGACTTTCTCTAGCAGCTCTACAAACTTCTTACGAAAGTCTTCTTTCTGCACCTGCTAATCGAGATAAACATTAGCAGAATGTTCTTATTACTTAGTTCCTTATAAGTAGAAGGGAACTGAGGTAATGCACTAGGTTAAAGTGGTTTTAAAAGCTATCGTTATGCGATTGTCTCTGCAAATCATTACCACTTCCTATCTGAGAAAAAAGTACTTCACGATTGAAACCAATACAAGGAGTATCTCGGAAACGGTTAACTCCATAATAAAAACGTAAAGGACGTAAATTGTGTTTTGACGAGATGTACATTTTCTATTCGGCAAGCTTTTCTCTATCTCTTACGGTTTGCCAATTACACAAAATTTCGTAAAATTCGCCCAGAATAAAGTAGTCTTCAAAGCCTATTCCTAGAAAATTCAAGATATACATTTTATTTGTCAGACGAATATCTTTAATATACGATATTTTATTCAAAACCGTAAGAGCCATTTATGAGGAAATCAAAATTTTCGAAATTTTCCATGTAAAAGGTAGATGGGGGTGGGGGTATTTTCTTGAAAATCTTCGTGTCGCATTCTTGATAGGTACCGAACTTGAATACCAAGTTTTCGTTTTCGAGCTATACTGCCCACAGACACACATACGCGGATATTTTTCCCAAAATGTTTTTTTTTATCTATTCAGGAGGACACCAAAACATGTATCTCCGATGAAATCTCGGTATGGAATTTTTGTGTGCAATCCAATACTTTCCTTATACACTGTATAGGTACATAGTACGTGTAGAGAAAGTAAAAATCTGACCCGTTCCATTCACATGACTTTCTCTACCTATTCTGCACAAACTATACTTACTAAAGTTGGATAGAGTCAACTGAAACATTCAAAGCTATAATTCGGATTTGAACCACGGGTCTCTCGGTCTCTAGCCAGCTGATTTAACCACTGAGCTACCATGACAATATGCCGACAAGGGATAACATTTCTCAACTGACTCGCATGCTTCTTGGCAAACCACAAGGTGAACTCAAATCTTTTTGAGATACCCCAATGGCTCTGGCTTCATAGTTTAACCAACTATTGGGTGTTTTTTTTTTGCTTTCATAGTTTAACGTCCTTTAACCTGGTTAGTCATATCGGACGATGAATAGAATCGGT
This sequence comes from Hymenopus coronatus, assembly GCA_030762935.1. Classification (NCBI taxonomy): domain Eukaryota; kingdom Metazoa; phylum Arthropoda; class Insecta; order Mantodea; family Hymenopodidae; genus Hymenopus; species Hymenopus coronatus. Next base: position 24,199,984 of record CM060880.1, on the reverse strand, counting down.
GAAATGACTCTAAAATGATCTCGGGGTTCATGGAACTTAAAGCTAGTCGAAATTTGTCTTCTCAGGTTATGGGAATTCCCGAAAAAAACCTTATCTGGGCAAATCTCCCTAAGCGAGATTCGAACTCGCGACCTGTTAAATGTGAGGCATACACGCTACCCAGGCGGGCTTCACAGGCATTGTTATTTGGAATACGGAACATTCACACCCAACTGCACAATTGTCCCATTTATCCCGATGCTCATATTGTCGTTTACATTAATTGTGTTTAACACATTTCTACACTAAGACCCATAAACATGCCTAAGGACATGCATGACTGAAAGTTTGAAATTCCAAACCAAATTAGCCAGATTTTTTTTTAAATTTATACTACATGTGTAGTATAATGCAAATAAATTACAGTGTCAATTTCATCCATTTTTCTCTAACTTTTTGGAAGTTATGGTCAATGTATTTATGTTTTTGTCATGTCACAAAAGAGTCCCTTGCAACCAAACAATTAAAATCTGGTCTAATATTTTAACCCTAAGTTCACAATACATCTAATTTTTGAAATTGCACAGTTTCTCTATGGCTTCTTTGGTTTAGACTCCAAAAATGTTTTAAGTCATGAATCTGACTTTCTTTGTCGCAAGAACTATAATTTTTGAGTTTGAAAATTGAAAACATATGCTTAAATACGTCTGAAAAACGCAGGGAAATTCTTATTCACTGTCCCTCTGTGAACAAGTACAGAAAATTTAATTTGTGCAACACAAAAACTGCTTAGCAAGGAGCATTTTACAGGAAGAAAACTGCTGAAAATATCAAAAGCGAGAAAACAAGAAAAGATTTGAATACATGGCTCACATTAAAAATCCACTAAGTTGGCAAGTAGGACCCTCAGCTTTCTTTTTCCACTCATCTGCTGCTGCCTTTTCTGTATACTTTTCTTCTTGCATTACTGTTTTTCTTCTGCATAACTACGTTTTTTATTTTGCTTGGTTCTAATGGTTTGACTTAAGGCATTTAAAAACGATATGGCGCCCAATTATAACTTTTTTGTATTCCGTAATGTTTAAATTATTTTATGGAATTAAAATAAGAAAATCTATTTTTTGTGATTTTTCAAGAAATTTCAGTCATACATACCCTTAATAAAAGGTACGTACAGCTAAATGGAAAAGAATATTCATTAAGATAAACCTGTATTTCCTGCCCTATTCATTATTAATTATTACACCACTATCTGTAAGGCTCACCAACATGTATAATTACCTCAATGGGCAGTCAAAATTAGTGCAGTAAGTGTTGATTACATCTGACGTTTCCATAGTAGTTTATTTTACTTCAATATACATATTTTAAGACAAATGTACCTTGTTGAGCCCCAATAGTTTCCACGTGCGCAGGAAATATCAGCAACGGCAGCTGTTATGAGAACACGGCATTACTATGGAATACATTTTAATATAAAAATTAAATAAAAATTAAAAATAAAAAAACAAGAATTAAATTTTAACAATTTATTAGGAGAAATTGGTTTATTAAATAGAATAATTGGTTGAATATGAACAGTTATATTAGGTTTTACATAATATAATAGTCTCATAATGAGCGCGGGTTACGATAAATACACTGGACTATAACTGATGGCGGAAAGTTCAAAAATGTAGTTTCGAAAAGATTCCGAGCTTGTGGTCGATTTCGACGCACAACACACCGGGTGTGCAGCACTAGTCAACTGGTCATGTCATCAATTTATGGGCGCTGCCAACATAGCATGCTCTAAGACGCAAAGCACTGACCAATGTTGACGACCCTAAGCCGCAAAGCTTAGCCGAGGGAAGTTTTTTCATAAGAGTGGAGTAGCTACGGGCTCCATCGCGGCGCTCGCTATAGTGCCTCGCTTTGGTGCTTCGTGGCGCAGGGGATCGTGGATTGGAGTCCCATCTTGGGCATGGGTGTTTATATGCTTGTAAATATGTATATGTATGTGTGTGTATTAGAAACAAAAACGGTAATCAAATAGGAAAACAAAAGAAATGTTGGTAAAATGGAAAAAAAGGGGAGGGGAAGGAAAAGAGAATACAGCGCCGGAGTACCGACAAGCCTCCGGAACTGTATTTTCCAAGAAAAAAAATGGGGGTTGGAAATCCGCTAGATTGGCGGGTTGTAAACTGTAACTTCATAGATCTCTCGGCTATGCCTTGTCGTTGCTCCACAGTAGTTTGGGATAGCGGAGTGTTCTGGGAATCTTTGTGCCGCATCCTTGAAAGACGCCAAACATAAATAACAAGTCCGATATTTGAAAATACACACACACACACACACACACGCGCGTTTAATGAAATATAATACTTCCTCTATTGACTATAGATACGCTTTAGAGAAAGCTAAAACTACAATATATGCAAATTAAAAACAAATACAAATTTCAGAAATGGCTGCCTCCGTGGTCGAGTGATCAGCGAGTTAACTAACTTCTCACCCGGAGGATCTGGGTTTGATTCCCGTATGTTTGAAGTAAAGCAAACCTTCAATCAACGAGTTGTTTCTGAAGCAAAATCCTCGATATGACTATAGATGTTAAAGGGGATGATGATGATAATGGTGTTTAAGGGCGCTCAACTGCCGAGGTCATAAGCGCCCTTACGATTAAAACTTGGCAATAGGCAGTAAGAAAATACCAAAAAAGGAAAAAAAAACACAAGTAAAAGAGCTAACACAGTTGAAAAGTAAGTAACAGAACGGTCCAGCCCTCTAAACAGAGCTGGATTTAAAACTCCTTCTAAAATCAACACATTAAAATTAAAAGTGTTTAAAAAGAAATGCTATCACACTAAAACGTCAAGGTAAAAGAAAGTTTTGCTAAAAATTTAAAAACCCTGTCCACTGCTCTTGGGTCATCTGCCAGGACCTCAGCAAGAGAGGCCGGCATGCCCATACATGACCGAATGTGTGCCAGGTGACCACACTCCAGCAACACATGACGAACTGTCTGTGCCTCCCCACAGAGCGCACAGACAGGAGCAGGTTCACGTTTAAAAAGGTAACTGTGAGTAAAAATACAGTGGCCAATTCTTAGCCGAGCTAGTACTACCTCCTCCCGGCGAAATAAACGAGAGGAGGTTACCCAGTTGACAGGGAGGTCCTTCACCTCTCGCAGCTTATTACCACGGAGAGCCGACCACTCCGCATGCCAAGTCGAAAAAACGGCTCTCCGTACAGCCACTCTAAAATCTTCTGCTGTTGAATGGGTAATCGTAACACTGGGCGCTGTGACTGCCGATTTCGCTGCCAAATCCGCCGTGTCATTCCCTGGCAAGCCAACGTGTCCAGGAATCCATGCGCACTCCACATTAAAACCAGAAGCGTGCAAAATGCGGAGAACGTCCTGGATGCGCTGCACCAAAGGATGGTAATTGTACAGCTCACGAATGCTCTGAAGGGCACTAAGGGAATCACTAAGAATAAGGCAGTCACCTAATTTTCGACGTCGAATATACAGAAGGGCTTGATAAATAGCATATAGCTCGGCAGAATATATAGATGTGCAACTAGGCAAACCGAAAGTAGAAATTGTGGTGCCAGTTACAAAGGCACATCCAACACCGTCGGGGCTCTTACTACCATCGGTGTAAATACAAATACGGCCACTGTATTTGGATAAAAATTCTAAAAAGCATCGACGAATACTATCAAGAGGCGTAACAGATTTCCCGTAGAGCGTCATCCCGAGATCGACATGGGAGGTAGCGCGTAACCAAGGGGGGTGTATACTCTCTCCCTTGGGTAACAGCCGAGGAATGTCAACATGGTGCTGGCGTAGAAGCTCACGGAAACGAAAACCTGCTGGCCTGGGGCTCAGAGAGCGGAGGCAGTATCGCTCGTGCAGCTCAGGGGAGAAAAAAGCGTGATAAGTTGGATGCCCTGGCATACACTTCAGCCCACAGCCATAATTAGCAAGCAGGACATCACGCCGACAACGCAGAGGAGGTTCTCCCGATTCGGCGTAGAGGCTAACAACTGGGCTCGTTGGAAAAGCTCCAACGGCCACACGGATGCCCTGGTTATGGACTGTGTCTAACCTTCTGAGCACTGAAGGTCGAGCTGAAGAATACACAATGCTGCCATAGTCCAACTTCGAACGAATCACAGCACGATAAAGACGGAGCAATGCCGTCCGATCCGCACCCCAAGACTTGCCACTTAGTATCCGTAAAAGATTTAGAGAACGGTCACATCGTGCTCTAAGATGTGCTATTTGTGGTGCCCAACAAAGTTTCCGATCGAAGATCAAACCAAGGAATCTCGCCTCGTCTGCGAAAGGAAGTAAATCTGGCCCGAGTCGAAGATACGGCGGCATTTGCCACTTACGGCGCCAGAAGTTAACGCAGACTGTCTTCTCAGCGGAGAAACGAAAACCGTGTTTCGAGCTCCATGCATAGAGATTGTCCAAACACCGCTGGAGACGGCGTTCCAAAAACGGTGTACGCTGAGAAGTACAGAAGATGGCAAAGTCGTCCACGAATAAACAGGAAGAGACACCTTGAGGCACACATAGTGATATGGAATTTATCGCAATAGCAAATAGAGTCACGCTGAGTACCGAGCCCTGCGGCACTCCGTTCTCTTGAATAAAATGGTTAGATAAAACCGAACCCACCCTCACTCGAAAAACGCGGTCCCGCATAAACTCCTGAATGACCAACGGTAGGCGTCCACGTATGTTCCAGTTGTGCAGAGAACGCAATATTCCCGCCCGCCAACACGTGTCGTAGGCCTTCTCGAGGTCAAAAAATATCCCAACTGTGGGGCTGTTCTTAAGAAACCCGTCCATAATCTGAGTTGACAGAGACACAAGGTGGTCAGCAGTTGAACGTCGTCGTCGAAAGCCACACTGGATGATCGTCAGAAGATTGTGGGATTCCAGCCACCACACCAACCGTCCATTGATCATGCGTTCCATCACCTTGCACACGCAACTGGTGAGGGAAATAGGACGGTAACTGGAAGGAAGATGGCGGTCCTTTCCAGGTTTAAGAATGGGTATGATGGTGGCCTTCCGCCACTTGTCTGGAAAAATGCCATCAACCCAGACACGATTATAGACCTCGAGTAGGAAATCTTTGCCATCAGGAGAGAGATGTTGCAACATTTGGACGTGGATACCATCTGGACCTGGTGCTGAGTGTCGTGAAGAGGAGAGTGCATTGTCTAGCTCTGCCAGGGTGAAAAGGCGATTATAATCTTCAAGGTTGCCAGAAAGAAACGAGAATTCTTGAGATTCCACCTGATTCTTAATTGTAAGAAACTCAGGGGAATAATTGCTTGAGCTAGACACCTGAGCAAAAGCACTGCCTAAAGTATTCGCCACGTCAAATGTATCAACAACAGCTCCGGTAGGTGTTTTGAGACCGGCGATGGGCATATGGTTCGGTTTCCCAGCCACACGTCTTAACTTATCCCATACGACAGAGGAAGGTGTATGTCGATTAAAGGAACCCACGAATTTATTCCATGACATCTTTTTGCTATCCTTAATAACCCGCCTAGAATGTGCACGCATCCGTTTATAGTGTATCAGGTTATCCAGTGTAGGATAACGCTGGAAAACCCGTAGAGCTCGTCTGCGAGCGCGAATAGCATCCCGACAGTCAGCGGTCCACCAAGGTACCGGAAATCGACGGCTGTAGCCAGTCGAACGCGGAATGGATTGCTCAGCAGCAGAAAGAATGGTCTCTGTAAGATGTTCGACCAAGTGGTTCACAGAGTCGTGCTCTTCGTAGCTAAATTCAGCCAAGTGGGAGTACAGTTCCCAGCTGGCGTGGTCTAGGCGCCAACTAGGTAAACGGGTGGAACATACAACGGGTGTCAAGACACTAATACGACAAGGAAAGTGGTCACTAGAATGCAAGTCCGAGATGATATTCCAGCATAAGGTGACTGCCAGCTGAGGGGAACAAATTGCAATGTCAATGTGTGAAAAACTATGAAATGCGTCAGATAGAAAGGTGGGCTCTCCGGTGTTCAAGAGAGCAAGATTCTGACTATCCAAGAAGTCTTTAAGTAGCGTACCTCTCGCACAAGCCCGAGGAGAGCCCCAAAGAGGGTGATGGGCATTCACGTCGCCTACCAATAAAAAGGGTGGTGGCAACTGCGAAATGAGGTGTTCTAAGTCGCTGTGCGAGAGGTCCGCAGATGGAGGCAAATAGATACTGCAAATGGTGAATGAAGCGGAGGGTAGCTTAATGCTGACAGCAACGGACTGGATTGCAGATTGTATGGGTACGGAGTTGGCAAAAATATCATCTCGAACAAGCATCATAGTGCCCCCATGTGCCGGGACACCGTCCTCCGGGGATAAATCACATCGTACGGAGGAGTACTGCCTGATGGTAACGGTGTCCTGTGGACGGAGCTTCGTCTCTTGTAAACATACAGCCAAGGGTTCATGCTGGCGCAGCAACAAGTCAAGCTCTGGTCGATGTGGTCGAATTCCGCGTATGTTCCAATGGAGGATAGCCATTGAGTATATTATGGGATAAGTTTCAAATCGAAAGACGCTTCTGCAGATTGGGATTGGCTGGTCGGTTCAATTTGTTCTTCTTAGGCGTTGGGCTAGTACTATTTTCAGGAGCACGATCCTGCCGTTTCCGCACTGTCCCTCTGGCAGTGGCGGCAGAATCCTCCTGGTCCATCTCCTCCACAAGGGAGGTCCCTTTTTCAAGAGCAGTTTTCGGTCCAAGTAGTTCGAACCGATTGGATGTGCTGATCGGCGAAGACGGCCGTCGCCGATTCACGCCCTCCTCCCCAGATGACCCTTCAGAGGAGGATACACGTGTGGAGTTGCGTGAACTTTTCTTACCTTTAGATGACTTGGTAATAGATTGCACATTCTCTTTCAAAAAGTCTTGTCGTACATACTTGGTCTTAAACTGTTTTTCTGGGGCAGAAGACGTCGTGAATTTAATAGCTTTAGTTCCGGAGGTCGAGGCTTTCGGTGACAAGTGTGCAGGACTATTCTGTAAGCTGGCGGATTTGGCAGATGTTGATACCAACTTGGGTGTAGGTGCCGAAGGCTTTGACAGCGCTTGGGCTAAAATAACCTTTTCCGCAATTGTAGCCCCGTTCATATCGCCGGTCTGTGTTGCGATTTCCCGACGCGGTACCGGTTTAGCTGCAACTGAGCTATAGGTACCGGACCTCGGGGCAGAGGGTTGGCGGAGTCGCAGGAGCTTCCGGGCTTCCAAGAAGGACACCTTCTCTTTCACCCGTATCTCCTGGATCGCTCGTTCCTCTGCAAAACGGGGGCAGTCTCGGGAACTAGATGGGTGTTCCCCGTTACAGTTCACACACGATGGAGCTGAAGCACAAGCCCCATCGTGGGAGGTGTCACCGCAGTGGACGCAGGTGGACTTGCCGGTACACAACTCACTAGTGTGACCAAAACGTTGGCATTTAAAGCACCTCAGCGGATTGGGTATATAAGGCCTAACTTCGATGGCTTCATAACCTGCTCTAATCTTTTGAGGCAGATCAACCCGATCAAAAGTAAGAAACAGGGTACGAGTAGGCAGGAATTCACCGTTGATCTTACGTTGTACCCGATAAACAGCTGAGACACCCTGAGTCGCAAGATTTTCTTTGATCTCCTCAATGGACAAACCGTCCAACGCGCGGGTTGTTATTACACCGCGGGAGGAGTTCAGCGACTTGTGCACCTCGACCTTCACTGGATAGCTGGCTAACATGGTGGCTTTAAGTATCCTTGCAGCTTGCGAGGCGGAGTTGGCTTCGACAAGAAGTGTACCATTGCGAGTTCGAACGCAGGATTTAACCGGACCAGCAATGCAATCGAGACCCTTTTGGATAGTAAAAGGGCTCACCGTAAGGAACTTCTTCCCTTCCTCTGTCCTATGAATGACCAAGTAGCGAGGACCACATGACTCGACTACTTCCTTTCCAACTTCTTTATTAAGGGGTTTTTGTTTTGGTGCCATAGAAAAAATGGTATAAATTCATCCCCCAGTGCTCCCCACCCACCACGGAGCCCAACGAGGGGTCACCCCACTGGGGTGACAGGGCTACACAGGGGATATAGCGGGCTCGCCGTCCCACTCACCCTGGAGTTCGGTGTAATACCTAGTCCTGGCCGATTGACTAGGGGTGGGTTAGTCCCTAGCCTCCCGTTTAGGCAAATCAGAAACCAAAGCGGTGTATTAGGCTGCGCACCCTCCCCAGTTACTGAAAGACAGAAGCCCAGGCTCAGGTACGCAACCCTCAACCAACCAGGATATTCCTTTTCACCGACACGGGTCTCCACGCACGGCCTACACGTGGGTGGGCATTTTGATCTACTGACTCCCTCACCACTCTGAGGTTGCCCACAGAGGGAGTCAAGGTGGCTCGGGACCCCGGGTGCGCCTAACCCGTACCTACCGTAGTAGGCCCCTGGGGGGGATGTTAAAGGGGGCTATATAAATGAAAGAATTAAAAAAACGTTACCTTTTAACGAGATCTACATATTTTTTCCTGGATTCTTTTTTATCCATAACGATTTACCATTTATACTCAGAAAACTATCCAAATTCAAATAGAATGGAAAGGACTTCAGAGAATATTTGCATAAAATTCAATATTATAGTTTTATTCGTCCTGCAAATATTTTTAACATTTGGTATTTTAATCAAAATGGTTAGAACAATTTTTGGAAAGATAAAAAACAAGCGCAAGTTTTTTTTATTCGTGTCGCAACCTTGTAAGATAAGAGTTTGATTTGTATCACTCATTTCGTTTTGTTCACGTGAACACACAGATCTATTGCTTCATGTTTTATTCTTGGGACCTTAAGATATCTTGGGATCTCTGTTTCGCTACATTTCCCAATGAAAATACAGGCAGTGGAGATGGATGGAATACGCGAGGAGCCGAGTGCCTAGGTTGGAGAGGATGACAGTTAATGGGAATGGATGAACCAGTCACAGAGAGAAATTGAAAGAAGAGCTCACCCGCGGTAAAGCCACGCTGAAGAAATATGGCCAGGGTTATTTTGCAATGGTCACTACCAGGAGGCGGAAACATGAAAACCTGATCAAAGCAGGAGGCGTGTCCTAACTAAGGGGTCGAAACTGGAAGAGGAATATTGGTAGAATCATAAGGAATGTGGAGTGGGAAAATCTGATGTGTTCCATTCACATGAATTTCTTTACATCGCTGTAAAAATTGTTAAAAGGCATATTCTTCTAACTTCTTATGATAATCGGGATAAACATTAACAGAAATTGTATTAATTGCTTGCGTTCTTGTAAGTAGAAGGTAAATAAAGGAATACACTAGGCTAAAGTGAAAGTCGAATATTTTAAAAACTGGTTGCCATATGGTTGAAATCCTTTCTATGGAGTTCCTGGAGTTTACAACTTTCCGTGTGAGAAAAGTTTAAATATTTTAAATATGAAACAAATAACAAGGAATCTCTCAGAAATGGCAAATTCCACGAAAAAACGTATATGACATAAATTGTGTGTTTTAACGCGATCTACATTTTTTGTGTATTAAGTATTTGTCTATCGCTTACGGTTTACCAGTTACACAAAATTAAGCAAAATGCATTCAGAATAAAGCGATCTTTAGAGGCAATTACCAGAAAATTCAAGGTATACATTTTATTTGCAATTTAAATATCTTTAATATACGGTATTTTAATCCAAATCGTTAGTCATTTTTGAGAAAATCAAAATTTTCGAAATATTTTCTATGTAAAGGGTAATTTGGGGTGGGGGGATTTTTCTCTAAGTGTCGCATCGTATTGGTATTTAATGGTCTTTCGTTTTTGAGCTATGCTGTTCACTCACACACACACACGGACCTTTTTAGGATTCAGGGGGACCTAAAACATGTATTTCCGGTGAAATCTTGACTGTCTCCGCGGTCGAATGGTCACCGAGCTGACTTCTCACCCGGAGGCTCCGGGTTCGTTTCCCGGCTGGGGCGGGGTATTTTTCTTTAACCAGAATTATTCCTTATTCCCCACAGAGTCTGGCAGTATGTATGTGAGAGTGAATGTGTGTGCTTGAGGAAAATAAAACGATTTAAACCCAACGTAAAGAACCTACAGGCGAGTTGTTTCTAGTGCATAGTCCCCGATATAACCGTTATGTTAAAGGGGGCTACATCTGTGTACTATGCATATAGTACTGTAGAGAAAGTAAAAAGAAACAAAATAAGGGATCTCAAAATGTGTAAGTACTTTTTTTGTGTGGTATAAAATTCTGACTCTACTTACCATAGAAGCTAACAGAACTTTCTTTAATTTTTGGAACACGTTTACGCATGACAGAAAAAAATATTAAGTAGATGAACATATGCAATTCCATGGAGAATCAAAATCCATTTGAGTGCACGTTCCGTATTGGATACTGCATGGAATCGCGATTCAGATCGTATTACATGTTGGATACGATCCTCTTAGAAAGTGGGATCGGAATGGGATCAGATCCAAATACGTTACACCTTTGTATTCAAATCGTATTGAATATGCCAGGTTGCCATCTTCTACTAACCTCTTTGCAACACTTTGCACACTCGACATTTGGTTCTCTTCAATAAACCTACCAGAAACTGATGTAATAAAAATAGCGGTTATTATGCAGAACTTGGGCCGCTCTAAAATTCAAATGAAACTAAGTGCGATTGATTGATTTTGTATTTCTGATGACGATTTCAAGAGTTTTATTTGTCGGTCAGTATTATTATTATTATTATTATTATTATTATTATTGACAAATGGAACTGCATGCTGGAACTGTTGCTATTTTGCATATATGACGGATATTTACTAAATAATTATACATAAAAGAATATTATACGAATAATAAATGGTTTTATAATGTGTATATACTGAAATGCTTGCATAAAAACTGGATTTATAACGAAAAATCTTGGTTTCGTTCCTAGCGGAAGACTCTATAACTATTGGTATGCAAGAACGTCATATGTCTCTCTTGGCAGGATTACCGCGTCGTGAGAACCTGTGGGAATAATTCACCGGTTAGAGCGACTATAGTAGTTGGTGGAGGAGTATGTTTCTATGAACTTGTGTTTTTTAATCTGTTTCTGTAGGCGAAACCACTGAGTCCTGTGGTTTTCAAATTTAACACGAGGTTAGGTTCGAATCCGTTAAGGTTAGTGTGTGTATATAAATTTATGTTTTTGACGGTGAAATATGTTTCTGAACATTATAAAAGCATTTATCATTTATATAATACTCATTTATATATAATTATTTGGTAAACAATCGTCATATGCGCAAAATACCAACAGTTCCAACATGCACACGAATTTATCTGTAGTAAAAAACCAAGCTTGACCGACAAATAAAACCTTTGAAATCGTCATCACAAATACAAGATATATCGATTGCACTTACTTTCATTCGATTTTTCGAGCGGCCCAAATCCTGCATATTTTACCAAAACAGCAGAGGTATTTTTATAATTTCCATAATTTCCATAATTTCTCAATGTATTCCTCTCAAAAATAATTTAACCTCAAATTTTGTTTATAATACACAGAACAAACTACGTATGCTTAACAGGTTCGCCAACGTAAATCCAAGTTGACCTTAAGTTTGAATTATTTATTCTTGAACCTTGCATATTGGAAGGGAATCCAATTCGTTTTGAATCCCCCATGGAAACGTAGTGTATAGTGTATTCAGAAGTCCCTGTGTAATGGAGAATGCATATGACCTAAACATTTTATGTCTACCAATTTGTGGTAACTTACCTGTCGAAATATTTACACGTCCTCTTGCTGTTCCCCGAGGCAATGGGACAGACATATGCACGTATTTCCTCGACTGCACACTTCACTATACTGGCTTTAGGTTACCGGGTGCTGATTCCCTCATGACGCATGGGGCAATTACGACATTTCCGGTCTTCCTATCTTACGTCAACTTCGGCGCCTGCGAGGAGTTCCGAACCCCTGAATCAACACGTGGTGCACAGCCAGTAAAACGGGAAACCTTGCTCGTCTCGGATAATTACCAAAACAACGTTTTGTTTTTCCGCATCTCCTGCGCTGCGCGAGATTGCAGATTCTAGGCTGTTTCCTGAGCCTTTCCTATTGGTTACGGAGACAACATAGCTACGTGACAGGTGAACGACAAGTTTCGAGATTTCGTCGAGGTTAGGCTACGTTAGATTAGGAGTATCTAAATGAACTGGATCGAAATATGGGGTAAAAATTGATTTTCTAAAACTCGGTTCTCCTTTCCAATTCGAAATGCACCGTCTTCCGTTCGTTCTGTCTGCTTGTGCATGGGCATCCATGTTGTACAATCGACCAATGGCAGAGTCAAATCTAAAACAGAACTAGGATCTGCAATGTCGTCCGCACTGCATCTACACTTGGAGTATTGCCAACCCGTGCTTAGAGATATGCTAGATCGTACAAAATAAGTTAAAAATGTCTAAATACGAACTGAATAAACTTATGTGTTACACTCACATGACTTTCTCTAGCTGCTCTACAAACTTCTTACAATACTAGTCGAGATAAACATTAGCAGAAGGTTCTTATTACTTAGGTCCTTATCAGTAGAAGGCAACTAAAGGAATGCGCTTTGCTAAAATGATAGACGAAGGTTTTAAGCTTTCGTTATGCGATTGTCAATGCGAATCGCTTCTTTGCTTGGCCAGGAGCAAACAACAGAAAAACGGACACTTCCTGTCTGAGAAAAGTACAAGTACTTCACAATTGAAACCAATAACAAGGAATATCTCGGAAACGGTTACCTCTACAACAAAAACGTACAGGACGTAAATTGTGTGTTTTGACGAGATCTGCATTTTCTGTGTAGTACATTTTTGTCTATCTCTTGAGGTTAAACAGTTAAGCAAAATTCGACAAAAATTATCCAGAATAAAGATGTCTTAATAGGCTATTCCAATAAAATTCAAAATATACATTTTATTTGTCTGTAAATATCTTTAATATACGACATTTGAATCAAAATCGTTAGAGTCATTTTTGAGAAAATCAAAATTTTCGAAAAATGTTCCATGTAAAGGGTAGTTGTGGAAGGGCATTTTCTTGAAAATCTTCGTGTCGCATCCTTGGAAGATACCAAACCTAAATACGAGTTTGGTATTTAACGGTCTTTTCGTTTTTGAGCTACGCTGTCGACACACACACGCAGACACACTCGGACCTTTTTCTAAAAATGCTATTTCCGGACTCAGGGGACCCCAAAACATATATTTCCGGTGAAATTTCGACATCGAATTTTTGGGTGGAATACAATACCTTCTCTATCCACTATGTACCTTCACTGTGCATGGGAGCTACAGAAAGTAAAAAGCTAGAAAGAAACCTAACAATTTACGTAACTATGAATATTAGTTAACAAAGCTCTATAACAATAACTACCTCTGCGATCGAGTGGTCAACGTTCTGGCTTCTCTTCCAGAGGTCCCGGGTTCGATTTCCGGCGGGGGGCGGGGAATTTTCTTTTAACCAGAACAATTCCCCATCCCTTATAAAGTCTGGATGAGAAAGTGAATGTACGTATGATTGAAGAAAAGAAAATGATTAAAAACCCAACGTTAAAGAACCTCCAGTCAGCGAGTTGTTTCTAATGCAAATACTCCGATATGACCATATATGTTAAAGGGGGGCTATTAAATGAATGAAAAAAAAAATCGGTAAAAGTTTACTTTGACCACAGAACTTTTCCCTTCTTTTTCTTCTTCTTCCTTCAATGAAAAAAACAAAAACAAACATAATTTGCATTGCTGTTTCAAAGCTCCTTAGAAATAATTTTCGGAAGCTCCATTTTACCCCTTATTTCGATTGTATTATTGTTGTACAGTTTGTTTTATTTCCATGTACTAAGTGTGAATGCATTCTACATGCGATTCAGCAAAGCAGGAAAATAAGCTTTCCTTTCGTCGACACATTTAACTGTCCTATTTAAGTAGAAAATCACAAAGTGCTAAAATTCCCGCGAAGCAGAAATAATTTTTTGTCTCTAATACGAAATTTTAAAAAAGCTAGATTTGGCGAGAAAAAAAGCCAAATGGCAACACTGTTTAGTCGTGTGTCTCTTTGCCCTTTTTATATCGCTTACCTGTGATGCGCAAAAGTATACTGTAGCCCATTCAAAAATTCTATACCGAGATTTCACTAATAATCAATCAATCAATCGCTTCTGCAGTCTCCTGAATCCCTCAAAAAACATGATTAGAAAGAGAGATTCATGCGCGCGCGCGCGTGTGTGTGTGTGTGTGTGTGTGTGTGTGTGTGTATTATATGACTGAAAAACACAAAATAGCAAAACAAAACAAACACTACCATTTTGTCACATTTACAAGAATTTCTCTAACCACGGTCTTTTATTTCTGTATATAAATGAAAATTATTTTTGCAAAACCTCCTGTTTTTTTTAATTACAAAATAGAGTTCCGGAGTCTTGTCGGGACTCCAGCGCTGAATTCCTTTTTCCTCTTTTTTTCCATTTTCCTAACATTTCCTTTCTTTTTCTATTTGCGCCACGAAACGCCAAAGCGAGACACTTTACCGAGCGCGGCCATGGGGACGAGCAAGTTAATTGGGATAAACGTTTGCATTTATCTATTTATTTATTTAGTTCCACTTGTACTCCGTCTTTAACTGCACGGTCATATCGGGGTCTTCACATCTGGAATTTATTGCCTCTCGTATACTGTTGTCATTAGGTTACTTACAGTTTCTAGGGAGGATAAGGAATAATCTTGGCTAGAGAAAAATTCCTACGTCCAGCCGGGAATCGAACCATAGGACCCCTCCCATAGCAGTTAGGTGCTCTACCGACTAAGCTACCAAGCTTCATTAGTTATTGTTCTATTTATCTATATCTCACCTTTAACTGCATACTCCTGTCGGCAGCATATCTCTTTAGAACACATTGCAATGGTGTTAACACTTGCAAGTACTAATATTGGGTGTTCTATTAGCCTTCAATTTCAATCATTCACATTCGCATTCAAGTTCCAGACTCTGGGAAAATAGGGAATAATCTGGGCTGGAGAAAAATCCCTACTTCCCAGCCGAGAATAGAACCCGGGACCCCACGCACAGCAGGCAGGTCTTAACGTGACCGAGCTATGGGGCCAGTCGAAGTTTCATTTTGTTTTTACTTTTTCTACACATACTATGTACATATTGTATAGAGAAGGTATTGCATTCCAACCAAAAATTCGATACCGAGATTTCATCGGAAACAGACCTTTTTAGGGTCCCCTGTATCCAAAAAAAGCATTTTTAGAAAAACGTTCCGTATGTGTGTATGTGTCTGTAAACACCATAACTCAAAAAGTAAAATTGATCAAATACCAAACTTGGTATATAGGCTTAGTATCTTCCAAGGATGCCACACGAAGATTTTGAGGAAAATCCCTCCACCACAATCTATCTTTTACATGGAAAATATGCGAACATTTTGATCTTCTCAAAAATGACTCTTAACGATTTTGATTAAAATACCCTTTATTGAAGATATAGGATAACAAATAAAATGTATAACTTGAATTTTCTGGGAATAGCCTCTGAAGACCTCTGGATGAATTTTGCTGGATTTTACATAACTAGTAAACCGTAAGAGAAGCATTACATTTAAATATAGATTAAATTATTATTTTAATTTATTTAAATATTATAGATTAATTAGATACACAAAAACTTACAACACAAAATATGTAGATCTCGCAATCACAAATTTATGTCATATATATTTTTTTCGTGGAGTTGGGCACTTTTAACATATTCCTTGTTATTGGTTTTAGTTTTAAAATACTTAAAACTTTTCACATACGAGAATTTGTCTACTACCGACAATGCAAAGGAACGGATTTCATCCACATGGCAACCAGTTTTTAAAAAGATTTGACTATCGTTTTAGCTTCCGTACTCCCTTATCCCTTATCCACTTACAAGAAAGCATTTCTGCTAATGCTTATCTCGATTAGCACGAAGTAGATTTGTAACAATAATTTGTTACAGAGATGTAGAGAAAGTCATGTGAATGGAACACATCAGATTTTTTGTTTGTTTTGTTTTTGTTCCACTTATACTCCACCTTTAACTGCATGGTCCTATCGGCAGCATATCCTTACAGAACATATTGTCTATCAGCATTGGTGTTAACCTACTTGGTCATATCGGACGATGAATGAAATTGATGAAATGATGCTCAAATGGTCTCGGGGTCCATGGAGTTTAAAGTTACTCGACATTCGTCTTCTCAGCATGATGGAAAACCCCGAAAAAAACCTTATCCGAGTAAGTTACTCTAAGCGAGAATCAAACTCGCGACTTGTTGAACATGGGGCAGACACGCTACCACCACACTACCCAGGCGAGCAACTCATGTATTGTTTTTTTGTTGTTGGGCTTCTATTTACTTTGATTTTCTTCGTTAGATCTCACTCACATTTTTTTTCTTAAACAGTACCGGAGGCTGGTCAGGACTCCGGCGCTGTATCCCCTATTTACATCCCCCCCTGTATGATTACTGTTCCTTTACACAAACATATACACATTGCACAGACATATAACACCCATGCCCAAGGCGGGACTCGAAGCCACGATCCCCTGCCCACGAAGCACCAAAGCGAGACGCCTTAGCGAGCGTGGCCAAGGGGGCCGGCACTCACATTCATACTTCCAGACTCTGGGGAGGGTAGGTGAATAATCTGGGCTAGAGAAAAATTCCCGGCCCCCCAGTTGGGAATCGAAACTAGGACCCTTAGCACAACAGGCAAGTGCTCTACCGACTAAGCTGCGGGACCAGCCTTTTAACGAACAGAGGTATTTAATGATGATAATCAAATATTTATAACGTGATCGCATATGACCTTGAAATTCCATACTCTTTCCAACAACTGAAAGACGATAGCACTTTAAAACTTGACAAAGTATTGAACAATTGAAACCAATAACAATATCTTGGAAATGGCTGATGCCACAATAAACCGTATTTTTAATAAACTATGCGTTTTAAAGATATTTTTTTCTCTAACCTTGTTGGTCACATCGGACGATGAATGAAATTGGTGAAATGATGCTCATATGGTCTCGGGGTCCATGCAGCTTAAAGTTACTCGACATTTGTCTTCTCAGGATAAGGGAAAACCCCGAAAAACCTCTTATCCGGGTAACTCACCCTAAGCGAGATTCGAACTCACGACCTTTTGAATGTGAGGCAGACACGCTATCACCACACTACCCAGGCGGGCAGAGATTATGTTATTTTCTTTGTTAACGATGCTGCCAATTGCCAGATTCACATCAGCGCCGCCGGTGCGCTGGAATTTTGTCCGATAAGAGTTCTTTAACGTGCCAGTAGATGGGGATGTCGCTTTTAAGCACATTTAAAACCATTTGAACCCACGACCTTGGGATCAGTAGGCCAGCACCTAACCAACTGAGTCACCCAGGCCAACAATAAAGAGAGTATAACATAGAACATTATTTGTTTATTTATACATATATTTTCCTGGAAGTTTTTGTTTGCCTTCCTCTAATGATTTACCCTTATACAACATTATACCCGAATAAACAGGACTTCACAGGCTGTTTCTAGAAAATTCAAAATATGCATTTTATCTGTCATGTAAACTTCTTCTGCATATGGTATTTTAATTAACATCGTTTAGAACCACTTTGAGAAAATCAAAAATGTAGAAAAATGATGCATGTAAAGAGTAGTTTGGGATGAGTGTATTTTCTTGAAAACAGCATCTTGGAAAGATATCAAATATTAATACCAAGTTTGGTATTTATCCGACATTTCATTTATTAGCTATACTGCTCATAGACACAAACACACACTTTGTGAATCTCGAGTAACTTTAATTTCCATGGACTTCGGAATCATTTGATCTTCATTTCACCAATTTCATTCATTGTCCGATATAATCTACCAGATTAAAGTTAAACTTGGAAAAAAAAAAAAAAAAAAAAACCCACAGACCTTTTCTTTTTTGAATGAATTTGTTTTATTCAGGGAACTTCAAAACGCGTATTTCCGGTGAAATCTCGGCATCGAATTGTTGGACCTAAGTAATACGTCCTCTACCTACTAGGTACGTGGCAGAGAATGTAAAAATATAGTACGTATATATGAGATATGAGTTAATTTACAGATTTCATTTTATAAATATAATAAAAACACTGTAAAAAAAAAAAAGACTTCGCCTGTATTATACTTAACATAAACGTTGGGCAAAAAAGGTATTCGGATTATGCAAGTTTAGTTAAAGTCATTTTGGCAATCCTGCTTCTTCTGTTATGAAGACAATTATAATTATATTCGTTCATAATCGCGTTCAATGACTCCAAATGCAGTGAAATATCTTTGCTTTATCTATTACATTGACGATACTATACTCAGCGACGGAGGGCAAAAACGTCTAGCATCGTGAACCAGTTTTATTGTATTTAATAACGCACATAATTGGTTAGGCACGACAATTACCCATTTTCTTTAGCAATCGCGTAATACCAGTATTCTCAAATGAAAACATTAGTCGATATTCTTTGCTCTGAGCAACGAAGATGTAAAAATGCTGTACATTATTAAATATAGAATAATTAAGCCCTATATTTATAGTTATTGACCATGATGTGTCATAGAAGCCTAACATCACAGTCTGTAACACCTGCTTACTTCTTTCCCGGAAAGGGATGCATGCAAATGGATGTCTTGTTTGTCGCTTAAAAACCAGGTAATAAGTGAAATGCTAACGTCTTATTAACGAACATGTGAACTATATGTACATATGTCAGCCTTGGATGAGGAATTATTTCATGATTAGTTTCCTACAATTAAATGCTAAGATTAAGTAGTCAATGACATAGTATTATTCGTACAGTAGCAAATACAAACAAAAATATCTGGCGTGTTCCAGTCACATGACTCTCTCTACAATAACAAATTATTGTTAATAAGTTTATTCTTCTATCCGCTTCATTTTAATCGAGATAAACACTGGCAGAAACGGTCTTATTACTTAGTTGCTTATAAGTAGAAGCGAAATAAGGGAATACACTAGGCTAAACCGACAGTCAAATGTTTTAAAATATGGTTGCTATGGGATTGAATTACGTTTGTTTGCGTGGCCAGGAGTTGACAAGTTCCTGTATGAGAAAAGTTTGTGGTCAACTCCAGGGGAAAAAATATATATGACATAAGATGCGTGTTTTTTAAGGAGCTCTACATTTTTGCATAGTGAGTTTTTGTCTATCTCTTGCGGTTTACTGGTTATACAAAATTCAAAAATATTCATTGAGGATAAAGAAGACTTCAGAAGTTATTCCCACAAAGTTCAAGACATACATTTTATTTGTCATGTACATATCTTAAATATAAGAGATTTTAATCAAAATCGTTGCCCATTTTTGAAAAAATAAAAAAATTCGAAATTTTTTCCATGTAAAGGGTAGTTGGGGTGGGGGATTTTCTTGAAAATCTTCGTGTTGCATCCTTAGGCACACAGAGAGAGACACACGCGGACCTTTTTCTAATTTGTTTTACTCAGGGGGCCCCAAAATATGTATTTCAGATGAAATCTCGATATCGAATTTTTGGTTGCAATAAACTATCATCTTCTCTATACACTCTACATAGTACGTGTAGAGAAACTAATATTTAATTTTGAGCATTTCTAAATTTAAGAACACAAACATTTCTTACACATATGAACTTCAAACACCCTATTAGAAACATATATGTCATTTAACTTACATTGTTCTACAAATCACACAAAAACTTTCTTCTCTAGACTGTATTTTACCTGGAACATAAAGTATTCGTACAGCGTAAGTAAACGCAGAACAAATGGTTATCTGGTAACCCGCTAGGTAGCAGAACGAACGGAAGACTGTATTTTATTCCACCCGTAAATTCAATACAGAGATGTTATTAAATATACGTTAAAAATGTAAATGGCGTGTTATTTATGGACGCTCTTTAACTACTGTGGTTCTCAGCGTCCCATTCTAAACTGGGCGTGAAAGACCGCTTAATTTTGCTCAGAGGCCTCTCTATCAGGCTTGAGGTTCTTTTACCTGCCGTAAATCTACGACACGGGAGCCACGGCTTTACTTCCCTTCCGAAGGAAGCCAAGCTGAGGATTTTTACACCCGAAAAAAATCCATCGTCCTCCGCCGGGTTTGAACCCGCGACCTTGGGTATATGAAGTTAGCATTGTAACCATTATACCACGGAGGGCGACATTTCCTGTTTAAGTAGAAGGGAAATAAGGAATACATTAGCCTACAACGATAGTCAAAATTCTTTAAAATCTCGTCGCTATGTGAAATATTTAAAGTTTTTTTCGAAAACGTTTTCCATGTAAAGGGTAGTTTGAGGTGGGGGGATTTTTCTCGAAATCTTTGTGTCGCATCCCTGGAAGAAACTAAACTTAAATACCAAGTTTGGTATTTTACCGACTTTTCGTTTTTGAGTTATCGTGTTCAGACACACGGATACACGCACATGCACGGACCTTTTTCTAAAATTACTTTTTTCAATACAGGGAACCCTAAAAGGTCTTATTTCCAGTGAAATCTCTGTATCGAATTTTGGTGTGGAATGCAACAGGTACCTTTTCTATACATTATGTACATAGTAGTGTAGAGAAAGTAAAAACGCCTGTCTCGACCACTGAAAATGTCTGCACGTGTAATCACCCCCCCCTAAACGTAATTTATTTAAGTTTTATAGATCTATCCGTCGCACAAGTTGTTGATGCCATCTTGTGAACCGGTTCTTCAGTTGTTTAAATGTGACTGCAAGATATCGCCAAAGCGATTATCGCTCCGAGAAACCGCGAGTTATCCTTGGCGAGGGGTAAGGCTATAGTTGTGAACATAATACCTGGTTGCGTGTCATCCTTCCGACACCTTGGCGGTCGGTCGACACAGTAATCCATTTACATCCATCTCGAAGCAACACAAGTGGCAAGCTGGTGCTTCTAACCTTAATAGCTGATCTCATTGTTTGCAGCTGCCGGGGTATCGTGGAAAAAACGTGATGCATGATTTCACACATCATTTATATCTGGACCTCATCTTCAGATGTGTTACACTCACATGACTTTCTCTAGCTGTTCTACAAACTTCATACATAAGATTCTTCTTCTTTCTGCACCTTGCTAATCGTGATACTCATTAACACAATGTTATTATTATTTAGTTCCGTATAAGTGGGAAGAAAATAAGGAAATACACTAGGCTAAACCAATAGTCAAATGGTTTAAAAGCGATTGTCATCACAAATCGCTTCTTTTCTTGGCCAGGAGTAGAACAAAAGAAAAACGGACACTCCCATCCGAGAAAAGTATAAGCACTTCACAACTGAAACTAAAAACAATGAATACCTCGAAAACGGTAAGCTCCACGAGAAAAATGCATATGACATAACTTGTGTATTTTAACAAGACCTAAATTTTTTGTACAGTAAGTTTTTGTCTATCTCTTACGGTTTACTAGTAATGCCAAATTAAGCAAAATTCATCCAGGTCTTCAGAAGCTATTCCCAGAAAATTCAAGATATACATTTTATTTGTTAGGTAAATATTTTTAATATATGATATTTTAATCAAAATCGTTATAGCCATTTTTAAGAAAATAAAAAATTTCGAAAAAAGTTCCATGTAAAGGGTAGTTTGGGTTGGGGGGATTTTACTCAAAACCTTAAATACCAAGTTCGGTATTTGACCGATTTTTCGTTTTTGAGTTGTGTTCATAGACACACAGATTATTTTCTCTAAATACTTTTTACTTTTTCTATACTCACTATGTACATAGTCTATAGAGAAGGTATTACACTCCACCCAGAACTTCGATACCGAGATTTAACCGGAAATATATGTTTTAGGGTCCCCTGTATAAAAAAAACATTTTCAGAAAAAGTTCCGCGTGTGTGTCTGTCCATCTGTATGTCAGTGGACAGCATAACTCAAAAACGAAATGACCGTTAAGTACCAAACTTGGTATTTACGTTAGGTTTCTTCCAAGGATGCGACACAAAGATTTTCAGGAAAATCCCCCACTCCTAACTACCCTTTACATAAAAAAGTTTTCGAAAATTTTGTTTTTCTTAAAAATGGCTCTAATGATTTTAATTAAAATACCATATATTAAAGCCATTTCTATCACAAAACTAATATCTTGAATTTTCTGGGAACAGATTCTTAAGATCTGTTTATTCTGGATGAATGTTGGTGAATTTTGCATAACTAGTAAAGTAAGAGATACACAAAAACTTACTACACAAAAAATGTAGATCACAAAAAACACACTATTTAGGTCATATACATTTTTACGTGGAGTTGATCGTTGAGATATTCCTTGTTTTTGGTTTCAGCTTGGAAAAACTTACTTTTCTCATACAGGAATTTGTCAACTCCTGCCCATACAAACAAAGGAACTTCAGTCACATAACAACCAGCTTTTGACTGTCACTTTAACCTATGGTACTCCCTTATTTCGCTTCCACTTACAAGGAAGCAAGTAATAAGACTATTTCTGCAACTTTTTTCTCGATTAGCATGAAGTAAATAGAAACAAGCTTTTTAAGAATACTTTGTTGCAGAGATGTAGAGAAAGTCATATAAATGGAACACATAAGATTTTTTGGATTCAGAGGGTCCCAAAACATGTATTTTCGGTGACATCTTGTTATCGAATTTTTGGGTGCAATACAATATCTTCTGTATACACTATATACATAGTATGTACTGTCCACCCAACACAAATAGGCAAGCGGGGCTGAGGGTGAGCGAGCCAGGGGGGGGGGGGCTTGAACTGTTATCTGGTCATGTACTAGTGGATCTGTTTACGTTTACTACATGTGTATATGAACCAACCTACTGCTGCCAGATCTAATGCTCGTTTCAGTAACTGCAGTGATGTATTATGCATTATTTGGCTCTCGCTGCTAACACGCGCTACGGCATATAGTACTACAGTTATATCATATTTTGTTACTTTTATTCTTGGTTTAATATTTAAATATTTAAGTGCAGAAAACGGCAGCGACAGCAGCGAAGATGAGGACTTCTCCGACTCGGATCTTGCACGACAACTGGACTTCTAGCTAAGTGTGAGCTATGTGACAACACTGTGTATTTTAGATGAACCTAACGTCCTTGTCTTATCCAGATGTCGAGCATAAACATCATGAGGACAGCAAAAGTGTTTAGATAAGTGCTTACGTTACGCATTCCTCTACCTTGCCTTGTTGTGTTGGGTCATCAGTACAGAGGAGGTGAGAGAATTCCGTGCAAATTCCCAACATGCGGCTGAGTGAACCCCAAAATGGGCACGGTCTAAGCATTGCGAGCAAAATTTTGGATGGAATGCAATACTTGCTCACGACTCACAAGCTGAAGGAATGTCAGTAAAACGCAACAAGGTCCGCGATTGTTCTTCCAGGAGTCACGCAACTCGCGTGGCCCTGCATCACGGCTGGAAATAGCACGAGCACGACTGTTCCTAATTAACCAGAAAACGGTTGCAGTATGTGTGGCAGCGTTGAACAACACCTGCATCACAAATAAGTAGAAAACCCATGCACTTGGACGCTAAAACAAAACACAAGCGTGAGCGGAATCTGTAAAACCTGACTATAGAGATAACCGAAGGTATGCAAGGACGGTTACTTGACGTTTTTCTCTACCTCCCTGCAACAAATTATTGTTAAAAAGGATATGCTTCTTTTTACTTTATGTTAATCGAGAAAAAATAACAGAAATAGTCTTTACTTGCTTCCTTGTAAGTAGAAGCGAAATAAGAGAGTACCATAGGTTACACTGATAGTAAAAAACTGGTTGCTATGCCACTGAAATTCCTTTGTTTGTATGGACAGCAGTTGACAAATTCCTGTATGAGAAAAGTATAAGTTTTTCAAAGCAGAAACTAAAAACAAGCAATGTCTCAAAAAACGATGAGCTCCATGAAAAAAATGTATATAGCATAAATTGTGTGTTTTAACGTGCTCTACATTTTTCGTATAGTAAGTTTTTGTCCATCTCTTACGGTTTAGCTGTTATTCAAAATTCCGTAAAATTCATCCAGAGTAAAGTACTCTTCAGAGGCTATTCCCAGAAAATTTAAGATAAGACACTTTATTTGTCAAATTAATATACGAAATTTTAATCAAAATCGTTAGAGCCATTTTTGAGAAAATCAAACTTTCGAAAAAAGTTCCATGTAAAGGGTAGTTGGGGTGGGGGGATTTCTCTTAAAAGCTTCGTGTCGCATCCCTGGAAGATACTAAACTTAAATACCAAGTTTGGTGTTTTACCGACTTTTCGTTTTTGAGTTATCGTGTTCACAATCACAGTGACACACGTGGACCTTTTTGTAAAAATACTTTTTTTGTATACGGAGACTTTAAAACGTCTACCTTCTCTATACACTATGTATATAGTACGTGCAGAGAAAGAAATAAGTACGCAACTAAACCCTCTATGTGGAATAAAACACAAAATATCGTGTTTTCACTTTCTCTATCACTTACCTCTAGTGGAGGAATGCCAATTGCATTCCATACAAATATTTCTTCGGAAATACTCGTTTTGAGTTTCCCTAAGAAAAGAAAGGGGGGGGGGGAACAGGATCGTTAACCAGCATAGCTATCTCAAGAAACAATATGTTGATAAATAGCAAACAGGTTATTAAATTTCGGCATAATCCAAGGATGAGACAAGATTTAAACAAAATCCTCTCACCCCAAACCTCTCTTAAATAGAGAACTTTTCAATGGTCACATTAAATTTACATATTGAATTTCCTGTGAATAGCCCTGAAGACCGCTTCGTTTTCAATGTTTTCTGTGTAATGTAACTGATACATCAAAAACCTACCACAAAAATTAGATATCGATATCAACAGAGTTTACAGTTATTTTCTTGTGGCATTAACTATTAGTTGCTGTTGGTTTGAGTTTTCCAATACTTCATTATTCTTGAAGCGTTGTCACGATTCTTTTGTTTTTCGTGAAACACTACTAGTGGAATTTCACTGCCAGCCTACACTAACTCAGTATTTAAATGTCTGACAATCTCTTCGGCTTTTTCTAACCCCCTTGTCCTACACTAAAATGTAAAATAATAATAATAATAATAACAACAATAAACTGAAGTTCTTTCAATGGTTATCTTAACAATCTATGTAATTGGCTAATAGTCAACAAGGTCAACCTTCATACGAAATGCTTTCGATACCGGCAACATTACCATAGAGAAGTAGGACACGAGAGATTCACAAAGAGACACAGACGGCTTAGAAGAAAAAGGAAGTAAGTATTAATGGCTATAATTGCAATAACATTCTTATTTGTTCAATTCACATGACTTTAACTACTCTATAGCAAACTAGTGCTACATACGCTTATTCTTCTATATTGCTCATGCTAATCGAGTTAAAACATTTGCAGAAATTATTTTTTTACATATTTTCTTGTTGGTATATGGGATATAAGAGAAACCACTACGATAAAGCGATAGTCATCTTTTAAAAGCTGGTCACTAAGTAATGGCACGGAAAGTCCGCTCTCCTTGCACGACCGGGATTGAAAGGAAGAAAAGAAAGAAGAAAAAAAGCTAATGCCGGTTTCCCATTATAAAAATAAACGCAAGGAATAACTCGGAAATGGGTAACTCCACAAAACATGTATTTGACATAAATTGTGTCTACATCTACTTTTAAGTACGATTTTGTCTACCTCCTTAGGTTTAACAGTTATGCAAATGCAAAATATATCCAGAATAAAGAGGACTTCAGAAGCTCTTCTCAGATAATTCAAAATATACATTTGATTTGTGAAGTAAATACTTTTAGTATATCAAAATCATGAGCCATTTTTGGGAAAATCGAACATTTTGAAAAATATTCCATGTAAAGGGTGCTTCGAGGTGGGGGGGGGGGTCCTGAATAAGTTTGTGTCGCATCCTCAGAAGAGACCGAATTTAAATACCAACGCTGTTCATAAACATTGACACACGCGGACCTTTTTCAAAAACCGGTTTTTTTATTTAGGAATCTTCAAAACATTTCCGGTGAAATTTCAGTAACAAACTTTCGGGTGGAATCCAATACCTTCTTTGCCTACTATGTACGTTGTACTTAAAAATGTGTATACCCAGATTATGAAGAAAGACATTTGCCTGGATGAAGTTGATATGTCAACTTTGACAATTCCTTCACCCTTGAAAATAAATGATCTTCAGGAGACAAAATACTATAAACATTTCTAAAATTGCCATATAATAAGAGGGATGTTAGAGTGAGTTTCATATTCATTTCACTCCTTTTCATATGAAATCCCAGGATATTTATGGCTTCCATTACGAACTTGGCATACGCAGCCAAAGGAGTAAGTAAATAGGGAGCTTTCAATTCTTTTAAAATGGAGTATTTAGAGGGAACAGTTGAATATCGTGTTCATACCATCTAACGTCTTTTCAATTCCGCTGAAAGTTCGTATTACAGGGTATATATGACTGTGATAAAACTTGGCACACTTGGGTTTTTAAATCTTGGCAAAAGTGACAACATTCAAAACTTTCTCTTCTCTTTCTTTTCAACTCCTAACCTAGAAATCGGTTCTTTTTGGTATATCAAGACAACCAAAGCTACCTTAACTAGATAATCAGTCTTTTATGTAAAAATTTCATTATTTAACCCATTTGATGAATACATTATAGGTACAAGCTATACTAGGGATCTGACAAAAACATTAATTTCCGAAAACTACCTGACCCTATTTTCTAACATAATACATCAACATTTTACAGATTAACCCTACCGCTTAACTTTAACCCTTTATTCACAAAATTATACTAACAGAAAAGACTATGCTGACGTCATCTAATGGCTTCGACTAACTTAGGATTTCGCTGATACATATGATTTGCTGCATTCCATAAATGAATATCACCACTAGTACATTTACTACATTTGTATTCACTGTAAACTGTCAATAACCCTTTAATAACCCCTAAGGCCCTTTTATGATAGTTCTGAACTCACCTGAAAGAACTATAAAAGCATACTTCTCCAAATATAATTGTACTTAGAAGTCTGATATTGTACTGCACATCGACTGGAAATGATTTTCAGCATACCTGCAATGAGAAATAAATTATTCCATTTAAATGAAAAAGGTATAAAGTAATGCTTAACATGTTTTAAAAAGTCTAAAAATAATGAATTTTCAAGCTCTCTTTCTCTCTCTCTCTCTGTCTCTCTCTATGTATATTATGATATTATGGTGCATAAAGAAAGTGAAACACATCAGGTTTTATTTCCATGACCATAAACATGATTTTTGGGACTAGGAAAAGCATTTGAACCACTTTGGTGAAAATTGTAATGTTTAGGAATGTTACTAGTGCTTGCTCTGTGGTGTTGTGGTTGCCATGCTAGCCTCTAAAATACAAGAGGAGGGTGATGGATTTTTTTTGGACACAAAATCCTTTACTTGGCTTCCTTCGGAAGCGAAGTAAACATGGTAGTCCCGAGTAATGTTTATTTGCACGTAAAAAACCCCATACCTTGAAAGAATAAAGTTCCTGGGCAAAATACCGCCATTTCACGTTCGAAAGTCGTGATTTCATCTATGAGGTGAGCTGATCTCTGTCAACATGGCGTATAGCGCGAACTCATAAACTACAAATTCAAATCCGATCAGGGAAACATCGTAACGATGTCCTATGCCCACTTAGGAGTTACAGAAACTAACTAAATATGCTTTAAAGTAAAGCAAAACAAGAGTTAACTATTTATCAATCACAATCAATGTAACACATGATGCAAATATATCTTTGAATGATTATTACATGCAGCATTGAAGGCAAATTAAAGGTGTTGTTACAATTGTGGATGACGATGGTAGAATATATTTAATTTTTGTTTTCACACAAGCCG
Organism: Hymenopus coronatus; assembly: GCA_030762935.1. Lineage (NCBI taxonomy): Eukaryota > Metazoa > Arthropoda > Insecta > Mantodea > Hymenopodidae > Hymenopus > Hymenopus coronatus. Next base: position 24,172,018 of record CM060880.1, on the reverse strand, counting down.
TGTGTACGACAGGATTTGGATAGGTACAGTCAGACTGAAAAATGCAAATCCATAGCCGGGATTTGATCACGGATCTCCCAGTCTCTAGCCGGTTGCTCCACCACTGAGCTACCATGGCAACATGCCGGCATAGCATTACATTTCTCAACTGACTCTCATGTTTCCCGGCAAACCACAAGGTGATCTCAAATTATTTTGAGATGGCATACCCCTATGACGACTTACAATGTTGTAAGTCACTTAAATCCCAGAATTCATAGTATAGCCAACTATTATGGTCAATTAGTATTGCTTTAATTTTTATTTTCTCTAATCACTACCGTGTGTGTGTGTGTGTGTGTGTGTGTGTGTGTGTGTGTGTGTGTGTGTGTCTGTGGACAGCATTATGCAAAAACGAAAAGGCCGTTGAATATTAAATTTGGTACTTAGGTTTGGTATCTTCCAAGGGTACGACACGAACATTTTCAAGAAAATCCCCCACCCTACGCTTTATATGGAACTTTTTTCGAAAATTTTGATTTTCTCAAAAATTGCTCTAACGATTTTGATTAAAATATCGTGTATTAAAAATATTTACCTGACAAATAAAATGTATATCTTGAATTTTCTGGAAATAGCCTCTGAAGACTACTTTATTCTGGATGAATTTTACGGAATTTTGCATAACTGCTAAACCGTAAGAGATGGACAAAAGCTTACCACACAAAAAATGTAGAGCACGTTAAAACACACAATTTATGTCCTATACATTTTTTCTTGGAGTTGGTCGTTTATGAGATATTCCTTGTTTTGGGTTTCAGCTTTGAAAAACTTATTCTTTTCTCATACAGGAATTTGTAAACTCCTGTCCATACAAACAAAGGAACTTCAGTCACATAGCAACCAGCTTTTAACTATCACCTTAACCTAAGGTACTCTTATTTCCCTTCTATTTATAAGGAAGCAAGCAATAAGACTATTTCTGCTAATTTGTTCTTGATTAACAGGATAGGAAAGTCAGACTGAAAAATGCAATGCCATAGACGGGATTTGAACCACGGATCTCCCGGTCTCTAGCCTATTGCTCTACCACAGAGCTACAAAGGCAATATGCCGGCAGAGCATTTAATTTGCCAACTGACTCGAATGTTTTTCGGTAAACCAAGAGGTGATCTCAAATTATTTTGAGATGACAACCCCAATAGCGACTTATACATCTTTAAATCCCGGGATTCATAGTATAGCCAACTGTTATGGGCAATTAGTATTGATTTAATTGTTTTTTTCTTCACACAAGCCGTGTGTAGGACAGGAGTTGGATAGGTAGAGTTCAGAAGCTTCAGTCAGATGTGCCCAAAAATACAAAATCTTTGGACAACACCTGATTAGAAACCAAATTTAAGTGTGTTAATCTAGGATACTTGTGACTAATGTGGTTCTGAGCTCATTTCTTCCACATGTGAGAAAGTTTCCCATCGTGATGGTATGTTAAACATGCAAAGGGCGAGACACCCTCACACTAATGGGATCCCAATGAAGCCGGATGACTGAGCGAGTTTCCGGTGACACAATCACCAGGGGGTCTTGGGCAAGATATTTATAAGTTCCTCCCACATGTGCTTCAAATCTTACTTCCTTTTCGGTCCCACTTTTGTCCAAATCAGTGTCAGTATTGCAGCGTCATGGCTTCAGCAATCGCTGCAGGCTCAAGCTGCAAAAACAAAGGGCATTTCCCTTTCTTAACTGCTGCTTCAGAATTATGAACTATTTTCCGTTTTTAAACAAAGCACATCTGTGTTAACGATAAGAAAGAGACCTCGCTTCGTAGAGATAGAAAACAAAACAAAAAAATATGATGTGTTCCATTCACATGACTTTCTCTACCTCTCTGCAACAAATTATTGTTAAAATGCTTATGCTTCTTACTTCAAGCTAATCGAGAAAAAATTAGCAGAAATTGTCGTATTACTTGCTTCCTTGTAAGTAGGAGCGAAATAAGGGAGTAGCATAGATTAAAGTCATACTCAAAATCTGGTTGTTATGTGAGTGAAGTTCCTTTGCTTGTGTGGACAGGAGTTGACAAATTCCTGTATGAGAAAAGTATGTTTTCAAAGCTGAAACCAAAAACAAGGAATATCTAAAAAATGATCAACTCCACGAAAAAAAAGTATTTAACATAAATTGTGTGTTTTAAAGAGCTCTACATTTTTTATTAGATAAGTTTTTGTCCATCTCTTACGGTTTACCGGTTATGCAAAATTACGTAAAATGCATCCAAAATAAAGTAGTCTTCAGAGGCTATACCCAGAAAATTCAAGATATATTTGTCATGTACACGGCTTAAATAAAAGAGATTTTAATCAAAATCGTTAGCCATTTTTTAAAAAAAAATCGAAAAAAGTTCCATGTAAAGAGTAGCTTGGGGTGGGGGATTTTCTTGAAAAACTTAGTGTCGCATCCTTGGAAGATACCAAATTTAAATACCAAGTTTGATATTTAACGATCTTTTCGTTTTTGAACTATGCTGCCCACAGACACACACACGGACATTTTTCTAAAAATGTATTTTCGGTGAAACCTCGGTATCGAATTTTGGGTGCATTACAATACCTTCTATATATATGTACATAGCACTTACAGAAAAAGTAATTAAGTCAATATACGAAGTTACAAAATGAGTATCACTATGCAAATGTTTTATTTTCTGACACATGCAATGTTCATACTTGTTTTTTCTCATGGAGTTGACAGTTTTCGAGATATTCCTTGCTATCGGTTTCAGTTTCAAAATACTTAAACTTTTCTCAGACAGGAACAGCTCCTGGCCACGCAAAGAAACGGATTTCAATCCTATAGCTACCACACTTTAAAACATTTTACCGAGTGTATTCCCTTATTTCCCTCCTACTTACAAGGAACTAAGTAATAAGACAATTTCTGCTAACGTTTATCTCGATTAGCAGGAAGTAGATAGAAGAATAAGCTTATTAACAATAATTTGTTACAGAGACGTAGATTTTTATAAAATGAAACTATGTAAATTATGTATGGAGCAGTGATATGGTAAACTATGTCACGTGACAATGTTTTCAACCAAGCTATTGCTTTTTAGTGCAAGTCAACAGATGGTTTTCTTTTTTTAACCAAAATGTGTTTATGCAAATACTTCGGTTATACTATGCACCGACGTTTTGTTTCCTTACTGATTGTCCTGAGAAGCGTTTCAAGATTATGGAAAGAACTAGTGCATAATACTCAAAATAAGCGAAAAAAGATGAATTTTTAAGTATGTTTGCAGCGACAGTTTACTATGAGCAACAGGCATTACAAAATATGACACATAATTACGTGACAAATTACAAGCTACAATTTACTCGGTTCAGGGAGCTCTCCATCACACAAAACCGCATTGCCACCTGTGATTCACTTCATTATCACCTTCCTAATGTGGTACGCTTGCATTCATTACATCATTATTCATCATTCATACATTATTTATATTATTATGTTGTTCATCTTCCTGTCAGGTTAAACGCATTGTGTTATTTACCTACATCACCAAGATAAACTTAAGTCGAGTACATTGTAATCAGCTAAACCGCAAATTAGAGTAGGTCATGATTCAAATGCCAGGCCTTGCTCGGAAAGTCGGCACAGAAACCGCGCCAATTTTCTGAAGAACCCACAATTATGTCCCTGTTATGTTAACACTTTGTATGTTATTATTTTTTTTTATAAATAGAATAACTCATAATCATGCTAAATTCCCCCCTTTATTTATTTTTTTTTCTTTCCTCCTTTTCCCACATTTGTACCCTGTCAGTTAAAATATTCTTTTTATACCCATATACTGAAATGTGTTCATTTATTTCACGCTTGCAGCTACCCTATTCACTACCTGCTAATCTGCATAAAATTACAAAAACATCTAACGCGTACAATAACCTCCAAGAATATTTAATTATATTTAAGAATCATAAGCATACATAATTATTTCCCGGTCTAAACTCATAATATTACGTAGGCAACACAAAGTAGGTCATGGCATTGGCATCACGGAGACGAGGAAATCAATAACCCAGGGCATGCGCGCTAGCTCTACTTCCAATCAAAATATTTATTTTTGTGAGAATAGTTATACTTACATACCTTTATCAGTAGATATGTATTGTCAAGTGCTTCATCAGTGAAGGTTTTACTTTCATCTGTGGAAAATATTTTCGCTTTTTTCCCACTGTACCCTACCGATTTCTGTTTTAACAGGGAGTACAACTTCTTATATTGGGATATATCAATTCCATGTTTCACATTTAGAGTAGTTTTCAATACTGAATAATTTGTCCACAAGGTTGGGGATTTCATTGTTTTTTATATTTCTTCAAAGTAAAATATGAGGACATTTTCCGAGAGTGGAGTTACATTTTTTGTTATTCTCCATGTCATGAAGTTATCATATAACTTTTTGTAGATCTTTTTTTATTTCTGTGGAAGTAAATTTTTAACATTACTCGCCTCCTCTCTTATATCAGGAGGCGTGGAACTAAATTCCATACCATTATCATTAGGCCAAAATGCCTCAGCCTCCATCTTGCAAATCAACTATTACCATGAATCGAATTTCATTTCTTATCGACGCAAGCGTACAACACGCATAGCGGTCGGCGGAATTCATCTTTCCTATGTAGATTTCCAAACATGAAAAATCTGATGTGTACCATTCACATGACTTTCTCTACATCTCTGCAACAAATTATTGTTAAAAAGCTTATACTTCTATTTACTTCATGCTAATCAGAAAATATTAGCAGAAATAGTCTTATTACTCGCTTCCTTGTAAGTAGAAGCGAAATAAGGGAGTACATAGGTAAAAGTGATCGTCAAAATCTGGTGCTATGTGACTGAAGTTCCTTTACTTGTATGGATAGCAGTTGACAAATTTCAGTATGAGAAAAGTATAAGTTTTTCATAACAGAAACCAAAAACAAGGAATGTCTAAAAAACGATGAACTCCACGAAAAAAATGTATATAATATAAATTGTGTGTTTTAACGTGCTCTACAGTTTTTGTGCAGTAAGCTTTTGTCCATCTCTTACGGTTTAGCAGTTATTCAAAATTCCGAAAATTCATCCAGAATAAACTACTCCGTAGAGGCTATTCCCAGAAAATTCAAGATATACATTTTATTTGTCAGGTAAATATCTTTAATATACGATATTTTAATCAAAATCGTTAGAGCCATTTTTGAGAAAATCGAATTTTTTTAAAAAAAGTTCCATGTAAAGGGTAGTTTGGGGTGGGGGATTCTCCTCAAAATCTTCGTGTCGCATCCCTGGAAGATACTAAACTTAAATACCAAGTTTGGTTTTTTACCGACTTTTCGTTTTTGAGTTATCGTGTTCACAGACACACGGACACACATACATGGACCTTTTTGTGAAAATGCTTTTTTTTTATATAGGAGACCCTAAAACATATATTTCCGGTGAAATCTCGGTATCAAATTTTTGGATGGAGTGCAATACCTTCTCTATATGCTATGTGCATAATAAGCGTAGAGAAATTAAAATGTAAGGTATAGATTCATGTCGTAGAAAAAATGACGTAGAACACCCGTGAGGTTTTTCAACGTTCACTTCGCTCGCATCTAAACTTACCATTATAGGATCGTTGCATTAATAACTATTCTGCATGATAGTGCGTAAAATTGAATTTTATGTAATTTACGCACCGTTGTCAGTGCACAAAGTGAAGTTTTGGAACCGTAAAAATTGCAATAGGTTAACATACAGTGTTTGCTAATCATTTTCAGGTAACACATCAATTTCCTATAGTAATAAATTTAAAGTTTAAATAATAGTTACCTAGGTACCGGAATTTTATTTGTTTGTTTGCCCATACGCGCTAGAGAAAGTAAATATTTCTTTTTATAGCAAATAATTGTTGGAATCTTCGGATTCTTTAAACAGAATCAACATTCAGATGTCTCTCCTTCCTTTGGGCTCTGCAGCTATTTAAAGATGGTGCATTAACTGTTTTCTAGCAGACTAATTTTCATAAAACAGCAATTTTTTTCTACTACATTTGCACACTTTCAAAATATTCTATGCATCTCAGTTTTTTTTAAATGCAATTAAAAGTTCCCAGAATGTACAGAGGTATCTATTGAAATATTACAAACGACAAAATTATCTTAACACTAATAGTAATTTTTTAAAATGAAATATTTTATGAAAAATATTAATTTTAGAGTACTATCTAACTTTTTAAAAAAATATATAATAAGTCAGTAATCAAAGTTATTGAAATATAACCGTTTAAAAGTTTTGTTTGGGGCTCGAAGTTCATAGTCAAAGAATCCCAATCAATTTTATAAAATTTTGAGACGCGAGGAGCATTTTGATTATGCATAATATTTACGTAAAAAGTAATAAGTTATGTCTTACACAGTGTTTATCAAATTTGAATAAAGTTTTGTATTCAGTAATGCAATCACAGTGAAATTTTCAGAAAAATCTAGTATTATTCCCAGGTTCCCTTAAGGCAGCGTAACCCTTAGCATTACAATTAGTAAGGTTACAACATTGTCACCGAGCTGAATAACACGCATGCGTAAAACTCGTGCATGACAGATCCAGATAGAAATAATGAGATATCCATATTGTCCACTTTTTTTTAAGAAGGTTAACGGGCCATACTTATATTTAACGAAAAGACACAAGCGAACAATTTCTTCCGATAAAGCTTACAAAAATCCATCAGTGGCACGCCAACTCCGACTTCTTTGAAGCCATCAGATCCTCCTGGGAACGGCTCATATTTCGCTGCCCATGATTCGATTCCCGACTAGGTCCAGTTTTCCTCACGTACAGTAAACACGTAGTCTGAGATATGAAGTAGCAGAAGCCGCCATTTAACTACACATAATATATTGCAGGAGAATAATTTCTGGGCAATCACACAATATTACGTCTCTTCGCTGTTAAATGCTTCATTCAACGACCGCGCCCTATTGAACGATTTTCACGCGAGCGCACGATTTACGAACGCGATTATATTACTTGTCCTGTTTACATGTTTGTCTGCAAAGACAATATTTTGTGTTGACAACTATTTTAAAAATATGATGTAATACATTCACACAACTTTCTCTAGCTGCTCTATAAAGAAACCTCTTACAAAAGATAATTCTTCTTTCTACACAGTTTTGTAGAGATAAACATTAGCAGAATGTTATTATTACTTAGTTCCTTATAAATAGAAGCGAACTATGGGAATGCATTAGGCTAAAGTGATAGTCAAATGTAGCGGGAGACCTGGGTTCGATCCCCAGTACCAGCGTGGAGATTATTCCCCCGCTGATAGACCTGGCCCGGGGTGCACTCAGCCTCGTAAGGTCCGTGGGAGGCCAATTGAGGAGCTACTTGGTGGAGGAGAAGCGGCTCCAGGTCATGAGGATCGCATTAACCGTCCGGGGGGCTCGAGGCGCTGACCACGTCTCATCCACCAATACTGCACCCCATCCATGACGTCTGTAGTGGACCCAGGTGGGGGACGCAGCGGCCAGGCGGTAGGTCAAAGGTTCCCCATGAGCTGTCATGCCATGAGGTTAGTTTAGATAGTCAAAAATGTTTTAAAAGCTGTGGTTATGTGATTGTCATTGTAAATCGCTTCTTTGCTTGGCCAGAAGTAGAACAATCGACGGACACTTCCTGTCTGAAAATTGAAACCAATAACAAGGAATATCTCGGAAACGGTTACCTCCACAACTAAAACGTAAAGGACATAAATTGTGTGTTTAACGAGATCTACATTTTTTGTGTAGTAAGTTTTTATCTATCTCTTACGGTTTAGGAGCTATGCAAAATTACGTGAATTTCATCCAGAATAAAGTAAGCTTCCGAGGCTATTCCCAGAAAATTGAAGATATACATTTTATTTGTCAGCTAAATATCTTTAATATACGATATTTTAATCAAAATCCTTAGAGCCATTTTTAAGAAAATCAAAATTTTCGAAAAAAGTTTTATGTAAAGGGTAGTTTGGGGTGGGTTTTTTTTTTCTTAAAATCTTTGTGTCGCATTCCTTGAAGATACTAAACTTAAATACCAAGTTTGGTATTTTAGCGACTTTTCGCTTTTTGAGTTATCGTGTTCACACACACTGACACACACACGGACCTTTTTCTGAAAGTATTTTTTTTTTTTGATACAGGGGACCCTAAAACATATATCTCTGGTGAAATCTCGGTATCGAATTTTTCGGTAGAGTGCAATACCTTCTCTGTACATGCACATAGTACGTATAGAGAAAGTAAAAATAAATAAAGGTGAATACTCAGCAGAGCAGTCGATTTAATGGCAGTTTTAAACGTGACAATTAACACCCATACCGGTTTATCTTGCACGAGCAAATAATGGCCGCCGATTTTAATTCACAGGGGGATAATCAAATCATAAATATCTGATGTGTTCCATTCACATGACTTTCTCTACATCTCTGCAAGAAATTAGTTTTAAAATGCTTATACTTCTATTTACTTCATGCTAATGGACAAAAAATTAGCAGAAATAGTCTTATTACTTGCTTCCCTTAAGTATAAGAGAAAAATGGAGTACCATAGGTTAAAGCTTTACCTGACAAATAAACTCCATATCTTGAATTTCCTGGGTATAGACTCTGAAGACTACTTTATTCTGGATGAATTTTGCGGAATTTTGTATAACTGCTAAACCGTAAGAGATGGACAAAAATTTGCTATACAGAAAATATAGAGCATATTAAAACACACAATTTATTATATACTCATGTTTTTCGTGGAGTTGATCGTTTTTGAGATATTCCTTGTTTTTGATTTCAGCTTTGAAAAAGTTATACTTTTCTCATACAGGAATTTGTCAACTCCTGTCCATACAAACCAAAGAACTTCAGTCACATAGCAACCAGCTATCACTTTAACCTATGGTACTCCCTTATTTCGCTTTTACTTACAAGGTAGCAAGTAATACAACTATTTCTGCTAATCTTTTTTCGATTAGCATGTAGTAAAAAGAAGCATAAACTTTTTAACAATAAGTTGTTGCATCAATGTAGAGAAAGTCATGTGAATGGAACACATCAGATTTTTTATCCTGGTCAGGCAAAGAGGACGGGATTTCAAAGCCATCACATAGCGTACGGCTCTTAAAGGATTTAACAATGGCTTTAGCCTAGAGTAATAACTTATTTTTCTTGTAACTAAGAAAATATGAGGGTAGTCAAACCAATTTTGCTAATATTTATCTCGATTGGCATGAAATAGGTAGAGGAATGAGCTTTTCTAAGAATAGTTTGTTGGAGAATAGGTAATGTCATTTTTTCCTATGAGGATTATTTAAACCGGTAGAGGAAGATTTCTCTGACATCAAAAAAAACCAACAAACACTTTTGCATTTTTTATTACCAAGAGACACCGACAAACACTTTTGCATTATTTATTACCAAGAGACAACACATGAACACAACGCAATTACTTAAATTACAGTAGAGGTTCAAAAATGCCTCCATTGACATTTAAACAAAGCTGACACCGACGGATCATGTTCTGTCTAACACGGGCAAAAACTCCAGGAGTGTCGTTAATTGCTCCTGCTGCTGCTACTATCCGGGCAACCAGATCCTCTTCTGGAGTTCTGTAAACTAGGTTGCGCATCTCTCCCCACACAAAAAAAATCCATAGGGGTCATATCTGGGGATCGAGCAGGCCATGGTACAGGACCACCTCTGCCAATCCACTTTTCTGCAAACTGTCGGTTCAAGAAACGACGCACAGGACGACTGAAATGTGCCGGCGCCCCGTCATGTTGGAACCACATGCGTTGTCTTGTAAGGAGCGGGACATCCTCCAGCAATTCTGGCAATGCCCTGGCGAGAAAATTGTGATAGTGCCGCACTTGATGTCTCACTCCAAACATGCGAATTGTGCAGGTTGAATACTCCATCACGCGCAAACGTTGCTTCATCTGTAAACAACACAGAGGATGGAAATGTAGGATGCATTTGACACTGTTCCAGGTACCACTGCGAAAACTGTACTCTGGGTGCATAATCAACTGGTTCCAGGTTGTGGACACGCTGTAGGTGAAATGGACGTAATTATTGCGCATGAAGGACGTTTCTTACATTCGTCTGATTCGTCCCCATGTTACGCGCAACTGCACGAGTGCTGATAGAAGGATCTCGCTCCACATGCTCCTCAAATTGCAGCGTTCTTACTGTTCGACGGCGTCCCTGTTCAGGTCCTCTGCTAAATGACCCGGTCTCGCGCAGACGTTGGTACACAGCAGTAAACGTCGTATGATGCGAGGTACAGCGATTAGGATATTGTTATTGATAAGCCGCTGTGCAGCTCGTCCATTGTGGTGCGCTACCAACCATATCAGTGTACTCACTCCAGGTGTATCGCTCCATTAGTAAACAGATACTGTACAGTATGCACACCACACTGGTGGATAAAACAATTCCTACCATCAACAGCAATTGCATTCATGACAACTGCAGGGCGCAATTCGCCCTCTACCGGTTTAAATAATCCTCATAGGAAAAAATGACATTAAGAAAAATATTTGTTTTGGTGTCCCCTACAACCTCCCAGAGTTTGTCGGTTTAAATAATTTTCACCCTGTATGTATATTTTATAGCAGGACGCATGGAAATGTTCCCATCCTGCTTATGCCACCCAAGTTAAGAGGTCAAAGAGCGAATTTTTTACTCTCGATATCTTTCATCCAAGTGTCATTCACAATAAATAATGATGTATTTTTTTTTTTCTCTCTTTTTAAGACATTCTTTTTTAACGATGTCTGTTATCGGAACTTTCTGTACTATTACAGAAGCAGCCGAAAACAACATTAATTAGAATGCCTATTAAATGCTCAAATGAAAGCTCTACACAATCGTTTACAAAGGGTAAATGTTTTGTTACATTTAAAGTAATGCATGTGAGAAATTTGGAAAAATCCACTGTGCGTAAGATCTCTATTTGAAATTTCTATCAACTATTGCACAAAATAAGTTATATATTTGCCATGTTTCAAAATTTTAGCTTCCGCGGTTATTTAAATAATTTTTACTTTCTCTATACGCACTATGTACATAGTGTATAGAGAAGGTATTGCACTCCACCAAAAAATTCGATACCGAGATTTCACCGGAAATATATGTTTTAGGGTCACCAATATCCAAAAAAAGCATTTTCACAAAAAGGTCCGTGTGTCTGTGAACACGATAACTCAAAAACGAAAAGTCGGTAAAATACCAAACTTGGTATTTAAGTTTAGTATCTTCCAGGGATGAGACACGAAGATTTTGAGAAAAATCCCCCCACCCCCAGCTACCCTTTACATGGATCTTTTTTCGAAAATTTTCATTTTCTCAAAAATGGCTCTAACGATTTTGATTAAAATTTCGTATATTAAAGATATTTACCTGACAAATAAAATGTATATCTTGAATTTTCTGGGAATAGCTTCTGAAGAGTAGTTTATTCTGAATGAATTTTCGGAATTTTGAATAACTGCTAAACCGTAGGAGATGGACAAAAACTTATAACACAAAAAATGTAGAGCACATTAAGACACACAATTTATGTTATATACATTTTTTTCGTGCAGTTCGTCGTTTTTGAGACATTCCTTATTTTTGGTTTCTGCTATGAAAAACGTATACTTTTCTCATACAGGAACTTGTCAACTCCGATCCATATACACAGATTAACTTCATTGACATAGCAACCAGCTTTTGACTATCACTTTAACCTATGGTAGTCCCTTACTTCGCTTCTACTTACAAGGAAGCAAGTAATAAGACTGTTTCTGCTATTTTTTTCTGATTAGCATAAAGTAAATAGAAGTATAAGATGTTTAAGAATAATTTGTTGCAGGGATATAGAGAAAGTCATGTGAATGGTACACATCAGATTTTTTATTTTCTAAATGTATTATTCTAATAAAATGCATCATACAATGCTGTTTTAAAATGTACACTTTCTTATACCTTCGTGTCGCATTCTTGGAAGTTGGAGATTAAATACTAAGTTTGGTATTGAAGAGACCTTTCATTTTCGAGTTATGGTGTTTACAGATCTAAAATGCTTTTTTTTTAAACCAGGGATCTCAAAACATGTATTTCCAAAAAAAAATCACAGCATCCAATTTTTAGTGGAATACCATAACCAAATATCTGATTTCTCAAATCAAAATGGAGGTCGAATTTCTCTTTAATTTTATTCATTGAATCACATATTCATACTCTGGAGATATAGTATTAAACTTAGCTAGAAAAAAAAATCTTAACATCAACCGGGAATCGAACTCGGAACCCTCCGGAAAATAGGTAGGAGCTCTACTGACTGAGCTACAGGAGCAGTCAAAGAAAAGGCGTCTATAACGTACGTGCAAATTTCTCATAGAATGGGTTTTATTTCAGTCTTGTGGATGAATAGTCACGCCTTTTTTTTTTTTTTTTTTTTTTTTTTTTTTTAATAATAATACAGTTCCGGAGTCTTGTCGGGACTCTGACACTGTCTTCCTGTTTCCTCCTTTTTTTTCCAACATTTCCTTCGTTTTTCTATTTGATTACCATTTGATTTTTTGCTTCTAATACACACACATATACAAACACACAAACACCCATGCCCAAGGCAGGACTCGAACCCACGACCTCCTGCGCCATGAAGCACCAAAGCTAGGCACTTTAGTGAGCGCGGTCATGGGGACAGCCACACTTATTCATACTTCATTTTTTAGGTAGACCTTCCTGGATGTTTATTAATTTTTATTGATCCATATGATTAAAGACAACATTCTTTCTTAACATGACAGATTAGGTTTTACCTCATACCCCAGACATTTTTCCTTGAATGTCAGTTGATCCTAGATTTGTATACTTATTACTTTCTCTAGCCCATATGTACATACGATGTGCATAGCTAGAGAAAGTGGTGTATTTCGCTAAAAATTTGATGTCGAGATTTCGCCAGAAATGTTTTGAGGTCCCCTGAGTAAAAACAAATTATAAACGGGCTCCGTGGGCAGAATAGCTCAAAAACGAAAGCACCGTTAATTACCAAACTTGGTATTTGTGTTTAGTATCTTCCAAGAATGCGATACCAAGATACACTTTACATGGAAACATTTTTGAAAAGTTTGTTTTTCTCAAAACTGACTGTAACGATTTTGTTTGATATACCGTGTATTAAACATATTTATGTACATTACAAATAAATTGTATATTTTGAATTTTGTGGGAGTAGCCTCCGAAGACCTCTTTATTCTTGATGAGTTCTGCGAAATTTTGCATAAAGGTTAAACCGTGAGAGATACACAAAACTTTCCCACACAAAAAGTATATCTCATTAAAACCCACAATTTGTCATATACATTTTTGTTGTAGAGCTGGCCGTTTCTGATATATTCCTTGTTATTGGTTTCAACTTAAAATACTGCCACTACTCGTACTTATACTTTTCTCATGCGAGAACTTGTCAACAACAAAGGAACTAATTTCAATCACATAAAAATAAGTTTTTAAAAGATTTGACTATCGTTTAGCCTAGTGCACTCCCTTATTCCCCTTCTATTTATCTCCATTAACATGAAGTAGACAGAAGAATAAGTCGCTAATAATAGGAAACTGGAGATGGAAGAAAAAGGCTATACTGATGATCCCAGTTATGCGACGTTTCAGGATTATAGCTCATTTTCTATCAATTTTTTTCTCGCAAATTTGGAATTATTGCCTTCACATACGAGTATTTAGTATTAATTTAATTGTTTTTTTCACACAAGCCGTGTGTATGGCAAGAATTTTTCTGGCTGACACTACCTATCAAATATATATTCTGTTTTAAAAGTAAGAACTATAACAGCTGCAGGAAAAAATCAGACGTGTCCCGTTCACATTACTTTCTCTCCCTATTCTGTAATCAACTTCTTAGAAAAAATGGTTTATTACACATAATTTTCTTGTAGATACAAGGGAAATAAGAGAATGCACAGGGTTAAATCGATAGTTCAATCTTTTAAGAGCCGGTCACTATGTGATTTCTTTAAAATTCCGTTTCGTTGCATTACTAGGATGAGAAAAAGAAAATATAATAGGAAATTTAACAACAATGGTTAACTCCACAAAAATAAATAAATAAATATTTGAAGTAAATTAATTTTCTTTTTAATAAAGTTTTGTCGATATCTTACGGTCTACCAGTTATGCAAAAGCCATACAGAATGCACAGGACTTCACACGTTACTCCCAGGAAATTCAATACATATATTTTTATCATGTAACTATATTTAAGATGCGATATTTAATCGCTAATCAATTTTTGAGAAAATCAAACCATTTCGAAAAATCTTCCATGTAAAGGATAGTTTGGGTTGGGAAGGGTTTTCTTTAAAATCTTCATGTCACATTCTTGGAAGACATTGAACATAAATACCAAGTTTCCTATTTAACCGACTTTTCGTTTTTAGTTATGCAGTTCACACACATGCAGGTGGACCTTTTTTTAAAAATATTTCTTTTTTTAATTCAGGGACTTCAACACATATTTCCTATGAAATTTGTACATCGAATTTTTGGGTGGAATACGATACTACCCCTACTTACACTGAGTAGTAGAGACAGTGGGGATGAGTATTCTTAAGACGTAGCAAAGGCCTCGTTACAACAGAAGGATGGAATTTTAATATCCCGACTAAAATATTCCACTCGAAAATAAAACAGGACAATCTCTGATCTGTTAACAATGTAATGTGCAACTGATTCTCAAACACATCAGCGAGTGTTGCCATCACAACCGATGGCGAAAATCAAATACCCCGTGATTTAGTAAAAATAATGCTATCGATTTATCCTACAGTAATTCAAATTTATTTAATTTATAATAAAATCATAAACATATAAAAGTTTTATTATAATACTAATATTCTAAGAACAAATATTGCAAAGTCGCAATATAACTAGGTTAAAGCGACTTTAAAAAGACTATAATAAAACTGAATAAATATACATAAAAACTTCTGAACTATTTGTAATAACTAATTTTTACTTTCTCTACAAGTACTGTTTACATACGTAGTGTATAGAGAAGGTATTGAATTCCAACCCAAAATTCGATGTCGAGATTTCAACGGAGATGTTTTGAGGTCCCCTGAGTCCAAAAAAACATTTTCAAGTATTTTAGTTTTTTTTTTTTCCTTTGTTTAGTGCCTTCCAAGGATGCAACACGAAGAGTTTCAAGAAAATACCACCACCACAAACTACCCTTTATATACAAGCATTTTTTAAAAAAAAAATCAAAATTGTTTCAATGTAAATGGCTCTATTGATTTTGATTATTAAAGCTATTTACATGAAAAATAAAATGTACATCTTGAATTTTCTGGGAATAGCTTTCGAATGTCGTATAACTGGTAAACCATAAGAGACAACAATTTACTACACAAAATTTTAGAACTCGTTAAAACACACAATTTATGCCATATACATTTTTGTTGCAGAGTTTACCGTTTCCGAGATGTTCCTTTTATTGGTTTTAATTTTAAACTATGCATCTTCTCTAACGGAGTCACCTTTCATTTCATCTCTCGTTTGTTTTTCTGGAAATGCAAAACGAATAAGTTCAATTGTTCACATATCGACCGGCTTTTACAAAATATGACTATCGCTTTAGTCTAGTGTATTCCCTTCCTCTTACTTACACGAAGTAAGTAATAAAGCAATTTCTGCTGATGTTTATCTCGATTAGTATCAGCTCATACGTATATTTAATCTATACCCTCTGAAAATTTCAGTATAGTGATGTAGAAAGGGTTCCTTGGTGTCCCGTGTTTTATGGCTGTCAAGATAGGGTATTTGGTGACCCCTTAACAGCGTTGCCGTATATTTCCAAAGAAAATATTTACTTTCTCGAAAGCGGTAACAGATAGAGGAAGTAGTTAGCGTTTTGTGCTCATTAACCTGGATTACCAGTTTTATTTATTGCCCTGTTCTCTTCTCTGAACAATTACACATTTGTGCAGCGCACATAGTACTCACGGAAAGTGACAGGGAACGCAGATGATTCCAAATGCCATCACGGAATATCAAACATGACCAACAGGTGTGGCATCATAGTCCTGTTGGAATGCTTCCTCAAACTTGATGCAAGATAAAACTTGAGGGTTTTTATTCTACATCAGCTTTCGCTCAATTCTAGACACAAAGTATTTTCATAATAATAAAAGTGGGTACGACTGTCTCCTTGATCCAGTGATCCCTTCTGGCTCATCAATTCAGAGGTCCCGGGCTTAATTCAAGTCTGGGGTAAGGAAGTTTTCTCTATTCAGAATCAATCACATCCAGTCTGATATGTTAATAAAAATGTGTTCAATTCACGTGAATGTCTCTACCAGTTCTGCAAAAAAACTATTCCTGCAAAAGATCATTCTTCTACTCCATGCTAATCAAGATAAAATTGTAATTGACAATGTATATGCTCTCGGATAATAAACTGTTTGATTGACTGATTGATTGATTAGCAGAAACTACCATATTACTTCCTTATAAATAGAAGGAACTACGGGAGTGCACACTAGTCTAAACAAAAACTTTCGCTATACGACTGACATTGAAAGTCGATTTTCTCAATGTAGGTGTTTTAAAATTGAAGCCAATAACATGAGATATCCCGGAAATCGTTAGCTCCGCGACTAAAATGAATGGGACATATTTGAGTTTTGACGAGATCTACATGTTTTGAGGAGTTATGTTTTTGTCTATCTCTTCCCCGCTTTACCAGTTATGCAAAAGTAATCCAGAATGAGCAGGACTTTAAGGCTACTCACAGGAAATTCAAGATATATATTTAATTTGTAATGTAAATATCTTTACTATATGGTATTCTAATCAAACTCGTTAAAGCCATTTTTGTGAAAATCAAAATTTTCAAAAATTTTTCCATGCAAAGATTGGGATGGGTGGATTTTCTTGAAAATTAAGAGCATGCTGAGCTTAAATAACAAGTTTTTGTTTTTGAGTTAAGTTGTTCATAGATACACAAACATACGCTTGCCTCTTTTTTTTTTTTTTTCTTTTTTTTTTTTTTTTGACTCGGGGGATTCTAAAACATGTATTTCCGGTGAAATCTCGGTATAGAATTTTTGGGCGGAATGCAATAGCTTTATTTTACGTCACTTAACAACTCGGCCTTATGGCGACAGACTTGTTCGGTAAGGTACCTCGTATCAGGTAGCCTTTTAAGGTGTCATCCCCGTTCCATACAGCTTCGCTTAGCGCCAAGCAGATCGTGTTAGAGCCTTCCAGTTTAGCTAATACCCCTGCAGTCAGACAGCAAAGTGCAGCTAGTCTTCTAAAGTCTCAAATCCTCACGCCCACTCTTACCATTTGGTTCCGCGACAGGCAGATGGGGTTAGGGTGCCGTCCATCTACTTCTTGCACTATCTGTGGAGAAAAGGCAGCGCAATCGCAATTATTATGTAATTACAATTTTGCTATTGTTTAAGACTGAAGGTGAAACTGTGGTCGTAGCATTAAATATCCAATCCGGTATTTACCTTAGAGACTGAGGAAACCACGAAAGAAAGAAAAAAATCTGATGTGTACCATTCACATGACTTTCTCCATATCCCTGCAACAAATAATTCTTAAAAAGCTTACACTTCTATTTACTTTATGCTAATCAGAAAAAATTAGCAGAAATAGTCTTATTACTCGCATCTTTGTAAGTAGAAGCGAAATAAGGGACAACCGTAGGTTAAAGTGATAGTCAAAAGCTGGTTGCTATGTCAATGAAGTTCCTTTGTTTATATGGATAGGAGTTGACAAGTTCCAGTATGAGAAAAGTATACGTTTTTCATAGCAGAAACCAAAAATAAGGAATGTCACAAAAACGACGAACTCCACGAAAAAAATATATATAACATAAATTGTGTGTTTTAATGTGTTCTATATTTTTTGTGTAGTAAGTTTTTGTCCATCTCTTACGGTTTAGCAGTTATTCAAAATTTAGTAAAATTCATCCAGAATAAACTACTCTTCAGAGGCTATTCCCAGAAAATTCTAGATATACATTTCATTTGTCAGGTAAATATGTTTAATATACGAAATTTTAATCAAAATCGTAAGAGATATTTTTGAGAAAATAAAAATTTTCGAAAAAAGTTCCATGTAAAGGGTAGTTGGGGGTGGGGGGATTTTTCTCAAAATCTTCGTGTCGCATCCCTGGAAGATACTAAACTTAAATACCAAGTTTGGTATTTTACCGACTTTTCGTTTTTGAGTTATCGTGTTCACAGACACACTGACACACGGACACACACGGACACACACACACACACACACACACACACACACACACACACACACGGACCTTTCTGTGAAAATGCTTTCTTTGGATATTAGGGACCCTAAAACATATATTTCCGGTAAAATCTTGGTATCGAATTTTTGGGTGGAGTGCAATACTTTCTCTATACACTATGTACATAGTGCTTATGGAGAAAGTAAAAATAGCCAGATTGGTCGGTACATAGGATTTGAACTCAGGAGGTATTGAATGCGGGCTACAGACTTACCGCCTAAATCATCCCGCTCGGTTGATAGCTTTTGTTTAAAACTGGAAGTGAACAGCTAACATACATATGGGTAATGTTTTGAGGAGTGAGCAAGTGACATTTAAAATGCAAAAGTCAAGTAATTTCACTAAATTTTTGGCTGCTACTTGAAAATTTGTCTTTATATTACTGCTAAGTGTAACGTACACTACCACTCTTTACGTACGAAGCAAGGAAGATGTTTAAAGTACCCATTTTCATTTCCGAAAAGAAGTTTGCATGTTTAGAACCATGTGCGTTTTCATAATAATTAAGTAAGCAACCGTGGGAGTGTTTTTTCCCTGTCTGGGAAACCCAGGTGGAAAGTAATGCACTTTCTTCGCCTCCACGATTCAGACAATGTGTTTTCACACATTCCTAGGTTTGTGCCAAGCTTGAGGTCAAGTAGGCCAAGCTTTCCACTGCCTCCTGTTACTATAACGTTCTCACTTTACATGCACTTCATATTAATTCCGAGCATCCCAGCTACAATTTTCTGAGACGCGCCCGTAGGATTTCTGAAAAGCGCCTGCAAATTATCGAATCAAATATGAAGTCAATTATAGTTTATAATCCTAAAAAAACACCCTTGTTACTTTGACACGCCTTTCTCCACCCATTGTATAACAAACTCGTCTTTAAAAATCTTATGTGTTCCATTCACATGACTTTATCTACATCTCTGCAAATAATTGTCAAAAAACTTATACTTCTTTTTACTTCACGCTAATCGAGAAAAAAATTGCAGAAATAGTCTTATTACTTGCTTCCTTGTAAGTAGAAGCGAAATAAAGGAGTAACACAGATTAAAGTGATAGTCAAATGCTGGTTGCTATGTGACTGAAGTCCCTTTGTATGGACAGGGGTTGACAAATTCCCGTATGAGAAGTTTATAAAGCTGAAACCAATAACAAGGAATATCTCAAAAACCATCCACTCCAGGAAAAAATGTAAATAATATAAATCGTGTGTTTTAACAGGCACTGCATTTTCTGTTAGGTAAGTTTTTGTCTATTTCTTACGGTTTGCTAGTTATGTAAAATTCCATAAAATTCATCCAGAATAAAGTAGTATTCAGAGGCTATTCCCAGAAAATTCAGATATAGGTACATTCTATTTGTAAGGTAAATATCTTTAATATACGATATTTTAATCAAAATCGTTAGTCATTTTTGAAAAAATCAAAATTTTCGAAAAAAAAATCCATGTAAAGGGTAGTTGGGGTAGGGGGGTTTTCTTGAAAATCTTAGTGTCGCATCCTTGGAAGCTACCAAACCAAGGTTGGTATTTACACACATATACACACGCGCGGATCTTTTTCTAAGAATATATATATTTTTTTTTTTTTTTGGATTCAGGGGGACCCATTACATATATTTCGGGTGAAATTCGGTATCGAATTTGTTGGTGCAATACAATACCTTTTCTATACACTATGTACGTAGTACGTGCAGAGAAAGTAAAAAAAAAACATATTCTTTTATTTGCTTTGTGTTGATCGAGATAAACATATGCAGAAATGCTTTTATTGCACATTTCCGTGTAGACACATGGAAATACAGGAATACAGTAGGCTTATGCGAGTCGTATCTGCTGACCGCTATGCGATATCCTTGAAACGCCATTCTCTTTGCTTAACCTCAGAGAAAGAAAGGCGACTAACGACTTCCCATTTGGGAATAGTATAAGTATTGAAAAATTTAAACCAGAATTATTTAAAAAATAATTCAACATAAAGTGTGTACTTTAATGTGCTCTGCAGTTTTTGTGTAGTTTTTACGCAGTTAAAGACATCCTAAATAAAACTTAATTTAATTACTATGAGATTACCCTGTGGTCTTATAACAAACATAGGAAAACTAAGTAAGTTCCTTCGTTTAAGATTTTGTATTTCATTAAATAATGACCTTCTAAGATATGAAATTCGTAGAATATTTTCAGATAAATGATTAGCTGTTGTCTATTACACAAATGCATATATTGTCAACACAATCTATAAAAACAACGCCAAGATGTTTCAAGGCTGAAGGAACATGAGTGGCTCAACCAGCTGAGTCTTTTTTTTTTTTTTTTTTTTTTGCAATATAATTTATTTTGGGTCGCTTTAACAGCATGGCCATATCGCGACCTTACAAATTGTACATAAAATACACATTGGTAAAATACCAAATGATTACATTTATACTTTACAATAATTCAAAAAGTTTACACTGTCTTATAAATATTATTGTCTTTTTGATTGTCTGGTAGTTATGTAGAGCACTTGGTAAGTCATTGAAGTCTCTGTTTGGCGTATCTCGGACACTGCAGCAGGATACGCCAAATAGAGACTTCAAGCCGGCTTCAATGACTTACCAAGTGCTCTACATAACCACCAGACAATCAAAAAGACAATACAAATTTGTATTGTTATGTTAAAATGTACATTTGATGCGTCTCCCTTAAAACTACACTCACTAATTGACTTAATCGTAATTTTAAAGGGAACTGTTGGTGACTTATTACTTTCTCTACACGTACACCCAAAAATTCGATACCGAGATTTCACCAGAAATAGACGTTTTATGGCTCCCAGTATGCAAAAAAAGCATTTTAGAAAAAGGTCCGTGTCTGTGAACACGATAACCCAAAAACGAAAAGTCGGTAAAATACCAAATTTGGTATATAAGTTTAGTATCTTTCAAAGATGCGACACGAAGGTTTTGAGAAAAATTCCCCCACCCCAAACTACCCTTTACATCGGAAAATTTTCGACCATTTTTATTTTCTCAAAAAATGGCTCTAACGATTTTGTTTAAAATACAGTATATTAAAGATATTTACATTCCAAATAAAATGTATATCTTGAATTTTCTGGGAATAGCCTCTGAAGGCCTAGGATGAATTTTGCTAGATTTTGCATAACTAGCAAACCGTAAGATAGACAAAAACCTACTGCACAAAAAAGTTAGTCTCGCCAAAACGCACAATTTATGTCCTTTACGTTTTTGTTGTGGAGGTAACCGTTTCCCAGATATTCCTTGTTATTGCTTTCAATTGTAAAATACTTCTTATCTCAGACAGTTCTACTCCTGGCCAAGAAAAGAAGCGATTTTTTTCTTTAGCCAGAATTATTCCCTGTCCCCTACAGAATCTATAAGTATGTACGTGAGAGTGAATGTGTGTGTTTGAGTAAAATAAAATGATTTAAACCAAACGTAAAAGAACCTACAGACAACGAATGCAAAGCCCCCGATATGACCTTAGATGTTAAAGGGGCTATATAAATGAAACCATTATAAAAAGCGATTTGCAATGACAATCGCATAACGACAGCTTTTAAAACATTTGACTATCACTTTACCATATCGCATTCCTTTAGTTCCCTTCTACTTACAAGGAACTAAGTAATAAGAACATTCTGCTAACGTTTATCTCGATTAGCATTGAGTACAAAGAAGAACAATCTTTTGTAAGAAGTTTGTTTGTAGAGCAGATAGAGAAAGCCATGCGAGTGTAACACGTTACGATTTTTTTTTTCTTCGCCTGGTTTATGTCAGATGGGCATGTACCTATGACGTCACTTCATTCCCGTACTGTGGCAAATCACCGCAAAATTGCCATGCCTAGTACGTAGGCGTTAGTGCCACATGTTAGAAATTGACTCTTGAAAAACATACGTTTTCATATTTTGGGAAGAAATCCTCAATTAAAAGGGAATCGAAAGAAAAAGAAAACCTCAGGAAATTGATTTGCAAGCATGAAGATTGTCATTTGCCAACAGGGGATGCCGTTTATCTTCCCTTCGAAATGCCTCTAAATAATACACATCTAAAATATTAAGGTTAATGGAAATGTTCTATTCTTGATAAATAAGCAATGTAAAAAAGCGCACAGTGAGGGGTTCGAATCTCGGTTAGGTTGTGTTACCCGGATGCTATCGTTTGTTTGTTTGTTTTTTCGGGAATTTCCCCTATCCTCAGAAGACGAATGTCGAGTAACTTCATGGACCCCGGGCGGATATAAGCATCATTTTACTAATTTCATTCATCGTCCGATATGACATCAAATTAAAGGACGTTAAACTACACCCCTCAATAATCTGACGTGTCCACATAGCTTTCTCTACCTGTTCTGCAAACAAACTATTCTTACAAAAGATTATTCTTTCATCTTCTTCGTGTTAATCAAGATAAACGTTAGCATAAATTGTGTTAATTTTTAGTTCCTTATAATTATTAGGGAACTAAAGGAATACACTAGGCTAAATTAATTAATTAATCTTTTAAAAGCTATCGCTATGCACCGATATTAAAATTCAGTTCTGTTTGAATGGCCAGGAACAAAACAAAAGCAAAAGGATGACTACTTTCTGTTTGAGAAAAGTATATATTTTTTAAAAATTGAAACCGATAATAAGGAATGTCTCGGAAATCGTTTCTATGTATGATAATTTGTGTATTTTAACAAGACCTACGTTTTTGTCTATCTTTTACGGTTTACCAGTTATGCAAGACAGCCATTTTTTACTTTCTCTATACTCACTATGTACATAGTGAATAGAGAATGTATTGCACTCCACCAAAAAATTCGATACCGAGATTTCACCGGAAATATATGTTTTAGGGTCCCCTTTATCCAAAAAAAGCATTTTCGGAAAAAGGTCCGTCCGTGTGTGTGTGTGTGTGTGTGTGTGTGTCCGTGAACACGATAGCTCAAAGTTTATTATCTTCCAGGGATGCGACACGAAGGTTTTGAGAAAAATCCCCCCATACCCAACTACCCTTTACATGGAACTTTTTTTCGAAAATTTTGATTTTCTCAAAAATGGCTCTAACGATTTTGATTAAAATTTCGCATATTAAAGATATTTACCTGACAAATAAAATGTATATCTTGAATTTTCTGGGAATAGCCTCTGAAGAGTAGTTTATTCTGGATGAATTTTACTAAATTTTGAACAACTGCTAAACCATAAGAGATGGACAAAAACTTGCTACACAAAAAATGTAGAGCACGTTAAAACACACAATTTATGTTATATACATTTTTTTCGTGGAGTTCGTCGTTTTTGTGACTTTCCTTATTTTTGGTTTCTGCCATGAAAAAACTTATAATTTCTCATACAGGAATTTGTCAACTGCTGTCCATACAAACAAAGGAACTTCAGTGACATAGCAACCAGCTTTTGATTATCACTTTAACCTATGGTACTCCCTTATTTTGCTTCTACTTACAAGGAAGCAAGTAATATGGCTATTTCTGCTAATGTTTCATTGATTAGCACGAAGTTAATAGAAGTATAAGCTTTTTAAGAATAATTTGTTGCAGGGATATAGAGAAAGTCATGTGAATGGTACACATCAGATTTTTTAAGGTTAATGTCCTTTAACCTGTTTGGTCATATAGGACGACACCCACAATTTTGGTTTATTACAAATCAAAATAAAAGAGCACTTAGAAAACTAAAGATAAGACATTTTGTCGTGAAAATAGCTTAAAACAAATTTATTTAATCAAAATCGCAACAGCTGTCTTTAAGCACAACTAAAATGTATATTCTATTTAAGGGACAGTTGGGAATGGGGGGATTTTGTTGAATATCGGCAGGTTCTTCCTAAAAATACTCATTTTTTGTTTCAGGGGGCCTCAAAACACGTGTTTCTGCTGAAATCTCGACACTGAATTCTTAGATGGAACAGAATACTTTCAGAGATAGTAACAATCTTCATGGGAAAACATTTTTAAATACTGTAGAATCAAGATTCAGTTTTTATCTTGTCCTTATGATCATATAAACGTCCAAACGCGACGTTTAAATATATGTGCGCATGTAGGAGTTAGAAGAATAAGTTGCCGACTTCTCACCTAGAGGCCCCGGGTTCGATTCCCGGCTGGGGCGTGGAATTTTTCTTTAACCAGAATAATTCCCTATTCCCCACAGTCTGAAAGAATGAATGTGAGACTGAACGTGTGTGTGTTTGTGTGTGTGTGTGTGTCTGTCTGTGTGTGTGTGTGTGTCTGTATTAGTAATATAATAATGATTAACCTAATGTTCTAACCTACAGTAATACGAGTTGTTTCACAAGTCAAAGCCCCCGATATGACCATTGAAGTTAAAGGGGGCTATACAAATTAAACAATTTAAAAAATCTGATGTGTTCGATTCACATGATTTTTTCTACATCTCTGCAACAAATTATTGTTATAGAGTCTATGCTTCTATTTACTTCATGCTAATCGAGTAAAATATTAGTAGAAATAGTCTTATCACTTGCTTCCTTGTAAGTAGAAGCGAAATAAGGGAGTACCATAGGTTAAAGTGATAGGCAAAAGCTGGTTGCTATGTGATTGAAGTTCCTTTGTTTGTATGGACAGGAGTTGACAAATTCCTGTTTGAGAAAGTTGTGTTTTTCCAAGCTGAAACCAAAAACAAGGAAAGATCTAAAAAACGATCAACTCCAGGAAAAAAAAAAAAAGCTATATAAGAAATTGTGTATTTTAAAGGGCACTACATTTTTTGTGTGGCAAGTTTTTGTCCATCTCTTACGATTTAGCAGTTATGCAAAATTATGTAAAGTCGATCCAGAATAAAGTAGTCTTCAGACGCTATTCCCAGAAAATTCAAAATATACATTTTATTTGTCAGGTAAATATCTTTAATGTACGATATTTTAATCAAAATCGTTAGAGCCATTTTTGAGGAAATCAAAATGTTCGAAACAAGTTACATGTAAAGGATAGTTGCGGGTGGGGGGATTTTCTTGAAAATCTTCATGTCGCATCCTTGGAAGATACCAATCCTTAATACCAAGTTTGGTATTTAACGGTCTTTTCGTTTTTGAGTTATGCAGTCCAAAGACACAATTACGCACACACGGACCTTTTTCTGAAAATGCTTTTTTACTTTTTCTACACGTACTATGTACATAGCGTATAGAGAAGGTATTGCACTACACCAAAAAATTCGATACCGAGATTTCACCGGAAATATATGTTTTAGGGTTCCCTATATCAAAAAAAAGTATTTTCAGAAAAGGTCCGTGTGTGTGTGTGTGTGTGTGTGCGCGCGCGTGCGAGTCCGTGTGTCTATGAATACGATAACTCAATAACGAAAAGTTGGTAAAATACCAGGCTTGGTATTTAAGTTTAGTATCTTCCAGGAATGCGACACGAAGATTTTGCGAAAAATCCCCCCACCCCAAACTACCCTTTACATGGAACTTTTTTTTCGACATTTTTGATTTGCTAAAAAATGGCTCTAACGATTTTGATTAAAACATCGTATATTAAAGATATTTATATATTTTGAATTTTCTGGGAATAGCCTCTGAAGACTACTTTGTTCTGGGTCAATTTTACGGAATTTTGTATATCTGCTAAACCGTAAGAGATGGACAAAAACTTACCACACAACAAATGTAAAGCACTTTAAAACACACAATTTATGTTATATACATTTTTTTTCGTGGAGTTGATTGTTTTTTTGGATATTCCTTGTTTTTGATTCCAGCTATGAAAAACCTGCTTTTCTCACGCGGGAATTTGTCAACTCCTGCCCATACAAACAAAGGAACTTCAGTCAAATAGCAACCAGCTTTTGATTATCACTTTAACCTATGGTACTCCTTATTTCTCCTCCACTTACAAGGCAGCAAGCAATAAAATTATTTCTGCTAATTTTTTCTCAATTAGCATGAAGCAAATAGAAGCATAAGCTTTTTAACAATAATTTCTTGCAGAGTTTTAGATGAAGTCATTTGAATGGAACACATCAGATTTTTTGGATTCATATTTCCGGTGGAATCTCGGTATCGAATTTTTGGGTGGAATGCAATACCTTCTCTATACACCATGTACTAGTACGTATAGAGAAAGTAAAAATGGGTGAATTGCATAACTGGTAAACCATAAAAGATAGACAAAAACTTACTAAACAAAAAAAGTTCTCATCAAAACACACACTTTTTCATACATAGAAGCGATTTTCGATATATTCCTTGTTATAGTTTTAATTTTAAAATATATATACTTTTCTCAAACAAAATGGTCATCCTTTTTTAATCAAAAAGTGTCCAGAATGAATGCCACTACTGTATGTACGTATGTAGGAGTACGAAGAAGTTTGTAGAAGAGTGAGCAGGTGATTAGAATGCAACACATTAGATTTAATTAAAATGTTGTTAATTTCAGTGCTGAGTACTCCTAAGGAATAATGCTGTGGGTTCTGGTATAACCAAATAACGCCTTCAGAAATATGCATGGTTAGCTAGGCTTCGCCCAGGACTGCTGCTAACGTCGTGACTGATGTGCAGGATAATTAGCCCAAACATGGGACAGAAATGTCTAAGGAATGCAAGTGGATTGCACCAAGGTAATGGGCTTCCGGGTGGGCAGCCCCAAGGACGATCGGCCACGCCCACGACGATTCGATGGCTATCTACAGTAGTCGTGAGTTCGGTTCCCGCACGTCCAGATGAGCGTTATATCACAAAAAAATTGTTCCATTCACATGACTTTCTCTACACCTCTACAATAAATCACTGTTAAAAAAGCTTATTTTTCCATTTACTTAAAGCTAATCGAGAAAAAATAAGCAGCAAGGCACTTATTACTTGCTTACTTGTAAGTAGAAGGGAAATGAGGGAATACCATATGCTAAAGCCATAGTCAAATCTTTTATAAGCTGGTTGCTATGTGATTGAGGTACCTTTGTATGGACAGGAGTTGACAAATTCCCGTATTTTAAAGCTGAAACTAATAACAAGGAATGTCTCAAAAGGATCAACTCCACTATAATAATGTATGTAAATAAAAAGTGTGTTTTAACGATCTCTACATGTTCTGTTAGGTTAGGTTTTTGTCTATCTCTTAGGTTTACCAGTTACGCAAAATTCATCCAGAATAAAGTAGTCTTCAGAGGCTATTCCCAGAAAATTCAAGATATACATTTCATTTGTCATGTATATATCTTAAACATAAGAGATTTTAATCAAATCGTTAGAGCCATTTTTGAGAAATTCAAAATGTTCGAAAATCCATGTAAAGGGTAGTTTATGGTGGGGAGATTTTCTTGAAAACCTCCGTTTCGCATCCTTGGTACTCGTAGATATAGAACTTAACTACCAAGTTTGGTATTTTACCGACTTTTCGTTTTTGAGTTGTCGTGTTCATAGACATAGCTTTTTCTAAAAATACTTTTTTGATACAAGAAATCGATGGGTGGAATGCAATACTTTCTCTACACGTATGTAATAGTACGTGTAGAGAAAGTGATAGATTTTTACCCTTTAAGGCTCAAGTGCAATTTTAATAATGCACACCAATTAGAAATAAAACTGTGTACTGTTTACATCGGTTACGTTAGCATCAACTCCGTTAGCTAAAGAAATAAAGCCGCGTTAACTAACGATAACGCCCTTTCTTTCGAGCCAAGATTTTCTGTAATATCTGTTAATTTAGAGAAATTAACCTTATCTTTGTAACAACTTCGTGTTTGCATAAATTGTGCAACGTTTTGTTGATAAAAATGAGCATTTCAGTTTAAATGCAAACAATAAGTATGCATTAAGAGACTGTACAACGTAAAAATATGAATTCCCTTTAATAAATAACATAATTATATGCATATTAAAATAATTCCTTTTCTAAAACATAAGCATGCAATGGTCTTAAAAACTAAATAAAGTTAACAATTTTTACCGGTTGCTGGAAGGATCGGGCAATCAAAATCTCCCAATTTATCAATGTTAAAATTTGATATATCTAAGATATTGTTAAAAATAACCATGTTTTATTACTTTCTCTACACGTACTACAAAAATTTGATACCGAGATTTCACCGGAAATGCGCGTTTTAGGGTCCCCTGTATTAAAAAAAAAGAATTTTCAGAAAAAGGGCCGTGTATGTGCCCGTGTGTCTGTGAACATCATAACTCAAAAACGAAAAGTCGGTAAAATACTAAACTTGGTATATAAGTTTAGTATCTTCAAGGGACACGAAGATTTTGAGAAAAATCCCCCTACCCCAAACTACCCTTTACATGGAAAAAAAATCGAAAATTGTGATTTTCTGAAAAATGGCTCTAACGGTTTTGATTAAAATGCCATATATTAAAGAATAACTTTTAAAGACCTCTTTAATCTGAAAGAATTTTGCTGAATTTTGCGTAGATGGTCATAATTTATGTCACATACGTATACTCACATGGCAACCAGATTTTGAAAGATTTGACAATCGTTTTAGCATAATATATTCCCTAATTTTCCTTCCACTCACAAGGAAGCAAGTAATTAAGACAATTTCTGCTTATGTTTATATCGTTTATCATAAAGTGGATGAAATAATATGCATTTTATCAATAATTTGTTACAGCGATGTAGAGAAAGCCATGTGAATGGAACACACCGGCTTCCTTTTTTTTTTACTTTATCTACACCACTATATACATAGTAGAGATCTTATTGTACTTCACCCATAAAGTCGTTGAGATTTCACCGGAAATAGCATTTAACATTTGAAGATTAAAATGGTTAGTCATATCTTATTCAATATATTGGGCAATGGGCCAAAATAAACACTCATTTGTCTATATGAACATTACAAGTCCACTGATTCGTGAATGCCAGAGTATAATAAAACAACTGATATGTTCCATTCACAAGACTTTCTCTAGCTGTTCCACAAACAAACTTTCCTTATAAAAGATTATCCCTTCATCTACGTCATGCTAATCAAGATAAACATTGCCAGAATTGGTCTTCTTACATGCTTCTTTATAAGTTGAAGGGAAAATACTACGCTAAAGCGATAGTCAGATATTTTAAAAGCCGGTCGCTAAGTGAAACAATTGAAATTCGGTTCTCTTTGCTTGCTAAAAGAGAGACGAAAAGAAAGATGTTTCACATTTGAGAACCATTTAAGTACCTTAAAACTGAAACCAATAGCTCGGAAATTCTCGAAAACAGTCAACTCTACAAAAAGAAAGAAAGAAAAAAAAAAAAAAAAGAGATGAAATGTGTTTTAATCAGATCTACATTTTTTTCTATCTCCTACGGTTTACCAGCTATACAAAAGTTATACAGAAGTAATCCAGAATGAGGAGTGTTTAGAGGCTATTTACAGACAATTCAAGATATACATTTCGTTTGGCATAAGAATATCTTAAATATATTACATTTTAATAAAAATCGTTACAGCAATTTTGAGAAAATCAAAATATTCGAAAAATGTTCCATATAAAGAGTAATTGGAGGTAGGGGATTTTCTTGAAAATCTTCGTGTAGCATCCTTGGAAGATACCTAACTTAAATACCAAGTTTGGTACTTAACCGACTTTTCATTTTTGAGCTATGTTGCCCCCACAGACACACACATACACACGGACATATTTCTAAAACTGTTTTTTTATTCAGGGTCCCCAAAACATGTATTTCCAGAGAAATCTCGATACCCAATTTTGGTTGGAATACAATATCTTCTCTATCCACATGTACATTGTACATACGGGCTAGAGAAAGTAAAACAGATTCGTTCAGGATTCGTTAAACAATACTGGCATTCAGACGTAACCTATCTGGCTATCAGGATTATAGAATGACTTAGTACACAAAAACAGAAACACAAAACATCCGCGCTCATAGCGGGATTCGAACCCACCACCCTTTCGCGGCAGAAGTCAACGCCAAACGCGCCACCGACCACGGATATTGGGACCAGCGAATCATGCAGGATGAAAACTAGAGAATGGAGATGACCGCAGTTCCTTCCGCTTTTGTTAATTTTTCCAATTTCTACGCCTTTGTTACACCTGTTCCGCAGCATTTCAATGACATCCTGTTCGTCTGTTGTTTTATCGCCACCTTTTATCGTAGGAAATGCAAACGATGTGCACATGTTTTTAGCCTTAATACCGAGCTAGTAATTATTGTTGAGGATAGGTAAGGTCAATGAGATTTGCTCAGAAACACCCGAGCGGAAATGACGTCAAAAATCCCGTAAATCTCCATTTTTGTGCCAGAGTTTTATTAGAACATAAACCAGCTAGTAAACTTTGTTGTACAACTCGTTCTATGTTTCTAGTTTTATAGTATGCAATAGTTCACATAAAAGCCACATAACAGTTATAAACATGCAATTTCCATTTTCACTGCAGAGGCAGAACGCAGATGTTATCTGTCATCCCAAATCACCTTTATACACAACACGTACTCATCAGATGTAACGAAGTTTTTTTTTTTTTTTTTTTGGGGGGGGAGGGTTCATTTATACTCCGCCTTTAACTGAAGGTCCTATCGGCGGCATTTCCCTGTATGTGTTCCATACCATGACCTACATCTCTGCAACAAATTATTGTTAAAAACCTTATTCTTCCATTTCTTTCATACTAATTTATAAAAAAAATTAGCAGAAATGGTCTCATTATTTGCTTCCTTGTAATTAGAAGGGCAATAAGGGAATACACTCGGCTAAAGTGATAATTGCCATATGGTTGAAGTGTCTTTGTAAGGACAGGAGTTGACAAAGTCCCGTATGAGAAAAAGTGCAGGTATTTTAAAGCTGAAACCATTAATAAGGAATATCTCAAAAATGACCAACTCCACGAAAAAAATATATATAATATAAATTGTGTGTTTTAACGAGCTATACATTTGCTATCTAGTAGGTTTTTGTCTATCTCTTAAAGTTAACCAGTTATGCAAAATTCTGCAAAATTAATCCAGAATAAAAAGGTCTTCAGAGGCTATTCCCAGTAAATTCAAAATATACATTCTATTTTCATGTAAATATCTTTAATATACGATACTTTAATTAAAATCGTTTGAGCCATTTTTGAGAAAATTAACATTTTCGAAAAATGTTCCATATAAACGGTAGTAGGGGGTGAGGGGATTTTCTTGAAAATCTTCGTGCCACATCCTTGGAAGGTACTGTGAACTTAAATATTAAGTTTGGTATTTAACCAACATTTCGTTTTTGAGCTATGCTGTCCACAGACACACAGACTGACAAGCACATGGGGCCTTATTCTACTAATGCTTTTTCCGGACTCATGGGGCCTCAAAACTTATTTCCGGTGAAATCTCGGTATCGAATTTTGGTTGGAATACAATACACTCTTGACTTACGGACTAGGGAAAGTAAAAACTGTATTATCGTTAGTGTATTTGAGACCGGCGCAGATCCACCAGTTGAAGTGCACTAATAGGCACTTGGTACATGATTGGATTATTGGGGTCATCCTTATCTATAAAGAAGAATGAAAAGTAAATAAAATCTACATATATGTATATATAACTTAGAGAGAAATATGCACTCAGGACTTTATGGAATTCAAATCTACTTTTGGTAGTTATGTTTGGGTTTTAATTTATGTGAAACAAAGCGCTTCATTAGGTTTAGAAAACCAAATCAAGAGAAAATAAATGAGAATAAAAACAGTGAGATCGTAACAGGCCTGGTGGCGTCACACTTTATTGGATGATGAATGAACATTACCTATTAAATATATTGATTAAACTGATAAAATGCTCTAAAAATCCCTGCCTTCTCTTTGACAAATAATTTCCTAACGTCAGGCATTCATCCCTCAACAACACAACCTGCTTAGGGGTTGTTAGGCACAACTTCTACCAAACAACACCATCACCAGTTAACGAACGCAGGAGTGCACCCGGTTAAATAAATAGAATTAAAAAAAAAAAAAAAAAAAAAAAAAAAAAAAAACGCGGGCGGCTCAATTGGTGCTGGATTACTGAATGTGCAAATAGTAGAATGTTTATATCTTATCAACATCCCACAAATACAAGTTTTATTATATATTTTTAACACTTACAGACAGCGGAGCGTTCGGACTTCAACCCTCGCAATTCCAAGTCTTCCACTTACTGGTCCCTTAACATGTTCAGTAACTCATTACTACAACGAAGCGGTGGCGCCGTGGCTGAGTGGTTAGACCGCTCGCCTACCATCTAGGGGCCCGGGTTCGATCCCAAGCGCCCGCATGTGGTATTCGTGGTTGGGTTTTCTCCGGTTCCTCCAGTTTCCCCCGCCACTCATTCCACCAATTGCTCCATTATCACCTTTCCAATAATCAATTTCGCTTCTTCCGATCGTTCTGTCTGCTTGTGCAATGGCAGCCATGTTGGTCAATCGACCAATGGCAGAGTCAAATCTAAAACTTAACTAGAATCTGCAATGTCGCTTCTCAGGCAGGAAATGTTCGTTTTTCTTTTGTTCTACTCCTGGCCAAGCAAAGAAGCGATTTGCGTTGACAACCGCTTAACGACAGCTTTTAAAACATTTCACTGTCACTTTAGTATAGTGTATTCCTTTTGTTCCCTTCTACCTATAAGGAACTAAGTATTCTGCCAATGTTTATATCGATTAGTGTAGAAAGAAGAATAATCGGTAAAGCTATACGATGGTTCCACCACACATACGGACACGCGCGCGCACTCTCTTTCTCTCTCACACACACGCACACACACACACACACAAACGGTCTTAAGACTTTTACTGGCGATCCATACTTGAAAGTGTTAAAAACATTAAGTTGTTCACATGTGAAAGTTGACAGATTGCGAAATTTTGACTTATTCTTGGGATCATTGGGGTTTTAGCTTCACAGATTCCTCGGCTACGCTTTGCGGCTTAGGGCCCTCCACGTTGGGCTACGCTTTGCAGCTTAGGGCCCTAAATGTTTATAACAGACCAGCAAGTAACTACAATGCGGCTCTAATGACGAAATAACAAAAGTGCCGCCCACCTGGGTAGTGTGGATGTAGTGTGTCTGCCTCACATTCAAAAGGTCGTGAGTTCGAATCTCGCTTAGAGTGAGTTACCCGGAAAAGGTTTTTTCGGGGTTTTCCCTTATCCTGAGAAGATGAATGTCGAGTAACTTTAAGCTCCATGGGCCCCGAGATCATTTGAGCATCATTTCACCAATTTCATTCATCGTCCGATACGACCAAACCAGATTAAAGGAAGTTTAACTTCAAAATAAAAGATGCCCCAGTATAGAAGTAATACCAAGAGGTGGAACCATTGTATACTAATAATGAATAATCTTTTGAGAGAAGTTTGTAGAGCAGCTAGAGAAAGTCATGTGAGTGTAACACCAGTTTTTTTTTTTCTTTCTATAGAAAGGCTGCTCACGTAGGAAAAGGTTAATACGAACAACATTCCGTGGTAGTGACGCGCTCACGTAATGTTGCAATGAGAGCTTTCCCAACATCAATTCCTTTCTTTCCATCGGATGTAGGCAAAGGACATCAGCGCACTACTTACTTCTCATGCAGAAGTTGTGTGTTCGAAACCTTGGCAACAAGTCCCACGATCTCTCTTCCGTCGCTAGAGCGAACATTGTAATCACAAGATAGAAGCATTACCATTATAATAAAAATCTGATGCGTTCCATTCACATGGCTTTCTCTACATCTCTACTTTATGCTAATCGAGAAATAATTAGCAGAAATAGTCCTATGACTTGCTTCCTTGTAAGTAGAAGCGAAATAAGGGAGTACCATAGGTTAAAGTGATAGTCAAAAGCTGGTTGCTATGTGACTGGAGTTCCTTTGTTTCTATGGGCACGAGTTGACAAATTCTTGTATGAGAAAAGTACAAGTTTTTTAAAGCTGAAACCAATAACAAGGAATATCTCAAAAACGATCAACTCCACGAAAAAATAAGTATATAACATAACTTGCTCTACATTTCCTGTTAAGTAAGTTTTTGCGTGTCTCTTAAGGTTTGTCAGTTATGCAAAATTACGTAAAATTTATCCAGAATAAAGATGTCTTCAGAAGTTATTCCCAGAAAATTGAAGATCTACATTTTGTCATGTAAATATCCTAAATATAGGAGATTTTAATCAAAGTTAGAGCTGTTTTTGGAAAAATCAAAATTTTCGAATATTTTTCCACATAAAAGGTAGTTTGGGGTGGAGGGATTTTTTTTCCCCAAACTCTTCGTATTGCATCCCAAGAAGATACTAAACTTAAATATCAAGTTTGGTATTTTACCAACTTTTCGTTTTTGAGTTATCGTGTGCACGGACGCACACACATACGGACCTTTTTTCTGAAAATACCTTTTTTTGGGGGGGGGGATACAGGAGACCCTCGGTGAAATTTCGGTATCTAATTTTTGGATGGAATGCAATAACTTCTCCATACACTATGCGCATAGTACGTGTATAGAAAGTAATAAAAGAGGCCATATACTGGGCAAGCAACGAATGGGCTTTGATTTTCTTTTGTCTTGTGGAGTTCAACGTTACTATGAGTAGAGTTTTGTTGAATAAAACATTAGTACTTTTATTTATACTGCTATAAGAATTTGTAAGTTACAAATCATGACTCTATAACTAAATAAGGTTAATGTTACTGTGTGGTGTGGCTTCAATTCGCAATTTAAGATTGACCCTTATTTTTCTCGAAGAAGACAATGGAATAAGACAGTTTTTGTAAATGGTGAGCATTACTATGGCGTGCTACAAAACTTTGTCATCCCAACAAGAGGAACCACGACATGAAAAACATTATCTTCATGCAAGATGGCGCTCCGCCACTTTCCAACAAATGGCCACCGCGATCTCCAGATTTCAATCCGACCGACTTTTCGTTGTGGGTTTACCTTAAAGAATGAGTTTGGCTTACACATCCAACAACCCGAAAGATTCTACCTCGCAAGAAATTGCTAATATTCCAAGATAGCATCTACAAAATACTGTTCATGGAATCGCATTGAACAAGCGAATGAAGAACATCTTGCCAATAATAATCACTAGTAAGTGACTTCCCCCCCTATTTAAAACATATTTATAATGGTTTAAAGTTTGAAGTGACTTTTAAAAGACCTATATTATAATATTCAACCTTTTAAAATATAACAAAATTATTTAATTATATGACAGCCAGCATTTTTCTCTCTTAATAAACTCCATTCTGGATACATGCCCTAATTTTCTTCCTCCTTAACGAGTTCTTCTTTATAACTTTTGTGACCTTAGATATCACCTTAATTTTCGCGTTCATATCTGTTTGAAATTCATTTAACCAGAGTAAAAACTTTCAGATGGGCAGAATAAAATATCTTGTTAAATCTATTACGAAAATACTCACAGGTACCGCGTGTTTGCGGTTTTAGCTGGCCGCATGGAGGGAGAAAAGGTACCGTGATCTACTTAATTCATTCATGCTTACTACATAGTCTTAGAAATGATTTAGCTTTTACTAGAGGCTAAGTCAGTTATGAAACTATCTTCAAACCTGATGTGATCTGATTTATTTTTTGTTACCAATGATCCCATTCGGGAAAAGGAAAAAGTCGTTTAAAATGTTTTATATACACCGTATGACAAATCTACCTCCAAAAATTGAAAATATGTCATTACAAACACCTCGAAAAATGCAAATTCTACAAAAAAAAGTTATTCAACATAAATTTCATATTTCAACGCACTCTCAATTTTTCTTACAGTAAGCTACTATCTCTCTCACACACACTCTCCCTATCTCTCTCTTTCTCTCATACACACACACTCTCATTCAGAATGAAGACTTCGCAGACCATTGACAGACAATTCAAATTGTGAACTTACTTATTCATGCAAACATCTTAAACATACGAGTAAGTTAGGTATATAAATCAAAGTAATTAGCCATAATTATAACAGAAAAACTGAGACATGTTTTCCATGAAAAGGGTAGTTTGGGGTGGAGAAATATTCTTGAAAATTTCCATCTGGCAAGCTCATTAGCTTGTAATTGAATATAGTTTAACAGGTGTTTTCCTTTTTGATTTTGCTGCTCATGCACACTAGCAAATCGCGCACGCGCACACATACAATATTTTTCTAAAACTCCTACTTTGGTTTCAGTGATCTTAAAGTATTTTAAGCGTGGAATAATATTCTTTCTTCTTCTAATAATAAATACATGATAGAACATGTAAAAATATACCTAAAAGTGAGTGTTTAGTTGAATGATAATTAAAAGTTCCTAGGATTTCTAATGCCAACCAGCGTCTTCCACAAGTGAGAGGTAAAATGCCAGAGGGTTTTGTTGCTTTTCTTTCTTTTTTTATTATTTTTTAAGTTCTATGTTTTGACTTCAAGGTCGTTGGACTGATGATTAGCATCTACTTTGGTCATTAACTTTCATAGTTCTCAATGACTTTAGTGGTAATAAGCAGAGTAATAAACAAATGAATGTGACCTTGTAGAATCAATGCCTATCTGGTTAGGTACGTATGACCTATTAAAAGTAATTCACATGATTATACTACGGATTTTGTAATTGCATGAGCATTCTTTGTTTCCCGCATTATATACTTTCATAATAATAATAATAATAATAATAATAATAATAATAATAATAATAATAATAATAATAATAACAACAACACCTCATTAAGTCATCAATAGAATTGCACCGTATTTGTTAAGTTATTTAAACTCTATTTTTATTAGTAGTAGTCATTATTATGGAGGCAAACTTTGCACGCAGTTGTGAAAATTGTGAAAACAAATACTGATCTTAGTTATTCTGTTTTAACTCCAAGCTTTCATTGGACACTTTTTATTTACTCATTTTGGCTGTATCAAAAGCTCCGTGTCGTCATTTAAACACGTCTGAGCACATACTATTATACATATTCTAGTTTTAAATATATTTTTCTAAGAGTTTTCTCGCATTTTACATAAAATCCTCCAAGCGTTATAATTTTTGTAGAAATAGTGTGTAAATTTCAGTAAAACTGCAGGAATGATTCATAAAAACAGATATTCCCATTTTAAAGTGTGTAATCGCAATATTTTGTACGAAGTATTTTCACAAAATAGAAAACTAATATTAAAATGGATGTATGAAATATTTTCGTAATTTGATACTCATAAAATAAAAATGGAAACAGTTATCTTTTTCCCGCATAGTTTTATAAACATTTAAAAAATGTATAATAATAATAATAATAATAATAATAATAATAATAGTAATAATAATAATTCGTTTGCCATGTAATAATTTTGTTCTAGACAAGATAGAATTTTGAGCATGTCATAAATCTTTTGGCATGCAGAATATTTTAATACACGTAAAGATGTATTAAGGTCGTCTCCTTAGCGCGGTGGTAGCGTTGCTGCTTACCAAGCGGGAGAGACCTGGGTTCGATCCCCAGTACCGGCGTGGGGATTTTTCCCCCGCTGGGAGACTTGGCCCGGGGTGCACTCAGCCTCGTAAGGTCCCTGGGGGGCCAATTGAGGAGCTACTTGATGGAGAAGTAGCGGCTCCAGGTCATGAGGACCGCATTAACCGGCCGGGGGGGACTCGAGGCGCTGACCACCGTCTCACCATCCAATACTGCACCCCATCCATGACGTCTGTAGTGGACCGAGATGGGGGACGCAGCGGCCGGGCGGTAGGCCAAGGTTCCCCGTGAGCTGTCGTGCCATGGAGTTATTTAAAGATGTATTAAATAAAGAACAACATAATACATATATGAAACGAAATGTTCACATTGCCTGTAATACTTTTGTATTACATTACCATGGCATGATAAAAACAGCAAATCGCACAAATGAAAACTATGATTATTTTGAAAGTTTTGGTACCTGTTGTTAATTAATGTTGGTATGAATTTTTTACCATTTCTTTAGTTTTTTCTGCATAATATCATGGTAACTATTAGAAACATCTCAATCAGTTGTCTACCGTCACAATATTTATCCTTTTTCGTCTCTATCATTGCTATTTAACTTCATGAGAACAAACAACAATGAAGTGTTTTATTTCTACTTTGAGCATTTAATTAATTTATAATCTATCATTATTCAGTTATCTTCAATAATATATTTGTCACAAAGCAGATAAAAACAGAACTATATGCCCGTGCTGAAGGTGCTTTTCTCTGGAGAACGTACAGACAAAATGTAGGTCCCAGTTGTAGTGACGCAAGAAATTAAATAATTAAAAAAAATCTTATATGTTACACTCACATGACTTTCTCTAGCCGTTCTACAAACTTCTTACATAAGATTACTCTTCTTTCTGCACCTTGTTAATCGAGGTATTTAGCACAATGTTCTTATTACTTAGTTCCTTATAAGTAGGAAGAAAATAAGGGAATACACTAGGCTAAATTGATAGTCAAATGTTTTAAAAGCTGTCGTTATGCGATTGTTATTACAAATCGCTTCTATTCCTGGCCAGGAGTAGAACAAAAGGAAAACGGACACTCCCGTCTGGGAAAAGTATAAGTACTTCACAACTGAAACTAATAACAATGAATACCTCGAAAACGGTAAGCTCCACGAAAAAAATGTATATAACGTAACTTGTGTGTTTTAACAAGGCCTACATTTTTTGTATAGTAAGTTTTTGTCTATCTCTTACGGTTTACTAGTTATGCCAAATTAAGCAAAATTTATCCCGAATAAACAGGTCTTTAGAAGCTATTCCCAGATAATTCAAGATATACATTTTATTTCTCATGTAAATATCTTTAATATACGATGTTTTAATCAAAATCGTTAGAGCCATTTTTAAGAAAATCAAAATTTTCGAAAAAAGTTCCATGCAAAGGGTAATTTGGGGTGGGGGGATTTTTCTCAAAATCTTTGTGTCGCATCCCTGGAAGATACTGAACTTAAATACCAAGTTTGGTATTTTAGCTACTTTTCGTTTTTGAGTTATCGTGTTCACAGACACACACACGGACCTTTTTCTGGAAATGCTTTTTTTGGATTCAGGGGGTCCTAAAACATGTATTTCCGGTGAAATCTCGACATCGAATTTTTGGGTGGAATGCAATACTTCTCCATCCCCATGTACATGGTACATACGGGGCTAGAGAAAGTAATAAAATCAAATACCAGCGTATTTGGCTAGTTTGACATGGTATTCTTATGTCATTATTTAGTTTCGGGTTTATATCCCAGAAATTCAAAATAAATATACCTAAGTCGTATCCAGATTCGCTCTAGATAAAATCTGGAGCTCTGTTATACTACTACAGAAAAAGTTGAAACGCGTATAACATTCCTTTACTACATGGAACCTATCCTAAAGCGTTTCCAAGTGGCTAAGAGGAACTATTGGGGCAACAAGTCGTGAACAAGTTTATAAAAGTGATGTCTGCCACACCTTACAGCTTGGTCTGCTCACGAGAGGGCGCTGCTTCAAGGACTAAACTCATTCACCGTTACATAGTCACGTGACGCAACAGAACAACTTCAATACGAGTGTCAGATGCTCACCTCTGTGCAACAACATGCACCTGGTGTGGAACAAAACTGGGCAAATTCTTCAGCACCGTGACGAGGAAGAAGATACGAGTTCTACAAATAACCTCCCATTTAAGGATAGTAGTCAGGGCAGAGAAATGTCAACCTTCTTCAAAGTCTATACTCACAATCTTGTCAGGACAGAGAAATGTCAACATTCAGATTCTATACTCACAATCTAGAGAAATATAAACCTTCTTCAGATTCTATTCTCACAATCTTGTCAGGGCAGACAAATGTCAAACTTCTTCAAATTCTATACCCACAATCTAGTCAGGGCAGAGAAATGTCAACCTTCTTCAAATTCTATACTCACAATCTTGTCAGGGCAGAGAAATGTAAACCTTCTTCAAATTCTATACTCACAATCTTGTCAGGGCAGAGAAATGTCAACCTTCTTCAAATTCTATACCAACAATCTAGTCAGGGCAGAGAAATGTCAACCTTCTTCAAATTCTATACTCACAAACTAGTCAGGGCAGAGAAATGTCAAACTTCTTCAAATTCTATACTCACAATCTTGTCAGGGCAGAGAAATGTCAAACTTCTTCAAAGTCTATACTCACAATGCAGTCAGGACAGAGAAATGTCAACATTCAGATTCTATACTCACAATCTAGAGAAATATAAACCTTCTTCAGATTCTATTCTCACAATCTTGTCAGGGCAGACAAATGTCAAACTTCTTCAAATTCTATACCCACAATCTAGTCAGGGCAGAGAAATGTCAACCTTCTTCAAATTCTATACTCACAATCTTGTCAGGGCAGAGAAATGTCAACCTTCTTCAAATTCTATATTCAGGGCAGAGAAATGTCAAACTTCTTCAAATTCTATACTCACAATCTAGCCAGGGCAGAGAAATGTCATCCTTCTCCAGATTCTATATTCACTATCTTGCCAGGGCAGAGAAATGTCAACCTTCTTCAAATTCTATACTCATTATCTAGTCAGGTCAGAGAAAAATCAACCTTCAAACTCTATACTCACAATCTAGCCAGGGCAGAGAAATGTCAACCTTCTCCAGATTCTATATTCACAATCTAGTCAGGGCAGAGAAATGTCAACCTTCTTCAAATTCTATACTCACAATCTAGTCAGGTCAGAGAAATGTAAACCTTCTTCAGATTCTATATTCACAATCTAGTCAGGCAGAGAAATGTCAACCTTCTTCAAATTCTATAAGCACAATCTAGTCAGGTCAGACAAAAATCAACCTTCAAACTCTATACTCACAATCTAGCCAGGGCAGAGAAAAATCAACCTTCAAACTCTATACTCACAATCTAGCCAGGGCAGAGAAATGTCAACCTTCTCCAGATTCTATATTCACAATCTAGTCAGGGCAGAGAAATGTCAACCTTCTTCAAATTCTTTACTCACAATCTAGTCAGGGCAGAGAAATGTCAACCTTCTTCAAATTCTATACGCACAATCTAGTCAGGTCAGAGAAAAATCATCCTTCAAATTCTATACTCACAATCTGGTCAGGTCAGAGAAAAATCAACCTTCAAACTTTATACTCACAATCTAGCCAGGGCAGAGAAATGTCAACCATCTCCAGATTCTATATTTACAATCTAGTCAGGGCAGAGAAATGTCAACCTCCTCCAGATTCTATATTCATCATCTTGTCAGGGCAGAGAAATGTCAACCTTTTTTAAATTCTATACTCATTATCAGATCGATGTAAATATCATTAAAATTGATAAAACAATTACGCAAATTTGAATATCTGCGTCATTCTAGATAGTAATGGACTTTTGCTTTTAATAATGCAAGCGTTTTAAAGTTTTAAGTATAATTTCACCATTTAAATCAACAAATAAAGTAATTTGTTGACAATTTCAAACCTTAGATTTGCACACATTTGATTGGCTAATTCTTAGTTTTAAGTTGCAGAAAAAAATGTGCGCTATCGTTAGACTTATTCGATGTTGAGATTTCAACGGAAATATGTTTTGAGCTACCCTGTGAAAAAAAAAAAAAAAAAAAAAAAAGAGAGAGAGAGAGAGAGAGAGAAAATAATTTTTAGAAAAAAGTCCATGTGTTACGTAGTCAGCATAACTCAAAAAACGAAAATATTGTTAAATACCAAGCTTGGTATTCATGTTTAGTATCTTCCAAGAATGACACGAAGATTTACAAGAAAATGTTCCCAGCCCAAACTACCCTTTACGTGGAAATATTTTCAAACATTTTGTTTTTCTCAAAAATGGCATAATGATTTTGATTAAAATACGTATATAAAAGATATTTACATCACAAATAAAATGCTTATCTTGAATTTTCTGGGAATAGCGCCTGAAAACCTCTTTATTATGGATGGATTTTACATAACAAATATACTGTAAGAGAGACTGTTTTTATTTATTTATTTCTTTATTGTGGAATTGGCAGTTTCCGAGATATTCCTTGTTGTTGGTTTCAATTTTAAACTATGTAACTTTTCTCAAACGGAAAGTCACCTTTCGTTTTATATCCCTTGTTTCACCACTGGTCATGCAAAGCGAACCAAACTTGTTTCGCAAAGTGACCAGTTTTTAAAAGTTTTGACTATCACTTTAACCTATGATACTCCCTTATTTCCCTTCTACTTACAAGGAAGCAAGTAATAAGACCAATTCTGCTAACGTTTATATCGATTAACATGATGTATATAAAAGAATAATCTTTTGTAAGAATAGTTTTGTGGAACGGCTAGAGAAAGGCATGTGACGGAACACATCAGATTTTGAAGACCAAATCCAGAACAAATGCTTATTGTCTTTGCTCCAAATCAGGGACACTTGCTGCAGGATGTTAATTTTCCACTGGTTACTATGTTTTGCGATTTCCAGAAATAACTGATTACGCATTTTACAATGTTTCAACGTATTATTCAATTTTGAGTGTCGAAAAAATTATTTTCTAGCACCGAGCGAGAGGATATTTCACAAAAATCGGATGTGTTCCATTCACATGACTTTCTCTACATCAAATTATTATTATTATTAGTATTATTATTATTATTATTATTATTATTATTATTATTATTATTATTATTAAAAAGCTTATTCTTCTATCGACTTCATGCTTATCGAAATAAACTTATGACTTGCTTTCTTGAAAGCAAAAGGTAAATAAGGGGATACATTAGGTCTAAAACAGTAGTCTAATATTTTAAAAAGCTGGTTGTCATATGGTTGATATCCGCTTCTATGCATGGCCAGGAGTTTACAAATTTTGTGTGAGAAAAATGAAATATTTTAAAACTGAAACCAATAATTCGAAATATCTAAAAAATGTCCACTCCACGATAAATAAATATTATATATATAAATTGTGTGTTTCAACGAGATCTGCGTATTTTGTGTAGTATTTGCGGTTTACTGCAAAATCCAGAAACATTTATCCAGAATAAAGAGGCCTTCAGAGGCTATTCCCAAGGATATTATTCAAGATATACATTACATCTGTGATGTAAAAATCTTTAACATACGGCATTTTAATCAAAATCGTTAGAGCCATTTTTGAGAAAATAAACATATTCAAATTGTTTTCCAAACAAAGGGTAGTTTGGGGGGGGGGGCCCACAAAATCTTCGTGTCGCATCCTTGGAAGATACTAAACTTAAACACCAAGTTTGGTATTTTACCGAATTTTCGTTTTTGAGTTATCGTGTTCTCAGACACATGGACACAAACGCGGACCATTTTCTGAAAATGTGTTTTTTATACAGGAGACTCTAAAACGTCTTATTTCCGGTGAAATCTCGATATCGAATTTTTGGGTGGAATGTAATACCATCTCTATACGCTATGTATTGATGACCCACCACAAGAAGGCAAGATAGAGGAATGCGTAACGTAAGCACTTGTGTAAACACTTTTGCTGTCCGCATGATGTTTATGCTCGACATCTGGATAAGACAAGGACGTTAGGTTCATCTAAAATACACAGTGTTGTCACATAACTCACACTTAGCTAGAAGTCCAGTTGTCGTGCAAGATCCGAGTCGGAGAAGTCCTCATCTTCGCTGCCGCTCTCTGCATTTAAATATTAACCAAGAATAAAAGTAACAAAATATCATATAACTGTAGTACTATACGCCATAGCGCGTGTTAGCAGCGAGAGCCAAATAATGCATAATACATCACTGCAGTTACTGAAACGAGCATTAGATCTGGCAGCAGTAGGTTGGTTCATATACACATGTAGTAAACGTAAACAGATACACTAGTACGTGACCAGATAACAGTTCAAGACCCCCCCTCGCTCGCTCACCCCTCAGGCCTCGCT
Source organism: Hymenopus coronatus (assembly GCA_030762935.1). NCBI lineage: Eukaryota > Metazoa > Arthropoda > Insecta > Mantodea > Hymenopodidae > Hymenopus > Hymenopus coronatus. The sequence continues at coordinate 24,127,865 of CM060880.1, read as the reverse complement.
TGCAGTCTTGTGTTGGATGGACAGTACATAGAACGTGTAGAGAAAGTAAAAACGTAAAATAAAGTCTCCTGCATACGCCGAAGTAATGCATGGCGTAGTTTTGAAGCAAACCGCAATATTTGTGATGCAGTAGCATGTTTATTTGTTTTAGATGATCAGCTACATTCACAGATGCCGCAGCGCTGATGTAACGCAGCGTAGGCGCAAGCGCCCGGGAAGAACATTCTCAATGCAGTCGTATGCTAATCAAGAATTGGCACGGCCTTCTACATCCGTAAATTATCATGCGGAAATTTTCCACCGTACCGCAAATTTCAAATGAACATAACCAGCAATATCACATACTTTGACATTTCACTCATCCTTTATAACTATTTAGGTTATAAAACTTGCATAGATACGCTCGCGACAGTGGTGTCACAGTAATGCAATATGCGCCTTACAATTTGTGAGAGCCAAGAAGTCTATGCACAGATGGTGGTTATATCCATTAACTCAAAGGAGACTGCTATAAGCCTCTTAAAGGAAATAAGAGATGGTGAGCTGCAACATATTTTAATTACACGAGGTTGAATAAATTTTGGATATGGTCGCTCAATTTTTGTAGAAGAGAAATAATCAAGCGTAATGACACGGCCAAATGGAATATCAATAACTATGTACAGCAGGCGCTGCAAAATTTCGTATTGCAGACAATACGTAGAGGAAATAATGTAGAATTCTCTGTTTCACCATACCTGCTGAATGCTGATCACACTTTCACATAAGCAATACTAGGTATACGGATTTACGTAATACGAAAACCAACGCAGACGACTCTTGTCTAAACAAAGCAACTGCACTGTTACGTGAGTAATATTTTCCATAATCTACTTCTACCCATTTCTTTTCGTCAAAGACAATTTTTTTCAAAGAAGATTAAATAAGGAAACCTGGACTGTCAAATCCCTGACGGATGGCAAGCCTATGTATTGTAAAGCATGTATGTCATATATAATTGGCTTGCATAGTTCATTTAAAATGACTCAACGAAACGACAGCCAACGATGAACAGAGCCTGCCACGACAGCGACGTGTGCATCCTATGCTTCCATCCACATGGACTCAAGGACAGACATCATGATCTCCAGGTTCTATGCCATAATTACAAAATAATTTGGGTAGATGAGTTAAAGAGAATATATTTCTATGCAAGGGCTTGAAAATAAGATGGTGTCGCTTTTTAGATGTACAACATAGGCTATAATTTTCCTCGGTCCAACGTTTTGTCTTAAAGTGTTGATTAGCATGTTAAGGATTGAAAAAAAAGGTAATGTAATAATTTAAAGTGGTAGGGGAGCATATAATTTCTATTAGACTCTGTAAATCAAGTGTAACAGTTTTGTCAACATCTCAAGCGTACTCCTTGATAACCGAGATCAAAGCAATCAGAGGCAAAGTTGGTGGTTGAATAACATTTGTAACTCCGCCCCACCCCAGTAATTCAATTTTAAAAGGTTTACGCTATATGCTATATTCGCAATAAAATGCCTAATAATCTAAAGTCAACGAAACGAGATTGAAATATGGTGAATGGATTAACATCCAGCTGATGTATGTCCTTCTGAAAGAAACTTTTCGATGATGAGGGAATTATAAAAATCCGTTTAATGGTTTTCAATATGTTGCACAATAAATACAATTAATGGTAATAAATAAATAAACGTCTCCCACACACGCGTGCGTGATTTCTCTCTTAATGTGTTAAGTATAGATAATATCTCTATTTTGTTTTATTTTTTCTTTATACCAAATGAAATGAAACGCTGCAACCAAGAAAACGTAGGTATGCGTGCACTTATTTACGAATCCAGACCCAATATATTTTTTTTTACCGAGATCGCCTTGCAACAATAAGAAAGAAAAACACCACTAGAAAGATCTGGAGTGACAGTCAGCCTCAGAAATTTCACATGTGATAATAAAATCAAACTCCTAAAAATACGTTGGAACAAATTTGATAAGTTCCATTCACATTAACTTTCTCTATCTGTCCTGTAAACAAACAATATTTTATCTACATAATACTAATCATGATAAACATTACCAGAAATTGTCTTATTAATTAATTCCTTATAAGTAGAAAGCAAATAAGGGAATTCAAAATTTATAAAAGCTGGTTGTCATTGAAATTAGGCTATACTTCCAAAGCCAGAAGTAAAACAGCAGAGATCTGAGACGAAAAAAAATCTGATGTGTTCCATTCACATGACTTTCTCTACATCTCTGCAACAAATTATTGTTAAAAAGCTTATGCTTCCATTTACTTCAAGCTAATCCAGAAAAAATAAGTAGAAATAGTCTTTATTACTTGCTTCCTTGTAAGTAGAAGCGAAATCAGGGAGTACCATAGGTTAAAGTGATAGTCAAAAGCTGGTTGCTATGTGACTGAAGTTCCTTTGTTTGTATGGACACGAATTGACAAATTCCTGTATAAGAAAAGTATAAGTATTTCAAAGCTGAAACCAAAAATAAGGATTATCTTAAAAACGATAAACTCCACGAAAAAAATGCATCTCACATAAATTGTGTGTTTTAATGTGCTCTACATTTTCTGCGTAGTAAGTTTTTTTACATCTCTTACGGTTTAGCAGTTAAGCAAAAATCCGTAAAATTCATTCAGAATAAAGTAGTCTTCAGAGGCTATTCCCAGAAAAATCAAGATATACATTTTATTTGTCAACTAAGTATCTTAAATTTACGAGATTTTAATCAAAATCGTTAGAGCCATGTTTAAGAAAATCAAAATTTTCGATTTTTTTCCCATGTAAAGGGTAGTTTGGGGGTATTTTCTTAAATACCAAGTTTGGTTTTTAACGGTGTTTTCATTTTTGAGATATGCTGCCCACAGACACACACACGGACATTTTTCTAAAAATGTTTTTTTTTTTTGGATTCAGGGGGTCTCAAAACATATATTTCCGCTGAAATCTCGGTATCGAATTTTTGGGTGCAATACAATACCTTCTCTATACACTATATACATAGTTCGTATAGAAAAAGTAATATAATTTTCCGTTTGAGAAAAGCTTAAATAGTTTAAAATTGAAACCAATCACATAATATATGGAAAAATCTAACTCTACAAAAAAAAAAAAAAAAAAAAAGCAACAAAAAATACAGCCTTAAATTAAGTGTTTTAAAGAGATAGGATGTGTAGGTATTAAATTTCTGTCTGTGTCTTACAGTTTAGCAGTTATCCAATATGAACAGTTCTTCAGAGGTTATTCCCAGAAAATTCATGACATACATTCCGTTTCTAATGAAAATAGCTTAAAAATATGACAAAATCGTTAGTACCGTTTTGAGAAAATCACAGTTTTCGACAAAAAAGTTCCATGTAAGGGTAGTTGGGGATGGGGGGATTTTCTTGAAAACCTTCGTGTTGCATCCTTGGAAGATACCAAACTTAAATTTGATATTTTCGTTTTTGAGCTATGCTGTTCACAGGCACACACGGACCTTTTTCTAAAACTATTTTTTTTTATTCAGAGACACCCAAAACATATATTTCCGGTAAATCTCCGTATCCAATTTTTGGGTGCATTACAATACCTTCTCTATACACTATGCGCATAGTACGTGTAGAGAGGGAGGTCGGTCCTGGAGGGATTTGAAGCGCAGTCCATACTTTAACCACTGGGCTATCCGTGTCAGTCCCATGAAGGGAAGAGATGGCAACTGCCCATGTAGCAGCGCCGCATGGTCAAATTAGCGTATGCAGTTCTCTGGTCTGCCAATATTCAAGTTAGAAAGTATCAAAATGTGGCTTCACAGACACTTGAATTAGGTTATTTTAGGTTAAGCGTCTCGCATATTTATGATCCTAACGGTCTTAAAACCGCTACGAAACAAGTGATACAGGTATTTGCAGACCTTGATTTTCAAAACCTTGCTTTCCTCAATTACATGACATCATACTTATTAAAGAAAGGTAAATTTATTAGCATATCCAAATGGTTTACATTTCCCAATTAAAGCAACCAAATACTTTAAGCTGTTTTTACAGTTGGCAGCAAATGCTATTTGAGAGCATACGTAACAGCTAAAGCTGTGACTTCAACTATCTACTACAGAGAACCTAAACCTCGGTTTGCGTGCGTGCGATTTTAGGCACTTAAGAGGCCATGTTTTACATGAACAATTTTTCGAAAATTGTGTTTTTCTGGATGAATTTTAAGGAATTTTGCACAATTGCTAAGCCGTAAGAGATGGACAAAAACTTACCACACAAAAAATGTAGAGCACGTTAAAACGCACAATTTATATTATATACATTTTTTTCATGGAGTGTATCGGTTTTGAGATATTCTTTGTTTTTGGTTTCAGCTTTGAAAAACGTATACTTTTCTCACACAGAAATTTGTCAACTCCTGTCCATACAAACAAAGGAACTTCAGTCACATAGCAACCAGCTTTTGACTATCACTTTAACCTATGGTACTCCCTTATTTCGCTTCTACTTACAAGGAAGCAAGTAATAAGACTATTCTGCTAATATTTCCTCGATTAGCACGAAGCAAATAGAAGCATAAGCTTTTTAACAATAATTTGTTGCAGAGATGTAGAGCAAGTCATGTGAATGGTAATATCAGAATTTTTTCAAAAAGGCTGTAACAATTTGATTAAAATATCATATGCCTAATACATTTTCATGATAAATAAAATTTATATTTTGTATTATCTGGGGATACTGAGGTCTTCTTTATTCTGAATGATTCTTGCATAACCGGTAAACCGCAAGGGATAGACCAAATCTTGATACACAAAAAGTGTAGATACTATTAAAGCACATAATTTATTTCAAATATGTTTGTGGAGTTAACCATTTCCAAGATATTCCTTGTTAATGATGCAGACTTTAAAAAACTTTACTTTTCTCAAAAGTGAGTTGTTATTGATTCTTTTTCCTGGACATGCAAAGAGAACGAAAACACAGCGACCAGCTCTTAAAAATGTTGATGTGTTCCACTCACGTAACTTTCTCTACATCTCTGTAACAAATTATTCTTAAAAAGCTTCATACTTATCAAGATAAACATTAGCAGAATGGTCTTATTACTCAGTTCCTTAAAAGTAGAAGGGAAATAAGGGAACATGCTAGGCTAAAGCGATAGTCAAATATTTTAAAAGCTGGTTGCTAAGTGATTGAAATCCGTCTCTCTGCTTGGCCAAGAGTGACACATTCTTGTATGAGAAAAGTTGATCTGTATTTTAAAACTGACAAGAAATATCTCAGAAAAGGCGAGATCAAAAAAATAAAAAAAAAAAAAAAAAAAAACATGTACCTATATAGAATAAACTTGAGTTTTAACGAGATCTAAATGTTTTGTGCTGTAATTTTTTGTCTATCTCTTACGTTTTCCAGTAATGCAAAATTCATCCAAAATGAAGAGGTCTTCAGAGGTCATTCCTAGAAAATTCAAAATATACAATTAATTTGTCATGTGAATATCTTTAATCAAAATTGTAGAACCACTTTTGAGAAAATCAAAATGTCCATGTAAAGGTAGTTTGGGGTGAGGAATTTTCCTCAAAATCTTCGCGCCGCAACTTTGGAAGATACTAAATTAAATGCCAACCGATTTTTTATTTTTGTAATCGTGTTCAAAAAACACGGACACACGCATACATACATATGGACCTTATTGTATACAAGGGGCCCTAAAACGTGCATTTCCGAGTAAATTTCGGTATCGAATTTTTTGTGTGGATAGTGTTTAATGTCCGCTTTTACTACTGAGGCACCGTAGACGATGACATGAAGATGGAGCACCGGTGGAATGCGATGGCGGGGGAAACCGGAGAACCCGGAGAAAATCCGCACCTGCGCCGTTTTGTCCACCACAAATCTCACATGCGGTCGCCTAGGTGAGAGGCGAATGGTCTAACCACTCGGCCACGGCGGAATATTTGGGTGGAATACAATATCTTCTCTATACACTATGCACAGAGTACGTGCAAAGAAGGTAAAAAGGGTTTACTATCGCTTAAATCTACTGCATTCTCTCAATTTTCCGTTGTCTAAAAAAAAAAGTACCTAATTAAAGTATTTCTATACAAATGTTCATCTCGATTAACTGGGAGTAGATACAAGAATATACTGTTTTACAAATAGTTTGTTCAAGAATGGGTAGAAAGCCACTGAATGTAACATATAATTTAAAAAAATTACACTCTCTCTCTCTCTCTCTCAGATAATTAGGCATTACTTAGGTGTACTTTTAAAAACATAACGTAGCTGTCTTCCTCGTGATACCGCTCCCAATTGGCAACACAGTTTGACAACTGACATCGTATGAAAATTCAAATTTACAAACATGTTTATTTCATTCAAGATAATACCAATAATAAGCCTGATACCTGGCAACAAAATTCAAGTGGATTACGATTTTGAGTGTTTTTCAATATGTTAAATAACGGTTTAAATCGATGTTAAGCTGTTTAGTTTAGCGTTTAACGAGCCGTTCCCCATGGCCACGCTCGCTAAGGCGTCTCGCTTTGGTGCTTAGTGGGCAGGGGATCGTGGGTTCAAGTCCCGCCTTGGGCATGGGTGTTATATGTTTGTGCAATGTTAATGTTTGTGTAAAGGAACGGTAAAAACCAGCAATCATAAAGGGGGGGTGTAAGTAGGGGATGCAGTGCTAGAGTCCTGACCAGACTCCGGTACTGTTTATAATAAAAAAAAACCGGAGTTGAGGTTTGCTCTTCGAAATACCTTTTGCATTAATAATGCTATACACTGCCACAACAGCTTTGGAGTAGGCAAAGGTGCGCTACGATCTACAATGGGGTGGTTGCGCAGCTTTTCGCACCCCCTGGTGGCTTTCAGGGATTCTACTCTGACGAGGTTGAACTGCCTATAAACCACAGCCCGGGGGAAGTGAGAATAAAGATGGACATTAGAATGATGTGGAAGGGGAACAGCCAACAGGGTGATGGTCGATATGAGGATTGTCGATTACAATCTCGCTTATCGAACCCGAAATTCAGACACAGTAGATAGATACCTTACCACAAACCTTGACTGTTCAGTGTACAAGTATGAAACGTTTCATTTAATTTGATCAACTTTGCACTACTTAAACATTTCACAGTAGGTATGAAAAATATCTTGTTGATAATTATATAATTTGTTTTTCACAATGTGCTGATATTTTGTCACGATTCAAAATTCTATCTTGCGTGGCTTTTTTAAATAATATTTGTTACTATCTGCATTCCTTGTTCTAATACAAACGTTCCACACGGCCCATTTTACTTTATCCATACGCACTATGTACACAGTGTATAGAGAAAGTATTGCACTCCACCAAAAAATTCGATACCGAGATTTCACCGGAAATATATGTTTTAGGGTCCCTAATATCCAAAAAAAGCATTTTCACAAAAAGGTCCGTGTGTGTGTGTGTGTGTGTGTGTGTGTGTGTACGTGTGTCTGTGAACACGAAAACTCAAAAACGAAAAGTCGGTAAAATACCAAACTTGGTATTTAAGTTTAGTATCTTCCAGGGATGCGACACGAAGATTTTGAGAAAAATTCCCCCAACCCCAACTACCCTTTACATGGAACTTTTTTCGAAAATTTTGATTTTCTCAAAAATGGCTCTAACGATTTTGATTAAAAGTTCGCACATTAAACATATTTACCTGACAAATAAAATGTATATCTTGAATTTCCTGGGAATAGCCTCTGAAGAGTAGTTTATTCTGAATGAATTTTACTAAATTTTGAATAACTGCTAAACCGTAAGAGATGGACAAAAACTTACTGCACAAAAAATGTAGAGCACATTAAAACACACAATTTATGTTATATACATTTTTTTCATAGAGTTCGTCGTTTTTGTGACATTCCTTATTTTTGGTTTCCGCTATGAAAAACGCATACTTTTCTCATACAGGAACTTGTCAACTCCTATCCATATAGACAAAGGAACTTCATTGACATAGCAACCAGCTTTTGACTATCACTTTAACCTACAGTTGTCCCTTATTTCGCTCCTTTTTACAAGGAAGCGATTAATTAGACTATTTCTGCTATTTTTTTCTGATTAGCAGAAAGTAAATGAAAGTATAAGCTTTTTAAGAATAATTTGTTGCAGGGATATGGAGAAAGTCATGTGAATGGTATACATCAGATTTTTTAAAAACATTCACTTCATAAGTTCAAGTTTTACTATAAATGTTTTATATTAATTTCTAATTATTGTAAAAAAATATTTTTGTGCTCTCGAAAGTTATTTCTTTCCAAAGTTAGTTTTTTCAGAAGTTAGTAATTTAATTCTCAAATTTTTAGTAATATTTCCAAAAAATATATTCAGCAATTTTCATTACTGTACCAATAAATGTGTTTACAGATAGATTAATAAAATTAGATATTTTATATTAACCCCTAATTATAGCAGAAAAATATTAATTTTTATACGCTCTAAAAGTCTTGATCTGTCAAAAGTTAATACACAATTCATTTCTTAAATTTAGTGCATTATTTTGAAAAAAAATATGGTAGTTTTCTTTAATGTACTTTTGAGGGGTAGTATAGAAATCCTGAAACTAATTAGTAAAACAATTCCAACGAAAGCAGCATTCTGAATATAGAAAATGCTGAAAAATAGTTTACAAGAAAACAAGGTTTAAAGTTGGATGTGCCTAAGCATGCGTCTGTTCGTCTATAGACATAGTTAATGATAGTTCAAATGCGCCAGGTGGAACAATTATATATTTTCTTAAGATTTAGAATTCATATTATTTTATTAAGAAAAAATAATTCAACATTTTAGGTCAAATTTCATAGGTGCATTACATAAATGCAATACGCCACAGGTAAAGACTCCTCCTGGATTCGAACTCAACGTCAACTTTGTTTAATGGTATGGCGCACAACCTTCCTAACTGATCTAGGAATTTGATATTTGGTTCCTGTTAAAAATATCCGGGATGAGCAAGGAATCTGTTGCCAGTTAGGCTCGGTTCCTTCACACGCATTCAAATCACCGATTTACTTGAAGCCAAGACCTGTTTTTACTGACAGCGCACAAGTTTAACGACATAAAAAAAAAGCAAAAACCTTGTCAACTAAAGTGGAGCCCGGGCCAAATTAGAGCCCTGGCCTGATATTAGGTCCGCAAGCATACAACATGTCATGAAGGAAGGTAGAAATTACGTCAGATAAACTCTCCGCTGCGGTTAAACGTATGCAAAGTGATACTATAACAATTATGGATGTTTTAGGCACATTCCTTTACTGACCGGTATAAGACACGTTCTGCTATGAACACCAAACGTTCGATGCCAGAGCAACAGCCTGAGGAAGTCTGCTCGCCTATGCAGTGCGCCTCAGGCATTTCGAGATGTATAGTTAACTGGTAATGCATTGTCGGCATGCAACTTAATTTTAGGCTATGGTGATGTTATAACTATCGTAACAATGTGATCTTTGTTGTTGGGTATAGCATTCCTATCACCTTTTCAACAGCTATAATGCTTTATTCCCAGTATATACAATGTGATACAGGCGGGTCAATCTATTGTTTATTATTATGAACTTTTCTAAGTAAAGAGCATTCTACTCTACGTTTTCATAATATTCATATAGACCTAAAAAAACCTGAAACTTTCCTCTTTATCAACCGCCACATTCTCTATTACAAAAATTATGGTATCTGTTCTTTTACAACACTTTAATCTGTATATGAACTCCTGTCAAGAAACCAAACAGAAAACAACAATTGCAACTGAAAATGGAATGTCGCATTCTCTGATAACCATTGAAAAAGAACAAAATACAAGATAATTGACGCATTCTCAGCGACACATAGCATTACATCGTGTGTAAACTTTTACGATGTAATGATAACACAGAAAAGAAAAGAAACAAAATTAAAAAGCTATGAACCTGTGTTTAAAAGAACGGCAAAAGAAGAATACAGAAAATGACCAGGAAGAGGAAAAGAATTTGTTGCTTAAGAAATGCTTTGAAATGAATGCGGAAAAAGGACAGAAGCAATCACAAGAGAAGATAAATGGAGACGAAAAGGGAGATAAACGGTTTTATATAAAACTTTTTATTTTGAAATACTGTTAAATGACAAGCTTCCTAAAATAACAATAAAGATATAACCCGTGTTTTACACAATTTTATGTTGAAAAGTCAAAAACTGATATTATGTGGACTTTTATTAATTTTCAAGGAATTTATTTTTATTTAGGTTTAATTGGAGATTAAAAATCTAAAAATAAATTGTGTAAATGTGTGTCTGGATAGCCTTAATTACTGTTTACATGGAAGTAATGTTACAAGAATAAAAACAATTGTTCGGCTTGTAAAAACAGCACGAATTACCAAGATAAACAATGTCTGAAAAAGTTCGTTTATTAACCTGTTGTTTTTGAGTCTCAACTACATGCAGATGAACATCTGTTTTACGAAGATACTGTATGCTGTTTCTATCAAGAGATGATTGATCTTCATTTCACCGTGGGTATTCATGTGACCTGACTTTATTTTATGGAGCGGAATAAATTAGAAACTTTTAGCAAATAATGTTGTAAAGGGATATTTGAGGAAATATTGTTGTGATGAGAACTTATCTTTGGCACCACTGTTTTTCATTTGGGAGTGATTTATTGCAGAGCATGAAGCAACAGGATGTGAACGTTAAATCCCACGAAATTACAAAACTACTTCGACAAGCAAGGCCATCCAAGGACTTGGCTCCCATTGAGGAAACCCCGTTTTTCTACTTCACAGGCTGCATGCAGGTGGCCATGGAATGCAAACACAGGAAAATAACTCAGAAAGAAACAGATGGTCGTGAAGCTTTATGAAAATTATGATACATTAGTTTTGTGGCCTGAAGACAACTAACTACCTGACACTGCATTTCATGTTTCGAAAATTAGTGTGTTATTAACAGATACAGACGGAAATGTAAAAGTTGATGCTCTAAACCAAGGCTGGTAGTTCTAGGAGGACAATGAATTTTATGATTTGTTTTGTGGTGATTTCAATTTGTGTATCAAGAATATCCATATTTCATGTAAAGCTTCGTATTACTTTATATTTAGTAAATAGTACTTTTTTTCTATAAAATACTTTTATTTTCATATTTTGCACCATTATTTTCTATTTCTGTTAATATTTTCTTTAGCAATGAACCAGACTTTCTAAATATTACCAAGGTAGTTTTTCATAAAAAAAAATTCATACAGCACTACACTATGCAATCATTCCAGAGAACATTCAAAACGAACAATCTTATATTTTACATGTTCCATCGTTTCGCAAGGTTTTTCAAGGAAGTGTATGTGTGCGTGTGCGTGCGCGCGCGTGTGTGTGTGTAAAAACATTATGTCGTTTTAAACCTTTTCCCATGTGGTATTATCATCAATTCAGATGCCCAACATCAAGACATAATCATAAGAAATATTTCCGACGAGTTCGGTCTGACAAGAATCAAAATAATGCTGCTTCAGCAATTAAACATGTACGCAATGATGAACAAAGAATGGACACAACCTCTCTGTGCAATGAGACATGTAATAAACCTTGCTGTACATGGATTCCATATTAGAATATGCTCCAGAAAAATGTTTAACGACGCGGATCAAAGTTGTGTAGTGAACTACGCAAGAAAACGTGAAGTGTACCATATTATAAATTGCCCGAACTAAACTAGGTCTATTATGGAGCATAGCAAGATATACAATCTGATGTGTTCATTTCACATGACTTTTTCTACATCTCTGTAACAAATCATTCTTAAAAAGCTTATTCTTCCATCTAATTTATGCCAATCGAGATAAACATTAGAAGAAATTGTCTTAAACTATATGCAAAGCGCCCAGTTTAGATTGCATTGTTGTTTTGAACACTGAATATATTTACAGGGACAAATTCAAAAAGGAAAGTAAACAAATCTGAGGGGCTACAATCACATGACTTTCCCTGCCCTCTATCGTGTATTACAGTGGCTATACAAACTATTCTTAGAACATATTTTTACTTTCTTTACATAGTATATGTCCTTGTAAGTAGAAGGTAAATAAGGGAATACACTAGGCTAAAGCGATAGTCAAATCTTTTTAAAGCTTGTTGCTGTGAGATTTAAATTTGCTTCTTTGCATGGTCTGTTGTTGAAACGAAGATACCAAACTTAAATACAAAGTCTTTTCGTTTTTGAGCTGTACCGACCACATACACACGGATCTTTTTCTAAAAATGTCTTTTTTTGGATTCAAGGATCTCAAAACATATATTTCCGGTGATATCTCGGAATAGAATTTTTGGGTGCAATACAATTCCTTCTCTATACACTGTGTACTTAGTACGTGTAGAGAAAGTAAAAAGTGAATTATTATATAATGACCATTAATCGTGATTGTGTGGTATTATTTAAGTTCCTAGAGGCCCGTTTTAGTCCGAAATATTATTGTATATTTGTTGTGTTTCTGAACTGTATTTTCTATACTTTTTGTACTACAGTCATATTGTTACTTTCTCTATACGCACTATTTACATAGTGTATAGAGAAGGTATTGCACTCCACCCAAAAATTCGATACCGAGATTTCACCGGAAATATATGTTTTAGGGTTCCCAATATCCAAAAAAAGCATTTTCACAAAAAGGTCCGTGTGTGTGTGTGTGTGTGTGTCCGTGTGTCTGTGAACACGATAACTGAAAAACGAAAAGTCGGTAAAATACCAAACGTGGTATTTAAGTTTAGTATCTTCCAGGGATGCGACACGAAGATTTTGAGAAAAATTCCCCCACCCCCAACTACCCTTTACATGGAAATTTTTTCGAACATTTTGAGTTTCTCAAGAATAGCTCTAACGTTTTTGATTAAAATTTCGTATATTAAAGATATTTACCTGACAAATAAAATGTATATCTTGAATTTTCTGGGAATAGCCTCTGAAGAGTAGTTTATTCTGGATGAATTTTACTGAATTTTGAATAACTGCTAAACCGTAAGAGATGGACAAAAACTTGGTACACAAAAAATGTAAAGCATATTAAAACACGCAATTTATGTAACATACATTTTTTTCGTGGAGTTCGTCGTTTTTGAGACATTCCTTATTTTTGGTTTCGGCTATGAAAAACGTATATTTTTGTCATAAAGGAACTTGTCAACTCCTATCCATACAAAGGAACTTCATTGACATAGCAACCAGCTTTTGACTATCACTTTAACCTATGGTTGGCCCTTTTTTCGCTTCTACTTACAAGGAAGCGAGTAATAAAACTATTTCTGCTAATTTTTTCTGATTAGCATAAAGTTAAGAATAATTTGTTACAGGGATATAGAGAGAGTCATGTGAATGGTACACATCACATTTCTTCAACGTAGTCTGTCTTAGCAAACGATCGACTTGTAATATACAGTTACTTAAAACTGCTTAAACAACAAATGTCAACATCGCCGGGATTATTAATTATGAAACCGGGTTATAACGAGTGAGCGATCTCGTCATGAAAGTGGACTACCGAGTTAAGTGAAAAGATCCAGTGGACTTGCTACTGCAGTAATGTCGCAGTAGTTTCCAAGCCACGCCCACATTCCTACACACGTTCCAATTCCTATCAGTGCAGCCAACACGTGATTAAAACTGCTTGCGCTTCACGCACCGTACCGGTTCATAGCTTTTGTGAGCTAATAAGATTCAACACTTCAATGCTTCTTTACTGTTTAATGTCCTCCTCATCACAACAGTTCCCGTTTTGCTCCAAGAAAAGCCGAATTTGCTGGATTTTATGCTGTAGGTATTTAATTGGTGAAACCCATGTCTGTTTTTACTGCGGTTAAGGGCAAATCAGAGAAAGACGCACATCAATACTACCTTTTTACTTTTTCTACACGTACTATGCACACCGTAGATAAAGTATTGCATTTCACCCAAAAATTCAACAGAAATGTATGTTTTAAGGTTCCCTGAATGACAATAAGAAAATCAGTTTTAGAAAAGGGTCCTTTTTTATGTATGTATGTATTATGTATGTATCTATGTATGTATTGGAAAATGTTATGATTTTTTTTATGAATACTTCAACGGTTTTGATTAAAATACCGTATATTAAAGATATTTAGATGACAAATAAAATATATATCTTGAATTTTTTGTGATAGCTTCAGAAGACGTCTTCATTCTGTATGAATTTTGCATAACTGGTAAACCGTAAGAGATAGACAAAAACTTACAACACAAAAACTCTAGCTCTCGTTAAAACACGACCCCCTCCCCTCCACGTAGATAACCGTTTCCGAGATATTCCTTGTTATTCGTTTCCGAGAACGGGTCGTGAACGTCTCTTCATTCAGAATGCATTTATATACTTCGCATAACTGTAAACGATGAGAGCTAGACAAAAACTTAACTTACTATACAAATGAATTCTGATAAATATTCGCCAGGAGAACCTTAGTTATTTCAATGTAGATGTCTTTAAAACACACGATTTATTTCACATATATAATTTGATTCAGCCATTTCGGAGATGTTCGTTGTTACTGGTTTGAATTTGTCAATTTCTTTTTCTTTTTTGTTTTGTTTCTTTTTTTCCCTATAGTGCTGTTGCCACTCATTTACCTCTCGTGATGACATGCAAACAGCATGTAATTTCAAAGACAGCATTTAAAAAACTGTTTTCAAAGATGAGACTATCGTTTCAGCATGTATTCCTTTTGTATATAGGCATAGAGCGGAACAACTAAAGGAGATTTACTGCAGCTACCATCCGCCAGGAGGGAGTGAAGTGAAGGAACCACAGATGGTTACAGCCAGACATGCGGAAGTCTCTAACAGTTCAGGCTTGAAGACCCATCCCACAACTGGAACTTTCCAGAGAGGGCGCTGAACTATCCTAAACCAAGCAGGAGGCCAGCATTCGCGCCATCTGTCTGGCACCGCCATGGCACTACCCAGCATTCATTTACCGAACAAGTAAAACCATTGAAGCCCAAGGTCAGGGTGGGTGGTCTACGGAAATCAAACCCGAGACCTTCCTGAGGCTCACATATTATCGCGAAACCATCTTGCTCGTTCCCCTTTACCTACACGCAGTGTATGTAGAAAGTATTTCTCAACATGAAACATAGAATTGCTTATAGAAGCTTCAATGCGCGCAACCTTTACTTTCGGCTAGTTTTACAGGAAAGTGATATTCCGCCCCCGTCTTTCCGCAGTGTTGTCAACCAAAGAGTTTTTTCTTTGAAGTCCTTAGCCATTATGGTGAATAGGTTATCTAATTTACCGCGAACTAGCCGACTTATTAAACGAAACAGGTGCATAAGAGTGAACTCTGGGGCAGAATGAAACCTTAGCATTGAAGCCACTAGATATCAGGGTGTATAACGTACTTCATATTTCAATGTTGTTGCTCTTCTGCTTACGAAAATTGCAAAAGAAGAAGACCGGAACCGAGCCCCCATAAAAGGTGCGCGTATAGTCAACATTTGTGTGTGTGTGTGTGTGTGTGTGTGTGTGTGTGTGTGTGTTTGTGAACAAGCATAATCTGAATGAGACGTGAATGTCATAATTAGATATTTTTATTAATTAGTAAATCTCTACGAGGGTCGGCTGATAAGTCCCGGGCCTCACACAGATATGGCGCCACTAGGCCAGTTAGACGGTAGCATCGTATAGTTTAACTCTAGTCTAGCCTGTAGCTATAGTTACAAGTCAATAGCTTGTTTAGTTTTCAAATGACAGCATTTTAAAAAATCTGATGTGTTCCATTCACATGACTTTCTCTATATCTCTGTAAATTATTATTGTTAATAAGCTTATATTTTATTTATTTCATGCTAATCGAGAAAAATTAGCAGAAATAGTCTACTTTCTTGCTTTATTGTAAGTAGAAGCGAAATAAGAGAGTACCATAGCTTAAAGTGAAAGCCAAAAGCTGGTTGCTATGTGACATGCTCCTTTGTTTGTATGGACAGGAGTTGACAAATTTCTGTATGAGAAAAGTATATGTTTTTCAAAGCTGAAACCAAGAAAAAGGAATATCTCAAAAACGATCGACTCCACGAAAAAAATGTATATAACATAAACTGTGTGTTTTAACGTGCTCTACATTTTTCGTGGGTTAAGTTTTTGACCATCTCTTACGGTTTAGTAGTTATGAAAAATTCATCCAGAATAAAGTAGTCTTCAGAGGCTATTCCCAGAAATGTCAAAATATACATTTTATTTGTCAGGTAAATAACTGTAATATACGATATTTTAATCAAAACCGTTAGAGCCATTTTTTAGAAAATCAAAATTTTCGAAAAAACTTCCATGTAAATTCTGATTCTGTTAAGAATGTGGAGCTCTACCGTAAAAATCCCAATAAATGTTTGAGAAGGCTTATTACCATGAATGAAACTTGGATACATCACTACGCTCCAGAAAGTAAATCACAGTAAAAACAGTGGATTGCGCCAGTTGAATCAACTCCAAAAGAGAGAAAGTCAATTTTGTCAGCTAACAAGGTTATGGCGAGTGTTTTCTGGGATACACAGGGAATTATTTTTATTGATTATTTGGAAAAGGATAAAAGTATCACTGGTAACTACTACGCAAGCTTACTGCAACATTTGAGTGATGAGGTGAAAAGAAAAAGACCTCATTTGGCAAACAAAACAAAACAAAAAACTATCGTTCAGTCATTGCAATGGGGAAAATGTGCGAATTAAAGCTCGAATTGCTGGAACATCCACCCTATTCGTTAGATCTAGCACCGAGTGACAACCACTGTTCTCAAACCTCAAAAATTTCTTGGAGGACGAAAATTTCACAGCAACGAGGTCACTGATGCGGTAAACAGCTATTTTGAGCACCTTGATAAACCGCACTACAGAGATGGTTTAATTACATTAGAACACCGATATGACAAATGTATTGTGCCTTTCTGAAAGTCATGTTGAGAAATAAAGCAAAACAAATTTTGTTAAATGCTGTTTTCATTGAGAGGCCCGGGACTTATCAGCCGACCCTAGTATCTATGTGTGTGAATGTAACCCAGATATTTACTTTCTCTGCACGTACTATGTGTATAAAGAAAGAATTGCATTCCACCCAAAAATTCGATACCGATATTTAACCGGAAATAGACGTTTTAGGGTCTCCTATATAAAAAAGAGTATTTTCAGAAAAAGGTCCATGAGTGTGTGTGTGTGTGTGTGTGTGTGTGAACACGATAGCTCAAAAACAAAAAGTCTGTAAAATACCAAACTGGATATTTAAGTTCAATGTCTTCTAAGGAAGCGACACGATGATTTTCAAGAATATCCCCCAACCCCCAACTACTCTTTATGTGGAAAAAATCGAAAATTTTGATTTTCTCAAAGATGGCTTTAACGATTTTGATTAAAATCTCTTATATTAAAGATATTTACCTGAGAAATAAAATGTATATCTTGAATTTTGTGGGAAAAGCCTCTGAAGTCTTCTTTATTCTGGATGCATTTTGTGGAATTTTGCATAACTGGTAAACCGTAAGAGATGGGCAAAAATGTACTTGATAAAAACTGTAGAGCTTGTTAAAACACACAATTTATGTTATTTACATTTTTTGTTTTGTTTTAGTAGAGTTGGTCGTTTTTTAGATATTCCTTATTATTGGTTTCAGCTTTAAATACTTATACTTTTCTCATACGGGAATTTGTCAACTCATGTCCATACGCACTTCAATCACATAGCAACCAGCTTTTGACTATCACTTTAAGCTGTGGTACTCCCTTCCCTTCTACTTACATGGAAGCAAGTAACAAGACAATTGCTGCTAATTTTTTATCGATTCATGAAGTAAATAGAAGAATAAGCTTTTTAGCAATAATTTGTTGTAGAGATGTAGAGAAAGTCATGTGAATGGAACACATTAGAATTTTTATTCATTGATCCTCAAAACGTGTATTTCCGGTGAAATCTCAGTATCGAATTCTTGGGTGGAATACAATATCTTCTCTACTGTATACATACTATTTACGTGCTAGAGAAAGTTTTTTTTTTGTATAATTACTCATTGGTATCATTAACAGTATGTTATGTTATAAGGTTTATGAGAGAGATTAAGTATCCAAATATTTATTTCCAGTCAAAAGTAGGACCTATTTACAGTAAATGGCGCTACAAACAGTTGAATAAAAGCAGGCATACAGATGTAACGCCGACTCCCGCGCCAGATATCACGTGACCCCCTCCCCCTGCCCATGTCCTTGAAGTTGCCGTCTGGAGCATCGCATCTTCTTCCCGCCGTTTTGACAAGGTGCGTGTTTTTTGTGAACCGGCACGCACTTACTCACCGGCCGGCCCGTGGCCTTTTCCTTCTGCTTTTGACTCACTTTACAGAGTCAAGACACTTCTGCTACCCTCAATACCGGTACTGAATCAAATATAACATGGTGCCGTGGACTTCAGTTACACGCCAAACTGGTTTTCCTGGGCGTATTTTCGGTCAACTTATACGTTAAGTTCAGCGAAACGGATATATTGTTTCGTTAAAAAGGGGAGGGGATAACCCTCCGGTACAGTCTATCTCAAACTGTGGGTAAATTCCAAAATGAAAAATCTGATGTGCCCCATTCACATGACTTTCTCTACACCTCTGTAACAAATTATTGTTAATAAGCTTATTCTTCTATTTATTTAATGCTAAAATATTAGCAAAAACGGCCTTATTACTTGGTTCCTTTATAAGTAGAAGAGAAATAAGGTAATACACTAGCATAAACCGATAGTCAAATGTTTTAAAACATGGTTGCTGTGGAATTGAAATCAGTTTCTTTGCGTGGCCAAGAGTTGAAGTTCCCGTGTGAAGAAAGTTTAAGTATTTTAAAATTGACACCAATAACAAGGAATATCTCGAAAACGGCCAACTTCACGAAAAAATTTATGTTACATTAAATGTGTGTTTTATGGTCATCTACAGTGTTTTGTGTAGTAAGTTTTTATCTCTTACGGTTTACCAGTGCAAAATTCAATAAAAATCATCCACAATAAAGAAGTCTTTAGAAGTTATTTTCAGAAAATTCAGGACAAACATTTCATTTGGCATGTAAATATCTTAAATGTAAGAGATTTTAATCAAAATCGTTAGAGCCATTTTTGAGAAAATAAAAGTTTATGAAAAATGTTTCATGTAAAGAGTAGTTTGGGGTGGGCGAATTTTCTTGAAAATGTTCGTGTCACATCTTTAAATACCAACGTATTTAACGGTCTTTTCGTTTTTGAGCTATGCTGTCCATAGACACGCGCGCGCGGACCTTTTTCCAAAAATGTTTTTTTTTTATTCGGGGGACCCAAAACATGTATTTCCGGTGAAATCTCGGTATCGAATTTTTTGTGCAATACAATACCTTTTCTATACACTATGTACATAGTAACAAATGGACAAACAAACAAATGAAACAAACACTTCTCACTCCCTCAAATATTTCTGAGAAGCACATTTTCTACATTGAATATGCCATAGATTTGTGAATTGGCTTATTTATAATTACAATAAAACCCCGTAATTAGCTCTACCAAAACGGGTATAATCGGGATAGCGTTACACATGGAGCATGCTTTATTAGATATGAAAATAAATTTGACATAATTTAATAGGATGTGCAGTAGAATACATGTTGTTTATGAATATCGGGTGGTTACAGTGCAAAATGCAGAAGAAATCATTTCTAATGAAAAAAAAATTGATGTGTTCCATTCACACGACTTTCTCTACATCAACAAATTCTTTAGAAAAAAACTTTTTTCTACCTGCATCATGCTAATCGAGATAAACATTAGCAGAAACTGTCCTTATTACTTGGTTCCTTATAAGTAGAGGCGGAAAAATCTAATGTGTTCCATTCACATGATGTCCTCTAGCTGTACGGCAAACAAATACTTTATTCAAAAGAGTAATCTGTTATCTATATCATGCGAATCTAGATAAACATTAGCAGAATTAGTCTTATTACTAGCTTCCTTGTAAGTAGAAGGGAAATAAAAAATGCACAGGCTAAAGCGATATTCTCGTCCTTTAAAAACGGTCGCTATGTGAAAGAATTGATATTCCAATCTTTGCTTGTCAGGAGTAAACAAACGAGAAACAAGAATAAATATGTCTTCCTGTTTGAGAAAAGTTTAAGTGGCTAAAAATGAAAACAATAATTCGGAATATCTGCAAAAAAAAAAAAAAATAAATAAAAAAAAAAAAAAAAATGCATATGACTTTTAATAACATATATATTTTTTGTGTAGTAAGTTTTTATATATCTCTTATGGTTTGCCACTTATACAAAAGTCATCCAGAATGAAGGTGTCTTCAGAGGCTATTCCCCAAAAATTCAAGATATATATTTCGTTTGTCATAAAATATGTTAAACATAAGGCATTTTAATCAAAATCGTTAGTCATTTTTGAGGAGAACAAAATTTTCGAAAATTTCTCCATGTAAAGTGTAGTTTGTGGTGGGGGGATTTTCTTGAAAATCTTCATGTATCTTTAAAAGATATCAAACTTAAATAGCAAGTTTGGTATGTAACGGTCTTTTCGTTTTTGAGTTATGCTGTCCACACACACACACACACACACACACACATCGCATACGCACGCGCGCCTGCACATATGGATCTTTTTCTAAAAATGCTTTTTTTGGATTCAGTGGGACCCAAAACATGAATTTCCGGTGAAATCTCGGTATAGAATTTTTGGGTACATTACAATACCTTCTCTGTACGCTATGCACATAGTACGTGTAGAGAAACTAAAGAATCGGGTGTATTCCATTTACATAACTTTCTATACATCTTTATAACTAATGTTTGATAAAAGGCTTATTCATTTAGTTAATGCAAATCGAAATCAAGTTAGAAATGGTCTTATTGCTTGCTTCCTTGCAAGTAGAATGGAAATAAGCGAAGGCACTAGACTAAGATAGGCAAATTCTTTAAAATCTTGTTGCAATGAGATTTAAATGCGTTTCCTTGCACGGTCAGCAGTTGAAAAATTGCCATATGATAAAACTGCAGGTGTTTTAAAACAAACCAATAACAAGGAATATCTCGGAAATTGTCAACACCACGAAAAAATGTGTTTGGCGTAAATTGTGCGTTTTAACGGGATCTACATTTTTTATGTGGTAAGTTCCATGTAAATATCTTTTATATGCGGTATTTTAATCAATATCATTAGAGTCATTTTTGTGAAAATCATCATTTTTAACTTTTTCCCCACTTAAAGAATAGTTTACGGTGAGGAAATTTTCCCCAAAATCTTCGTGTCGCATCCTTGGACTTAAATACCAAGAATGGTATTTAACGCCTTTAATTTTTTTAATTCGAGGGTCCTCGAAACATGTATTTCCGGCGAAATCTCGGTATCGAATTTTTGGGTGGAATACAATACATTATCTATATGTACATTATACATACGTGCTAGTGAAAGTAACATCACCACATAGCTGAATTAGTCTTCTGAAGGCGTTACTCTGTTTTCACCTTGCTCAATAAACAAACCTTTTTAGAGAGACATTTTCATATAAAGTGACCTGCCACAGCATTTCTCTTCTTCTCTAGTAAAACATATAAATGTCAGCATTTTCCCTGGAGGGATCTTCAATGAGTGAACCAATTGAACATGACATCACGTATTTGCTTATGAAATCATAGAAAACAGATGACGCATTAAGTACTATCCGTGCAGACGAGAGTAGGGTATTGCCGGCGCAAAACTTCTGGAATCGTGACCCTGACCGCCAACCCAGCTACCGAGCCTAGCTTATCAGAGTTTGTGCCATGACACTATGGTTACTTAAAGTCACAGCGAGCATACTTTGTACAGTCTGTATCGAAACTGTTCCGCATATGTTGGTATTCAAAGTGGGTAGTAAATTGTGTTCATTTTATTTATTTTATTTCTTTAACCATGGCTCCTACGTTTTCAGCGTTAAGTGGCAAGGTATTACTTAGAGCAGAGAAATAATTGCAAATGTCCTTGACTTCATGAAACAGGCAGAGATGTAGGAAGAAAATGTATGTTCCCCGTGTTCTTCAAAAGCCTGTAGAAAATGAATGAAAGAGTAGCCAAGGCAACTGATGTTTCACTAGGCTCCGTTTCCAGGGTTCTCAAAGATAAGAAAGAAAAATAATACTTAATATATCACTTAAATTAAAAGATGTGGAACAGTTGTGTCGCCAGCGAATTACAGAAATTGGCAGGCCACAATGGGAAAATGTATGTCAACATGTTGAGAACATTGAAAATCATTAGAAAGAATTGTAGAAAATCAAAAAGAATTCTAATCCAGTATAATGCTGCAGAAAGTAGCGATAACGTTGATGATGACAATGACTGTCAGGTGAGGAAGAATTGGAGGTAGACGGTTGACATTGTTTATATGGTAGGCCATTTGAATAGATATTTTGCAGATATGAATATACATATGAAAACACATGTTTATCAGTGCAGTGAATGAGAAGTAACAGATATTGACATTGACTGTGACAGGCACTCTTCCAGCATACATGAATCGACTGGTGAACTGCTTATCTGAAAATGCAACTCGGTTCCTAGCTCTCATTAAGATTTTCACATGTCCAGATCTGTTGTGCCAGTTACAAACATGATGCGCAGTGGCATGATCTGATCGCTGCAGTCGGCGGGCAGCCGATATCTTCGTGCGCTTACTTACCCATGGCCACCCATGGCTATCGCTTCCAGTCTCCGCCCATTTCCCCAACCCCTTGTACTGCACAATTTGACTGCTTAGGTCTATTTGCATGGATAAATACCCTGTAGAAATTTAGACGGCGGTGAGACACTACAAAACCGGGTGGTACCCAGCTAAATCGGATTACTTGACAACCCGACGTCAGATGACATGACCAATGACAGGACTAGGGAATGGAGGTGACATTACAATTCGTACCAACGCGGGATCGTTTGCGCTTACCACCTCCAGAGAGAACAGATGAGCTGTATACCTCCAGTAGACCGGCCGACACGGATGCACCGAGGTCCCTAACGATTGCAAGTGTGATGATCCGGTCACACCATCGGCTGTTCAAAAGGCTTCCCCTCTGGTACAACCGGAGAGAACTCGACCCACCTGAGGCGGTTCAGAGAAAACTGCCATCTAGCAGGGTCTAGAAGAATTTTACGAGTTAGCATCTGCGCCATATGTCCGACTTCGATAGACACTGCACAGCGCCTAAGTCTACTTAAAACATGAAAGGGACGCCAAATGACATGGGCAGCCGGAAAGAAGATTAGTAAATTTGTAGTGGAAGGGAAACTACTCCAGCTTTCGCCTGGACAACATGGACCGCAAAAATAGAAGCCGGGACCTCCCGAATGCAAGTCTAGCATAACGCAACCATCGCGCTCCATATTAAAATAATACACACTGCACCCAGTAAACAGGCCGCGCCGTGGCCGAGTGGTTAGACCATTCGATCCCAAGCGACCGCATGTGAGATTTGTGGTGGACAAACCGGCGCAGGAGCGGGTTTTCTCCGGGTTCCCCCGCCATCTCATTCCACCGGTGCTCCATCTTCATTCCAGTGTCATCGCCTGCGGTGCCTTGATAGTAAAAACGGGCGTTAAACACTATAAAAACACAGTAAATGGTATGGCTCGCGGAATAGGCTTGGACTTCGTGCTCAAGCTTAAATAAATAAATAATAATGTATGCTATTAATTCCATCTGTGAAATATAATTTATTTAGAACACTATTTAATTTCGTAGATTGCTTTGAATAACGCAATTGTAGTTTATATTGGAATTATCTCCGGGCCCTAACTGAGTCGTTAATTATTGTCCAAAAGTGCCAACATCATTGCCCAGGGGCGGTGAGTGAGTCCAAGTGATCCAGAACCCACCCTTAAGCGGTTCCGAAATTTTATATTAAGTTAATTATACTTTTTTAATGTACTAATAATTGAAACAATGCACAATAGTGATATTGCAATGAATTTTCAAACAGTAAGTTTTTATTATGTATTCATTCCTACAGAAACAACATTAAGCATCCACAACACTTTTTTAAATACTATAGTAACCAAGTAATAGAGCATTCTAATTCTCAATATGAACAGAGCAAACAATAATAAACTCCACGTGTTTTGGAAATTTTCAATATTTAGCATTTTAGGATTTTTATAAATTTTGGAAAATTGCATTTAAGTTTTCCACTTTTGTGTGAATATTGATGCGCTTATTTCTCCATCAGTATAAGAAAGGAAAAAAGTGCAATGGTACAATGTAATTTTGAAAAATCTACATATAAAGGTTAAGCATGTTGCACTTTTTCAAAAGTTATAAATCCCATAAAATGCAAAATGCCTTAATTCCCAAAGTTTCTAAGACTTTAAAATGGGTTATTGCGTCCAGTTTCTCTAGTTAAAAAGAAATAGCGTTCAATGATAAGTAGAGACTGTGGTTTAATTACACTGACTTTCAAATGGGATGAGGTTTGTCCTTGAGCGCCACCAGGCCCCGCAGCCAATCGGAGTGCTGCTGTGCTGACATATTCCATTCGCACTTAACTGGGGAGTAACGCGCTAAGTAATGCCTACTCTCATAAATACTACTTGCGCTAAAACAAAATATTCAAATTTTGCAAACATTAATTCACGATGAAAATAGAGAGTAATGTTCGTAGTAGAACCGTAAAAACCACAGATTTTTAGCTCAAATAGTTTTCATAATACACATGAATAAACATTGTCGCCAGGCAGATTTGCATGCTCAGTATGCGAGTGAGAGGGAAATATGAAAAGAGTGGGGGTAGCGACCTGGCAACGCAGAGCACGCTAACGCATCTCATTCGTTGCAGAGTAGAACTCTTCCCATTTGAAAAACATTATAGGCACTTATAGTTTCGTTTGGTAATTTAGGAATTGCCCAGATAGACATCAATCAATACCTTCACGATATGAACAATGTACCAAGTGACAGGTGTGAAGAACATTTTCCGTTTTAGATACGAGTAAAAATACTGTACAGACGACATCACCAAACCCACGCCTGAGGGGTTGAAAAATGTACGGAGAGTTATTTTGAGAGTTTCAAGAACGAATTAGACTGCTTCATCAATACTTTTCCTAAATTACAATCAAAGGTTGTTTTCACTATTCCTTTTTCTTAAAGTGCCCTGATGGAACAGAAGTTGCAAACTGCTCGGAAAAAGAAATCTGGGGACTTTTTGCATGACTTTTTTGCTTTTAATCAAATATCGTGGCAGTAATTCCAACTAAGCAACTTTATTTACACAAAGTATCGCTTCGTGTTTCTGCATAGCGGAAATATTTGAAGGAATTTTAATTTATTTGTATATCTCACTTACATGCTTAGCAAAACATATCACAATATTTCCCTTACTAAGTAGCTCTTTACCCATTTTTTCCCCGGTAGTCATCATTCTTCGCTTATCCCTATATATCCTCATGTTGTTTCTTACATTTCTAATCCATTTCTATTTCAATCTCCCTAAAATAAATAAACATAATCATTAATATTATGTTGCGGAACAATGCATGCATGCCTCTGGTGACAAGGTTGCGGGTTCAAACCCGGGGAAGGTTTATTTTTTTGGATAGTGTTTAACGTTCGCTTTTACCGCTATGGCACCGCAGGCGATGACACTGATGATACATGAATGAAGATGGAGCATCGGTGGAATGTGATGCCGGGGGAAACCGAGAATCCGGAGAAAACCCGCCCCTGCGCCGCTTTGTCCACCACAAATCTACATGCAGTCGCTTGGGATCGAACCTAGGCTGTTTAGGTGAGAGGCGAGTGGTCTGACCACTCAGTCAAGGCTCGACCAAATCGGCGGAGGGCGATGGATTTTTTCGGACATAAAAATCTTAAGTATGGCTTCCTTCGGAAGGCAAGTAAACCAGATGGTTCTGTGTCTTAGATTTTCGGCACGTTAAAGAACCTCAAGCCCGATAAAGAGCCTTCTGAGCAAAATTAAGCGGTATTTCATTCCATTAATAAAACTCGAGTATCAGAGAATTATAAAAACGACTAGGTAACGGCTTTGCAGTGTCGTTTACTCCTAATCTTGTGTGGATAGATGTGAAAAGGCCGAATAGCTCGGCAGGGAAAGTTTTGGCACTCAAATCATTGACATCATTAAATTTTGCTACGTCACGTCATGTGAGCGAGATGATTTATGTCACTTTCACGGAGATGTGGACACCCCTGGTGGGCGCCCAACAACAGAGATGGAGAATAATTGTTTATGGCAATACGAGACTGTCTCGTTGTTCCACATGGTGCAATTGGTGACCTTGAGCCAACTCGCGGAAACCCACCGTAATGATGGGTCTTGCTTCGACCCTGGTCTTGACTCAACGTTTCGCTCTGTGTACCGAGTTGTGAACGCCCATTAGGAATGTTTGGTTATTAAAAACAATTATCATCATTGTGCAACTGAGCTTCCTAAAAAACAAGGACGTACTTACTACCAAGTTGCTAGAAGAAAAATCTGATGTGTTTCATTCATATGACTTTCTCTACATCTCTGAAACAAATTATTGTTAAAAACCTTATTCTTCTATTTACTTAATGCTAATCGAAAAAAAAAAAAAAATAACAGAAATAGTCTTTTTACTTGGCTTCCTTGTAAGTAGAAGCGAAATAAAGCAGGGTCATAGGTTAAATTGATAGTCAAAAGCTGGTTGCTTTGTGACTGAAATTCCTTTGTTTGTATGGACAGGAGTTGACAAAGTCCTGTATGAGAAAAGTATAATTTTTAAAGCTGAACCAAAAAACAAGGAATATTTAAAAACGATCAACTCCACGAAAAAATTGTATATAACATACATCGTGTGTTTTAAAGTGCTCTTTTGTGTGGTAAGTTTTTTTCCATCTCTTACGGTTTAGCAGTTATGCAAAATTCCGTAAAATTCGTCCAGAATAAAGTAGTTTTCAGAGGCTATTCCCAGAAAATTCAAGATACACATATTATATGTCAGATAAATATATGATATTTTAATCAAAATGATTACAGCCATTTTTGAGAATATCAACATTTTCGAAAAACGTTCCATGTAAAGTGTGGTTTGAGTTGGGGGGATTTTTCTCAAAATCTTACGTGTCGCATCCCTGGAAGATGCTAAACTTAAATACCAAGTTTGGCATTTTACTGACTTTTCGTTTTTGAGTTATCGTGTTCATAGACATACGGACTCACACACGGACCTTTTTGTGAAAGTGCTTTTTTTGGATACAGGGGACCCTAAAACATGTATTTCCGGTGAAATCTCGGTATCGAATTTTTGGGTGCAGTGCGATACCTTCTCTATACATTATGTATATAGTACGTGTAGAGAAAGTAAAAATCAAGGACACTGATCTTTGATAATAAGCAAATATAATTAACATGCTTGTTGGAATATTTTTCAAGATTGGTGACATGTTTTCTTTTTGTACAGTGCAATAATTTAAATATACATTTATTCCACCAATGCTAACATATAAATGTAAATAAAAATGAGTACTAAAACCAAATATATCAACTTTACAGCTATCATTTTGGTACATTTTGTACCAAAACTATGCTTTAAGATTTATCATTTTTTTTTAGTTATATTGAGAATTTTATTTGGCATAAAAATGTGTTCCATTCACATGACTTACTCTACATCTCTGTAACAAATTATTGTTAAAAAGCTTATTCTTCTACCTACACTTCCTTGTATTTAGAATGGAAATAAGGGAGTACAATAGACTAAATCTTTTAAAAGCTGGATGCTATGCGGTTGAAATTGATATTCTTAAATCCCTTTGTTTGTATGGCCAGAAGTTGACAAAAACAATTACAAGGAATATCTCAGAAACGGTCAGCTCTAAAACAAACTAAAACAAATAAACAAAAAACGAATATTACATAAATTATGTGCCTTTACGAGTTCTACATGTGTAGTAAGTTTTTGTCTACTTCTTACGGTTTACCAGTTATGCAAAATTCAGCAAAAGTCATCCAGAATAAAGAGGGCTTCAGAAGCTATTCCCAGAATATTCAAGCAATACACTTTATTTGTCATGTAAATATTTTAATGTGCGACATTATAATCAATTATCATTTTTAAGAGCACAAACCTTTTCGAACTTTTTTCCATGTAAAGGGTAGTTTGTTGTGGGGGGATTTTTTTTTTTTTTTTTTTTTTTTTTTTTTTTTTTTTTTTTTTTTTAGATGTTATCTTATAAGGAAAACGAAAACAGTACACTTGAAAGACGCTTCATTTACGCTTTAAAAGCTACCGTTACGATCCTCCTTTCAAGGCGTTTAAATTATCAAAATCGGTAATTATGAGGTTATTGAGATGTGGAAACTTCTGGAAATTCCATTACTGAAAGGCGAATAATGAAAAATCAGTTAGAAGCATGTAACAGTATTTTATGGAAAATTTAAGATACGCGCTTTATTTATTTCAGACTCATTAGAACATTATATTATTTTTTTTAAAGAAAAATAAAATTAAGTTATTCCAAGTTTTCTGAGAGTGAGAGAGAGAATAAATATAAAACAATTTTCGTTCGAAGGTATTTAAGAAACTGCTTATCCAATTTGATGACGAATAGCTTATTTTGGTTTTGTAAACTTATAGTGGTATTTATACAGAATATTCAATAAATCATATTTTCAGCCACGACAGCTTTTAATTTTGAATACAAGTGTCGCCTTGGTTTTCCTCGGTTGTATTCCTCTCAAACAGAGTAGTTGTCCGTGGTCTAGGATAAACATGCTAGCTTCTAGTTTCCAAGGTCGCGGGTTCAAACCCAGATTTTTGGGCGTAAAAATCTTTAGCGTGGCTTTCTTTGGGAGTGAAGTAAAGCCGGTAGTCGTGTATCCTCTGCCACGTTAAAGAAGCTCAAGCCTGATAAAGGGGCCTCTGAACGGAATTTAACATTTCACATTCAATATAGAATGGGACGTAGAGAACCACAGCAATTACAAAGCTTCCAATGGTAAATAGAATTAAATTTCGACTGTCTCTCCGTGGTCAAGTGGTCAGCGTGCTGACTTCTCGGGTGCGGGGAATTTTTCTTTAACCAGAATTATTCCCTATCCCCCACAGAGTCTGGAAGTATGTATGTCAGAGTGAATGTGTGCGTGTTTGAGGAAATAAAATGGTTTTAAAACCCAATGTAAACCTACAGACGGGTTGTTTCTAATTCGAAGCCCCCGATAAGACCTTCGATGTTAAAGGGGGCTATATAAATGTAAAAAAAAAAAAAGCAATTTCAATGTCTTAAACAGGGTAGCTTGCAAGTAGCTCGTACGTAACAGACTGGGTGAATGAAATATGTAAAAGATGGCCAGAGGCCTGCGAGTTGTCCAATATTTATCTTCTGATAAGAAAAAAAATATCTAAATAACTCATTCTAAGCGAGATTCGAGATCGCGACTCCTAGAATGTGGGGCAGATGGGCGTATCTACATTACGGAAGTGAGCTACCTCGTGTGAAGTTGATTGATTAATTAATTGTGTGACCTGACAAATTGGCTACTAAAGTCATAAATAACTCCATGGCACGACAGCTCACAAGGAACCTTGGCCGCTGCGTATTGGAGGATGAGACGTGGTCAGCGCCTCGAACCTCCCACAGGCCGGTTAATGCGGTCCTCATGACCTGGAGCCGCTACTTCTCCATCAAGTAGCTCCTCAAATAGCCCCCCAGGAGGCTGAGTGCACCCCGGTCCAGGTCTCCCGCTTGGCAAGCAACTACGTTAAGGAAACGACCTAGTCAAAATCAATAAATAAGAATATATTTAAAATTATTAAAAAAAACACACTCCAACAAATAGTTAATTAAAACTCAGGAAGCTGCAAAGAAAGAAAAGTAACTGAGAAAGCAATATGCAAAACCACGGTTGAACAATCATAAATATCAGTTTGTAATGACTACGGTCCGGGGTCACGAAATTGCCGGTTTGTGGTTCGGTGCACACATAGTATAACTATGACATGATGGAGTAAGCGTGGTCTCTACAGCTCGTTTTGAAACATGTAGCACTTCTAGCATTGCTCACTGCCTGGCCTCGTTCAGCTCCTGTTAATAAATAAACCAGCAAACACTGAAACAGAGAGCAGATTGAAAAATGTCTAAAATACAAAAGGGTATACGTTTGACACTGAACAAACTTGTGGATAATCCAAACATATTTTGAGTAACAGGAGGAGAGCCTTTTCTTTCGATAAAGTAAAGATGTATCTTGTAAAATAGGATCTGAAGCTTTCCTGGCGACGAACATATTCTAGCTCGGGCTTCAAGCCAGGTGTAGTGATGAAGAGTCATCGACGTTTCGGCAGCGTGCATCTCATCCGGATGATAGGAGAGATAAAGTCCGAGAACGTCTAGAATATGTATCTTGTAAGTCACTGCAGTGAATTCTGAGTGAGTTTGGTTGATTTATGGTTATTGTCTTCTCAAAGCCCTGCACATTATTATTCTGATTTTTTTGGATCAAGTTTTATACTTTTATTAGTAAAACTACAAGGAATTTTGCTTACTAATCATATTACGAAATCTTTGTTTTATTATGTTACTTCATGAATTAGAGCGATCCATATAATGCCAATAATGTAATTAGCTGCTTTTGGAACAGATTATACCTCAACGTGCGTATGTTTATGCTACAAATTCATCTCCGCTTCACTCTATATCGTTGACTACTCGGTGTGTTCGTAGCTGTGCGCGCCTCGGAACCCAAGACTGAGCTTTGCTATTAACAGTTTCTTGAGCATGCAGCTATGACTTACGCGGTCACATTTGGAGTGACTCGTCGCTATTTATAGAGAAAATCTCAGTTGTGAAAAGGTAATATCAGTTTAAGTAACGTCAAATATCCTAGTTTATTCTCAGTAACCTAGATACATAAAACTACTAAGAAAACACAAGAAAATAAAAAAAGATAATAATAAACATAACAGAGAAGAGCAAGAAGTATAAATGGTACTTCGCCTGAATTGATGAGCATCAATAGCATTATTGCTGTTATGCATACCCAATTTATCGTTTTTATATGCCATCAATTTTGTTTTTCTGCTTATAAAATATCACAGACTTCCCATAGAAACAGAAAGCCGCTGGATACAAAAACTGAGAAACTAAACATCATAAAAGATAAATGTATGTCCGAACATCGAAACATGCTACAGAATATGTGGATATTAATATCGACTTATCTATTACTCTATAGTAATCATGTTTGAGCGACAGAAATTTTGTTACCAGTCAAATCTTTTTGTATTATTTTATATCAATATACAATAAATAATAATATGAAGTTACATAAGGTTATAATGATAATTAAGAAGTATTTTGTCTGGTTTGATGTTTTTTGCTGTTAATACAGTTAATATAAAGCAGTTGAAAGCTTTTTTGGTCTTTCAACAATGCAAATATATATTGTCTTTGCTTTTGTTTATGCATAAGAGACGTTATTATTTGACTGTTGTATTACTCCATGGTGAATTTCAATTATTAGATTAACGAATATTATGTAAAGTCGCTGTTACTTTGTTATTTTGTGAGGTCGTGAAAGCCTAAGTAGGTAACTAGTTTTCTTGTATTGGCATTGTTCTAGCTATTACGACAATCACTGAGAAATACATCTGGATGGTCTTGGAGCGTTTGTAGGCATTACATGAAATGAAATAATTAATCTTGTGAAATGGTATGGAATTTCGAATTTTAAGCTAGACAGGCTTGTGTCAAAGGTTTTCGTACCAAGTTTGGTCGATAAAAGCCAACAAAACATACTTATCCCGCCTGGTTAGTGTGGTGGTAGCGTGTCTGCTTCACATTCAACAGGTCGCTAGTTCGAATCTCGCTTAGGGTGGAGTTATCCGGATAAGATTTTTTCGGGGTTTTCCCTTATCTTTAGAAGACAAATGTCGAGTAACTTTGAGCTCCATGGACCCCGAGGTCATTTGAGCTTCATTTCACCAACTTTATTCATCGTCCGATATGATCAAACAGGTTAAAGAACGTTAAGCTAAAAAACAACAAAATAAAAAAAACACACACTACGTACTACATACCTTGACTTATTTATTTACTTTTTTCTCTGGAAATAGCCAGCTTATAAAGAAGAGTGCTACATGCGATGAACGTCGTGGCTATTTGTTATTCATCTGTTTAAAATGCTTAAAAGTAGCAACATTGCAACTGACTCCAACGACAATTACATTTGGAGAATTTTGCTCCAGAAATATTTCAACTCTGTATGTGCCACACATAAAACAATTCCAGCCTTAAAAGGCTATTCTTTCGAACAGCATTGAGTGCGTGAATATGGTTAA
The DNA here is from genome assembly GCA_030762935.1 of Hymenopus coronatus. NCBI lineage: Eukaryota > Metazoa > Arthropoda > Insecta > Mantodea > Hymenopodidae > Hymenopus > Hymenopus coronatus. The sequence goes on along the minus strand of CM060880.1, from coordinate 24,095,523 downwards.
AAATCTAATGTGTTCCATTCGCAACATTTTCTGTACCTGTTCAATATGCAAACTACATTTACAATTTATTCTTTTATCTACGTTATGCTAATCGAGATACACATTAGCAGAAGCGAAATTGTAAGTAGATTGTAAATAGAAACGAAATAAGGGAATACATCAGGCTAAAGTGATACTAAAATCTTTTAAAAGCGGGTCGCTGTGTGAAACAATTGTGAAGTACTTATACTATGCTCAGACAGGAAGTGTCCGTTTTTCTTTTGTTCTACTCCTGGCCAAGCAAAGAAGCGATTTGCATTAACAATTGCATAACGATAGCTTAAAACATTTGACTGTCACTTTAGTATAGCGCATTCCTTTAGTTCCTTCTACTTATAAGGAACTAAGCAATAAGAACATTCTGCAAATGCTTATCTCGATTAGCATGGTGTAGAACGAAGAATAATTTTGTTTGTAGAAAGCTAGAGAAAGTCTTGTGAGTGTAACACACCAAATTTTTTGCTTCATTGAGTTCATGAAGTAAAGCTGGCTATACCTCAGTTTACATAAAATACAAATATTAGCATCGTCCAAATTGTTTTAACAGAAAAAAAACTTTGGAAGGTTAAGTAGCATGCAAATGTTACAAACTAACACCCCAGCATGAAGGGTTAAGACCTGCTCTGCGTAAACATACTAAATCTCGTTCAGACCATGGGCAGGTGCTAAATCCCATCTGGCAGTTCAACAAGGCGGCTCTCTTGAGCAGCAGGACTTGAACCCGCGCCCTTGTGATGAAGATGAATGTCATCATTGTACCAAATTCAAATGAGAGCGAGGCTAAATAAGGGTAGTATCACGTCAATGAATGCCGCTCCGCTCTCGAAGAATGAGTACAGACAATGGAGCTTACAAATCCGTCCGTCCGTCGGCCAAGACACAGACAACCGGTTCTCTTTGAAGGCAGCTTTGTGCGAATGCCGGCAACCGCCCGCGTGAAAGCAAATATATTCCAATTACATTACAGCACGCGACTTATTTCAACAAGTCCTCTGATCGAGCCCAAGGCGCACATCTGCTGTGGTAAGTGGAAGATCCAATGATCTGCAGTTGAACAGAAGGAAGATAGAACTGCCGTGTGGATACTCTTATCCTGAGAATACGAATTCCTGGCGATTTTCACAGTTCCAAAGAGGTTTTCAGTAGGTAAAAGCTACAAATATTGAATTACGGCACGTCTGAAGAAAATGACATACGCAAAGCTTCTCTTGAAGTTGCGATAGATGCTGGAGGGGCTGCGATTATGCTCCTTGAGCACAAAAGCGCCATTTCAGCTTCTGGTTGGGGGAGAGGCAAAATTATCTGAATCAGTCCTGCACTTTCATGTGAATTTTAAAGACACATTTAGCATAAAATAAAATAATTTATTTCTCAAATGTGAAAATATGTATCACAAGTAGAACTAATGTAATGTTTACTACAGTCTCTAACCATACTATATACAAAGTGTATAAGAGGGTATTGCATTGCACCCAAAAATTCAATCCCGAGATATCACCGTAAATACATGTTTTGAGACCCCCTGAATAAAAAACCAGTAATTTAAGAAAATGTCCGTGTGTGTCTGTCTATCTTGGTATTTAAGCTCGGTATCTTCCAAAGATGGTTACGAAGATTTTCAAGAAAATCCCTCCACTACCCTTTACATGGAAAAAAATTGAAAATTTTGATTTTCTCAAAAAAGGCTCTAACGATTTTAACTATAATCTTTTATGCTTAAGATATTTACATGAAAAATAAAATTTACATCTTCAATTTTCTGGGAATAACCTCTGAAGACATGTTTATTCTGGATGAATTTTGCGGAATATTACATATCTGGTAAACCATAAGAGATAGGCAGAAACCTACTGAACAAAAAATGTAGATCTCGTTAAAGTAAACAATTTATGTTACATACCTATGATTTTGAGATATTCCTTGTTATTATTTTCAGCTTCAAAATACTTATACTTTTCTCATACGGGAATTTGTCAACTCATGTCTATACAAACAAATGAACTTCAATCACATAGCATCCAGCTTTTAAAATATTTGACTATCGATTTAGCATATGGTACTCCCTTATTCCCCTTATGCTTACAAGGAAGCAAGTAATAAGACCCTTTATGCTAATTTTTTCTCGGTTAGCAGTAAGTAAATAGAAGGATAAGTTTTTTTAACAATAATTTGTTGTAGAGATGTAGAGAAAGTCATATGAATGGAACACATCAGATTTTTTCATAGAGCAATTATAACCATTAACCTAAGGCAGGACAAATTAGTCTCCTGCTTGTACACGGGTGATCGAAGGTGACTAAGTATAACAATAATACCACATGCATTCTTTGTGTGCAACTATAGCACATCGAAATAATAAATCCCCTGTAAATACATTAGCTTATATGACCAATACATAATGAATTGCTTGTAACATTTTCATGCAACAAAATTGTAATTTTAATGAAACGTCGCACCGATTTATTAACAGCGCGTCAACTGTCTAACAACTTCGAAACTACAACGAAAGCTTGAAGAAAATGTCACAGTATAATTAGATTAATTTTACACACATTTACCGGAAGACTTTTAAAACAATTTGAATTCAAATGTGCAGGGACTCGTGATTTTACAAAAACGTTTAAAATCGTAGTAATTTATCCACATGAGCTAAAATAAAACTTAATAGTGAAGTTTATATTACACATAACATGTTGATGTTATTTCTGTAGGGAAGCCATTAACACCTCGGCGATTAACAGAGCTGCCTTTGCTCTTCTAAATTATCTACAACAAATATAAAAAAATCTTATGTGTTACACTCACATGACTTTCTCTAGCTGCTCTATAAACTTCTTACAAAAATTCTTCTTCTTTCTACAACATGCTAATTGAGATAAACATTAGCAGAATGTTCTTATTACTTAGTTCCTTATAAGCAGAAGGGAACTAAGGGAATGCACTAGGCTAAAAGTGACAGTCAAATGTTTTAAAAGCTATCGTTATGCGATTGTCATTGCAAATCGCTTCTTTGCTTGGCCGGGAGTAGAACAAAAGAAAAACGAACTCTTCCTGACTGGGGAATGTATAAGTAGTTCACAATTGAAACCAATAACAAGGAATATCTCGGAAACGTTACCTCCACAACAAAAACGCAAATGATATAAATTGTGTGTTTTGACGAGATCTACATTTTTGGTGTAGTAAGTTTATGTCTATCTCTTGCGGTTTAGCAGTTAAGCAACTTAGTCAAATTTCATCCACAATAAAAAGGAATTTGAACCATGCAAGTACAATATTGTAAGTCGCCATTGGGGTGTATCTAAAAATACAGGGAAACGTGCGAGTCAGTTGAGGAATTTAATGCCGTGCAGTCATGTTGCCATGGTAGCTCAATCGGCTAGAGACCGGGAGATCCATTGAAAGAAAGTCATGTAAATGGAACACATTAGATTTTTCAGTTATCGACTTCCGAGCGTACTGTCGACACATTGCATTCTGTTAAATTCCATCTCCCCGCGTGCTGTTTGTTTGTAATGCTACTGTCTAGCTTTTAAGGGCCTTGGTTGGTGCTCAGGAACAATACTGAGAAAAAGTGCACTATGAATGATGTGGAAGTTGATTGAGAAGCTCACAGCAACGTTACAACGGCAGACTTCCGGAGCCGGCTCGCTGAAAGAGAACACGTGGAAGGTTATTTTGTTTACTTTAGCTTCCGTCTGCGAAAACTTCAAGAAGAGAGAGAGACTTGAACACCGGTCGCAGTTTTGTCCAAATTGGGAGGAAAGCCAAACGGTTTACGTAACACTCGCGCTCGTAAAACTTGAATGTCTGGATCCTGAGGCCCGAGAAGGTGTGCCCTGGCTTGTCTTTTCCTGCTTATCGCGTTTAACATTGCTTAAAACCAGAAATGGAACCGCGACAACTAAATATTCCGAGAATTAGATGTTTTCTTCCTCACTTTGTCCAATGTGTTAAAACATTATCGATAATGGGTCAAAATTGTGCTATTAATCACCTCTGGCTTGTCTTCTCAGTATATCAGTGGTAAGGCATAATTTCAATAATAACACATACTAGTTACTTGCAATCATCATTGAAAAATAAAATCCAGAATTGCTGGCAATTTAACTTATACCATCGAAAGATAAGCTACCATCAAAAACGACCATTGCAAATGTTTAGAAGTAATATTAATTGCATTTCCCTTTAAATATGTTGTAAGTTATACATTCTATATTCAACAATGTGATTTTTTTTTTTTTTTTGTTCATCTCCAAATACTAAGCGTAATAAAGAAAAAATAAAGGAATGCTGCATAAAAATTTTCTGGTATATATACGATAATTTGGAAATTAATATTTGACGTTGAGCTTGTGCTCTATAATTTCTTGGATTTACTTATACACATTTATTTTTTTTTAGCAAATGGCATAACTGGTTGTTACCAGAAAAATGTTATGTAGCATTAATATTTGACGCTGGCCTTGTTGTGCTCTATAATTTCTTGGATTTACTTATAAACATTTATTTTTCTTTATTACGCCTAGTATTGTGAGAACAGAAATTTTGTTACGATAAAATTGCGGCTCTCGGTAAATTATAAAAGCAGCAGTTAGAGATTAAAACGGAAAAAATCAAAAATTTTAATATAGAATATATAACTCACAACGTATTTTAAGGGAAATGCAACTAATATTATTTCTAAATATTTGCAATATAATTAGGTGAACGTTTTAAGCATACTTATTTTTTCTAAAACAACTTCAATCACTTTGCTAACTTGATAAAATGACGGATAACATTTTTTTTATTTACACCCTAGCTTTGGAAGATGGTAAGACAACTGAATACATTTTGGAATCGAATTAGAGGTCATTTCTTTGGGTAGTTTCCTATACTGCAGTTTGGGATTGAGACATTTCTGTGTTCTTGGCGATAAGATGTGTCAAAGTTCACATCTTATGCATTGAACTCACCCGCTAAATTTCAGGAATGTTCAATTATCACGCTAGCAGTGTATTTGGTCTCACGTATCTCTGAAGGCCGCTAGAAGAGCAATGGTAGACCCAGATAAATACTACACGGTAATGCTTCTAACAATGGATTGCATAACGAGCACGACTGGGAGGTCCGCCGTGGGCAACTGTTGCGTAGTGAGGCACGCATTTGCACGGTTTGTTACGTGGATATGCCGGCTGTTAACAATGACATGACAGCATTATTGTGTGCGCTCCGCTCTGCCGGGTAATTGGGTAAAATGACGCGGAAGGATGGATGCGCGGAGGAATTTCGCAGGACGACACGTCATACGCACATTCCTGGGCCGTTGACCCATGGTCACCCCTGAGGTTAGGTGACCCTCCCCGTAGAGGCCCCTCGTGACCTTGACAGTGACCCGAGGAAGAAGTTGAGGAAGATTGCCGCTTCTCGATTCAGGTGAGACGCAACAGCCTCCCTGTGCACAGTCGGCAGACCGCCACTCCCTCCGACCTCATGCAACACATTTCCAGAAGGAACAACCCAACATCCACGCACTCACCTTTCGTTTCCAAAAGTAATCCCTCTGGTTGTGAATTTCACCTTGCTAAAGTTCACTTTTCACTAATAGCACTAATCATTAACACACTTTCAACAACGTTTTGACGTCGCGAGACAACTTTTGCAACTAATCATACACGCTCCACTCCTATGCTCCACTCTTACAAAACGCGGCTTCAGCAGTCTTCAAACTGTCAACATTGCTGCACTGATCCAGCAGGTGCCGACACCACCGAGGTCGGAGTACAGCCGGTTAACGCGTCATCCAACCATGTCTTTCTCTCTGGAAGTTCGCCATAGAGAAATAGATGGAGAATTGTTATCTTGGTATTAAACTATGGCCGACAGAGAGCAGCAGTAGTCGAAGAGAAGTCGAATGGTTGAAATAACCTATATATCTAATAGTTGTAAATGTACATATTGCATTTTCTCAAGCATTAAAAATATTGAACGCATTAATTTATCTGTGATTGAACGAAATTTGCGCACCTAATTTGTGCAGCAAATATGTGTGAGATATTTAAAGTTCTGCTAAGAACAAACGAAATGTAAAAATTCTATTTGCTTTGTGCATTTGTTCGCGTGGTATAATTTCACACTTGAACAATATACCTGTACAAAAGGAAAAAGTGTCTCTAGATTTCACTTTTGTGTATCTTAAAATCCAGCAAATATGAATGTTATTGCAGGTATTAGCATTCAAAGTACAGCAGGGGCAGTCCCTATTAAAAATGATAAAGGTAAGTGTCTAATTCGAACATAAACATCAGAATCACTGCCAAGTTTTTAAACTCAATGTAATACTTGTAAATTTGCACTATTAACATAAAAGGTTAAGTTAAGTACTGTATGAGCATTCAATACACAGTTATTTTCACTCCATAGCCACAATTATCAGAAATAATATAACAAATTGTAGTAATCTTAATTTTCTGTCATAGTTTAAGGGTCATGAAGAAATACAAATAAACGAGAGAGCAGATAAACTGGCAAAGGCTGCTGCAATAGTCGCAAGGAATTAGCCTATTAAACATATCCAACTTCTTAGGCTAAGACAGAATATTGCAAGTCAGTAACACATATATGAAACAGCTACTGCATATATTACTAAGGACAACTTTCTAAGCCCTTATTTTTTCCTATTATAAATAGTCGTTTCAAATGCAATATATTCCATCCTGATTTTGCAATCACACAGTTCATGACAGGTCATGCAATGTTTCAAGATTATTCTCAAAAGTTTCATGTTAATATTGGAAGTACTTAATAATGGCATGTTCACTACTACTCTACCACCTTTGTCGTAGTGAACAGACAATATAGCATTTATTATTTGGTTTTTTAAACTTTGAAGAGAAAATACACATCCATATGCTTCTAATTTTTTCATTTTATTTATTTATCTTTTTATTGTTCCATTTATATCCGGCCATAAGTATACACTAGTTCCACCACATGACATTACTTTAATACGTGGGTACTTTGTTATTTCATCATTAGAGCCACTTTAAAGTTACTGGTATATTATAAATGTTTAGGGCCCTAAGCCACAAAGCATAGCCCAACATGAAGGGCCCTAAACCACAAAGCGTAGCCAAGGGATCTGTGAAACTAAAACCCCAATGATCCCAAGAAGTAGGCAAATCTTTGGCAATCAGGCAAATTTCCCATATGAACAACTTAATGTTTTCAACACTTTCAAATTTGGATCACCAGTAAAAGTCACTTAAACTACTTCTTAAGACCATTAGGTGTGAGTGTGTGCTTGCGGATCCGAATATGTGCTGCAACCATCATATAGCTTTACCATCCCGCCTTTAACTGCATGGTTCTTTTGGCGGCATTTCCCATTGGAGCATGTTGCCTGTCAGCAATGGTGTTAACTCCTGTAGTGATGTCATTGGGTTATCATTTATATTTAAGTTTAATCATTAGATCACACTCATATTCATACTACCAGACTCTGGGAAGGATAGGGAGTAACCTGGGCTAGAGAAAAATTCCTACCTCCTAGCCAGGAATTGAATCCAGCACCTCTTGCACAGCAGGTAGGTGCTCTACTGACCAAGCCACTGAGCCAGACTTATTCTTCTTTAATCATTAATCCTTGGATTTTTGCAAGATTCTCCATTCTGATTTCTATGCCTTTTTAATTCTTCATACACTGCAGTTCAAGTCGTTTTTCATTTGTTCCTTGTACTGAGTTGCTCTTACTTTGCTATTATTGCCTTCAATTGTATTTTTTATTACAATTTTCAAAATACTTTGTTGTGTTAATAAAAGTCAAATGAATTTATTATTATATTTCTTATTTGGTTCCAAATTTTTATTTTTTGCTTTTGCTCTCTCTTAAATTTCTTCAACTGTAATGTTATTGGTTCAAATAATTTTTAGCATTTTCCTGTAGTGCCATATTTCAAATGCTTCGATTCATCTTCAATCTGATTTTAGGATTGACCAAGTTTTTCACCTGTATAACATTATGCGTCATACCTATGTTTTCCACAAATTCTTCCTAGTTTCTAAGCTAATATTATTGGATGTAAATTTTTTTTTTCTTTCTTACCGAAGATTCTGAAATTCTTATTATATTAATAACTTCCTTATTAAGCATTTATATTATTGTAATACTCAATTTTGCATACCTCTTTACTATGTATTTCAAAAACAATGTTACAAAATTTCATGGCTATGATAAGTTGTAGGTAAATGCCATTATATTTTATATTTCACTTTCTGTTGTAAACTATAGCTCTAATACGCATACACTTAAAAACAGGGTTAGTAATTATGGAAAAAAATACATAGCACAGTATTAAATACTGTATACATTACTTTAAACACTATTATTTACTGCTTCTGTTAAATTGGTAAGCCTTAAGTGTCTGCTAGCAGTTGCGCCTGAAGGAGGGGTTACAATGCATAAAAGATTATTCATTTTATTTTTCAGGTGAAGTGTCTATGCAAAAGGTGAAAGTCCACCGTTATGTATCTGGTAAACGGCCTGATTATGCTCCAATGTCAAGCAGTGAAGAAGACTCTGAGGACGATGATTTCATTGAGCAGAAGCGAAGAGGTCGTGCACCTTCACCAGCAGAGCCTGCACAGCCTGATGAAGCTGTTGAAGGAGAAATGGAAGTTGATGATCCACGACTCAGGAGACTGAAAACAAGAAAAGTTGAAGAGCCTGGAGAGGAGAATGACGATGAAAACAGAATTGAAAGGCATAGGTTAGTATATTTTTAATTATAAGGTAATTAATGACATCTATAATTTCATCAATTCAATTAAACTTCTGAGAATCCTTGCACTACAGTAAAGGGCTTTTATTAAGCAATGCAGTAATCAAAGGTGTGGCATAAAAAGTCTATTTTTTTTCTCAATTTTTAAAACTATTTCAGGCACTGCAAATATTTCATCACAATTTAAATAATCTCACTGAGCATTCATTATCATTTTAAGTTGTATTGTTGTAATGTACTATGCACGCACATTTTCTTTGACACTTGGCTCACTATTTTCATTTGGCAGGTTTTGTGCAATGTCGGAAGAAGAATAAGGCATCGAGACAGAAAGTGTGTTATACCCCTGACACATACTGGCTTCAATGCTGAGGTTTCGTTCTGTCTGTAAATACTAGAGTTTACGCTTGTGCACGTGAGCTGTGTTTCATTTAATAATTCAGATAGTTTACGGTAATTAGATAACCTATTCACCAAAATGCTGAGGGCCTCAAAGAAAGAATCTCTGTGGAAAGACAGATGGTTGGGCTCTCTCTTCATTTCTCTTTAAAACCACAGCCCAAGAAAAGGTGCGCACATAGTAGATGACTTTGCTTTTACCCATCCTTAAGCAGGAAAATTACAATAATAGAAACAAAAATAGAGAAAAGTAGGATGAAGAAGATGTGCATTGAAAACAAATCAACACAATTTCAACTTCCATCATGCTATGTCAACATAATTGGGCCACTTTTACAGTGGTTTCTTTATCAGAAATTTCTAGTTTGCTATTATGTGCACGTCAACTCACTTCCCATAGATGGCACTATAAGGAGAAATCACAACTTGTGGACAAGAAACATGGCAAATTTAGTCCAGAGACCTTCTCTTTCAAGGTATGGGGTTCTTTCACATGCAAATAAACATTACAAGGACCAACGGCTTTAGTTCCCTTCCAAGGAAGCCATGCTAAGGATTCTTTCATCCGAAAACATCCATCACTCTCCACCGGTTTGAACCTTGATAATCAACACAAAGGATTCAACATATTCTATGCTTTGAGGTGAAACTTAATATTCAAATATTGAACTATGGTTACCAGATGTAACAATATAAACTTGGGTACAGTTATTATACTTAATGATTGAACACCATAGTGATTTATTATTACTTACAGTAAATAAAGTACAATACTATGCTGAATCTTTTGTTTTAATTTTGTTTCGATGCACAACAAAGTAGAAGAAGCAGCAAAGTTAATGCTTTGTTTGTCAGCTGTTGCTCTTGAGGGCAATTTGCATGACACTCAGTTGAAAAGGCCTAAATCATATGAACGGGTGGAATATCAAATTCTAAATTAATTTTTGTTGTTTAAACTGTTTTTGGATATGGTGTAACAGTGCAGATTTTATTCAATATAATCACATTCTCAAATTTTGAACAACTCAAGCTCCCCTCCACTTTGTATGCTTATAAAGTTAAATTTTTTAAAGTTTTGCTGATATTTATTAAAGCATTGATATTCTCTTGTTATCCTTAGGCACATACATGCACCTGAGATTTTGGATGCTGGCATGTCAGATGGAGAGGAACGTGAGAGGCGTCACAAGACAATACCAATTGAAAGCGAAGAGGAAGAGGAAGAAGATGAATTGAGTGATGAAGAAATTGAACGACGGCGACAAATGCTGCGCCAAAAAGTACTAAACCACAAGGAAGAACAGGTATGCAAATAATTCTTAAGCTGCAGTGCATTATATACTGAATATTGTCTGTAAATTTTAAACAGTATTATTTTGTAATAAACCTTTCTTTCATTCTTGTCCTCAGGAAATGGAAGTTTTGGATAAGGAAGATGAGGGTCGTACACCTGAGGAGAGTGCTTCAGAGTCTTCAGAATATGAGGAATATTCAGGTAATTATCAGTAACAAAGAATTTACTACAAAGTAAGCAATCTAATTAAGTGCAAAAATAATATTTTACAGCAGAGAGAAAAGAATGTAATGCATTAATCTTCAAAAAAATAACTAGCTTCATTAAATAGACTTTACATACATTACAGCGTGTTTCACGAAGGAAGACTTTCAGTGCAACGACAATAATATTGAGCTCTAGAAATCCATCACTCAATCAGATTTATAAATTAAGCTGTTGAACTCCTGTGATATAGTTAATTTCCAGTGTTTTGTTATACTTTGTGCTACAAACATGTATTGAAAAGTTTCGCCCAAAAATATTTATTAATTGCATAGTAGAGCTCATGTGATACACTAGTCTCCATTTTCCAAAATTGCTATTATATTTATACTGTAACTATACAATGGCAAGAGTAACTGAAGAATGATTATATTCAGTAATACATATGTATTACTCCAAATAGTACCTATGAACTCAAGTTGACATAATTGTTGGTTGGGAGCTGAAAACAGCTATCTCTTCCTTTCTGTGCATTGTGGCAAAATTGTAAGAAGCAGTTAGAGAAGCTGTAAATAATTAATGAGCTAATATAATGTAAATAAATAGCTGTAATATAAGGAATAGATTATATTATCAGATTGTGTTAGCATAATCTTAGTTTATAAGATAGGCAATATATCTTTTGTAAGGTTTTGTGGACAGTAGTCACAGAGTAGGGGTGAAATTTACAAAGGAATATCCTTGAACTAAAAAAAGACAGAAAACTAGCATTAGGGAAAAATGGATATCATAAAAGTGAAAGTTGCTGGAGAACTATCACTTTAAGATAGATACTAGGTTAGTTTTCAATGGCTGATGAGAAGAGACACTACTGAGCATGCCAAGATAAGCTAATTAGAGCGTAGTTTTAATGCTTAAAAATGCAGTTTTATATGGACGCCCTTTAACTGCTGTGGTTCTCAAATGTCCCATTCTATACTGGGCGTGAAAGACCACTTAATTTTGCTCAAAGGCCTCTTATCAGGCTTGAGGTTCTTTTACCTGCCATAAGTCTATGACACGGTACCAGTGGCTTTACTTCCCTTCTGAAGGAAGCCATGCTAAGGATTTTTACGCCCGAAAAAATCCATTGTCCTCCGCTGGGTTTGAACTTTTGACCTTGGGTATATGAAGAAGCATGTTAACCATTACACCGCTGAGGGCGACTTTTACTGCTTAGACAAACAGGGGTGTTTGATATATATTTTATTGATACACGAGTTCTTCAGTTGTTCTCCACAGTACGTTGTCCTGTATATTATTTACTTAAGAAATGTGATATGCAAAATCCTAAGTTCACTTGTAAGTGAATGTGGATATAGTACAGTTTCAGCTAGGATCTCCGTATAAATACAAAATGTATATAAATTGATAATATTTTCTTGTAATGGTTTGAATACACAAATTAAAATTTACAAAATGTGTTATCTTTAAAATAGTTCCTTGGACTGATAATGTCCTGTCTAAGAGATACTTGCTCAACCTAAGAATCCAGCTAGGCAGAGCAAACATAAATGGTACATTAAAATAAGATGATATGTAGAAAATAAGGAGATAACGGAGGAGCAGGAGTGACTGCCACAACGTCCATCATAGCAGTAGCAGTTTAGAAACATAATCACAGCAGTGTAAAACAGTGAGCATTTTAATAGTTTAAATGATCACAATTTTGCCAGAGTACAATATATTACAGCAGAGTTTTTAAAAAATGTAATTAATTGTGACTGCGCGGTTTTAGCCTCTTTTCAGTTACAAACATTGAAAGCATTAAGAATACATAAATAGGATAAAATGTTTAATTGAACTGAACAAATAAAATTCAAAATGAGGACAAGATAAAAAACAAAATTCTTTGTTGACTGATATGAGTTTTCATTACAATGCTATTGAATTCTTTTGAGTTGGTGAATGGAATGAATGAAACAGTAACATTAATACACACTTAGGGTATTTTGATGACAAAAATTGTCAAAATTTGGGATTTTTGTCCAGGTAAAGCATCTTAAATGATTTCAGTTTGTAGCCACCAGATGAGTTCAAGAAGCTAACCATTCCATCATGGCATGGAATTAAGTGCTTTAAAGCAGTAGAACCTTGTGTATATTAGTTGCTGATCTCTACTTGAGTAATGTTGTTTCTGTCAGATTCTGAGGAAGAGACAGGACCACGACTGAAGCCAGTGTTTGTGCGTAAGAAGGATCGTGTCACTGTGATGGAACGAGAACGTGAGGCACAGCGCCAGAAACAGATGGAAGTGGAAGCAAAAAAAATGGCAGAAGAGCGCCGTAAACAAACACTCAAGGCAAGTACACGTCTGAAGTTATTTACTGTTAGAATATACTGGGTGCGGGTAATTGAAAGTAGAAAAACCAAAGCATTTTAAAGTAGGAACCAGAATCTTATTTACTGCAGTGCATGTGTCAACATTAAATCAGTCATGTCAGCGTCTTAGATTGTGAAACCTGTGGTATGTAAAAAAAATGCACTCTTGTACAGCACTAGGTCTGTCTGATGTGAAGTATATTTACATAATACCAAATACTCAGCTTGTTAAATGCAAATAATACAGTATTGGCATATAATGATCAGTTTCTCATTGTGTACCAGTATTCATTAGTCGAGACATTACATATACATCTTTTGTGCAAGTTATATTTGATTTTGACTGGCAAATAAGATATTTCATAACATAATACTGCATCTGTAATGTAAGGTGTCCGAAAAATTGGTACCGTTTTGTTCTACCACCACTGCAACACTAGTATCACAGTTCTACTCATGTGCACTCCTCTCTCTGGCCCATTGCAGCCAGATCATGTTATGTTTACTGTTGTTAGTGGTTAAGACGCATCTCTACAATGCTAACTCCAAAATGCTTAAAAAAAGAACTGAAGCTTTCCTGGCGATGTATTAATTCAAAATCTTCTCGGGCTTCTAACCAGGTAAAAACTTGGCTTGACACCAACGTTTCAAAGAAGTTCATCTTCCTCGTCTTCAGGGTGAACTGATGGATTGAGCTTGCAGACTGGCATTTATAAAAGCTGGAATGAAGCTAACATCTGATTGGTTCGCGTGATATTATGGCCTGGTATTTAAGATGACTGAGATATGGGCACAGACTTCGTAGAAAACTATTTATAGCAGTTATACGGCTAATGTTTTGCGTTTGAGCACGCACCTGCTAGAAATAAGCCTTGGAAGACTGCAGGTACAGGATTAGGTGTTAAGGCTCTTTAACATCGGTGTCCATGCTGAACTTAGTTGTAGGCCAGAAAGCTCAATCCATCAGTTCACCCTGAAGACAAGGAAGATGTACTTCTTCGAAACGTTGGTGTCAAGCCAAGTTTTTACCTGGTTAGAAGTCCGAGAAGATTTTGAATCCAAAATGCTTGTTTGGGTATTGTTTTTCTACTCTACAATTTTCTACAGATTGCTTTTCCTTATCCTATATAAAAGAAAGTTGCAGAGATTCATTAAGAAAATAGAGCCTGCCTGGGTAGTGTGGTGGTAGCGTGTCTGCCTCACATTCAAAAGGTCGTGAGTTCAAATCTTGCTTAGGGTGAGTTACCCGGATGAGGTTTTTTTTCAGGTTTTTCCCTTATCCTGAGAAGACGAATGTCAAGTAACCTTAAGTTCCATGGACCCTGAGATCATTTAAGTAAGGACGTTAAACTAAAAAAAAAAAAAAGTGGCCCAGCACAGAGGTAAAATATGTGTGTAAAATGCTTGTCCTTAAATTCTCTATTAATAATAACTTTTTTTTTTAATTTAACGTCCTTTAACCTGGTTTGGTCATATCGGACGATGAATGCAATTGATGATATGATGCTCAAATGATCTCGGGGTCCATGGAGCTTAAAGTTACTCAACATTCGTCTTCTCAGGATAAGGGAAAACCCCGAAAAAAACCTTACCTGGGTAACTCACCCTAAGCGAGATTCGAACTCACGACCTTTTGAACGTGAGGCAGACATGCTACCACCACGCTACCCAGGCGGGCTAATAATAACTTTTCTTCAAATACAAATCCAAGAAAATTTCACTTTCTCCAGTACCTATTTAGAGTGGTATCATATTATACAGAAAAGAAAAAGAGAAAAAAAATATGTATAATAACTTACCTAATTTTTGATGCAACATTTAAAATAAGTTTTATTTTTTTTTCCACACAAGCCGTATATAGGAATAGATTAAAATTCAGACTGAAAAGTTCAATACCAGTGCCGGGATTTGAACTATAGATCTTCCAGTCTCTGTCTGATTGCTTTCACTATTGAGCTACCCTGGCGACATAATGTAACTTAAAGTCACCAATTGACTTTTAGGTCTGGCTTCACCTTTCCAACATTTAAAATAGCTTGAACATGCATTTATTTTGAAATGCAAAGTATTTTTTGTGTATGGATGCATTAACAATGCATCTCTATAATTCTTCATCTAATTTTTGTTCAATGCAATCCTGAAGAAATAAGTTATTCGCTCAAGTACAAACTTAATTGTAATGAAATAATTCTCCAATTTTGTTACTGCAGATAGTGGAAGATGAAGTAAGAAAGGAAACAACAGTGAAAGATGGTGATGAACCATCTCTCAATGATGTCAACACTGATGATGAGAATGACGAAGTTGAATATGAAGCATGGAAACTGCGTGAACTAAAAAGAATAAAGCGAGATAGAGAAGAACGTGAAGCGTAAGTAACTGTTTGTAATTTTATCTTACACAGATTTTGCAAATGAAATAGATTTTTATGATTGATATATAATTTACAGAGTGGAGAAAGAGCGACTTGAGATTGAACGCCTGCGCAACATGACAGAGGAAGAACGCAGACAAGAACTGCGAAATAATCCAAAGTACATTACCAACAAAGCTGCAAAGGGCAAATACAAGTTCTTGCAGAAGTATTATCATCGTGGTGCCTTCTTCATGGTAAGTTGTTTTAATTCATGTTTCCTTGTAGTATAAACTATATGGGTCATTCAATAATTAGTGGCAACATTTGAATTAACAACAATAAAAAAATTTTGGAGTCACATAATTGCAGTGCTTAGAAGTAGTCACCGCCAACATGAAGGACTAGCCTCCACACATCGGGGAGATGGAGGATGCCATCCACCTCGTCTTGTTGTCCTAGTATTCGAACAGACCACTCTACTGCTGCTATAATTTGCGTGTTGGTTCTAAAGTGAACTCCTCTAAGTGGTAATTTTATTTTCTTATAAAAGTCGAAATCATATGGGCTCATCTGGGGAGTATGGAGGTTGCTCAGAATGTTCCAGTTCCATCTGCGAAATAAATTAGCAATAAGGGCAGCCGTGCAGGAACGAGCACCGTCATGTAACACAATACGATTAGAATTCAGGAGATTTGGACATTTACAACGCACAGCTGGTTGTAAATGGTGTTCCAGAAAGTAACCATAATATGCATCATTCACATGATTTCCTTGAGGAATTGAATGAGTGAAAGAATACCGCCAAAATCATAAGCAACAATGAACATGACTTTAAGTGATTGCGGTCTACCAGCTCCATGTTTCTGATGAATATCTTCCTTTCCTCTACAAAATGCATTTGCTGACCGAGCCACGGTACGATATGGTAAAGTCTCTCTACCACAAACTTCCACTAATTCTGTATGGCATTGTCACCCTCCGCGGTGTAATGGTTACCATGCTGACTTCCTATGCCCAAGATCGCGGGTTCAAACCTGGCGGAGGACAATGGATTTTTTCAGGTGTAAAAATCCTTAGCATGGCTTCCTTTGGAAGTGAAGTAAAGCCGTTGGTCCCATGTCGTAGATTTACGGCATATAAAAGAACCTCAAGCCTGATAGAGAGGCCTCTGAGCAAAATTAAGTGGTCTTTCATGCCCAATATTGAATGGGACGCTGAGAACCACAGCAGTTAAAGAGCGTCCATAAATAACACTCCTTTTTTTTTTTTTTTTTTTTTTTTTTTTTCTATATGGCATTGTTGAGCATTGATACCCCTTCCAACCTGAATTTAATGATTTGTTCATATTTACTAAACATTTTAGAGCTCTAATTAAACTTACTAAAAAATGTCATAAATAAAAAATTGTCTTCAAACGCACAGCTAACAAACATTAGATGCTCTAACATCACTCATTTTTACTTACTGGGACTGGTTTTAGCATTAGATGTCTGGTAGAAGATCTACATCATGAAGAAAAAGAGCCATATCAGAAATTTTGATTTACCACCATGCAATAACCTTTGGAAGTTCAGAGATCCAGCAACAGATGCCTCCACAAGCGATCATTGATGCCAACGAAGCAAGATTTAGTCTGAATTAAGGGTTGAAAATGGGACAACTGTCCCCGAAACTTGTGTCAGTAAATAAAAATAAGTGATGTTTGTGTTACAAAAACCGACTCGCCCACCTGAGTAGTGTGGTGGCAGTGTGTCTGTGTCATTTAAAAGGTCATGAGTTTGATTCTCGCTTAGGGTGATTTACCCGGATAAGGTTTTTTTTTTTTTTTTTTTCCCTTATCCTGAGAAGACGAATGTTGAGTAACTTTAAGCTCCATGGACCCCAAGATCATTTGAGCATCATTTCACCAATTTCATTCATCATCTGATATGATCAACCAGGTTAAAGGACGCAAAAAAAAAAAAAAAAAAAAAGAGAGAGAGAGAGAGAAAGGTTCTCAAATTCTTTTGTTTTTTATTTAATCAAATCACTGTCACAAGTTTCTTTGCATATTTGTAAGTTTTCAATTAGATGCTCTTCTGTTTCATTGTTATCAGCTTGCGTCATTTGATGACACCAAATGCAGGTAGTGTTGCCACTAATTTTTAAATAACCCTTGTAGATAAATTATAAGATGTTAGTCATAAATAATGCCACCATCATAATTTTAAAAGCTTACCCTTTTCTTACATATTTTTGAGTATGATATATAAGAAAACTGATATAAATTATAAAATAGTGATAAATATTTTATACATAAACAGTGATGAAAATAAAATAAAAGACACAATGCTAATTAAATACTGGTGACTGGGAAGTTAAAGCTTATATGTTTGGATAAGCTAGAAGATATGAAATTAAAATTTAAGAGAAAGTTTGTGTCTGGATAGAAACACATATATTTACTATTTTTTGTGTGATTGGCTGGTTTTAAGAGCTACTTGCCGTCTATCTCAGAAAAGACTCTGGTGTTCGTCACCATGATGTACTGGTTGTGTTGACAGCTAGTGGTGGAGTGATTTAGCAGTAGAAATTCAAAATTCACCAGGAAAATTTGTGTTTTATAATTAAAACCAAGAATTTCCAGGACCTAATTAGGAAAATTGAACATGTAGAACTGAAAGCGGAATATAAACTGGAATATATAATAAGTGAGTGGTAAATGGTAACACTATTTCACTGAAAATTCACTTACTTGGATGCATTTCGGGAACAGGGTATTCCCATTATCAACAATTCCCAGTAATGTTCAAATATTTTCTAAAATCTGATAGGCCAGCTTTTTGTTAACTTACCAATTCAAAGTTATTCATGTAGAAACTATCGCTAGGTAAATTTTGAGTCAAATTTTGGTGATGAGCAATTAGCTCCTCAAACGTGTTTTTCAGAAATTATAAGTGAGATAGTGTTGTAAAATATGTCTCAACTGAACCATCAATTCTCATCATCATTGTTGCTTAAGTCAAACATAATTAATAATGCTGAAATCTATTAAAATGCTTATCCATGACAGTTACCTCTAGCATTAATCAAATGAAATATATTGTGAATGTAAGAGGACGTGTGGTTTGTAATGTTTATGCTTTGTGGGAGGGGGAAGCATTTGTCTTGTATGGAAAATGCAATACGTACAGTATGCTCCCGATTATCCAGTTTGCAGATTATCCGTGCATCTCCTCCCCCCCCCCCCCACCTCAAATAATTTGTTTTAATGTCAACTCGCGTTGTTGTTGTTGGTGGGTTTTTTTTTTTTTTTTCCCCAATTTCTTTTAACTGCTTCGTTGACACTTACATGCTGATTAACATCTGAAATATTGAATTTGTTTTTAATTTATGTGGAACAGAGATATTGATAACAATGGAAACAGTACTCTGCTGTCGTGCAGTAATCGCTTAAACAATGGAAATTGCATTTATTGTCACGTGGCAGCTACTTTATTGCTGTTTCCTAAAGAAAAACAATGCTTATATACAGGAGTAGAATAAACTTTTGAATACACATTGAAAAAATCTTTTAAACATAACTTCCAATTCACATATGTATGTTGTACCTTAAAAGCATTAAATTAGGTGTTTCTCAACTATTTGTGCTTCTCCCCTGCATTACCCCAGATAATCGAGAGTATTCTGTATAAATGTGTGCATGTATCCTTTCCAAGTGCTTTAAAACTATGTTTTTAAAAACACTTAGTATTACAGATGACTTCATTGGATAGCAACTGAGTTAGATTCGAATCAGAAAATTCCAAGCTTTTGACCATCTTGACTCTGTGGTCTTCGTCAGGGAACTGGCAAAAAAGGCATAAATAACAAATATTTATAACTTGGAGGCGCATCAGCCCCATCCAATCAGACATGGCTTCTGACAGATCTGCTATCCTGTGAAGTCATCTATAATAATCAACACAAGAGAAAGCTTAAAATCTTTAAACATTTAGTATGTTTTACATTGCTTTCTGATGCAGAACGAGGATGATGAGCTGTACAAGAGAGACTTCTCAGCAGCCACACTAGAGGATCACTTTGATAAGACCATCCTTCCCAAAGTTATGCAGGTTAAGAACTTTGGTCGCAGTGGCCGCACAAAATACACACATCTTGTTGACCAAGACACAACACAGTTTGATTCTCCATGGATTTCAGAAACAGCACAAAATCTTAAGTTTCATAACAACCAGGCAGCTGGCATGAAACAAGTCTTTGATCGCCCATCTGTGAAGCGCAGCACTCAAGCCAAGTAAAAGTGAATACAGGCTTATGCAATATTGGGAAAGTGACAAAAATGCCTTGTACATTAACTCTAAAAGATATGGTGTAAAATAATGAATTCAATATTTTAAGTCTTCATAGTCAATGTAAATCAAGTTTAAAACCATAGGCAGAAATACAATCTGCTTGTCCTTGTTCAAAGCAATAAATAATGCTTATCAGTTTATGTAAATGGAAAATCTAAAAGTACTGCAACCCGAACAGACTTACAGACTTATGCCAACCAACAAATTTTATGAAAGAATGTTTTGGAACAGTGATATGTATGAATAGAATATTTTTGAGTTTGTAACACTACATAGAACCTTCTGTAGAAATTCAGTTGGAAACCATCAACAATGAAGCCCACATGGCTTCGAAACTGGTGTGGCAAATAATACATAAGTGATACTTAACCAAAGGAATTGACAATGGAAGCACATGGCTTCTGAAACATGTTTTCCGAAATTAAAAAGTAAGTGATGTAGTGTTACAAAATCGACTCAACTAAATTTTAATTGTTAAAACACATCACTGTCTCAAAGTCCACCATATATCAGGATGATACTTAAAGTGTTACAAATCGAACTCGAAAATATTTTAACTTGTGCTACTTTTTTACTACACTGTGCAAATGAAGGAACTTGAGTTTTTAGTGTAGATGGCAGTGTTATATAAATAAATAAACTCTTCCTTCCTTCCTCTCTCCCTCAGTGCTTCTTTCTACCATAACACAGTCACTACCACTTCTACTTCTTATTGTTCTTCAAAGATTGTATGTGAAGGATCTTTTATTTATTGGCATTTGATGGGCAAACCTTTTCATTATAAATCTAGCACTCTGGATTTGTGCTAGAAGATTAAAGCACTCCACTGCAAGATCATATACATATGAATAACATTAATGCTTTGATAATTACGTTCCACTTTTTTTAAGAGTGTTTAATGCCTGCTTTTACTACCATGGCACCGCAGGCAATGTTCCACATTCACTCCTTACAGAGACTAAGCTGGGAAATTAAATCAGATTTGAAAATTTTGTAATTCTGATTCAGTTTTCAAACATAAAATTCAATTTCAAACGCATTTGTTCTGTGGCAGAATAAATGGTAGGTGTGATAAAATGTATAGTATTGATATTTTGGAAAATAATGTTACAATTTTAGACTGCCTCTACACAATCTTTTCTATATTTTGTAGTGATTTCAACTAAATTTGAAATATAATGAAAAATGTTTAATTTTTTTTTTCTAATTTCAATTTATTTCAACTATGATGTAGTTTATCTATAAAGCTACTTCAGAATAAACCCAAAATAGGAGCAACAGCAGAAAGCAACAAGACAGAATTAACATTTTAATAATTTGAGCCTAAAGTTGCATATTTCGTTCTAAGCCATATTTATCAAAAGTTTACAAAATATGTTTCAATGCCTGTTGCTTCATTGTCACTGTCATTGCCAGTTTGTATACTCTGGCTTCCAAAAATACTAAAGGGACAGCAGATGTGATTAAATAGGAACTGGACCCAACCCAGCACTGGTAGTAAGCATACAATTGGCATTGAGGGCAATATCCTTTGAAACATGCTCAGTAAAGATACATAAGTAACATTGAGTCAAATTAACACTAAAAGCTTCCCTAACTTTACATGTAGTAATATGCTTCACAGACTTAGTTTGCATCATCATTAACTGCTGGAATCATTGGGTGTGTTCCCTCTGGAATCTTAAGGTTCTCTACTTATCTGATGAATCATTGTAGTGGGTTATCTTCAGTGGGAATTCCAAAATTCATCTATGCGGAATCATATTTTTTTCAAGAAAATCTTTGAAATTTAAAGTTCTGTTGGTCTTTGCACTTGTTTAAAGAGATGGATGCTGTATTTAATTTTGTGGCTGGAATTCCAAAAATGGTATGCTACAACATTAAAAACAACATCCATCTCTTGAAACAAGTGCAAAGACCAATAGAACAACTTGAAAGAAGATTTTCTTGAAAAATATTCAATATGAATATGAATTCCTCACCAAAGACAACCCACTTCATAGATTCATCAGGTGTCCAGTAGGAGAGCATGATGTTTGGGAGTTCGGTTATTATATTTATAATCTCTGGAGATGAAACTGGATAAATAAAATATGGTGGTTTAACTGTACTTGCAAAGGAATGTTGTGTATTATTGTTAGCAGAAGATTTCTCTGCTACACTGAGAGTGAATTGGTACAACCAGCGGATGTTTTCTTTTCCCGTGCATCCAAAAGTGTGGTAAGGTTCATCACAGATACGATAGTCTTATTGTCCATAGTTAAAGTGTGGCAAAGAGAACAATTTGAACCCGCGACCTTGGGTATCAAAAGCTAGTATGTTACACCCTAGATTACGGTGGACAACACACCCACAAACACACATGCATACAGAACCCATCACTTGCAGTGCTTTTGTAATAAAAGCAGGCGTTAAATACTATCACACACACAAAAACGCCCAACTAGGTAGCGAGCAATTGGGTAAGCACCATTATGACCGACCACGGTGATCTAGTATGTCTATATTACCCTATGATGGTGCAGTCAGGACGACCAGCTCTGAGGAGTGAGCAGTGTGACTATGCGACCATGTGCACGCACCTATACCTTGTTCCCCTGAATTGTTACAAGTGTTGCTTTCCATACCTTCACTGCACAATTACAGGTGTGCGTAAATTTAAACATACTCTAGTGACCAGATGACATCAAAGCACTGCAAGATCACACCTTCATGTAAAGAACATGTGTAATTATGAACTCTACTATTGTAAAATTCTTCTTATGTAAAAGGAGGGCAACAAGCCCCACAGGAGTTCAGTTTTAAAGGTGAATTTGGAGAATATATTTGATTTACAGAGACAGTCGAAGCAGTCGAATGATTGTCATAGCGACGAGATAATATTCTTCTGCAGTATTGAAATAGACGCATTTGTTGTAATCAACAGTGTTTTAAAATGTATTTTGTTACAATGCCTGTTACTTTTTCTCCCACATCGTAAGTAGAGAAGTGTTGCAATCTACTAAAAAATTCGATGCCGAAATTTAATCAGAAATAATGTTTTGAGGACCACTGAAAAAAAAATTTAACTTTCTCTACCATAATTGGCAAATATTTGTTGAGATTTCGGATATTGCATATCATTGTAGAATATAACGATTTCTGGTAGCCAAATCCTGACTTCAAAGAAGTGTGCAATTAAATAACGAGACTGCACACCTATCGCGCCGCCGCTTGCGGGAAGATTGTTATTGGAATGCAATACCTTGAAACTTCAAGAGCAGCAACCGTTCCTTTTGTGTCTGCTATAGTTTGCTGTTCTGTGGTTTGTTTTGAGCCTTGGTTATAGAGAACGTTGCGCTGTAGTAAAGCCGCGAGCATTGTAAACTTCAAAATAGAGCAGCGCATGAACCTTAAATTCCTCGTTAAATTAAAAAGGTTGCCAGCGGAATGTTTTCATACGATAAAGAAGCTAGTATGTTACCCCCTAAACTACGGTGGACAACACACCCAGAAACACATGCATACAGCACCCATTGCTTGCGGTGCTTTTGAAATAAAAGCGGGCGTTAAATACTATCACACACGCACACAAAAACACACATTCAGGTAGCGAGTAATTGGGTGAGGACCCATTATGACCGACCACGGTGATCTATGATGCAGTCAGGACGACCAGCCCTGAGGAGTGAGCAGTGTGACCTATGAGTATGACTAGGCGATTATGTGCACGCACCTATACCTTGTTCCTCTAAAAAGCTACTCATTCGAGGAATTTTGCAACTGGTAACCCGTAAGAGCCAGACAAAAGCTTACTGCACAAAAAATATAGACCTCGTATACACCATTTATGTAATATACATTTTTTTCTTGGAGTTTACTATTTTTGAGAACTTCCTTCTTATTGGTTTCGGTTTTAAAATACTACAAACTTTTCTTATACGAGAATTTGTAAACTTCTATCAATGCAAAGAAACGGAGTTCAATCAAATGGCAACCAGCTGTTAAAAGATTGACTATCGCTTTAACCTAGGTATTCCCTTATTTCTCTTCTAGTTATAAGAAAGCAAGCAATAAGAGAATTTCTGCTAATGTTTATCTTGATTAGCAAGAACTATATAGAAGATTAAACCTTTTAACAGTAATTTGTTACAGAAATATAGAGAAAGTCATATAATGGAACAAATCAGGTTTTTGTTGCTCTGCGGCAATGAAGTAGTGAAAAAAGTCCGAAAAATAATAACCTTTCCAAATTAAATAGCACAATTATCGCCGACTGGGGCGATTAATTATACCATATTATGATTTTACACAACTGAACAGGGTTCTGCGCTATTATTATTAGCTCTCCGTGGCGCTACCTCTGTGGCAGTGATCGTAATCACCCGTATTTGTTTCGGTGCACTTAACGAAAGATGTCGTTCAATTGATGTAACTTTGTAAACACATGTGCTTTGATTAATGTCAATTTAGTTGGTATTTTTAAGTTTAAGTTTTTAATGTGAAGTTACCGAGAAATTAATCACTACATTGTTATGGTTACCGAAGGTTTGTAGCTGCTAAATACCTTTAAATATTCCACAGTATAGTGGATAGTATATAACCTCTTCATAGTTGCCGAAAGTTTGTTTTTGTAAGTCAAAGTAGAATTGAGGAAAACTGCTGTACTTGTCGCGCACATAAACCAAGGTGGAAGGCCCTAAGCCGCAAGGGATATTTTTAGGAGAGGAAAGAGGCATTTTTAGCCGAAGACCGCGAACTGGAATGACGACAAAATGTGGGCGAGGGATCGGCCCATTTCAAACCCTAAACATGCGTGCGACAAGTAAAGTAGAAACTCCAGAATTGGCATGCGTTATCATAAATATGTGTGAATTGAACGTGTAAATGGTAATGTGCTAATTACAAATTACTATGTATGAACAGGTTCTTCCGATTCAGCTGAAACAGCTTCTGCTAAGCATCAATCTGAAGCAGAGGATAAAAATGGTTAGTATAGGCACCATCCATAGTGTTCCTTGCCTTAGGTTCAAGTAAATATTTTGTTGCAATTGTTCTAATGTACATCACATCATTTTAGAATCAGGGTCAAAGCAGTCTCCTGTTGTGCAAAGTATTGTAAGAATGTTAAAAATTGTGATTTTACTATATTCATATCATGTGTGTTAGTAAATAATAAAAGCATAATAATTTGGTACAGAAAAAAAGTGCAATCATGTACAATGTTATCTAATCTAAAGCGACCAGATATCACAGTATGAATGGGACAGTACCATTTTTTTAACCTGTTGTCCCAGTGCCCTGATAAGATTTCTTCAGGATGACCCTTTTGTGAGAAAGTAACATTTATGCTTGGTAGTAGGTAAGGAGTTCAGTAGCTATATGAAAGCAAATTGAGAAGCTTCTGAGGTAAATTCATTCTTCAGGAGAATTTGTCCAGTAAACCAACTCTGGGTAATTTGAATATCATTAAGGTATTCCTACTAATCCTAAGAAATGTATAGGGAAAAATATTAAATTAACTCCTACAAATATTGCTGGGCTTTTAATCAATTGGGATTAAGAGATAATCCAGTAAATTGTGGATATCAGTGTATAAATCCAGCTATGATGGTAAATACTGCTCCTTACTTCAAGGTCTTCAATATAAAACTTGGCTGCTCACATGGAGCTTTTTGTTCAAGTATTCGAGTAATAACGATCGTCCTAGTACTCTGTTGTGCTTCTTAAATCAGTATTTCTGTAAACTTGTCATAAAAATAATAAAATTAACTTTTACCTCATAGTAAATGCTGGAATTATTATCATTCCATCTTAAAAAAAAAAGCATTATACAGAGTTAACTCGTATAGATTACATGATTTAGCTTGCCCACTGTAGAATTTTGTATTTCAGTTTGTATGTTTACTTTAAGTTCCTCCAATGTTGTGTGGTGAATGCCAATTTTATCTAATTTTTCTTCAGCTATCATTGTACATCTTGACATGTGTTTCTTATTTTGTTCTGAATTAATGATCTCAATTGATTCACAAGATTTTGAATTAAAATTGTGGAAGGAGGCGATTATACAGGAAACTTCAGAATGAACTCTTCACGAATATTATGAGCCAATCTACATTTTAAATGTCTTAACATTTAAAACAAATATGCATTGTTACCATCATCACAAATGAAAGTGGACTACTGACGCTAATGAGTATGTGGTAACTGAAGGACAGAAAGCCTATAGGGAGTGGGGAAAAGAGTTGGCATTGGTGCTGACATATAGCACCTTATACCTTTAAGTTATAGAACATGATACTTTTATTTGACGTTTATATTTATAGTTGATTTTTATATTCTATGTTGTGCGTGCAATGAAGTTGCTGCCTTTATTGCAATTATATATTTGGATATTTTGGTAATCATGCTTTATAAACACAATAAATATATAAACAGCCTTAATATTTTCTAATTGTATTAATTTACAGCTCTAAGGTTAATTTTAAAAATCTGTTGAGAAGCGTTCCAATTTTAGCTTAAAAAATCTGATGTGTTCCATTCACATGACTTTCTCTATATCTCTGTAACAAATTATTATTAAAAAGCTTATTCTTCTATTTACTTCATGCTAATTGGGATAAAATTAGGAGAAATGGTCCTATTACTTGCTTCCTTGTAAGAAGAAGGAACGTAAGGGAGTGTCATAGACCAAAGCAATAGTCAAACCTTTTAAAAGCTGGTTACTGTGTGACTGAAATTGTTTTGTATGTGTGGCCAGGAGTTGACAAATTCCCATATCAGAAAAGCATAAGTATTTTAAAACTGAAACCAATAACAGGGAATATCTCAGAAACTCAGCTCTACAAAAAAAAAAAAAAAAAAAAAAAATTGATATAAATTATGTGTTTTAACGAGAACTAAATTTTTTGTGTAGTAAATTTTTGTCTATCTATTAAGGTTTATTAGTTATCAAAATTCATCCAGAATAAAGAGGTCTTCAGAGCCCATTCCCTCCTACTCACAAGCACCCCCCCCCTTATTTTAAGAATGATTTTTTTGGATTTAGGGGGTCTAAAACCATGTATTTCTGATGAAATCTCAGTATTACGTTTTTGGTTTAGAATATAATACCTTCTCTATACACTTCATACATAATACATGTAGAGAAAGTAAAAATATGGTCACTATCTAATCACTACTTTGAAATCCTAATTTATTTAAATTGCGTGCTCACTTTATAGTAGCTCTGTTCCTTCAGTTGAAATGCAATTTCTTATCAGTTTTCTTTGCTGCAAATACTAAAAGTTTTGTAATATTTTGTCTTATGGTAGAATTCTAATATTTTCTCTTCATTAATCTTGGAGTTTAAAGGAAATTAACATTTGAACATTTATTAACTCTCTGAAACATTTTACGATTAACTCTCTCTTATGGTTTATCATGTAGTTACAGAAAAAGATAAACATGCACACAGTAAATGAATAAAGCAAAGTCAAATAGAGAAATGATAGGAGAGAGAATGGAAACAACCTGTAAAAAGTTTGTCATATTAATTTTATTTCCTGCAAAACACATTTGCCCACAAAGAAAAGGGAGTTATCTTGTAATTCTAAGATTATTAATAATATATACAAAACTATTCTAAACAAAATTGGGTACTAGTGCAGAAACTACATGTTCTAGTGTATAAATTAAAATTCTCCATTTAACAAAGTCTTACTGAAAAGTTAGGTTTGACTTTAGAAGACCAGTATAAAGGAAATGCATGTTAAATGTGGGAAATTCACTGTATGATTAATATTTTCTCTTATGTTTGGAATCCATGTACCAGCATCATTTGTTACATCGTTTATTAGAGTTTAGTTCAACAATTTTGAAGACATTGCCACAGTTTAATTAAAGTTCAAATTAAGAACACAACATAATTCCTTAATTCCAGAATCATACCGCATTTATGCAGCAATATCATATGCAGTAATTCTTATTGTCATTGGTGTACCATTATGGTGGAAAACAACAGAGGTGTATCGCGTGTCTCTGCCATATGGGAGAATATCAGCTCTTGGCACTTCAGAAACATACCTGGGAATGAACATCAGTGTTTCTACCCTAGATCCTGCCAGAGGTCAGAAATTAATTGCAGATTTGGAGGAACTCTTTAAAACATCAAGTAAGTAAAAATGTGTGGTAGTTTATTAAAACTGTAGAGACTTAAACCCATGAGTTATTTTCTCCCTTTATTCCCAATGTGTGGTTTATTAAAATAATGTTATATATTTTGTACAGGGCTCTTCCATGCCAAGTTTAATGCAGTGCCATTTGAAAAGAAGCTGTTAGCTATGGTACAGAGTGTTGAAGACCTGGAAAGTTTACCTCTCTTTACTACATCTGAACCTGGAGACCTGCTGCTTCAGGAAGTTCCAGGATTATCCAGGTTCACCTCGAATCAAGTTCTTGTTGGCAGAAAGAGAACAGTATATTTTTCTACAGATACAAGTGAGTAAGAAACAATTCTAGAATATCACCACATTATGTTTTTCCCTTTCACCAGGGCAAACAGAGATGGGCAGTGATGTAATGAATAAATATTAATCATATGTTTTCCTCAGAACTTATATACAACCCCAACTTATGTTCTTCTACAATTGACTACACATAATTATAACCAGAACATTTTAATAATGTTCCAGAAGTTGATTATTATTTTCATTCTTGGAAGCTTTAGAACTTCTAATCAAATTTTGGTTGTTTGATTGTTATCTAATGTTGGCAGCTGGCAGTGAAGCCATTAGCTCTCTTGCATTTCAGTATTTTGATGTTACGTTATCAAATCAAATTTATTCACCATAGGATTTCTTATTTCAGAAATATCAGCTTCATCAGCTACAATATTACAGATACAAATAAGTTATAAACTAGTAAGTACAGATTCATAAAAGTAAATATTTGAGAAACTGAAAATATAAAATATTTCTATTTACAATAAATTACAAAATCAAAGCATGGTTTTTAGGAGTTCAAATATAACACAAATGCATAACAAAATTAAACAACTAGATAGTTTCCAGGTATTCATTTACAGAGTAATAACAACCCTGTATTAAAAATCTCTTTAATTCCTTCCTAAACACAGCCATGCTTGATAAGTTCTTAAAGGATGGGGGAAGTTTATTATACAATTTAATGCCATTGTAGTGTGGACTTTTTTCATATAGGGTTCTTTTATGCCCTGTTATGTGTAGCTTTGATTTACCTCTAGTATTATGATTATGAATTTCATCATTTGTAGCAAAACTATTTAATTGATCATGTGTAACCACCAGCGTTTCTTAAAGGTAAACAGATGGAACTGTTAGAATATTTAAGTATTTAAAATAAGGTCTACAACTTGTACTGCTGGAAAGGATAAGCATTAATCGTATTGCCCTTTTTTGTATTATAAAAATTCTAATACAGTTTGATTTTCCCCAGAACATTATACCATACAATAGATGAGAGTGAAAGTAAGCGAAGCAGGCTATTTTGATCACGTCAAGATTAACTGATGATCTCAGTGTATATAATGTGAAATAGATTTGGCTTAACTTTTTAGATAATACATCAATGTGAATTCTCCATGTTGACTAAAGGTTGGGCAGCGGAGTAGGTGGTTTCCATCCATATCTTCTTTAAGTGTACAGAAAGGAGACAGAGGAGATCTCACTAAACCAATCTTGAATAAATGTTTATTGAGACAGTCATGGCCTGGTAGGAGTCCAAAAGTTGCTACAGAGGATTTTCTTGGTAATGTAGTGATTCTAGTCGTGTTATTACATAAATTTTCTAATGGTTTTCTTTTTGTTTGTAATACATTATCTTATTTTAAATTTTTTATTATACGTTTATTTAATGATTCTTTTGATAGAGTGATAACTTATTGGATCAGATGAATTTGATGTAATTTTACTACCTTTCTTGGCTAGAAGCTGTTTCATTACCCTGTATTCTGCAATGTGCTGATATCCATTGAAGTATTAATCTTTTATTTAAATTAATTAATTGTTTTCTAATCAAATGTAGACTTTGACATTGGGCTTATTATAAGCAGCAAGGTGACATTCCAAAGTTACTCAAATGTAAAGAAATGCGTCCACAACTTGCTCTGTCCATTACAAATCCACGTAGTCTTATATCCATCTTACATTATTCATGAAAAATGTTTGCCTAGGAATGATTTTGAATTAAAGCATTTAGGGCTTGAGTTACATGCAACATGTGGAAAAAATTCAGATGCTTATTTCATTTGTCATGGGCCCCACTCTAAAAAATGCAAGCTTTCAAAGCTTATTCATCAAATGATCTGATATAACCTGAGTGGCCTCAGAAAAGTCATGCACATAGAATTTTAGAGCCCTTTGTGTCTCAGCTTTATTCAAAACTGATAGTTTGTATTATATCCTCAAGTTCCACAAATAAAAAGACAAGGGTCACCTAGTGAATGCTTCACATTCAATAGAATATGCTGAGAGGTTTCAAAATTCTTTCCACATTTCCTACATAAAGGGTCTTATTCCATAAGATTTCAGAAATCCTGAGCCGCAAGACGTGCTAGGATGGAGCCCACGTTATTTTGTCCCATGTGGTCAATGAACACATGATTTAGGTTTATGTTATTGCATAACACTCTCAAGGCAGTAATACTAAGTTTTAAATTACCTTGAATGAAAGAAATATTTGGCCTGCCTTACCACATTCTTATACACTTTCCTTTCAAGGACTGTTCCAATACAGAAAACAGGTCTTGCTTTAAGAGACATCTTAGAATATTCATCCCTTAGCAGTTTTAGGGCGCTAACCACTTTGGTTAGTTTCCCTAAACTATCCTTTGTTTCTTCCCCCTTTGAAAACAAGAGTCCCCATATCCAGAGTTTTTTGTCGCCCTCCATGGTGTAATGGTTACCATGCTAACTTCATATACCCAAGGTCGTGGGTTCAAACCTGGCGGAGGACAATGGATTTTTTTGGGTGCAAAAATCCTTAGCATGGCTTCCTTCGGAAGGGAAGTAAAGCTGTTGGTCCTGTGTCGTAGATTTACAGCACGTAAAAGAACCTCAAGCCTGATAGAGAGGCCTCTGAGCAAAATTAAGTGGTCTTTCACGCCCAATTTAGAATGGGACATTGAGAACCATAGTAGTTAAAGAGCGTCCATATATAACACGCCATTTTTTACATATCCGGAGTTGTCTCCATTAGCTGAAACTGGATGAAAGGATCTTTCTTTGAGGGCCCAGCTTCCACTTCACTAATGTTGCATTTCTTGGAATCGCTAAAAGAGCCCCCCAAATTTTTGGTACTGGAGCTCTAGGAGTCTCTAGAAGATCAAACAATAGTCATTTTAATGACTGGACCGCCTGGGTAAGACTGTATATACTCTGGGAGATCATCAGGCATGGATCACTTCGGTGTGGGACGCTTAACACCTTGTTCACTGTTTCCTGTGTGTGTGTCCGTGTGTCTGTGAACATGATAACTCAAAAACGAAAAGTAGGTACAATACCAAACTTAGTATTTAAGTTTAGTATCTTTCAGGGATGCGATACGAAGATTTTGAAAAAAAATCCCCCCAACCCCAACTACCCTTTAAATGGAACTTTTTTCGAAAATTTTGATTTTCTAAAAAATGGCTCTAACAATTTTGATTAAAATATCGTATATTAAAGATATTTGCCTGACAAATAAAATGTATATCTTCAATTTTCTGGGAATAGGCTCTGAAGAGTAGTTTATTCTGGATGAATTTTACTGAATTTTGAATAACTTCTAAATCGTAAGAGATGGACAAAAACTTACTACAAAAAAAGGTAGAGTATGTTAAAACACACAATTTATGTTATATACATTTTTATCATGGAGTTCGTCGTTTTGGAGACATTCCTTATTTTTGGTTTCTGCTGTGAAAAACATACTTTTCTTATATAGGAATTTGTCAACTGCTGTCCATACAAACAAAGGAACTTCAGTGACATAGCATCCAGCTATTGATTATCACTTTAAGCTATGGTACTCCCTTATTTCGCTTCTACTTACAAGGAAGCAAGTAATAAAGCTATTTCTGCTAAATTTTTACTGATTAGCATGAAGTAAATAGAAGTATAAGCTTTTTAAGAATAATTTGTTGCAGAGATGTAGAGAAAGTCGTGTGAATGGTACATGTCAGATTTTTAAGTATTTTGTAAAGTAGTTGAGTATAATTCAACAAATTGTTTTCATATCTGATTATAATTATACAAAAAATTACTCTATTACACAAACAAAATTAGAATTCTACTTTGTACTACACTGAGTGGCCAAAAGTCATAGTAAGGGTTGTCCTATTAGAAAATGTGCCATGTAGGACTCCCGAGTGTTGTAGCTAGATGCAGCATGTAGCACAAGGTAGATGCGATATCTGAGCAGTCTGTTACACAAACACATGTTGCGAGTTAACCAACTTTGAACCTAGGATACAATCAATGCATAGCATATGGGTCAAGCATATCAGAGATTACACAAGAATTTGGGTTTCCCAGGTCAATGGTGCCTAGGGTGGGTCTTCAGTATTACAGAGCGAATGTTTCCATATGTGTGAACTAATGTACAGGAAACCACAAATGGGTAATGAATGGACATCACGTTACAGGGCACTCAAAGGGCTACTGTGGGATAGATCACCTCTGAGTTGAATGTTGGGAGTCAGGAACCCATTTCCACTAAGACTGTAAGGAGGCACATGCATCGCATGGGCTTCAACAGCCAATGACCAGCTCATGTCCTTTTGCTGACACCTTTCACAGAGCTCAACGACATATATATGGCCCCATGAACATTAGCAATGGAACAGGGTGGTGTAAGGTATGGACCGATGTATCCTGGTGCCAGTTTATCAATCTGATGGGTGCTTGAGTGTGTAGCATATGCCTCATGAAGCTGTGGATCCTGTGTCAACAAGGTTGTGTCCAGGCAGACGATGAATTTATGGTCTGGGCTGCATTCTCATGGTTGCAATTAGGCCCCAAAGTCTAGCTGCAGGAATCAATGCCAGTTGTGCATTATATGGACCTTCTTTCAGTCCACCTGCATCTCTTTTTGGCACTGGAGTACCGTGATTCAAATACCAGTTACAACAGGATAATCCATATTTCACCGCTCGTTGACGTCATGCAGGTCCAGTGAATTTACAACAATGGTTTGGGCCTCCAGATCACCCGATCTGAATCCAATCAAGCATTAATGAGATGCTGTCAATGCTGGTGTTCACTCTATGAACCCAGCACCGACTACAAGAACCATTGTGGGCAGCAATGTTTCCGTAGCCCTCCAGAATGATTCCAACACCTTTTAGAGTCAATGCCTTTGCCTTGACGTATTGCTGCAGGTTTGAGAGCTTGCGGAGGAGCAACTCGTTTTCGTATCACATTTAGTGCCTTCTCATCACTTTCACCACTCAGCGTAATTTGCTAGCATTATCTAATTGGTCATATTAAAAATTAATGTTTTTAAGCTCTTTTTAAAGAAAGAAGTGAAAACAACTGTAAAGTTATGTTTTTTGTGAGATGTTTACAAGAGCTAGAGAGTTGAAACCAGAAAGTAGCTTTACCCTTATATTATTTCTGTTAAAAATGTTGAACAGTGTAGGGTTATTATCCTGCTCCATCCTTAAATTGGTTAGACATTGTTATATCACTTCCGATTTAGAAGAATAATGCTAGAATAAAATTGCAGGGTTTTATCTTCTTTCAAAACTATCAGCAAAACATATGTAATTCTATATGTTTACATATGCATTATCTTTTCTCCCATCTTATCATTATTGGTTCATGTTCACCAAACTAAACACAGCACTGTTATAGTGAAGCAAGTATAGTAGAAGATAAAAAGAGTCAAAATAAACAAATTTATATTATTGAGGTTATGGTTTCTGGTGTAGGTCAAGTCATTTCTTATACTGCTCACTGCAACTTATGTTGAGCTTCTTCCATGGACACTGGAACCGCAAGCTCTAGCAAGCTGATATTTATACTCATATGCTGGCAGGCCCCTCCTCTCTTCTATTGGCTGTTGGTCTACCAATCCCCTCTTGCTCTGTCAGTAAGGCTTTCCAAAGTGAATTAAGTGGTCTTCCTCCATTTTGCTGTTTTGTTTAAAGATTTCATTGCTCTCTCTTATTATTCTGTGTGTGTAACAGCAGCATACTGCCAGAATCTTTATATCTTCAAACTCTTTGTGATGTCCAGTTTTTTTCACATATTCTGCGAGGGCAGATTTTTGTGCCCGCGATTGTTTTATGTCTGATGTGCTCATTTCTGCAAGGTTTATATTATTACTAGAACTTTTTCACAGATGTTTCCTGCTTTCTCAGGTGGTCAACTCTATAATAAATTGATAAAAGTGTCATCTTCTAATTGAGGGGGTCAGTGCAACAGTGGTCTAAACCATCTTTTTTAAAAAATGGAGAAAAATTCAGTTAAAGTTAAACACACAGAGTTGCCAAAATTGTTTAAATATGATTTTACTCTCTTCTTCTGTAAACATCTCGTAGCACTTATGTTCGCAAGCACATGGTGGGCCCTGTTCGCATAATTTGACTTTCTTTGCTGTTGTGTCGAAATATTCCTCTCCTGAATTTCTTTTCTTCTTTCTCATGTTTCTACACCATGATTTCTGATGTCTTATACGTTTTCTGCCATGGTTTGCCACAATTCCAGCATGATTTTCAACATTTTCACTACCAGAAGCATTATCACAAACATTAGCATTAGCCATATTTGTTGTTGTTGTTACATGTCACCAAGATGCTGACCTCTCATTGGCCATTTATGGTTAGACGACAGTTGCACTAAAAAAAGATGGATTTTCTTCTGAGGGAAAATTTTAGTAGATTTTATTTAATATAACGAGAAGATTTTGGTCAGATTCATATGGTGAGAAGTTAGTTCACATGAAAATCTCACAGTTGGCATCAATATCACAAATTGGGTGTTGGGGAGGGTTAGACCATTGTTGCGCTGACCCTTTCAATTGGTTTATGTGTTTATGCTATTTATAGAAGCAATACTAACCTGATGTTTGTCATTTACAGCTGCAATAAAACTAAATGATGTGTTGGAGATGTGGCTGTTACGACAAGCTTCGCTCTTACAAACAGTGGCAGCCATGGTATCTCCTACAAATACTGACCAGGATCCAACTGCAAGAAGACGAATTCCAGCTGCAGCAGAATATGACATATCAGTCACAGTTGTGAACCCCGAACCAGAAAAGTTACATTTGAATTGGAATCTTCCCAAAGCTATTCAAGGTAAAATTTAAATCCTTATGTTCATTAGCAGGACTATGTGGTTATACAATTATTCTCTGCTGGGCTCCAGAGTTCACACAGAGTAAAATTCTTAAGTTTATACACTCAACAAGTGCCTACTTCGCCCTAGAACCACTGCTGCAATTATTTACTGCATACCAATCTACCTCCTAAATAGATTTTCATATCCCTTTTAATAGGCTTGCCATGCATCCTGCAAAATCGGGATTGTGCTGGTTTCAAGGGTTAGGAAACTGTCCTGACTGAATTGGTAAAAATCCAAGATTTACAGGATATACATATATATTTTGCAAAATTAAACCTCCACTATAAAATGCATTTAAAATTTTTGCCTTAGCTATCATAAAAATGTTATTGTTACCTACTTTTTAATTGGAAACTGTACTGGAATCACTGTGGTTGAAATTTATTGATTTATGTTGGCAAACTATTGAATGAGTTGTTCACTGCACATATTTAATTGACGATTGTACTGATTGGAAATTGAGAGAAGGAGTAAATGAGTAAATATTTCATTCTAGTCTCATAGCAACCAACAAAAGCACCTTTTGGAAGTAATCTGTAAAATATTATAAACAGTACATGTGGTAAAGAAAATCTAATGCTCATAAAATTAAAAGTATGTGAAATTCTTAATGAAATGTCTAAAATCAAAATGCCTGAACATTCCGTTAAAAATGTGAATTGTAAATCAAGTTTTCAACTTGTCAGGTAGTCTCATTCACTGTATTGACATTGTACCACCATCAATTATAACTGGTGTTCAACTCTGGCTCTTTACCCATGTTTTACAATAATTCCTTAATACTAGTTTATTGTCTTGTTTGTATTTTTTCTTTGACTCTATTTACTGTCTATATCCATTTGTTTTTCACTTTATTAAATGTTATCAGCAATGTCCATATTTCTCTGCAACCTAAATATTTTTTTATAAAAACAATTACAGTAACCCTACTTTCACAGGCAATGTAACCAAAATGATTCAAATAGCAGTGAGTATTAAGGCAAGTGTACTGGCCATCTATTCAAAACCTAACATAGCGAGTTTGAATCCCAGCAACTTCAGTCAATTGTACTTGTTGTAAAGGACAGGGACGCCCCAAGTAAAATTGTGATGGCATGCTTGAAAACAAGGTTTTCTTTGACTACAGCTACATGGGTTTTACTTATTACTCTTTAAGTAAAAAAAAAAAACTTTAATTTTATTGAAAAAAATTTAATATCTTTTGTTATATAAAGCTGCACATAATACTTGTATTTTATTTTTGAAGGTTAGTATAATATGAAATTAAGAAAAAAAAATTAAAAAATCGTGTGTTCCATTCACATGACCTTCTCTATATCTCTGTAGCAAATTATTGTTAAAAAGATTATCTTTCTCTCATGTTAATCGAGATAAACATTAGCAGAAAGGATCTTATCACTCGTTTCCTTGTAAATAGAAGGGAAATAAGAGAATATGCTAGGCCAAAGCAATAATCAAATCTTTTAAAAGTTGGTTCTATGTGGTTGAAACAATGGCCAGGAGTTTATAAATTCCCATATGAGAAAAGTTTTAAGTATTTTAAAACAGAAACCAAGAACAAGGAATATCTCGGAAATGGTCAACACCATGTAATATAAATTGAATTTTATTTATGTACGCTCATTAACTGCTGTGGTTCTCGGTGTTCCATTCTATCTTGGCATGAAATGCCACTAAATTTTGCTCAGAGGGCTTTTTATCAGGCTTGAAGTTCTTTTACGTACTGTAAATCTATGCCACAGGACCATAGGAAGCTGCGCTAAGGATTTCTACACCTGAAAAAATCCATCGTCCTCCACCAGATTTGGACCCGCAGCCTTGGGTGTATGAAGTTAGCATGGTAATCATTACACCATGGAGGGCGACTCAACACTATGTAAAAGATATATATGAAATAGTTGTGTGTTTTAACGAGTTCTACATTTTTTGTGTAGTAAGTTTTTGTCTATCTCTTATGGTTTACGTTATTCTAAATTCAGCAAAACTTATCCAGAATAAAGAGGTCTTATGAGACTATTCCCAGCAAATTTAAGATATATATCTTATTTGTCATGTAAATATCTCAGTATTTTAATCAAAATCGTTGGAGCTATTTTTGAGAAAATCAAGATTTTGGAATTTTTTTTCACTTAAAGGGTAGTTTGGGGTGGGTGAATTTTTCTCAAAATCTGTGCATCTCATCCTCGGAAGATACTAAACTTAAATACCAAGTTTAATATTTTACCAACTTGGTTTTTTTCACAGACATATGGGCCTTTTTTTAAAAATGTTTTTTTTGGATGCAGGGCTCCTTTAAATGTGTATTTCCGGTGAAAGCTTGGTATCAAATTTTTGGGTGGAGTGCAATACCTTCTCTACTTATGTACAATGTAGAGAAAGGAAAAATCTAAATCTATAACCAAACAACAGTATGTATGGTATGCTATAACTGGCACTAAAGGGTTAATTGGAAATTTATACTTGGGCAACTACCTGTCACTTGAATCTAGCTAAACTCAATCAAAAACAACCAAGGCAATTGGCAGTATAGTATTTCACAGGACATATGCTAACTAACCATTGCATTTGTTTCACATTTGATTTTTATGTGAGAAATAATTCTCAAGCTCTCTTGTTAAGAATGCAGGAAGTTGCTTAGCCATGGAAGTGAATTTTAGCATTAATAGATGACCATCAAGAATAACATTATTACTTTCTCTATACTTACTGTACATAGTGTATAGAGAAGGTAGTAAGTATATTGCACCCAAAAATTTAATACCAAGATTTCACTGGAAATACATATTTTGGGACCCCCTGAATCCAAAAAAAGTATTTCTAGAAAAAGGTCTGTGTGTTGTGTGCATGCGTGCAGCATAGCTCAAAAATGAAAAGTCTGTTAAAAACCAAACTTGGTATTTAAGTTCAGTATCTTCCAAGGATGCGACACAAAGATTTTCAACAAAATCCCCCACCCCTAAACTATCCTTTGCATGGAAACATTTTCGAAAATTTTGTTTTCTTAAAAATGGCTCTAACGATTTTGATTAAAATACCACATATTAAAGCCATTTCCATCACAAATAAAAAGTATATCTTGAATTTTCTGGGAATAGCTTCTGGAGACCTGTTTATTCTGGATGAATTTTGCATTACTAGTAAACCATAAGAGCTAGACAAAAGTTACTACACAAAAAAAGTAGATCTCATTAAAATACACAATTTATGTCATATACATTGTTTTCGTGCAGTTTGCCATTTTCAAGTAATTCATTATTATTAGTTTCAGTTGTAAAGTACTTACACTTTTCTCAGGCAGGAAGTGTCCATTTTTCTTTTGTTCTACTCCTGGCCAAGCAAAGAAGCAATTTGCATGATAATTACCTAACGACAGCTTTTAAAACATTGATTATCACTTTAGCATAGCACATTCCTTTAGTTCCCTTCTACTTATAAGGAACTAAGTAATGTTTATCTCGATTAGCATGGTGTAGAAAGAAGATCTTTTGTAAGAAGTTTGTTTCTAGTGGAGCTAGAGAAAGTTATGTGAGGGTAACACATCAGATTTTTTTTCATTAATTTTCATAGATTATTTACTGATTATGTACTTCCTTTAGGGCTATCATCATTTTGAGGAGCAACACTTTTCATAAAATCAGTTAATACCTTGAGTCAGCATATAGTAATAAACCTTGTTACTCCAAAACATGTGTCACAATTCTCTGACGGTAAATGTATAAATAGATTATGCACCTGAGAAACCTGATTACCTCCTCTTTTGTAGGACTTAACCCCCCCCCCCCCTCCCCCAAGGATTTATCAGCCAATGCCTTTGGTTAGAAACCTATTGAGTAGGAAGGAAATTCTGGATTATATCATACCCAGGTTGGATGATCAGCCCAATGCCTGTTATGGTAGTGAAAAAGAAGGAAATAAAATATACAGAGAAGGAAATTAAATTAAGCATCCCAAAATATACCTGGTAGCTCAGGAATTTGAACCTGGGATCTCATGAATGCAGGCCACAGACATCACCAGTCGGCTTGGTGAACCTGAGAAACTTGAAACTTAATTAATTTGAATCCTAGTTTTATAGTTGGTATAAACTAACCTGCAAAATCTTGTATTCAACCTTCTTATTATAAACTTTTAAATTCTGTTTTACTTCTTGATGTCATAAAACAGTCACTTTTAATGTGAATTTTGATGATTTGGAGTTTCAGTTGACAACTGTTCACTATACATGGATAAAAGGAGTTTTAAAGGCTAATATGGAACTAGAACTTCCTCAGACATCAAAAGTATGAACCACAAAATTATCCAAATTCCTTTATACATCCAAACATTTTTCTATTTTTAGAATATATTCAGCCATTTCTTCATGACCTCTCACCGCTTGCTGGCTACACTGTCAAATCACAATGGTTGTATTTTGTTACACTTAATGTGCAGCCTAAAGCAGTATTAGACCACATGGGGCCAGGATCTCGACACTTTGCTTTGGCAGAAGACATTCTACCTCAAATAATTACTCCTCTGGAGAAAAAATTAGGTAAGTAAACTGTTAATTATTGTTAGTTACATAATTTCCACAAACTTAACATATTTACGTTGTTTAGCAAGTATAGAGTTAGATTAGAACATTATTATTTTCTTTTATGTGTAGGGACAGCTGATATTTCAAAAGTGTGCTTTTTTTTATTTTTTTTATTTATTTTTTTTTTCTTCCTCTCTCATTTACCATCTTAAGACTAGAACCTTTGGGCACTCATGTTTGAGGATGACCCTGAACATTTTTAGAAAATCAAACAAGCAATAATTTTAATAATTTTATTGTTTTTCAAAATATTCCCCTATTACATTAATACACTTTTGCACTCTTAAAAGCAATGATTCTACTCTTCCTCAGGCATTTCAGAAACCAAGGTTTTATAATATTCCACTCCTCCATCTGCTGATGTCATTCCAAGCATTTTATCTTTAATTTTTGGAAACAAAAGAAATCACAAGGGGCCAGCAGGTCAGAGTTAAATGCTGGGAGGGTCCATGGTGTTTGCAGATACTCAGTTTTTAGTTTTGCTTTCCTTTTGGGTGTTTTTAAACAAATTTTGTTGTAAACAGGCATTAATGCACCAGTTGGCACTAAGCATATGTCTATCCTCAATACTATAATAGCAAAATGGCTGGTTTAAAAAAAAAAAAAACTAGCAACCATTTTCATAACAGCACTGCGAATTCGTCAGACTTTTAGGTTCTGTTCAAAAAACCATTGAGCTGATTCACTTTTCTTTTCAAGATCATAACAATAAATCTAAGATTCATCACCAGTAATGATATTTTAAACCAAATTTGAAGTGCTGCCTTGGAATTTTTCCAGAGTTTTTCTGTGCCAAGCGTTATTTTTGATCATGATTCAGTTTATGTGGAATCCATCAATAACAGTTATGTCTTAACTGTTGATTTAAAATGTTTTGAATTTGACTCATACCAATGCCCAATGTCGCCCGAATAAAGTCTTAGGATGTCTGTCAAACTTCTTTGAGTATTGCTCAAACAGCAGTAATATTTTCTTCAGTAACTGTAATAACAATTGAAAATTGAAAAAATCTTAGTCTAGAAATTTTCTCTAGTCAAATTCATTTTTGGGTGAATACAAAATCTTTAAATTATGATAATTAACAAACTATTAGAGGAAATTGAGCAAACTACACAGCTATAAACTTGCAAAATATTTGGAAGTATTATAGGATATAAACTAATTTCATTTGTGCATAGAAACATGATTAAAAAATGTTCAGTGGTGCTCTTGTGTGAACAAAGAATAAAGCAGTATAAATTAAGGCATGTTAATGTCTGTTGCAGCCTCACATGTTTCTCGTAATCCATGTCTTAATCTGGTGGTGTATGTGCCCCCTTGTGATGCTGCACCACTCCACATCTATAGACGGAACGGTATACGAGTGAAGGGTGGAGTTGATGCCTTTCTCTCGCCTCGATGGGGCGGTATAGTGATTCATAATCCATCAAGTCAGTTATGTCGCAACATGTCAGCACCCGAACCTAAGGAGTTTCAACCTGACTCTTCCGTCATCATGGGAGTATTTCTTACTCAACTGAGACTACTGCTGGGAATTCCTGAGCTGGTAAGTCACAGAGATTATTCTGAATATTTAGCTGGCTTGTAACATTTGGTTGGCATAGTTTAGCTTCACTATTTTCTTCTTGCATTCCATAAATCTGGGCTGTCAGCAGATATAGTGGTTATTTTAATGCATGTTGCATCTATTCTGAGATCCTCTACTGTTAAATAAAGCTGATTTGTAGAGTATCTTCTGTTTTTGCCAGTAGTACCTGGTCATTTGCAAATAAGACTGCATTCTATTTCCACCTATACATATCCTGTTGAGATTAGTTAGCTTCCACTCCTCAATATTTTGTTAATGTATATAGTGAAGCACATTGGTGATGAACTGCCTCTATGTCTCTAAATCCTTAGTTTGCTATTAAAGGTTTTTCATTGTTGGATATTATTGTATAAAGCCTTAACTGCATGTATAATAGTAAGGGGAACAATTTTATTTTTTAAATTCTCCAAAAGATCCTGTGATTTTTATAAAAATGGTTATTTGTTGACATTTGTCATTACGAAAAAAAATTTATATCTTGAGTTTTCTGTAAATACTTTATGAAGTCTCCTTCATTCTCATTGAGTTTTATATAACTGGCAAACCACATTCAAAAATTAATGCACAAAAATATGTGGAGAACATTAAAACATAAAACTTTCATCGCAAGAGCTGTTTTCACAATATTAGTTGTATGTCCAAATATTGTAGATAGATGTTAACTGTAGTGTACAATTTCTGTAATATGTTTGAAAATATATGATTCCTCCTTTTTCCTTTGCATGGATATACTATAAACAAAAATCAATTGTATTTTAAACAATTAGATACAATATTCATATCTTGCATTTAACTAATGTCAGCCAGCTGCTCAAATGGTTTCTAGGCAAACATATGTCATGATTAATATAAAATGGAATACAGAAATCTGTTGAAATCTTGCAAATATGCAAAGAAGCTTGTGACAGTGATGTGAATGAATTAAAATCAAAAGAATTTGAGTCGGTTTTTGTAACACAAACATTACTTGTAATAACTTACTGGGATCAGTTCCAGGAACACTTGTTTTTGAAAATGGGAAAAAGTGTTCCTGAAACCGGTCCCAGTCAGTAATTATAAAGTGATGTTTATGTTACAAAAACCGACTCAAATTCTTTTTGTGTTTAACAGAAATCTGTGCTTACATTGTAATGAAAACTCTTTTTACTCAACAAACAACCCTCATTTCTTCCACAAACTGATTATAATCAGACCTGCTCAC
Organism: Hymenopus coronatus; assembly: GCA_030762935.1. Taxonomy (NCBI): domain Eukaryota; kingdom Metazoa; phylum Arthropoda; class Insecta; order Mantodea; family Hymenopodidae; genus Hymenopus; species Hymenopus coronatus. The sequence continues at coordinate 24,053,086 of CM060880.1, read as the reverse complement.
AAATAATTATCTATCTTCAATGTTTTTGTAACAATTCTGCCATATAATTTCCTTTCAACGCTGTGGATTTCATGTCAACTGCTCACTATGCACTCCCAGTTGAAACTGAACTCTGGGCTGGGCTTTGTTCCATTTTTTATACCTGTTGATCATGTGGCAGGAAACTTTCAGAAACAGTTGTGCATTTCACAAACTCACTCAGGTGTAACAATGAACTGCTGCGACATCAAAGGGTTTCCTGATACCACACATGTCCACTCACAGAGGTAACAATCCCAGCTTCGACGTCAAAAGAACTTGCCGCTGGCACATGGTTAACTAATAAAGGCGTAACAATCAACTGTGACTTAGGAAGCAAGTCGTTCACTCATATTCGGCAATTATGGCTGCAAACCATAGTCATGTGATAATATGGTATAAAAAAGATACTTTTAAGCTGGTAATGGATGGAACAGGTTACATGATTCTTGTATGTCAAATGTTTTAACTTAAAAATCAAGAAGAATAAAATGATGTTTGCAGGCTTCTATATCCAGAGCAGATCAGCTTCCTCTGACAACCAAAAGTCTTCGTCAGTGGGAGTTTGATTCTTTGCTGAGAATTCGGACACTGGAGCAGCTTACATCAGCAAAGCTAACCCTTCAGGTAAAATTTATTGCATTTCTAATCATTATATTTTCTTCCACATGTAAGGGAAAGGCGATTGTATATTGTCCAAAGGGGTCCCGAAACGATGCAAAATATGTGGTCGTGTATGTGCATTGTGTTGGGGCTCAATATCAAGCAACGTTCTAGGTGTGCTGTGGTAGTTTATGCTGCATTAAACATTGTGCAGTACATGGCAATACTTGATATTTTGATTCCCTCTGTGAGGATGAGATATCTTGATGGAATTGTTGAATTCCTACAGGATAATCATCCTGTCCACACATCTTGAAAGGCTTCAAATTGGTTCTCAGAGAAGCAGAATATCAGAGTGGTAGACTGGCCTCCCTGTCCACCAGATTTGAACCCTATTGAGAACGTGTAGGCTAAAGTGAAAAGGGAGCTGCATGACAATTTACCTGTAGATGAGCAAAGAACAAAAGATGTCTTCTGGGTACAAATTCAAGAAGCCTGCAATCTTGTTGCTTCTCGTCCACATTAATGCAGGCATTTAATTTTGTCAATGCCCCAAAGATTGAGGGCAGTTATATGGGCTGAGGGTTGATACACCCGATATTATGTTTATTTTTGTGTTTTAGTTTTAGAAGATAATAGTTTATTTATTTATTTATTTATTTTTTTTTTTTTTTTTTTTTTTTTGGTAGAATTATGTTTTTGTGTAATAGGTCCATAATATCAAATAGTAAAGTTATATTTATGTAACATTATATTTTATATAGCCAGTCATAAAATTAAAAAAAAAAAAAAAAAAAAAAAAAGACAAAACAGAACAAGATTTGAACCAAGAAACTTATGAGTGTAAGCAATGCCTTCTTAACCTCTCAGTTACTGTAACATTATTCTGTGTTCCCATTTTCAGTAATCATTGCACTGTCAGTCATAGACTATTCTTTCATGTGCATTATGAACACAGCTTTTACAAAGGTACACGAAGCTCTTCGACCAACACAAGGAATCTGGGAATGACTCGTTTTTGTGTTCATGGGTGTACATCAGCCATTTAGATACACTTTACTTATAGTTACAATGGAAATTAATGTATTTTAAACCACATAAGCTTAAGCATACCAACACATGGTATTTAACCTTTTACTGGTTTTCAATTTGATTACTCCATCAGAATTAATTATATGGTTGTAGTATTTTATGCCTTTCAGTAGATTGTTCTCATAGGATCTTTATTTTTTTTTTTACAGTCACTTGCTCAGCTTCTAGGTGAGATAAGCAACATAGTCATCAATGACATTGTTGGTGATTCAATTTACAAAGCAGTAGACTGTGCTGAAAAGGCAGGCGAGCTTCTGAAAACAGGAAATTTAAATGAGGCTTTCAAGTATTCAAAGGAAGCCTTTTTGTCTGCTGAAGCTGCCTTTACAGATCCTTCACTATTGGCACTGCTGTACTTTCCTGATGATCAGAAGTGAGTATAAGATACGTGATCTTGAGAACTTTGAGGTTCACATTCTAGTTGTGGATCATGAGGATTTTGTCATACACTATTATTTCATTATCTGTTAATTCCCATATCATTATTTTCGTGGCCGAGTGGTTAGACCACTCACCTATCACCTAGGGAACCGGGTTTGATCCCAAGCGACCACATTTGAAATTGGTGGTAGACAAAGTGGCACATGGGTGGGTTTGCTCTGGGCTCAGATTTCCCCCACCATCGCGTTCAACCAGTGCTCCATCTTCATCAGTGTCATTGCCTCAGGTGCCAAACATAGTAAAAGCGGGCGTTATACACCATAAAAAAATTACTATTTTCAGAATTCTTGACACAATATATTGTATTATATCTTGTCTCATGGTGTTACTTAATGTTGTAAAGCAATATTAGCTATGACAGCCTATGGTCACCTAAACCCAAATTGTATAGATTTAAGATTACATACCACTTGTATGACTTGAACACTTTTTGGAGTAGACTTGCCAGATTTTTAGCATGCTAAGGGATACTAGTCCCCTCCCACTTTTATGGCAAAAAGCAGGATCATAAATATTGACTTGAAAAAATATAAATTAAACATCTATTTGTATTGTTCATTAAAATTTTAAAAGTAGCTTCTTGAAATGTATGCATTAAAACAATACTTTTATACTATATTTCCATATATAACTTTTCCATTAAGTAATATTGACATACAGTTACATCTGTGTATTTTGGTGGACTCTCATACTTTGCAGCTTTTCATAGAATTGGAAAAAAAATAACAAAAACCTGCATTATGCTTAATAAAGTCTTAAAAATCCGGACAAGCCATACTTCTATCAAATTCAAAGAACATTACTGATTTCAGCATTATTTATTTGTTTAATTCAATTCAATTTTAATGAAAATCATTTGAGTTGGTTTTTGTAATGCAAAATATCACTTAATAATTACTTACTGGGACAGGTTTCGGGAACATTAGTGCCCATTTTCAACCTCTGATTCCAACTGAATCCCATTTAATGCTTCTTTGCATCAACGATGATGGTGGAGGTACAGTACTTCTAGAGGTATTGGGTGTGACTTATAATATAAAACTGTTAAAACCAGCTTATAAACACACACAGAATTAGATGTCTGGGAAAAGATATACATCATGAAGAAAAAGAGCCATATTATGAATTTTGATTTACCGCCATACAGCAACCTTTGGAAATTCATAGCTCCAGCAACAGATGCCTCCACCTTCATCGTTGATGCCAATGAAGCGTCAAGCAGGATTCAGTCAGAATTAGGGGTTGAAAATGGGAACAAGTGCTCCCGAATCCAGTCCTAGTAAGTAATTATTAATGATGTTTTGTGTAACAAAAACTGACTAAAATTATTTTCATTTAATATTAATCACATCAGTCACAAGCTTCTTTGCATATTTTCGAAATTTTAAATCAATTCAATTTACTGGTCTGGTTGATCATTGATGTAGGATATGTCAGTGTTATAGATATGTGGAATATAGGAAATGAATATATCAAATTACAAAATAGTAATTTATAAATTACCATTTCATAAAATAATTTGAATTGTTTAAAACACAATTAAAATTAATTGATACAATTGCTAATAATTTAAATTCCAAATCAACTATACAAAAAGTCTCTTATCTATATATCTCATAAATTAAAATTAATAGTTATCAAAAACCAACCTATGTATGTCCAGTACTATTTTATAGTTATATATATAGGGTCATTATTTTATATGATAACCCACTCGTGCATTCTCTAACAATTTGCGAGAGAGGTGCTGCAAAAACTGTGCAGGCAGGAGTGGACTAAAATCCTTACACCTTATAATAGATGCTGGAAATGTTGACCTTCTGCTCTCAAACAAACATCATCTCACTTGCTGGATCTCAGCAGCATGAATTATTGTGATTTCTTGCATGATATTATCTCTAAGTTCTTCTAGTGAGCTAGGATTGGGACAAAACACTTTGTCTTTTAAAGAGCCCCATAAATAAAAATCACAACGTGTTAAGTCAGGAGAGTGAAGGGGCCACAAATCAACACTAATAATTCTGTCATCAAACACCTCTCTTACTGTATTTAACAATTCAGCAGCTGTGTTTGCTCCAGAATCTTGCTGGAACCAATCATGTGATTCAACCAGGTGATATCTCTTCTTCTGGCAAGCGATCAAAAAAATGGTTTGAGAATTTGCCTCTGATAATGCTCTGCATTTATTGTTTCATCAAAAAAAATGGGGACTATTATTCTTCTAACAGTTATCACACACCAAACACTAATTTTCTGATCATAGTGAGGCATTTCATCCAATAGTACAGGTTTTTCACAGATTGGAAAAACCAATTGCATAATTTACATGTTTACCAAGTCATCTGCTTTTGATGCTTGCATTCGTGTATAGCAGTAAGGTTTTAGTTTAAACAGACATGTAGCATTTCCAGCAGACCATGGAGATACACTTGTTTACGCACTATTTTGTTCAGCAATTTTTGAGGAAAACACTCCAAAGTGGCACTGATTTCATCCAGTTTATTTTCTGTTAACACTGACCGTCTCCTAGAATGTTTCTTGTTCAACATTGAACCTGAGGCTTCAAATTTACTGATGACTGAATGTATAGTTTTTTTTTTGCAGGTGGTACAGAGTTTGTAAACTTTTCAGCCAACTCTCTGAGAGTAGTGAAGGAGAGAAAGGCTGCGAATGGGTTACCATATAATATAATGACCCTCTATATATATATAAAAGTAATGTATTTAAAGATATCAATTCAATTTATTTTGTCTTATACAAAAAGAGGAGAGGTAAAAAAAATAAAATGCTCCCTCTACATAAACATCTGAACCAGGAACACTCATTAAACATGGCATTAACATACTGATGTTGGGGACATATTATCAATGAAAAATGTTAATAATTTCTTTTCAAATTTGCCTATTAAATGATCTAAAATCTTAAAATATACAAAATTAATCATAAAAGAAAATCTCTTATATTTTCGATCCCAATTCACTCCCTTAAAGCTTCTACTTTGATTCTGCCACAGGTAGTCGCCCTCCGTGGTGTAGTGGTTACCATGCTAACTTCATATACCCAAGGTTGTGGGTTCAAACTTGACGGAGGACGATGGATTTTTTCGGGCATAAAAGTCCTAAGCATGGCTTCCTTCAGAAAGGAAGTAAAGCTGCTTGTCCTGTGTCATAGATTTCCGGCATGTAAAAGAACCTCAAGCCTGAAAAAGAGGCCTCTGAGCAAAATTAAGCGGTCTTTCATGCCCAGTATACAAGGGACGCACAGCAGTTAGAAAGCGGCCATAAATAAAATTCCATTTCATTTTGGAATAGCTAACAAGCATGTGCCAAATGCCACATTACAATCAAAACTATTATGAATGAGGTTGTGTTTTGCGGTAACTGATTTTTCTTCATTGCTGTTCTTCCTCACAAAGTAAGTTATTTTCTGCTTAGAGGAAGATTATTGCACTTTATAGATACCAATGTACTGAATGAACATGCACACATTTCAAACTTTGAATAAAATATGAGTTTTGATGTCCCACATGACAGTAATACAGGACACAATTGTTCCTTCTGAAATATGGGATGTCTGGCAAGAAGTTGGGACTGCTTAGGAAATAATGCAGTAATTTGCGGATCATTTCAAGAACTATTCAAATGAAACTCATGTTAGAATTTTTATTTTAAATAGTATAATGTATGTACAGAAGGTTTTGCTCGGTGATTTCCCTACAGAACTACAAAATAATATTCATTATAACTGTGTTGTATTTCAGGTATGCAGTATACATTCCCCTTTTCTTACCAGTCATGATTCCTGTGATTATGTCACTGAAGAATATCTACATGTGGATTCGTGCTCAGCTACCGTCTTCTAGAATTAAACTGAAAGAAGATTAATGGGAACCATTCTAATTGCTGTTTACATAATCATGGTATTGGGCCAGCTTCACGAATGAAAACCTTGTGTTAAGTAAAATTCACAGACTCCTTTTCAATTGTTTTAAACAATTTTTTGTTGTTGACATTTTAAAAAGCATAAAGCCTACTGTGTATGCCTCAGTAGTATTTTATCTTAATCACAAGTTGATTCAAAGGCATCACTGCTTTTGTCGTTACTGTCAGTATTATTTTTGTTGCAAGTATATTGAAACCAGAGACTTTCAAATGTTAAATGACAAAAAGATGTCTTTTTGAGGCATCATGGTCTAAGTTACCTAGGTTAAAGTAATAAATACTTATGTGTTTTGAATATTATGGAAAAGACATTACATTATTGCTAAAAGCAAGTATTAACCCCTAGAGCAAGGGTAGAAAATTGGGCGTGTTCAGTATCGAAGCAATGACAATAGAGCATGTATGGTAGAAATGAGGGTTTTCAATGGTAGCAGCTATGACATTGAATCAAAAAGTGATGGGCATGAATTTCTTTGGAATGTAATTGTACATACGTTAGAAGTTTTTTTGATTTAACAGACACACTCTAATACACATTTCAGATTCTTTTTAGTATTTGAGTGAATTTATATTGGAGGTTTAATAATTATGTACTTACAGTTTCTATAGAGTTGTTAATCCACACTTCATAATAAGTAAGGAAAAATCTGCAGTGGCGAAACTAAAGGGATATCTGAGTCTCAGGTTACCCAAACTAAATTACAGTACATTTTATATGTCGGATATAGATAGCTAGAAAGCAGTAATAAATAAATAAATAATAATTTATTGTCCATAAATTCAATTGAAGTGACCTTTGTCACATGTCTAAAAGTCAATAATAAGTTATCTGTATGCTTACCTAAAAATTTAGTAGTCTGGACAACACCAAATTCACATATGCTGTCACAAGGGAGGGGCTTATTAAATGTTACTAAGGAACCACTCCCCTCCAAACTTGCAGGCATTCTTGGAGTCTATACTCTGCCTTCCAGTGCAACTTGGAACTGTCCATTATGGGGCATGTTAGGTTTCATTTTTTATTGTGCTATGAATTTTAAATGCTGGATCAATGTGGGGACTAAATCTAGCAGATATGTTGTATGTTTGTAAATTGCATCAAGGCCAGAACCAGAGCACATGTTTATAACATTGTAAGTCACCATTGGGGTTGTCATCTCAAAATAATTTAAGATCACCTTGTGGTTTACTGGGAAACATGCGAGTCAGTTGATGAATTCAATGCTATGCCGGCATGTTGCCATGGTAGCTTAGTGGTAAAGCAACTGGCTAGAGGCCGGGAGATCCGTGGTTCAAATCCTGGCTATAGCATTGAATTTTTCAGTCTGACTCTACCTATCCAACTCCTGTCCTACACGCAGCTTGTGTGAAAAAAAACAATTAAATCAACATATGTTTGCAAGTTCATTCATTCTTTAATTGTTCACCCTGAAAACATTGTAACAGAAGTCTTTTTATTACTTTAAAACTGATTACAAATAGATATATTTTCTCTAGCATGATTTTATCTCTTGTCGCTATGATGCCTGCTCCGGCTTCCTCTATACTGAAACTGTATACTCAAAACTCTCAGTTGAAACTGACTTTCTGGGCCAAGTTGCCCACTTTTCATACTTGTCAACATGGCAAAACATTTTCTGAAGTAGAAGCCATTATTGCACTATGATATGTAAAAATGGAGCTAGTAACACTGAAGCAACACAAATATTAATAAAACAATTAATATTGCACTGTAAGCCATGCACAGGTATCAAAAAGTCGTACACAGGTATGACAATGCATCAGCAATGGAGGAAGCCGACCACACATGTGCAACAATCAGCTGTAAATGATCGAAAGCAAGCCCATCACACATGTTTGACAAGTACAGGCTGGTAAGGCACAGCAGCTTCATTTGACAGATAGTAATAATATAATAGATCCAAGGTTATTATTTAAAAATATTGTAGGAGTATTTGTGGTGTAGATATTTTGTTTTATGCTTTGTATTGAGTTAATCTACAAGGAAATCTAAGGTCAGCTCAGACTCCCCAGTCAATTACAACTAACTTTGCTACGTCTCCAGACTGATACTTGGTGTGGTGTACAGATGGTTATTAGGGGGTTATGATAGCAGACAGAAAAGAGGTTGTACAATATGTTAATAAGCCAATAACAGTGAGGTGGAGTTTAAATTTAACAAAAAGTTAAGCGTCGGGTTTGAAACACATACATCACTTATATTATTTGTACTTGACCTGTTTCAAGAGCTCTTATGCAGAATTTTCGGACCTTGAGTCTCCTAGGAGACAATCCAGTTTAATTGTGTGCTTCCTTGTTCGCTTTGTGCTGCATGGCACTTCCTGAGTGCTGATTGGCTGGGGCTGTAGTGGCTCCATAGCCATTATCTATTTGGCACCTGTTGCCTTTGGTCTGCTAGTCTAGCTACCAATTTTCGTCAGATTTCTCCTATTTGGAATTCTTCAAAAGCGCTGGATCATCTGCAGGCCTACTGCTCATTGTTCTACACACCTTGCCGGTGACTGGCTTTATGCTTCTTTAGCATACTGGTGCCTCTCTGGTGCCCTTAGTGTTTTGCATTTTCAAGCATGTTGCTGCTGGCATGGATCCTGATGTGGCTTCTTCTGCCTTGTCAGCCAGGGTTGCTATTGACCCAGGGCCAAAATCAACAGGTACCCCCAAGAGGATAGCCAGGCCCTGGAAGGTGTGTTTCGGGAGCTGGGCCTCAAACAACATGAACTCCAGTTGCTGGACCATGCAGTGGCAACAATGATGAGGATGATCAGACTCAGGTATGTAAAGTTTCCAGGTTAACTTCATCCCTCTCCTGTCGTCCCAACTAGAAACAGTTTTGCTATGCTCTCCGACTGTGAGGATGGTGGCCCCCACCTGTGGGCTTCACCTTCGCCTGACTTGTTGTTGCACATCGACCTCCTCGTTGGAGACGTCCTACTCCTCCTTCTGCTATACCCCATCAACTCCTCTTCCTACCTCCTCTAACACAGGCTCCTATTCTACCGGCCCCCCTACATCATCGATGCTGCCCAAAGTGAGGCCTCCATGCATTATCTTTCCGGAGGGCCACGTTTCAGGGACATCAGTGGCTCTGATGGCTATACCCTCCAAGACACCCCAGATGACATCAAGGTACTTTTTTGCAGTCTGGACCATGGTATTCTGGGAGGCTGGACTCCAATACCACATCTTCCTGCCGAAGAGTGAACAGCCCTTTCACTTTGTCATAAAGGGACTCCCAATGCCTTGGACGCTGAGGACATTATGGAGGCAGGATTACTCTCCTCTACAGTGCAAATGGCTGGAATTATGGGGTAAGCTGCTACCGATGTTCCTCGTGATCCTGCCGCGAACAGAACTTAGTAAGAAATTTCCAAATGAGCGTTCATTGACTCAAGTTATTGTATGAGTTGAATCTTTTCGCTCTCAAAACATCATCAGTCAGTGTTTAAACTGCCAGAAAATTGGCCATACTTTTCGAATATGCACTCTCCCTTCACGGTGTGTTCTGTGTGGTGGAGCAAACATGCTTAAGTCTGTCCCAGTAAGGCAGTCAACTCTTTCCAGCCCACTTGTACAAATTGTGGCTCCTGCCATACGGCTAGCTACCCTGGATGTCACTCCTTCCAACAGGAACAGGACCGTTCGTCAGCTTGTGGAGCTCAGCCGCCAACTTGCTCAGGTCCGTCGTCAACATCCTGGCCATTCATCCCTCATTTCTTCCGGCCTTTCTTTTTCAGCTGCCCTTGGCTGCCGTGGTGCCACGCCCGCTTCTTCTGAAGCCCCTCCCACTGAATGTCCGCCGATCGACTCTGCGTTGGGGCCGACCTGAAGGAGCTCATCTCCTTTTTTTGGGATTTCAAGTTTCGTTCTCACCTCTCCAAGATTCGCCTCTGCGTCGCTAAATTCAAGTCTTACACTGATTTAATGACAAATTTTAGGCGGTGGTGAAATGTTTTGACTCCCAGTTTTAGCTATGGCTGCGTGGCTCCTATCACACATCCATGAAATTCGTGGGATTTTATGGAATGCTAATGGGCTTCGGCAGCATCGTGCCGAGCTCGCTAATTACTTGCGCCGCAGCCGGATAGATCTTGTTTGTATTTCCGAGACCAAGCTGTTCTTCTTATTGTGTCCGATTATAATGTCTTTCGCACGGATCGCTCTGGTGACCGCCAGGGAGGCTGCACGGCTGTTTTCTTTGCCGACACATTCCTTTCACTCAAACGCCTACCCCTTCTCCCTAGCTGGAATGCCTTGAGTGTACAGTGGTTGGGTTTCCTATGAACCAACAGTTGACTACCATTGTGGCAGCCTATCGATCGCCGGTCGGAATGCTGCGCAATTTGACTCGCCTTTCTTTTCTTGCCCCTGGCCGGGAATTTAAATGCCAAGAATCCCGCTTGGCACTGTCGCTCTACCAACTTCGCAGGGACCAAGCTGATGGACTTCCTTTTGAAGAGGCCGGACCTTCAGATCCATGCCCCCCAGGACTGCACTTTCTGGCCAGCAGCAGCTGCACGTCATCCTGATGTGCTGGATGTCTTTATCTCACGTTCTGTGCCGTTCTCGCTTCACCTGTTGATCACTCACTGTCTTGACTCAGATCATTCTCCGGTTCATTTCTCCGTGCTAGGTCGTTTGTCACCCCCCATTGCCCCTTTTGATGTAGTGCGTCATAATGACTGGTCCGTCTTTCGGGCAACTCTTCACCAATTGGTTGACCACCTTATTGACCACCTTGAATACCTTATTGCTTGCCAACGTCGTTTGTTCCACCTGTGGTGGCAGACCGCCAGCCACTTTATTGGCGTCTGGTTAATGTTCTTCTGGGCGATATCCGGTATACTTGGCTTGTGTGTCAGGACGCTCCCTTTGGTTAGTGCTCCTGGATTTCGTTCTTCCAGGTCCGTCACCTCCCAGTCTGGTGCCCTTAATAATCTGGTGGGCTCTCCGTGTCCACATGTGTAGGGTCGTGAGTGTTCCTCCCCTCACCGTGCGATTTTCGGCGTGTAAAGTGGTGTTTTGCGGTGAAAAATATTGAAAAACACCGTGCAGTGTTTTCGCAGGAAATAAGAGAAAATACAACTTTACATGTGAACAATCAGTGGCGTGTGCAGTGGTTGTGAAGCGTGTGTTTAATCAGTAAAAAAAAAAAAACAGCGCGGCAAGGGGCTGTGTGCACTTCTTGAACGCACTTGCGTGCCACGGTAGCGTGCCCACGCGGCAGGCTTGCCAAAATAGCCAACTGGCTGCTCTCGCTCTGCTAACATGGAGACGTCCGCGCGGCCTGAATTCCCCTGAGCATCAGCGCCGGCCAGCTCCCTCTCCCTTTTCCTCCATGACTGATTCCAAACTTCAGCATACTGCTCAGCGCTGCCCTTCCTCAGAAATGGACACTACCGTTCTCCAATCACTAACTGCTGCCTGCTCCATCATCATTATTAACGCTGATGATTCTCGCCACTCTACTCTGGGTTACTACACAGACGGAGGGGAAATCACTACCTTCCTTGGCAAAGCCCTCCATACAGACCCCAACTACCGCCACGCGGAAATCCTAATTCCTCAACTCCTAGTTAATGCGGCCAACGGCGATAATTCCCGAATGGCCTCGGCCGATTTAAAAAAAAAATGGTGTGCCATCGTGCTAGGGTGGACGTTATCACACGATATTTCGGCAAGCACGAGACAGCACTACCCTCCCAGTGGCAGCAGGTAACGGCTAAGGGTGGAAACCGTTCCAGAAGACCTTCGGCAGACAGCAACCCCTAGCTGCGGCAGTAACAAAGAGATTCGCCGCATTTGAGACAGTACCGGCATTACAGCAGGCACCACCGGCTGTTTCTGATGGAGGTGCAGTGAAGCACCTATGTACCGACGTTCCCAAGGACACTCCAATGGAAGCGTCCACCATCACCATCGATACAGCACCACCATTAGACTCCACCCAGCAGCCTCCACGAGCAGCAAAACCCCCACCCATCTACCTCCGGCTCCCGGAGGACGGGAGGAAACTCTTGAGCTACCCAGGAGCTGGCGAGGGGTACACAATAAGGAACCTGAAGAACATCTTGGCCATCCTCCCGGTGGATCCCTCAATTCACCGACAGATCCGCCAGTGGCTGGAGGAGCAACGCATCCCCTTTGTGGCCACCCTGCTTCCTGAGGACAAGAGGATGCAAGTTACCATAAAGGACCTCCCCCAATTCATCACGGCGAAGGAGGTGAAGGAAAACCTGCTGTCAACCAGCTGAGGCCCGTTAGAGGCCCCCCTGCCTTACTTCAGGGTGGCCTTACAGAAGAAAGACGGAGCAGAGGACTTCTATAAAATAACAAGGATGTTCTCGGCGGTAGACATCGTGGAGCTGTATAAGCCGCGCTTCCGCCCCAGCAGTGCCTGAATTGCCAGCAATTTTTTCACGGAACCGACAGCTGCAGGTTAACACCCGTCTGCTCTCACTGTGGAGCTGCTGGCCATCTTCGTAACTCCTGCACCGAGTGGGCGTCACCAAGCCTACCTGTGTCAACTGCGGTGCCGACAACTCGTGCTGGTATGCCAAATGCCCTGTCTGGCAAAAGGTTCGTTAAGAGCTGGAGAACAGCAAGAAGGGCGGACGGCGCACACAGGTGACCGCTCAACCCAGGGTCCCCAATCCATAAGGGATCCACCAGGAGGCCTTCCACGGCGCTCGGTTTCTGGGACTCCTGTGCCGCAAGCCATGGCAGTTCCCGTCCTACGCGGCGGCAACCTCAAACTCCCCATCAGCACCTCAAACCTCCCTCTCTACAGCAGAACAACCAACCGCACTTCCTTCCCCAACTCCTGCGCCTGCACCACTCACTCAGGCATCTTTCACCTCCTCTCAACCTCTTACCCTCTCCAACGTACATCAACGGCTAAAACAAGTCGCTCCCACCTCCAACCCTCTCTGGAAAGAAGCGCCACCCAGGAACTAAGGCGCTCAATAACCAAGGGCGCCGACACGGCTGCCTCCAACACCTCCTTCCACTTCAATTACAGACATAGCAGCCTTCAATGCGGTGATGGACCACATTCCACAGAAGCTTCAAACTCAGATTGCTGCCGCTCTGATGGAGGATCTTTTGTCCCGGGCGCCTACTTCTACACCAGAGATGGCTCTCATCCAGACAATCTTCTCCTTCTGCACCTCCAATGGCTTCTAATCCTCAGCAGGCCACAACATACTCCACCCTGCGGATATGCTACTGGAATGCCAACGGCCTCCGTAGACAACTTACGGAGGTCGCAGACTTCTTGGCGGTGCAGTGGGTGAATATACTCCTGTTGCAGGAGACCCATCTCCAGCCTCATCAGTGGTGCAGTCTCCCTGGGATGCGGACCTTCCTGACTACTGGGGTGATGGACATGGGGGCATGGCCATCTTCGTGCACAGCTTCTTCGCCCATCATCAGCTCTTCATCTCCCACACCAACAACTTGGAAGCCGCAGGTATATGGGTAGAGACCAGCAGAGGACCTCTGTTCCTCTACTCCGTATACATACCACCCACCAAACCCGTACTGGCCATAGTACTGGATCATCTGTTCTCAGCACCTACTGTCACTGTTGCTGCAGTTGACTTCAACTATAAACACCACAACTGGAACTCCTCCACCACTACCACCATGGTCGCACATTGCACCCCTTCCTAACGTCCAGGAATGTTGTGGCTCTCTCACCAAGGGAACCAACCATTCATTACGGAGACAACAGGCCCCCAGACTGGCTGGATAAAAGGCAGCTTGACAATCCATGAAGATAGATACCTACATGTTAACAACATTCTGCCTTATTGAACTCCTGCCGAATATGCAACTGCCAAGCAGTTAACTGCAGTTGACAAAAGCAAGCATTTATTTATTATTACTATTGTGATGGATGTGTGCATGCTGTGAATATTGTGCTACTCTGGGCAACAGAACATTGTAACCAAAAAATTGACAAACTAATTTTTATAATCTTTTATTTTCCATTTAAATGGGAAACTTTTCATAATATTTCTTTATTTTCTCAAAAATGCCACTAATGATTTTGATTAAAATACCATATGTTTAAGACATTTACATGAGTTATAGCAGCTATTTATGCAACGATCCTATAATGGTAGTTCTTGGGATATGAGTGAGAGTATTCTAATGACCATTATATCAGAATTGTATACATAATGTTTTCTACGACTTCTAGATATACAATAAATATTTAATATTTAGATATCCTACATACGAAAGATGAACTCTGCCGACTGCTATGCATATTGTACGATAACAAATGAAATTTGATTCACGACGATAGTTGATTTGCAAAATGGAGACTGAGGTACTTGGCCTAGGATAATGATATGGAATTTAGTTCCACGCCTCCTGATGTATCAGAGGAGGCAAGTAATGTTGTTAACAATTTGCTTCCACAGAAATCAGAAAAGATCTACAAAAAGTCATGATACATTCATGGCATAGAGAATAACAAAAAAATGTAACTTTATTCTCGAAAAGTGTCCTCATAGTTTACTTTGAAGAAATATCGAAAACAAACCTTGTGGACAAATTATTCAGTATTGAAAGCTACTCTAAATGTGAAACATGGAATTGATACATCCCAATATATAGAAGTTGTACTCCCTGTTAAAATAGAAATCGGTAGGGTACAATGGGGAAAAAAGTGAAAATATTTTCCACAGACGAAATTAAAACCTTCATTGATGAAGCACCTGGCAATACATATCTACTGATAAAGGTATGCACCCATTTTTTTTCTCACAAAAATAAATATTTTGGTTGGAAGTAGAGCCAACGCGCATGCCCAGGGTTATTGATTTCCTTGTCTCTGTGATGTCAATGTCATGATCTACTTTGCGAAAGATGTTTCTGTAATTTTATGCAGATTAGCAGGAGTGAACAGCCATTAGTAAGGAAGCGCGCAAGCTGAAAATCTGTATTGAAATGATCTGCATTTTGATATAGATTTTTAACAGTAAATGAACACATTTCAGAATGCGAGTATAAAAAATGCTTTGTTGTGTGGGATACACTTATTTTTTTCTATGTCACTTTCATTATTTTCAAGCCTGAGCTTGACAAACATTTTCCAAAGTAAGCCCAACCTGTCTGAGGGCTAGGTTAGAGTCTGTGAAGACCTTTTCTTTATATACATGATAAAGTCTTTATCATGACATCCTAAGATCTCAGGATAAAAGAAAGTATTTTGGATTTATAAGGTTCATTGACATATACAGAATACCTATTTGTTTCCTTTGTTTATGTTGACATTATGAAATATTTCTATATGACTCGGAACTCATCACCATCACCATTTGACATGGAGTCAAACGCTTTGTTCGGTGTTTGTTGAAATCCATCTTGCACACATTCATTTTCAGTTAACATTTCATAAATATTATTGATCTTGAAGGTTGAGAGAAATGTTTTTAAAGGCCGTCAATAGTAAAATGTCTGCTTTCATAATGTTTTTCAACTTCTTGTGTCAACTCTTCACTGCTGACAGTAGGCCATTCAGATTGATCCTCGACGTGAACATTCGTCTTTCCTTCATTGAACAGTCTTCACCATTTAACGTACACTTCCATCATTCATCACGGCAACAATTCGTCGATAAATTTGAGCAGGACAGACCTTTTGTATGTTTAAAAACCGAATAACAGAACTCATCTCACAGCTGTTCGGCGGTACTATTAACTGACAGAAAATAATGCAGCACAACTAAACAACCAAAATAGAAGGTTGAAATTTACTGGCTGAGAGTGACGAGTCACCTGACACCTTGCATGAACACTCAACCCAGTTGTTGCTTAAAACAACCCTAGTACTTGTCTATTCACTTGAAGGTATAAAAGAAATAAGGGGCATACACTAAAGATAGTCAAATCTTTTAAGGACTAATCGCTATATGATGACATCCAAAACTTTGGAACACTTAAATCAATAAGGAAGGATCTTGGAAAGGTAACTTCACAAAAACTTAACTGTCCTCGATTTTCTTCAAACATTGCTCGAAGAGAGGCAATAATTTCATCAATAACAATTCTTGGGCGTCCTTCATGAAATTCATCAGTAATAAAATTTGCTATACCAATTATAAATTGTAGCCTTAGATTTTCAGCAACTAGTTATTCGCATATTCAAGATTTACTGTCATAAAGTTCTCTCAAACCTTGGACAGATCATTTGACAGTACGATGCTGGCCATGGATTAACTTCCCTCTTTGCATGATATAGCCTACTTTAGAGACATTTATCAAATTGTTCCTGTGACTTAATGTGTAACGCCAAAACCTGATGACCTGAAGTTCATAGGTTCGTTTCCTGTCATGGGTTTAACTTTCTTTTTCTTTCTTTCATGCTCATGCAAATAAATGCTGTTTGGTGTAGAGAGTCGAACTCGAAAAGAAAACCGATAGTGGGACAGAAAGGAACTTAGCCAGCATGGTATACAGTTGTGATATGTTGACAATGCAGTGTATAATTAGTGGTACTAATAGAACGAAAATGGGGCAGTGCTTGTGTGGCAGACTGTGGTGTTTTCACTAGCAGTGGAAGGCGATTGAGGTTAGGTGGGTGGTAAACATAAATACCACTGATTTGTGGACTAACGCTTTTAATATTTACATGCATTCAATTGTTGTTGTACAACAAGTCATCAGCATTTATTGTCCGTTCCATTTTCTCTCAAAATACATACATTACAATGCACAACAGCACACGTTCGTAACGTCTCAAATGTGAATCGTCTCCGATTGGCACGTAAACAGGTTTTATATTATGAAAAACTTTGCTCCACATCACAAGATGTGATTGGAACAAAACGGAAATAGGACATAGCAATTACTTCCGTAGCAATACCTCGTAGCACATTTCGTATTTAACGCATTATTGAAAATCCAACTTTTTTTTTTCTTTTCTAAACACTGTCTTCACTTTCTTTTTCACACGGTCTAAACAGGTGCCACGGGTCTTTGATTAATTGCTTGCACAAGTTCATCGATAGCTTTTAGGACTCGAGGTATTTCAATGTTCGGTGTTTCCAAATATGTATTATCGTAGATATATCTGCAAAATTCTTATGTTTTAATTGCAAATCTTCATGCAATCCATTTGAAGCAAGAAGTTTTACAATCTTGATTGAAGAGAATACACTATCATCAAAGGCATTAATTATTTATCTGTAAAACAGTGTTGTAATATACAACAGTATACTGCTGCGTCGAGCCACGCTCACCAAGGCATTACTACCCCAGGCATTACTATAGGTTATTTACACGCGTTTCGTGCAGTCGCCAATGCAGGTCGATCTCTACTCGGTAGGTATGCAACTGGGATTCGCATGTGCCTCGCTATCTGTCCCCAAGATGTTATCCTTAGTTATAACCATTACACCAGAAAGATACTCTTGTGTTCTCGAATATCATCAGCCAGTGGAGGACTGGTACTTTTGAAACATCCGTAACTTCGAAATTTGAACAGACAGACCAGAGATCTCTTATCTCAAATTACTTGATTATGACACCTCCTTATTCCCTGAAAATATTTCCGTGTAATTCACTAACATCCTGTTTATAAAATTCTTATATACCTTCATTTAGAGCATGATAGTTCGCAATTCCCCTAAGTCAACCGTGGGATAAAAATGCTGGAATTACTTTGCTCCTTATAAAAGCAAACATTTTTAGCATCTCCTAAAGTTGCAGAACGTGTGTCGTATAGCACCACTCACTCTGCGACTGCCGGTCAGTCTTGCAGCGGTCTTGGCTGACGACACCGGAGCGGTTGATAAGGTTTTTAACTTTTTACCCCAAATGCCTTTTACCTTCCGCGTTTAATTTGTCTTTATCTCGCCGGGAGGCAATTGGGTGATAGGGCTTTTTAACTTCCAATTTTATCTTTCTGCGACTTGTGCAGGGCAGCATTTTCTTTTCACTTTCCTCTCCCTTTTTCTCTCCCTTGTGGTACTGGGTTTTAGATCCATCCCGCTCCGTTTCGTATCCATAGAGGGATGATGTTCTGTTTTATTTCTTTTTACTTTCTCTATACATAGTGTATAGAGAAGGTATTGCACTCCACCCAAAAATTCGATACCGAGATTTCACCGGAAATATATATTTTAGAGTCCCCTTTAACTAAAAAAAGCATTTTCGGAAAAAGGTCCGTGTGTTGGTGTGTGCGTGTGTCTGTGAACACGATAACACAAAAACGGAAAGTCGGAAAAATACCAAACTTGGTATTTAAGTTTAGTATCTTCTAGGGACGCGACACGAAGATTTTGAGGAAAATCCCCCAAACTACCCTTTACATGGAACATTTTTCGAAAATTTTGATTTTTGCAAAAATGGCTCTTACGATTTTGATTAAAATATCATATATTAAAGATATTTACCTGAGAAACAAAATGTATATCTTAAATTTTTTGGGAATAGCCTCTGAAGACTACTTTTTCTGGACAAATTTTACGAAATTTTGCATAACTGCTAAACCGTAAGACTTAGATAAAAACTTACTACACCAGAAGTGTAGAGCATGTTAAAACACACAATTTATGTTATATACATTTTTTTTCGTGGAGTTGATCGTTTTTTAGATATTCCTTGTTTTTTGGTTTCTGATATGAAAAACTTACTTTTCTCATATAGGAATTTATCAACTCCTGTCCATACAAACAAAGGAACTTCAGTCAAATAGCAACCAGCGTTTGACTATCACGTTAACCTATGGTACTCCCTAATTCCGCTTCTAGTTACAAGGAAGCAAGCAATAAGAATATTTCTGCTGATTTTTTCTCAATTAGCTTAAAGTAGATAGAGGCATAAGCTTTTTAACAATAATTTGTTGCAGAGACGTAGAGAAAGTCATGTGAATGGAACACATCAGATGTTTACTTTCTCTATAGGCACTATGTATATTAGTGTATAGAGAATGTATTGCACTCCACCAAAAAATTCGATACCGAGATTTCACCGGAAATATATGTTTTAGGGTCCCCAATATCCAAAAAAGTATTTTCAGAAAAAGGTCCGTGTGTCAGTGTGTCCGTGTGTCTGTGAACACGATAACTCAAAAACGAAAATTCGGTAAAATACCAAACTTGGATTTTAAGTTTAGTATCTTCTAGGGATGCGACACGAAGATTTTGAAGAAAAAAAAAATCCCCCCACCCCAAACTACCCTTTACATGGAACTTTTTTCGAAAATTTTGATTTTCTCAAAATGGCTCTAAAATTTTTATTTAAAATATGTATATTAAGCCTTTTTACCTGACAATAATATGTATATCTTGAATTTTCTGGGAATAGCCTCTGAAGACTACTTTATTCTGGACGAATTTTACGGAATTATGCATAACTGCTAAACCGTAAGAGATAGACAAAAACTTACCAAACAAAAAATGTAGAGCACACTAAAACACACAATTTATGTTATATAATTTTTTTTCGTGGTGTTGATCGTTTTTGAGTTACTCCTTGTTTTTTGTTTTCAGCTTTAAAAAAACTTATACTTTTCTCATACAGGAATTTGTCAACTCCTGTCCATACAAACGAAGGAACTTCAGTCACATAGCAACCAGCTTTTAACTATCACTTTAACCAATTGTACTCCCTTATTTTGCTTCTACTTACAAGGAAGCAAGTAATAAGACTATTTCTGCTAATTTTTTCTTGATTAACATGAAGTAAATAGAAACATAAGCTTTTTAACAATATTTTGTGGCAGAGATATAGAGAAAGTCATGTGAATGGAACACATCAGAATTTTATTTCTAATTGTTGGAGTTATTTTATCTCTCATAACTTTTGTCGTGTTTTAACTCTGGACTCTTGCCGCTTTTAGATATTTTAAGGGCGCTGATAACCTAGGAGTTGAGCGCCTAAAATCCTAATGTCCGTGCTGGCTTGTATTTCTACCCTCAGCTTACGCAGAGCAGGCTACAAATGCGAAAGGGGGTATCAATTGAGTGTCATGTTTGAAAGTTAGGTTGGAGGACATCTGTTTCAGAAGAGGGAGGTCATGGCTGCGACATAACCAATAAAACTGACTTCTTGCTCTTAATGACCACTTTTTGCGATACGCCACTAAGCTGCTGCGGGAAGCGTCGTAATTTTCTGCCACATAAACCAATTTAACGCAAATGTAACTAGTTTTGCTGTTTTACTATATTCATTTGTAGTAAAATAATGTGAACCATGACCTAAAAAGAAAACGTTCTTGTAGACAGAATATTTTCTTTTGCTTTTTTAATGGTGAGTTTAGAGCAAAGACATCAATATTTTATCCCACTTGTTGCCCAACATTTTTATTTTTTGTCGATTTACAACGTAAATTCTAAAATACGTCGATAAATAATATATCGGTAATACTCTGTATTCGACTAAAAATACATTGGAAATATTATAAGAAGGATTGCGTAATTTCTACTTTCTCTACACATACTATATACATAGTGTATAGAGAAGGTAATTGTATTGCACCCAAAAATTCGATACCGAGATCTCACCAGAAATATGTTTTGAGACCATCTTAATTAAAAAAAAAAATTTTAGAAAAATGTCCATGTGTATGTTAGTCTACCTGTGTGTTTGTGGGCAGTATAGCCCAAAAACAAACAGACCGTTAAATACCAAACTTGGTATTTAAGTTTGGTATCTTCCAAGGATGCGACACGAAGATTTTCAAGAAAATCCCGCCTCCCGCAACTACCCTTTACATGGAAAAAGTTTCGAAAATTTTGATTTTATCAAAAATAGCTCTAAATTAAACTGATTAAAATATCTTATTTTTTAGATATTTACAAGACAAATAAAATGTATATCATAAATTGTCTGGGAATAGCCTCTGAAGACATGTTTATTCTGAATACATTTTGCGGAATTTTGCATAACTGGTAAACCGTAAGAGATAGACAAAGACTTACCACACAAAAAATGTAGATCTCGTTAAAACACACAATCTATGTTATATACATTTTTTTCGTGGAGTTGGTCGTTTTTGAGATATTCCTTGTTATTGGTTCCAGCTTTAAAATACTTATACTTTTCTCTTACAGGAAACTGTCTACTACTGTCCATACAAACAAAGGTACTTCAATCACATAGCAACCAGCTTTTAAAAGATTTGACTATCATTTTAACCCACATTACTCCTATTATTTCCCTTCTACTTACAAGGAACCAGGTAATGAGACCCTTTCTGCCAATTTTTTTTTTCTGGATTAGCATGAAGTAATTAGAAGAATAAGCCTTTTAACAATATTTTATTGCAGAGATGTAGAGAAAGTCATGTGAATGGAACACATTAGATTTTTGGAAGTTGTAAAGCAACGTAGATTTTACCACGCCCAGTACAGTTGAAGACGTGCGTAAAAATGGTTTGTTATTAAAACTGATAAAATAATTTTGTACACAGCATAAAATAAATATGTATTTGACTGTGTTATATTTTATTGAAATTAGGCTTAAATCACTCGCCTTCAACATACTAATATCTCTTCTTAGTATATAGACAGAGAAGATATTGCAGTCCACTCAACTCGACATCGAGGTATCACTGGAAATACACGTTTTAGGGTCCCTGTAGAAAATTTACTTTCTCTATATGTATAATGTAAGTATACATATTAGGTAGAGAAGGTATTGTATTTCACCCAAAAAATCGATGTCGAAATTTCGCCGGAAATATATTTTTTGAGGTCCGTGCGTGCGCGTGTGTGTGTGTGTGTGTGTGTGTGTGTGTGTGTGTGTGTGTGAGCACGGTAACTCGTAAACGAAAAGTCGGTTAAATACCAAACTTGATATATAAGTTCAGCATCTTGCGTCATGAAGATTTTCAAGAGAATTCCCCCACCTTAAACTACCCTTTACATGGAAAAAAATTGAACTTTTGATTTTATCTAAAAAGATTCTAACGATTTTGATAAAAATACAGTATACGTATTGAAGACACATGTCAAATAATATCTTGAATTCTCTGGAAATACCCTCTGAAGTCCTCATCATTCTGAATGACTTTTGTATAACTGGCAAACCATAAGAGATTAATAAAAACTTATTGTAAAAAAAATTAAAAAAAATAATAATAATAATAATAATAATAATAATAATAATATGTAGATTTCGTTAGAATAGACAATTTATGCATATGCATTATCTTTGTAGAGTCTGTGATTTCCGAAATATTCCTTGTTATAGGTTTAAAGTTTAAAATGGGTATTTAAAACTTTTCTCAAACGGGAATTTGGCATTGCTATTTCTTCTATTTTATTCCTGGTTATGCAAAGAGAACCGACTTTTAATCAAATAGCAACGAGCTTTTAGAAGATTTGACTACACATTAGCCTAGTGTATTCTCTTATTTCCCTCCTACTTACAAGGAAGCACATAATTAGAGCATTTCTGCTAATGTTTATCTCGATTAGCATGCTGTAGATACTAGAATAAGCTTTTGTCAGTATAGTTTGTTACTGAATAGGTAGAAAGGACATGTGACTGTAACATATCACATGTTTATGCAGAGTACAAAGTAATTTATTGCTATTGTGCTTTGAAGGAAACAATAAAAATAACAACATTAATGTTCCTTGTTCTGAATGAATCATAAATTAGTCTATAATTATTTTAATTATTAATAACACAAAAACACCCTTGCACATCAAATTTTGATTTGTTACAATAGTGCTTATTAGAAATTAAATATATAAACTGACGTTGAACATTTATGGACCTATTTGACTTGTTTCAATCACTCAAAATCAGGTAAGTTAAACGTGACTCTTCAATCATTACTTTCACAGATAAAAGCTGTGAGTATTGTTTTCTTCAAAACATAATAGGCCTCAAACAGAACCGCCCTCCCCTTCCACTGGGCAATAACTACTGGCATGCAAAAGGCGACCTTCTACTAGGGGCGAGAGGCAACGTAGCACTCTTGCTGTATACTCTAGGCAGTTTAGTTTCGTGTTAAAGGCTGCTCGTTCCTTCTAGAGGAATGACCTCTAACGTAGATACAATGAGCTAGCGTACCCTTGATAAACAAGTCAGAAAATAGTTTGTTACAATAACAAACAGTTATGCTTCCCTATGATTACGTATAGAGTATATACAGCGTACAGTTGACTGCAAAGTGTTATGGGTTTATACCATTACCAGAGTTTTAACGAGAGATGCTTAGTTATTAAAGAAAATGATAGCAATTCAGAAAAATCTGATGTGTACCATTCACATGACTTTCTCTACATCTCTGCAACAAATTATTATTAAAAAGCTTATACTTGTATTTACTTCATTCTAATTAGAAAAAAAATAGCAGAAATATTCTTAATACTTGCTTCCTTGTAAGTAGAAGCGAAATAACGGAGTACCATAGGTTAAAGTGAAAGTCAAAAGCTGCTTGCTATGTGACTGAAGTTCCTTTGTTTGTATGGACAGCAGTTGACAAATTCCTGCATGAGAAAAGTAAATTTTTCATAGCAGAAACCAAAAACAAGGAATGTCTCAAAAACGACCAACACCACGAAAAAATGTATATAACATAAATTGTGTGTTTTAACGTGCTCTACATTTTTTGTATAGTAAGTTTTTGTCCATCTCTTATGGTTTAGCAGTTATACAAAATTCCGTAAAATTCATCCAGAATAAACTACTCTTCAGAGGCTATTCCCATAAAATTCAAGATATACATTTTATTTGTCAGGTAAAAGTTTTTAATGTATGATATTTTAATAAAAATCGTTAAAGCCATTTTTGAGAAAATTGAAATTTTCGAAAAAAGTTCCATGTAAAGGGTAGCTTCGGGTGGGGGGATTTTTCTCAAAACCTTCGTGTCGCATCCCTGGAAGATACTAAACTTAAATACCAAGTTTGGTATTTTACCGACTTTTCGTTTTTGAGTTATCGTGTTCACAGACACACGGACACGCACACACACGGACCTTTTTCTGAAAATACTTTTTTTGGATACAGGGGACCCTAAAACATATATTTCTGGTGAAATCTCGACATCGTATTATTGGATGGAATACAATACCTTCTCTATCCACTATGTACATTATACATATATTGCTATGTTTTATTTGCAGCTCCTTACTAATCTCTTTCTAAGCATACTACAAATTATACCAAGAGGGCTATAGTCCTCTTGATTTATTCTAAGTGTATAACCAGGTGACCAGGATTATTGGGCCAAGCCCCAATACTGTGAAATGTATGTCTGAAGCACGTGTCACACGAAGCATAGTTTAGTTCAAGAGGGCTATAAGAGAGAGAGAGACACTAGAGCATAAGAAAATCATGAGCATAGCATCGTGCAACATGGTCTTCCTAGGGATTGCCCATGCAAATATTGCAATTCGAATACAATAGGACTGCAATTTCAGGGTTGGTTTACTTCTTGTAAGCAGGTACCAGCAATGAAAAGTGGGCGAAGAAACATTCTATACATTATTTTCCTTGATGAAACCACGGAAACCTTTCATTGGTTTCCCTAGTAGTCTCAAAACACTTTTATTTAAATAACTATGCAGTTTAGAAGTTATTTCTAATAAAATTGCAAATTATCCATTTATTTTATTTGGGTTTAAAGTATTTAATAATAATAAGAATAATAATCCCATTAATCAGGGTAGTCACGAGCCGCTACTGAAAATAATGTTTGAAAATAAGGGGAATAGAATTTAAAAAAAAAAATTAAAAAAATGGGATAGCTAATTTTTACGAGATTATAAATCTCGAGTAAACCAGAGTTTGTCAAAACCATGCCAAAATACTCCTTGATAACAAAAACAGAGAAATTAGAGGGAGATTTGGTGACAAGAACACGATGTGAAACTCACGCCTCCCTACCCCATAGTACTCAATTTGAAACAATTTTAAGCTCCCATATTTTCCACTTGGGTTGGAAGTCATGAAAACTCTCACAAAAAAAAAGTGCGAAAATATATTTATAGGCAACGAAATGGGAATATGAAAATCTTCCTAAACCACCAGATTAAACTTTTTTTTTGATGAACGTCCTCGGTCCATGGAGCTTAAAGTTACTCGACATTCGTCTTCTCAGGAAAAGAGAAACTCCCGAAAAAAACTTATCCGGGTAGCTTTCTCCAAGTGGGATTTGAACTCACGACCTGTTGAATTTGGGGCAGACACGCTACAACCACGCTACCCAGGCGGGCTCTTTTGGAATTGTATTATAAATTTTGTCCGTCGAAAGAATGGACTTTTCAGTATTGAAACGATCATGAAATTCGGTTTATTTCTTTTCAAGATTATCCGGTTACACACATAAAATCGCTTCGCTTCGTAGTCGGCTTACCCTCGCCGCATTTAGGACTGGTATGAATTTTGGGCGAATTTTTTTTTGGGGGGAAGGAACGACCTTTGTTTATTTTTACTTAATTTATCCCTCATCAAACCCCCCTAGGACTTAAAAGCGGATGCCTAGGTGTCAGAAGCCTGTCGGGGAGCTAAGGGCACGAAACCACAGAATGGAGAATCTTGAACGAGTGGTAGGCCCGTAGCCTGGCATGAGCATGAGGAAGTGGGTGGTATGAAATGCAAGCGAAATGGATAATATGAAAGGTGATGATGGAGCAATTGGTGTAATGAATGACGGGGGAAACCGGAGAACCCGGAGAAACCATGCATGCAATAGCACGTTTTATTATTATTATAATATTTCACCATTGGTTATGTTAACAATGCATCACTGCAAATTTGACGCAATTATGGACTAGGACAGTAGAATTATATTGACGTAGTTTCCGTTTCGCTGATTCCCAACAGATAATTCTCCTTCCTCTGTATTGAAACGGCCTTAATCCCTGACCTACACTAATTTCACGTGAGGATGTGGCGGATAAAGAGTACACAGGCTTTGTTTTCTAATCTGGAAGCAGTAGCCGTTGCTACATAACCAAATGAGCAGTAGGTCCCCTGGTCGGTGTGGTCTGTATGATAGGGCATTTCCTTATTTGATTGTTGGTATCGGCTTGGTCAGCCGAGGTGGTGACCCTATAATAAGTGTTAGGGAGTGCAACAATCTAATTGGAGGGCAGCACATCACATTATGATGATATATGTGTGGCTGTGTGCTCCTGTCGAAGTGACAGCTTGGGAGAATGGAGCAACACGGCGCATAGCTACTTCCAAGCGATCAGTTTTACCAAACGGTCTAGAGGTAACACACCAGCCTCTGGTTACCAAGATCTCGGGTTCAAAACCGGCGTAAAAATTCTTAGCCCGCCTTGCTTCAGAAGACAACAGATGCTAGGGTCGGCTGATAAGTCTCGGGCCTCAATGAAAACAGCATTAAAACTTTTTTTTTGCTTTATTTCTCAACACAATCTCCAGAAAGGTGGTCATATCGGTATACTAATTTAATTAAACCATATCTATAGTGCAGTTTATCAAGGCTCTCAAAATAGCATCAATGACCTCCTCGTTGCTGAGAAATCTTTGTCCTCCAAGAACTTTTTTTGAGGTTTTGGAACAGGTGGTAGTCACTGTTTTTTTGGTAGTGTTTAACGCCCGCTTTAATTACTTATGGCACCGCAGGCGGCGACACTGATGATACATGAATGATGATGGAGCACCGGTGGAATGCGATGGCGGTGGAAACCGGAGTACCCGGAGAAAACCCGCCCCACAAATCTCACATGCGGTCGCTTGGGATCGAATCCCGGCCGTCTAGGTGAGAGGCGAGTGGTCTAACCATTTGGCCACGGCGCGGCCGAGTCAATGGCTGCTAAATTTGGCGAATAGGGTGGATGTTCAAGCAATTCCAACTTTAATTCGCACATTTTTCCCATTGCAATGACTGAACGATGGGCCGGAGCATTGTCGTGATGAAACAAGATTTTTTTTTTTTTTTTGCCAAGTGATGTCTTTTTCTTTTCACCTCATTACTCAAACGTTGCAGTAAGCTTGCGTAGTAGTCACCAGTGATACTTTTACCCTTTTTCAAGTAATCAATAAAAATAATTCCCTGTGCATCCCAGAAAACACTCGAAATAATCTTGTTAGCTGACAAAATTGACTTTGCCTTTTTTGGAGTTGGTTCACCTGGCGCAATCCACTGTTTTGACTGTGATTTACTTTGTGGGTTATAGTGATGTATCTGAGTTTCATCCATGATAATAAGCCTCTCAAAAATTCACTCGGGTTTTTACGGTAGAGCTCGACATTCTTAACAGAAATAGTTTTTCTTTGCAACTTTTGAACAGGTGTCAACAAACGCGGTACCCATCTTGCATAGACCTTGTGGAAGCCCAAAACATTACTTAAAATATTACCTGCACGTTCTTTTGATATGCTTACAGCCTCTGCTATCTTAAACAACTTTAATCTGCGGTCTTCCAGTACTAAACGATGAATTTTTTCAATGATCTCTGGAGTAGTCACTTCTACAGGGCGTCCAGAGCGAGGCTCATCACTAGTGCTCGTACGTCCCATTTTAAACTCTGCAACTCACCTTTTAATCATTGAATATGAATGGGCAGAGTCTTTCAATGTACTGTCCATTTCCTCATTGACTCCTTTAGGCGTTAAGCCTTTCAAATGTAAATATTTAATCACTGCTCGTTTTTCCAAATCCTCCATTTTCATGAAAACTGTAAAGTTGTCTTGTTTAAAAAGCTGTCATTCGAAAACTAAACAAGTTATTGACCTGTAACTATGGATACAAGCTAGTCTAGAGTTAAATTATACGATGCTACCGTCTAACTGAGCTAGTGGCGCCATATCAGTGTGAAGCCCGGGAATTATCAGTCGACCCTCGTATTTTGCGCATGAATTTTCCCTGGGCGCATCCTGCATCGTGAAGGGCTCTTATTTGAACAGTAATGGGCACCTGTGCTTGGCCTAGTACCTTAGACACGCCAAAACGCTATGTGATTGCAGCTTTACGCAGTTTTTTGTATGCAGATGATTTGCGACAACAGAATCGCCTCCTTTAAACCCTAGCTATACAAACTATAAGATCCTTTATTGTTCCTATATCGATCTTGGATGCGAGATCTTGCATTCTTCCTCTCGTTTGCCTGTTGTGATGTAGAGCTTCTGGTCCTCCTGAAAAAAAAAATACCTACTATTTTCAATATATTTTTCTTCTTCTAGTGTACTACTTTCTCTACACGTACTATGTACATAGTGTATAGAGGAAGTATTGTATTCCACCTAAAAATTCGATACCGAGATTTCACCGGAAATACACGTTTTAGGAACCACTGAATCTAAAAAAAAAAAAGTATTTTCAGAAGAAAAAAAAAAAAAAAAGGTTAGTGTGTCTGTGGGAAGCATAGTTCAAAAACGAAAAGTCTGTTAAATACCAAACTTGCTATTTAGTTCATTATCTTCCAAGGATGCGGCACGAAGATTTTCAAGAACATATCCGAACCCCAAACTACACTTTACATGGAAAAATTTTCGAAAATTTTTATTTTCTCAAAAAAAGGCTCTAACGATATTGATTAAAATCTCTTATATTTAAGATATTTACATGATAAATAGAATGTGTATCTTGAGTTTTCTGGGAATACCTCTGAAGACCTCTTTATTCTGGATGATTTGTATTGAATTTTGCATAACTGCTAAATCGTAAGAGATGGAGAAAAACTTACCACACAAAAAATGTAGAGCACGTTAAAACACAATTTATTTAATACACATTTTTTTCGCAGAGTTGATCGTTTTTTAGATATTTCTTGTTTTTGGTTTCAGCTTTGAAAAACTATACTTCTCTCATACACGAATTTGTCAACTCCTGTCCATACAAACAAAGGAACTTCAGTCGCATAGCAACCAGCTTTTGACTATCACTTTAACCTATGGTACTCCCTTATTTCGCTTCTACTTACAAGGAATCAAGTAATAAGACTATTTCTGCTAATTTTTTCTCGATTAGCATGATGTAAATAGAAGCATAAGCTTTTTAACAATACTTTGTTACAGAGATGTAGAGAAAGTCATGGGAATGGAACACATCAGATTTTTAAGGTCTCTGGTAGCAAAGGGGCATACTAGATTAATATTAATAAATTAAGTAATTTTGAAAATGTCAAATCCACCCAAAACAAAATCTTTGTTGCGCCACTGTATTAACTGTATTATGTTGATGTCTTTGTGGAGAAAGTTTTGTAGTTTTGGCGGTTTCTGGCGGGATTCTATAGTCAATCTGATGCTTTAATTGAATTCGTTGACAACCCTGATCTTCATTGTAGAATGCTTTTGGTACTGTTAAGGCCTGCTCAGTGTCTTTTCACTATATTGATTGACGTTTGCTATGGGAATCAAACTATGTCGCGCATACAGGAGTTAGCAGCCTCCTGGACCATTAATTTCGTCGTATGAGCAAAAGAAATCCAAGGCCTGCTGATGGCATGCTATGGTCTGGGATCTATATCATCATTTGGGGAAATTAGCGCAAGTTAAAAAGAGCGGCCTCTGATCAAGGGAACACAAATAAAGCAAATGAATAATTGTAATTGTCCAACTGGATCAGAACGGCGCTTTCCAGTAGCTCTGCCTTTGACCTGATAGAACCAGACAAGAGGAAAACCTTCAGCTGGAACAAGCATGTCTTCTCATCTCTTATATTTTCTGATGAAATCCCACGGTTAGAATTGTTTACTCCCAAGTCAAATGTAAAAAGCGTTAGATGCAAGGACCGCTGACCCTTAAAAGCAGGGTTACAGCTAGAGTAAAAATCTGATGTGTTACACTCACATGACTTTCTCTACATCTCTGTAACAAATTATTGTTAAAAAGCTTATTCTTCTATTTACTTCATGCTAATCGAGAAAAAATTAGCAGAAATAGTCTTATTAGTTGTTTCCTTGTAAGTAGAAGCGAAATAACGAAGTACCATAGGTTAAAGTGAATAGGCAAAGGCTGGTTGCTATGTGACTGAAGTTCCCTTGTACGTAAAGGAGTTGACAAATTCCAGTATGATTTTCTAAGCTGAAACTAAAAACAAGAAATATCTTAAAAACTATCAACTCCATGAAAAAAATGTATATTACATAAATTGTGTGTTTTAACGTGCTCTACATTTTTTGTGTGGTAAATTTTTTCCCATCTCTTACGGTTTAGCAGTTATACAAAATTCCGTAAAATTCATCCAGAATAAAGTAGTCTTAAGAGGCTATTCCCAGAAAATTCAAAATATGCATTTTATTTGTCAGGTAAATATCTTTAATATACGATATTTTAATCAAAATCGTTAGAGCCATTTTTAAGAAAATCAAAATTTTCGAATGTTTTTCCATGTGAAGGGTAGTTTGGTGCGGGGGGATTTTTCTCAAAATCTTCATGTCGCATCCCTGGAAGATACTAAACTTAAATACCAAGTTTGGTATTTTACCGACTTTTCGTTTTTGAGTTATCGTGTTCACAGACACACGGGCACACGGACACACACACGGACCTTTTTCTGAAAATACCTGTTTGGATACAGGGGACCCTAAAACATATATTTCCGGTGAAATCTCGGTATCGAATTTGTTGGTGGAGTGCAATACCTTCTCTATACACTATGTACATAGTGCGTATAGAGAAAGTAAAAATTAGGTTTGAAAATTGAGACTTTAGTTATGTGGAAAATATTTAGAGGAACATATCCTAAAAGAAGGGAAAAAATCTGATGTTCCACTCACTGTTAAGGTCTGCACAGACATCATGAGTTTCTCTAGACAAATTATATTGTTAAAAAGCTTATTCTTCTATCACTTCATGCTAATCGAGAAAAAATTAGCAGAAATGGTCTTATTACTTGCTTCCTTGTAAGTAGAAGTGAAATAAGGGCGTAAAATAGGTTAAAGTAATATTCAAATGTTTTAAAAGCTAGTTGCCATGTGACTGAAGTTCCTTTATTTATATGGCCAGGAGTTGAAAATTCCCGTATGAAAAAAGTATAAGTATTTTAAAACTGAAACCAACAACAAGGAATGTCTCAAAAAACGGTCAACTCCATGAAAAAAATGCATATAACATAATTTGTGTGTTTTAACCAGTTCTACATTTTTTGTGCAGTAAGCTGTCGTCTATCTCTTACGATTTATCAGTTACGCAAAATTCAGCAAACTTCATCCAGATTGAAGAGCTCTGCAAAGGCCATTCCCAGAAAATTAAAAATATACATTTTATTTGTCATGTAAATATCTTTAATGTGATACAGTATTTTAATCGAAATCGTTAGAGCCATTTTTGAATAATCAAAATTTCGAAAATTGTTCCATGTAAACGGAAGTTTGGGGTGAGTGATTTTCCTCAAAATCTTTGGGTCGTATCCCTGGAAGATACTATACTTAAATACCAAGTTTGGTATTTTACCGACTTTTCGTTTTTGAGTTATCGTGTGGACGCACGGACACAGCATGGAAGTTTTTCTAAAAATGTTTTTTTTTAATACAGGGGACCCCAAAACGCGTGTTTCCGGTGAAATCTCGGTATTGAGGTTTTGGTGGAGTGCAATACCTTCCTATCTACGTACAAGTATTATGTTGGGAACATAAAAACTAACCTAATTGCTACTCGTCACCACAAACATCACAACACGGAAGAAGAAACAAAATGCATTAGTCAGAGTTTCAGGGGCAGAGCATTTGTAAATTCCTTTCTTCTTATTGCCTTTCGCCTGCGTAAATTAAGGGACATTGAAAGTGAGTTCTCAAAAGTGAGGTTTTTTTTTGGTTGTTTTTTTAATTTTATTGAGATTCAATTGCTATTTATTTCGTAGGCAAACCAAATGTCATTCAAATTGGATAACTTTTTGAGAGCTATAAATGATTGCATAAAGTTCATAATGTGAATACATTGCATAATTAACATGTCCCACGCATTTCATCATTTGAAAAATTGTATGCACTTTTTACGTTCTCTACGCGTACTATGTAGTGTATAGAGAAGGGATTGTATTGCGCCTAAAAATTCGATACCGAGATTTCATCGGAAATACATGTTTTGGGTCACCCTAAATATAAAAAAAAAAAACATCTTTGAAAAAAATAGTGTGTGTGTGTGTGTGTGTGTGTGTGTGGACTGCAACGAAAAGACCGTGAAATATCAAACTTGGTATTTGGGTTTGGTATCTTCCAAGGATGCGGCGTAAGATTTTCAAGAAAATCACCCACCACCAACTACCCTTTACATGGGAAAAAATTCGAAAATTTTGATTTTCTAAAAAATAGTTCTACTGATTTTGATTAAAATCCCGTATATTAAAGATATTTACATCCCGAATTAAAATGTATATCTTGAATTTTCAGGGAATAGCCTCTGAAGACCTCTTTATTCGGATGAATTTTGACGAATTTTACTTAACTGCTCAACCTTAAGGGATAGATCTCGTCAAAACATACACCACGTTTTTGTTGTGGTGGTAACCGTTTCCGAGATGTTCCTTGTTATTGGTTTCCATTGTAAAGTACTTATACTTTTCTCATACAGGAAGTGACGGTTTTTCTTTTATTCTACTCCTAGCCAAACAAAGAAGCGATTTGCAATGACAATCGCTTAACGACAGCTTTTAAAACTTTTGCCTATTTTTTAGCATAGCGCATCCCTTTAGTTCCCTTCTACTTAGATGTAAGGAACTAAGTAATGAGAGCATTCTGCTAATGTTTATCTCGATTAACATGGTATAAAAGAAGAATACTCTTTTTGTAAGAACTAATCAGTTTGTAGAACAGCTAGAGAAAGTCATGTGAGTGTAACACATAAGATTTTTCCCCATATAATGTATAGTGGATATTTCTGCTAATTCTGGAAAATTTTAATGGAATGTACCTAAACAAAAACTGAGACTCGTGGAACATTTTGAAAATGTAGTTTGAGAACAAGGAAACATGTGTTGTACGATTTTTAAATGGCTGTAGAGTCCAAAGCGAGAGATGACATGTAAATGACTCTCTATGGATGTCCAATAACCATTTATTACAAATAACAGACTTTCGATGTTTTGACAAATTGTGGTAAACAATTCATTCACAGTGGCCCTTAACCAGTTATCCTATGTTGTGCTTTGAACCTTCTTCCCTTTCATTACTTCTTTTTATCAATTACTTCTCGTTCAAATCTACACTCAAAGATGTTGCCGTTCTTTATTGCAGAGTGTCGCTCTTACTTCCCTCTCTTTTTTTAAAGGTTCCGTTACTTATTTTGCTTCCATTTTGCATGCTCCGTTCTTCTTCATAAAGGTTTTTTTAACTTTCACTCTTCACTTCGTCAAAGGGTCCCAATACAATGCCACACTTAAAGCAAAGCGTTTAATTACTCTCGTTTTCGTTTTCCAAGGGTTAACAGAAAATGCTTCTTTTGTACTAAATTTCCTTTGCGGTTGCTATTCTCCATTTAACTTCTTTACATTCGTGTTACTAAATATGACACATTCCAAGCGTTTAACGTTGTGCATTTGATCGACTATCTTTGCTTTTCTTCCTGAAAGTATTAGCTTTCAGTCTTTTCCCCACTTATCTTTTTCTGATTCATATTTCCATTACAATGCTCGTTAGAATCTTTTCTATCAAAACCAAACATTAAATTGTTTACTCTGCCTCCAGCTATTATTTCTCGTTTTTTGGAAACAGTTTTTCACTCAAATTCTGTAAGCAAATGTTGAACACATGAATATTGACTAATAGTTTTCCTGTTATATGCGTTTCCCTATTTCGAAAGAGTTTATACACCTTGGTTTTATAACCTTGTCCATTGAGATGTATTACTCCGCGCCGCGTTACCTTCCCATTTTGCCTGATTGGCTAATGTGCACCTTCGAATGACAAACGAGTCGCAAGGATAGGAGACACAAGCGATATTATGGTTTTTCATTACTACTTTCTCTATACGTACTATGTACATACTGTATAGAGAAGGTGTTGCACTCCACCCAAAAGTTCGATACCAAGATTTCACCGGAAATATGTTTTAGAATTTCCTGTATCCAAAAAAAAAAAAAAAAGCATTTTCAGAAAAAGGTCCGGGTGTGTGTGGGTGTGTGTGTCCTTGTGTCTGTGAACACGATAGCTCAAAAACGAAAAGTCGGCAAAATACCAAAGTTGTTATTTAAGTTAATCTTCCAGGGATGCGACACGAAGATTTTGAGAAAAATCCCCCCACCCCAAACTGCCCTTTATTTTCTCAAAAATGGCTCTAACGATTTTCATTAAAACTTCGTATATTAAATATATTTGCCTGACAAATAAAATGTATATCTTGAATTATCTGGGAATAGTCTCTGAAGACTATTCTGGATGAATTTTACGGAATTTTGCATAACTGCTAAACCGTAAGAGATGGACAAAAACTTACCGCACAAAAAATGTAGAGCACGTTAAAACACACAATTTATGTTACTTACATTTTTTTCGTGAAGTTGATCGTTTTTGAGTTATTCCTTGTTTTTGATTTCACCTTTAAGAAACTTATACTTTTTTCATACAGAATTTGTCAACTCCTGTCCATGCAAACAAAGGAACTTCAGTTACATAGCAACCAGCTTTTGACTATCACTTTAACGCATGGTATTCCCTTACTTCGCTTCTACTTACAAGGAAGCAAATAATAAGACTACTTCTGCTAATTTTTTCTCGGTTAGCATGAAGTAAATAGAAGCCTAAGCATATTAACAATAATTTGTTGCAGAGATATAGAGAAAATCATATGAATGAAACACATTAAATTTTTTTTAAATACTATTGGTTTTTCGGCAGTCAATAATCCCCAATCACTCTTAAGTCGCTTTCATCGATGGACCAATGCAGCTATGATGCCAAATCCTTCAGAGAGTATCTACTGTTTATTATTATTATTATTATTATTATTATTATTATTTTAGTAACAGTTGGGTAATTAGTTAAAACATTACACAAAAGAAAGCTACATAGTAACTACCAAGCAAGAACTATAAATACACAGATGTCCATTAGGACATACAGTTTGTTCTGTCGCCATTTTATGGTGTATGCAGCAGTCACTCAGTGGTGAAAGATTGGAGATTTTTATTCTTGTAAATAAAAGCGTTTATCCCAAACTTTTTTGCATAACAGAAATTAAAATTGCAGTAATGTTATAATTCCCAGCTAGTTAATAGCCACAAAAACTATTGTATCTTTACGCCTTTTTTGTGTATTAAAATCCAGAAGCACATAACAACATGGATCTTAGAATGTTAGTTATGGCTTAGAGTACTGCAAATAGAGAATAAGAGCTAATTATTAAATCGAAGTCTCCCCCTGTTGTGAGGGAATAATCTTTTGCACATTTATTTTCAGTTCAAATCGAATGGATACGAAATAAAATTGATATAACTTATACAACATAACCCCAAATTACTGAACAATAGCCGCACACAGCTCTAAAACAGGTGGATAATCTTAAAACAGCGAAATATATTTCTGTATGTGTCTTTACTTTAAAGATCTGATGTGTTCCATTCACATGACTTTCTCTACATATCTGCTACAAATTAATGTTTAAAAATGCATTCTTCTATTTAATTCCTTCCAATCGGGTAAAAATAGCAGAAATGGTCTTATTACTTGTTCCCATTTAAGTAGAAGGGAAATAAGGGAGAACTGTAAGTTAAAGTGATAGTCAAAAGCCGGTTGCTGTGTGACTGAAGTTCCTTTGTTTGTATGGACAGGAGTTGACAAGTTCCCTTATGAGAAAAGCATAAGTACTTTAAAGCTGAAACCAATAGTTAGAAATATCTAAAAAACTATCAGCTGTACGAAAAAAAAATGTATATAACATAAATTGTGTGTTTTAACAAGTTCTACATTTTCTATTATGCAGGTTTTTGTCTATCTCTTACGGTTTACCAGTTAGGCAAAATTCCGCAAAATGTATCCAGAATAAAGATGTCTTCAGAGGCTATTCAGAGAAAATTCAAAATATACATTTTATTTGTCATGTAAATATATATAATATACGACATTTTAATCAGAATTGTTAGAGCCATTTTTGAGAAAATAAAAAAATTCGAAAAATGTTCCATGTTAAGGGTAGTTGGGGGTGGGGGATTTTCTTGAAAATCTTCATGTCGCATCCTTGGAAGATACCAAACTTAAATACCAAGTTTGTATTCAACAGTCTTTACTTTTTTTAGCTATGCTACCCACAGACACACTCATACACATACGAATACAAACATACACACACACACATACACACACACACACACACACACACACACACAGACTGACAGACATAGACACGGACTGACACACATGCCTTTTTTTGGATTCAGGGGGTCTCAAAACATATATATAACCGTTTTACTTTCTCTACACGTACTACGTACGTAGTGTCAGAGAAGGTATTGTTATGCACTGAAAAATTCGTTGACGAGATTTCACCGAAAATACATGTTTTGAGACCGCTTGAATAAAAAAAAGTTAGAAAAATATCGCTGTGTGTGCGTGTGTGTGTGCGTGCGTGTGTGTGTAACGAAAAGACCGTTAAATACCAAACTCAAACTTGGTGTTTAAGTTTGGTACCTTCTAAATTCGACACGAAGATTTTTAAGAAAATCCCTCTACCCTCAACTACCCTTTACAAGGAACATTTTTCGAAAATTTTCAGTTTCTCAAAAATGCCTCTAATAATTTTTATTGAAATACCGTATGCGTAAGATATGTTTACGGCAAACGAAATATATATCTTGGATTTTCTCGGAAAAGCCTCTGCAGACCTCTTCATGGTTGACTTTTATATAACTGTAAACTGTAAGATATAGACAGCAACTTACTGCAGAAAATTCAGATCTTGTTAAAACAGACAATCATATCTGATACTTTTTTTTTCGTTCTTCTCTGGTAGAGTTAAGTATTTCTGAGTTATTTCTTATTATTGATTTTATAATTCCTGATATTAAACTCGTTATTCACTGTTCCCATCTTGGTCATTCTATGAGAATTTAGTTCTAATTGCATGACATCGTGATCGGTTTTTTAAAAAAATTGACTATTGCTTTAGTCTAGTGTATTCCTTTATTTCTGGCACTTACAAGAAACTATAGAAAACTGGAAAACGACATGGTCAACATCCCACAGCAAACTGCATGATGCCCGATTCCGGATCTACCAATTTCTTCGAACCCCTCCGAAAATTAGAACGTCGTGAGCAAACAATAATTACCCGCCTCAGAATTGGACACTGCAAACTGACACATTCATCATTAATAAAGATCCAGAATCAAAATGTGAGACCTGCAACACACCACTTACTGTCCTACATATCCTGCTGAAGTGTCCGAGATACGCCAAACAGAGACTTCAAGCCGGCTTCAGTGACTTACCAAGTGCTCTACATAACCACCAGACAATCAAAAAGACAATGATATTTATAAGACAGTGTAAACTTTTTGAATTATGGTAAAAATAAATGTAATCATTTGGTATTTTACCAATGTGAAAAAAAACTATTTTATGTACAATTTGTAAGGTCGCGATATGACCATGCTGTTAAAGCGACCCAAAATAAATTATATTGCAAAAAAGAAACTAAGTAATAAAACCATTTCTGCTATTGTTTATTTTGAGTAGCATGTACTAGAGAGACGAATAAGATTCTGTAAGAATAATTTGTTGCAGAACATGAGAATGGAACACTTCTGATTTGTATTATTATTCTGTGAGAGCGACACATGAAAAACGAATAAAATTAGACAGGATTTAGATTTCATGAGATGATTTAAAATGACATTAAGTTGGGTCAATACATTTCTTTAATTGCCTAGCTCAAGATACATGTTGAGTCAGTCTTAATGAAACAAGGAAAAAGAACGCCAGGAAATCATCCAAAGTAAATCAAAAGCCCTGTGACGTCATTGATTGGATGACTTATCATTTATTAGTTTTAGTTACTTTAACGACCAAGTATGTACAAGGTACATAGTAGGTACAGAAGATATTGAATGCTACCCAAAAATTCGCTCCCAAAATCTTGCCGGAAATACATTATTTGAGACCCCCTGAATAAAAAAAAATCCATTCACATGACTATCTCTACATCTCTGCAACAGATTATTGTAAGAAAGCTTATGCTTCTATTTACCTCATGCTAATCCAGAACAAATTAGCAGAAATAGGCTTATTACTTGCTTCCTTGTAATTAGAAGCGAAATAAGGGAGTACCATAGGTTAAAGTGATAGTCAAAAGCTGGTTGATATGTGACTGAAGTTCCTTTTTTGTATGGACACGAGTTGATAAATTCCTGTATGACAAAAGTTTAAATTCTTTAAAGCTGAAGCCAATAACAATGAACATCTATAAAAAAAAAAATTAAAAAAAAAAAACGATCAACTCCATGAAAAAATATTTATAACGTAAATTGTGTGTTTTAATGTGCTCTACATTATTTAGTGTGGTAAGTTTTTGTTAATCTCTTACGGTTTAGCAGTTATGCAAAATTCCGTAAAATTCATCCAGAATAAAGTAGTCTTCAGAGTCCATTCCCAGAACATTCAAGATATACATTTTATTTGTCAGGTAAATATCTTTAATATACGATACTTTAATCAAAATCGTTAGTCATTTTCGAGAAAATCATAAAAGTTCCATGTAAAGTGTAGATAGGGGTGGGGGGATTTTCTTGAAAATCTTCATGTCTCACCCTTGGAAGATACCAAACTTAAATACCAAGTTTGTATTCAACAGTCTTTACTTTTTTGAGCTATGCTGTCCACAGACACACTCATACACACGCACAAACAGAGACCATTTTCTAAAAATTGATTTTTTTTGGACCCAAAACACGTATTTCCAGTGAAATCTCGGTATCGAATTTTTGTGTGGAATGCAATATTTTCTCTATACACTATGTACATAATACATGTAGAAAAAGTAAAAAAAAAAAAAAAAAAAAAAAAAAATAGAAAAAGCTCCGTGTGCATGTGAGTTTTGATTTTCTCAAAAATGGCTTTAACGATTTTGATTAAAATCTCATATATATATATATATATATATATATATATATATAAAGATATTTACATGCCAAATAAAATGAATATCTTGAATTTTCTGGGAATAGCCTATAAAGAACTCTTTATTCTGGATGATTTTTATTGGATTTTGCATAACCAGCCATAAGAGATAGATAAAAAAAATTACTGCACAAAAATATAGATCACGATAAAACAGACATACATTTTATGTCATATACATTTTTTCCGTGAAGTTGATCGTTTTTGAGATATTCCATATTATTGGTTTCAGTTTTAAAAAAACGTATACTTTTCTCATGGCAACTAGCTTTTAAAAGTTTTGACTATCGTTTTAGCCTAGTGCATTCTCTTATTTCCCTTCTACGTACAAGGAAGCAAGTAATAAGACCATTTCTGCTAATGTCTCTATCGATTATCATGAAGTAGATAGAAGAATGAGCGGTTTTACAATAAGTTGTTACAGAGGTGTAGAGAAAGTCATGTGAATGGAACACACCAGGCTTTTTTTTTTTATTATTTTAGCTAACTTATAATAAAAATTGGATATTATAAACACAGATGATTGCTAAATCTACCTAAGTAGATACAATCTAAGCATTTCAAAATACATTTGTAGATTAAATATATATAATCTACAAAAAGTAAAATATAATATAATCAATAATATCAAGACTATAAATAAAAATAACATAAAATTTATAACAAATAATAGAATTGATTTTGATTCTCCTATGTATTAATCTTAATTTACATAATTACTTCTATATTCTTCATTTAAGTTCATATATTTCTATTTCTTATAAAACGTTATATTGTATTAGGCTTCTCACATTTTTAATCTTGTAAATATTATATCTAGTCCATTTTGATATGACCCACATTGATTATACTAATTCTTTTCATTATTTTTGTTTTTTACCTTTATGTAAAGCCTATATCTGTATTTTAGTTTTTTGTTCATTTTTATATTTTAAGCTGCACAGTAAAATTTTGTAAATTATTAAAAACACAATCATTTAATCATAGGGCTTAAGATTAATCTTAAATATTCATAAATGTAATATTGTAAGTAATCAAAACTACAAGAGTTTTGTAAATAATTGTAAATACAATTTTTATGTAGTATTAACTTATCCTGTATAATGGTACCCATGTACATATGTATGATCTACAGGACGAATAAAATATCTATCTATGTATCTGTCTGTCTATCTATTCAACTATCTATCTATATATCTATCTATCGATCG
The DNA here is from genome assembly GCA_030762935.1 of Hymenopus coronatus. Classification (NCBI taxonomy): domain Eukaryota; kingdom Metazoa; phylum Arthropoda; class Insecta; order Mantodea; family Hymenopodidae; genus Hymenopus; species Hymenopus coronatus. The sequence goes on along the minus strand of CM060880.1, from coordinate 24,012,767 downwards.
ATCCATCCATCCATCCATCCATCCATCCATACCTGTTTTTACGAAGTTTGGTCACTGGTTTGTATACATTATATCTCAGAGTTATGTGTTATTATTAAAGATTTCTTCATATTGCAAGTCAATGATATTCTTCGAAGTCCTATAATTCTCCAAATAGCAAAGTCATTACCTTGAGTTTGTAGGTAACTCGGTAGTTTACCAGCTGTCTGTTCATTCTGTGAAATTAACATTAAGGAATTCTCATACGATTAAGCTGTAATGGAGTGGTACGGTCTTGTCAAATGAGTTGATAACTCCAGTCCATTATTTAGATCAATAATGACTTTGCAACTGGTCTCTTAATTTTCAGCTCCCCACAGTATTCCTAAAAAGTGTGGCCTAATCACACCAACACTGATTCCTGCATCAAGCGGCACCCTTTCCCCTCCTGCAATCCCTATCCGAAAAGAATACGAATGGACTGAACCTGACAGATTGTTACACTCGAAAATTGAATTCATCTTCACTTTCGACATACGGATTATGTTAGCACTCATCCACTTATTCACAGACACATGTACACGCACACACATACACACACCAAAGACCTTTTTCTAAATATGCTTTTCTTTTTATTTCAGGGGATCCTAAAACGTGTATTTCCAGTGAAAACTCGGTATCGAATTTTAGGGCGAAATACAATGTCTTATTTGCCTATTAAGTAGTGCTGGTACAGAAAGTAATAACTTAAGCAACGTCGATTGTTTCAACAGAACCGGTCCCCATGACCGCGCTCACAACGTGTCTCGCTTTGGTGCTTCGTGGGGCAGGGGATCATGGGTTCGAGACCAGCCTTGGGCATGGGTATTTATATGTTTATGAAATGTGTATGTGTGAGTGTATCAGAAAAAATTCTGATGTGTTCCACTCACATGACTTTCTCTACATTTTTGCAACAAATTATTTTTAAAAAGCTTAGGCTTCTATTTACTCCATGCTAATCGGCAAAAAATTAGCAGAAATATTCTTATTACTTGCTTCCTTGTAAGTAGAGGCAAAATAAGGGAATACCATAGGTTAAAGTGATAGTCAAAAGCTGGTTGCTATGTGACTGAAGTTCCTTTGTTTGTATGGAAAGCAGTTGACATATTCCTGTGTGAGAAAAGTAAGTTTTTCAAAACTGAAACTAAAAACAAGGAATATCTTAAAAAGCGACCAACTCCACGAAAAAAAATGTATATAACATAAATTGTATGTTTTAATGTGCTCTACATTTTGTGTGTTTTTGTCCATCTCTTACGGTTTAGCAGTTATGCAACATTCCGAAAAATTCATCCAGAATAAAGTAGTCTTCAGAGGCTATTCTCAGAAAAGTCAAGATTACATTTTATTTGTCAGGTAAATATCTTTAATATACAAATTTTAATCAAAATCGTTAGAGATATTTTTGAAAAAATCAACATTTTCGAAATTTGTTCCATGAAAGGATAGTTTGGGGTGGAGGGATTTTTCTCAAAATCTTCGTGTCGCATCCCTGGAAGATACTAAACTTAAATACCAAGTTTGGTATTTTACCGACTTTTCGTTTTTGAGTTATCGTGTTCACAGACACATGGACACACGGACACACACACGGACCTTTTTCTGAAAAAAACTTTTTTTGGATACAGGGGACCTTAAAACGTATATTTCCGGTGAAATCTCGGCATTGACTTTTTGGGTGAAGTGCAATACCTTCTCTATACACTATGTACATAGTACGTGTAGAGAAAGTAAAAATAGCAAAACGGCAATCCAGCAGAAAACAAAGTAAAGGTAGGAAAATGTGTATGCAACGCCGGAGCCCTGACCAGACTCCGGTTCTGTATTTTAATAAATACAATTAAAAAGAAACAAGTTGCATAACCTTAAAATGCTGCAGTACTAAGTAGTTCCTAACAAAACTACATAAATACCTACTATTAAATGGTCAATACACACATAAAACTGTAACGTTGTAAAAGGTAATGGACGTAGTTAAACATGAAAACAGTTAAATTTGCTGGAAGATGTTACTAACGTCGTAAGATGTTCTTCTTTTAATCATCAGTATCAAAGTACCACAACGCAGCTCTAAGGATTTACCAGGAAAAACGCGGCTCTAGAGCTGAAACGAACCACTGCTTCTAAGCTTCAATTACTTCGGAGTGTCGCATATACTTAAGGTTTTCTCACATTTCGGCGCACACAATAGATAAGGTGGTCCCCCCTTCCACTACGTTATGCGATTCACATGTGACTCGTTGCACTTGTCAAGGGGAAGTGCGTGACGTCACAATGCAATACTCCAATGCCGACCGCTTGGCGCGCACTATGCTGTCGGCCAATGGCAGCGAAGCCCAATTCTCTCCTATATATAAATGAAGATCTGGACAGTGGCAGATTGTCACTCGCGAAACTCTTGGGCAGTGACCGAAGATATTTATTTATTGCTAAGTTATTGTAAACGTGGGTGAAAGCAACATGAATCTGACACTGCGACGACTTCTGGTGCATTGGCGCTCCTTGGTGATTGTTTCAGTGCCATTGATGCTCTCTCCACTGGTGATTCAGGGCAGCAAGGTATCGTACATTGTTATTGGCAGATATGTTTTACCAGTTATCGACATCGAGTGTTCTGATTTTAGAACATAATGTATTTCCCAACTTTTTTAGTATCGTGGTTGCCAGATCAGTGAAATAAAACTATCATACCAATCTCTAAAGAATTTTGTAACTTTTTTTTTGAGGTTATCTTCAAATCGTAAAAATAAACAAATAAAAGGTTACATTTTACGTATTCAAATATAAATAATATACAATCGTGAATTTATTAATTACAATCCAAGTAATTAACCCTAAAAGAAAATATGTTCTCCAAACAAACTATTCTTACAAAATATTACTGTTTTTATCAACAACATTTAAATCAAAACAAACATTAACAGAAATTGTCTTGTAACTAGAAGGGAAATAAGGGAATACACTAACTAAAACTACAGTAACAATTTTATAAAAGTTGGTCACTAAGTGAAACAATTGAAATTTGATTCCCCTTCCATGGCAATGAGTAAACAAAAGATATACGAAACGAAAGATGACTTTCCTTTTTGAGAAACATTTAAGTAGATTAAAATTGAGAATATCTCGGTAACGGCCAATGCTTAAAAAATTAAAAAAAAAGACTTACTATAAATGGTGGATTTTAACGATATCTATTGATTTATTTTGTTATAAGTTTTTGTCTTTCTTTTATGGTATGCCAGTTGTGCAAAAGTAATCCAGAATGAGGGGGTCTTCAGAGGTTCTACATTTCGTTTGTCATGAAAATATCTTAATCATGCGTTATTTTAATATTTCTCGTAATCATTTTTGAAAAAATCAAGATTTCTCAAAATATTCCATGTAAAGGTAGTTGGTGTTTTTTTTTTTTCCCCTGAAAATATTCTTGTAGCATCCTTGGAAGATACTGAACTGAAATACCAAGTTTGGTATTAAACGACTTTTCGTTTTGAGTTATGCTGTCCAAGGCGCGCACGCGCGCACACATACGCATACACGTGCGCGAGGTCCTTTATCTAAGAATGCTTTTTTGCATTCGGGGTTCTGAAAACATGTATTTTCGGCGAAATCTCGGTATCGAATTTTTGGATGGAATACACTACCTTCTCTACCTACTATATATGTGCTAGAGAAAGTAGAAATGTACATTTTGTATCTATTAATCATGAGTTTGTAGCTGTATTTACCATACGAAGCTATCATAGATTATTCTAGTGGTAACTTTGTCTTGTTAAAATGGTAAATCAGACAGTTGATTTCAAGAAAGAAATCATACAACCAGTATTTGAAATATTTTACCGACCTTTTTTATAAAATGTGTGATAAACTTAAAAGCATTATCATACAGCAGAGCTTTGAGCAACCATTTTTTTTTTTTTTTTTTCTTTTATAAACTTTGCTACTGAGTTTTAAAACGTTCATACTTATTCATGTTAACCTCTGAGTTGTGCATTGATACTTTACTCTAGTGTCACATTAAGCTGCTGAAAATTTAATTTTTATAAAGCTTTAAAAACTAAATACTTATTACCTGGCTAGAAGCCCGAGAAGATTTTGAATAAATACTTTTGTTATTAATAATGCTTTTCAAATTAAAAATGAAATGTATTTTTTTTAAATCGATAAGTTGTTCGTTTAAGGAGAGACATCTATAGAAACTTTCATAGCTTTTAAAAAGTAAAAATAAATGTTTGAAAAATCAGATATGTATTAAAAGCGCAGATGGGCTCACAGAGTACCTATATTATCCCAGATGCATGAATGGCCCTTCAGCACAGTGAATATTTAGAATACCTCCGATGCAAAAGTAATTCTAATATGGCAGATTAATGCAGTGGATTAAGCTCCACAAATAAAGTTCACACTTTTTTTACTTTCGCTACACGTACTACACCCAAAAATTCGATACTGAGATTTCACGGGAAATATATATTTTAGGGTCCCCTGTATTTTTTTTAGAAAAAGATCTATGTGTGTGTGTCCATGTGCCTGAACATAACTCAAAAACGAAAAGTCGGTAAAATACCAACTTGGTATTTAAGTTTAGTATCTCCCAGGGATGCGACACGAACATTTTGAGAAAAATCCCCCACCCCAAACTACCCTATACTTGGAAAAAAATTCGAAAATTTAGATTTTCTCAAAAATGACTCTTACGATTTTGATTAAAATACCATACCTATATTAAAGAATATTTATATGGCAAATAAAATGTATATCTTGAAAGTTTTACTGAATTTTGCATAACTGGTAAACTGTAAGAGATAGACAAAAACTTACTACACAAAAAAATGTATATCACCTTAAAACACAGTTTATATCATATAGTTTTCTTCGTGGAATTGACCTTTTCTGAAATATTCCTTGTTATTTGTTTCAGATTTAAAATACTTAAATTTTTCTCACGCTGTAAGTTGTGAACTCCTGGCCCTGCATATAGACGGATTTCAACCAGCTTTTAAAACATTTAACTATTTAGCCTAGTTATTCCCTTAGGTATTTCCCTTCTAATTACAAGGAAGCAAGTAATTAATACAATTTCTGCTATTGGTTATGTCGATTATCATAAAGTAGATAAACGCATATGCTTTTTAACAATAATTTGTTAAGTATATGTAGAGAAAGCTATGTGAATGGAACACAACAAATTTTTGGAACATATCCACACAAGCAAGTTTAGGTGTGCAATATAGTGCAGGAGTAGCGTATATCAAACAAGGAAGTCGAAACGTTCAAGGAATATTTTGTATAAAAAGGACAAAACAAGGCGAATTTCAATTTTTACTTTCTCTACTACGTAAAATGTATACAGAAGATATTGCATTCCACCCAAAATATAGCTATCCAGATTTCACCGAAAATTGATTTTTTTGAGAACCCCTGAATAAAAATGAATTTTTAGAAAAAGGTTCTTGTGCATAAATGTAGCTGTAATTTTGTGAATGTGTGTGTGTGTGTGTTGCATAAATCAAAAACGAAACGTCGGTTAAATACCAACTTTTAGACCAGTATCTTCCAAGGGTGCGACACAAAAATTTCCAGGAAAATCCCTCACCCCAAACTACCCTTTATACAGAACATTTTTCGATTTTATAAACAAATGGCTCTAACGATTATGATTAAAATGTCTTATATTGAAGATATTTATATGGCAGAAAAATACACACAGAAAATGTACATCTCGTTAATATACACAATTTATGTCATATACAGTTTTGTTCCCTTTTTTTTTTTTTTTTTTTTGAGCTAGCCATTTCTGAGATATTTTGGCAATCAAATCCAGATGACAATGGGCGCAAGCAAGGAATAGGTCCCTAACGGTTACAGATGAAATGTCTGCGACGCCGCCAAGCCCCGAACTTCCGGGGTTCCCCTTAGTCTGGACCCCAAAGCCCCAAAGGTGGGCCCGATGGGGCGGTACCGATGATGGTGCCAGAATAAAATCTTTGCAGTGCGCAAGCCACTATTCAGCCGCAACCCGCCGAACAAGGAAATGTTGGGAACGGAAACCGTAAATTCGGAGGATGAAAGGCATCCTCCCAGCATTCGCTGAGACCTGGGAAAACCCATGGGTTGCGAAGCTCAGCCACGATAAACGAACCCCAGACTACCTGATTGCGGGCCAGAGACGAATCTACCTGAGCCATTCCACTCAGTAACTCCGAAATATTACAGAAAAGCAGAGATTGTATGTCTTTTATTACATTTTTACTTTCTCTACACGCACTACATATATAGTGTATAGAGAAGGTTTGTATTGCTCCCAAAAATTCGATACCGACATTTCACCGGAAATACATGTTTTGGGACCCCTGAAATAAAAAATTCATTTTTAGAAAAATATCCCTGTGTGTGTGTCTGCCTGTCAGTGTGTGTGTGTGTGTGTGTGTGTGTGTGTGTGTGTGTGTGTGTGTGAGCAACATAGCTCAAAATATATCAAACTGGATATTTAAGTTCAGTATCTTCCAAGGATGCGACACGAAGATTTGCAAGAAAATTTCCCCACCCCCAACTACCCTTTACATGGAAAAATTTAGAAAATTTTGGCCTTCTCAAAAATGACTCTAATGTTTTTTTTATTAAAATCTCTTATATTTAAGATATTTACATGGCAAATAAAACTTATATTTTCAATTTCCTGGGAATAGCCTCTGAAGACATGTTTTTTCTGAATGCATTTTGCGGAATTTTGTAAGAGAAGAACAAAAACTTACCACACATGTAGAGCTCGTTAAAACATACAATTTATGTTATTTACATTTTTTCATGGCGTTGACCGTTTTTGAAATATTGCCTGTTATTAGTTTCAGCTTTAAGAAACTTGTACTTTTCTCACACAGGCAGTTGTCAACTCCTGTCAATACAAACAAAGGAACTTCAATCACATAACAACCAGTTTTTAAAAGATATGACTATCGATTTAGCCCATGGTATTCCCTTATTTCCCGTAAATAGAAGAATACACATTTTAGCAATAATTTATTGCAGAGATGCAGAGAAAGTCATCAGATTTTTCTATGTACAAGTGACAATTCTAAAATTCCTTAGCACACAAGGTTAAAATAGTGGCTAGCGTTGTTTTGGCATAGCTAAGTATAAACGTTATAAGGTTGATAACAACCTGAGTTCAAGCACTTATCGTCTACGTTAAACACTATGGCTCCTAAAACAAGAACCATAACTAAAACTATAGCTCGAGTAGTTAACACAGCAGGAAATGCTTTTTATCGTTTTAATTTGTAATTCTTATTCTAGGAAATTTATGAGCTTCAAAATATCCAGTACAAGTTTTAATGTTCGATCGTCAACTGCAATAGATTTTAACTGGAAGTTAATTCTATTATTTCTATAGTCTCTACAACAGGAAAAGTATCTGCATAAGGGGCATATAAAAATCTGATTTGTTCCATTCACATGCTTTTCTATACAACTCTGTAACAAATTATTACACTAATCGAGATAAACATTACCAGAATTAGTCTTATTACTTGCTTCCTTGTAAGCAGAAGGGAAATAAGGGAATACACCTGGTCAAATCTTTTAGAAGCTGGTTGCCATGTGGATGAAATCCGTATCTTCGTATTGCCAGGAGTGACAAGATCATGTATGTGAAAAGTTTAACAGGGAATATCTAAAAAATAGTTAACTCCACGAAAAAAGTATATAACATAAATTGTGTGTTTTAACGATATCTACATTTTACCTAGTAAGTTTTTGTCTATCTCTTACGGTTTACCAGTTATACAAAATTCAGTAAAATTTATCCAGAGGCTATTCAGAGGCCATTACCAGAAATTCAAGATAAACATTTTATTTGTCATATAGCTTTATGCACGATATTTTAATCAAAATCAGTAGAGCCATTTTTGAGAAAATCAAAATTTTCGAAATTTTCTCCATGTAAAGGGTAGCATGACTTTCTCTAGCTGCTCAACAAACTTCCTGCAACAGATTATTCTTCTTTCTACACCAATGCCAATCAAGATAAATGTTAGCAGAATGTTCTTATTACTTACTTCCTTATAAGTAGAAGGCAACTTAGAGAATGCATTAGGCTAAAGTGATAGTCAAATGTTTTAAAAGACTATCGTTATGCGATTGTCATTGCAAATCGCTTCTTTGCTTGGCCAGGAGTAGAGAAAAAAACAAAAAAACAAAAACAAAAAAAAAAAAAAAACGGACACTTCTTGTCTGAGAAACGTTTAAGTACTTCACAATTGAAATCAATAACAAGGTTACCTCCACAACTAAAAAAACTAAAAGGTCACAAATTGCGTGTTTTTACGATATCTACATTTTTTGTGGAGTAAGTTTTTGTCTATCTCTTACGGTTTAGCAGTTCAGAGCTATTCACAGAAAATTCCAGCTATATATTTTATTTAAGATGTAAATAGCTTTAATATACGGGATTTTAATCAAAATTGCTGGAGCCATTTTTAAGAAAATCAAAATTTTCGAATTTTTTTCCCTGTAAAGGGTAGTTTGTGGTAGGGAGGATTTTCTTGGAAATCTTCGTGTCGCATCCTTGGAAGATACTAAACTAAATACCAAGTTTGGTATTTAACGATCTTTTCGTTTTTGAGCTATACTGTCCAGACACACATACACATTCACACGGATACTTTTTTTTAATTCTTTTTTCGGATTCAGGAGACCCTAAAACATATATTTCCGGTGAATTTTTGGGTACAATACAATACCTTCTCTATCCGCTGTGTACATTGTACTTACACGCGTGCTAGAGAAAGTAAAAAGTAACTTTTTTCTTAACAAATAGCTTTCATTCTTGAAGCTACCCCGGGCTTGCTTGCATTTTTTCTTTGTTTGAACAATTTCCCTCAGTTACAGCATCGGATCAGATACTAGAAGGTAAGAACACGTAAACACTGTCCGAGTTCTGAGAACTGCAAGGCGGCAAACCCAATTCAGAATTTCTTTTCCTCTTCTTATCCGTTTCGGATTTTCTCTCTTTGCTTTTCTTTTTAAGGCGACACTTCTGTAAAATTTCACAAGTTGTGAAAATTAAAACATTTTTTCACAATACAATTATACGAACTCTAAACTTCAAGAAAATATACCGTTTTTCCCACTTGGCGCACTTTAACTCTCAATTAACTGAAACTATAAATGGGTGGGTGCATGCTTATTAATAGGCACTCCAAACTTTATCCAATAGTTTTCCATACCCAAAATATTCCACGCGAAATGTCCACTAATTTGTTTCAAAATTTTTATACTACCTCTCAAAGGCGCATTAAATAAACTGATATTATACGTTATCGAAATAATGCTCCAATTTTGAGAAATAAATTATTAACTTTTGAAAGAAGAAAAGTTTTGGAGAGTACGGAATGTAATACTTTTTCTAAATAGTTAAGGATTATATAAAGATTATAATATCATAGATTTCTTGATAAACTCATTTGCTGTGAAACTGGTTTTTGTGTGAACATTTTAAAAATTCATCACGTTGCTTAATTTATTAAACCATATAATTTAGACAGTAAAAGGTTGTCTAGAATTTTGATATATGGCTAAAATATCACTATTATTGGCATAAATTAAAGTAAGAAATTTCACATGCACATTTCAAATTTCACAACTGCATTATCTTAAAACAGCCTGGTTATTTACCATACGTCCATCCTACACGCTCCATTTTGCTCATATTCACATTTCAAACGCTTCCTTGTTTTTCACTTCATCGTCACTTCCATAGACTTTCATACTTGTTTATACAGATTGTTCTTTTTAAAGTTTCGTCTAGTTCGAATTAAATTATATATTCATTTTAGGCAATATTACTACATACCATTTATACATGTACATTTTGTAAAATTCAATTTTTACTTTCTCTACACATACTATGTACATGGTGTATAGTTAAGGTATTGTAATGCACCTAAAAATTCGATACCGAGATTTCACCGGAAATACCCTGAATTTAAAAAAAAATATTTTTAGAAAAAATGTCCGTGTGAGTATGTCTGTGTCTGTGGGCAGCAAAGCTCAAAAATGAAAAGACCGTACAATTGCAAACTTGATTGTCTTCCAAAGATGCGACAGTGGAAACTTTTTCGAAAATTTTGATTTTCTCAAAAATAGCTCTAACGATTTTGATTAAAATGCCTTATGTTTAAGATATTTCTATGACAAACGAAATGTATATCTTGGACTTTCTGGGAATAGCATCTGAAGACCTCTTCATTCTGGATGACTTTTGTATAACTGGCAAACCGTAAGAGATATACAAAAGTTTACTACAAAAAAATGTAGATCTCATTAAAACACATAATTAATTTTGCCCTTTTTTTTTTTTTTTTTTTTTTTTTTTTTTTAGAGTTAACCGTTTTCGAGATATTCCTGCTTATTAGTTTCAGTTTTCCACTTAAACTTTTCTCAAACGGGAAGACATCTTCTCGTTTCTCATTTGTTTACTCCTGCCAAGAAAAGGGAATGGAATTTCAATTGTTTCACAAATGACTAGCTTTTAAAGGATGACACTATCGCTTTAGCCTGCGTATTTTCTTACTTCCCTTCTACTTACAAGGAGCTAGAGATAAATCTAATTCTCCTTATGTTTATTTTGATTAGCATGAAGTAGATAACGGATTAATCTTTTGAATAAAAGCTTTGTTTGCCGAACTGCTAGAGGACATCCACCATATGAATGGAACACATTAGATTTTTTCCCTTGTACTTACAAGGAAGCAAGTATTAAGGACAATTTCTACTGAAGTTTATCTCGATTAGCCTGATGTAGATAGAAGAATATGCTTTTTAACAATAATTTGTTACAGAGATGTAGAGAAATTCATGTGAATGGAACACGTAAGATTTTTTTAAAACAATAATTGGGCAATAATAATTCTCAGTCCATTACAACTTCTCGGATCAAGATTCTGTCTCTTCTGTATGAGAACATTTGAAAGCGCTTTGATCACCGCAAACAAAAGGCGACAGAATTTTCTTCACTAACGTTTTGAAGTTTTTAAGTCTAACATCTTCCAAGGATTCCAAACAAGATTTTAAGAAATATTCTCACCGCAAGTTATATTTTACATGCGAAGTGTTTTGTATTTAAACGACATTTTTATTAAAATACAACACATTTAAAACATTGCTTAAAATAATGTTAATTTTTTGTGAATAGTCTGAAGAATTTTGTAAAGTTGTATATATTACTGGAAAACCTTAAGAAATACACACAACTGACCAGACATAAAGAGTACAATATCTAAAGAAATTTACAATTTATGTCATATAATTATTAGCATTAGCCATTTTTAAGTTTTCCTTGTTACATCTTTAAGCTTCCCGAGGTATCACTATCAAGTGACATGTGCAAATCGATTCGATTCTTCTTTTTTCCCGTATGGATATGCTAGTAACAAACAACTGACAAACGGTATGCAAAAAGTAAATCCATATGACATAATTTAACTGCAATGTTTACCATGAGTAGATTAATGCTATAAGAGTAGTAATGGGTAGAGAAAGACATGCGAAAATGCTAGCCTTTGGTTCCCAAGGTCGCGGGTTCAAACCCGGCGGAGGACGATAGATTTTTTCGGGCGTAAAGCTGTTGGTCCTGTGTCACAGATTTATAGCATCTTAGAACTTTAAGCCTGATAAATAGGCCTCTGAGCAAAATTAAGTGGTCTTTCACGGCCAGTGTAGAATGGGATGCTAAGAACCACAATAGTTAAAGAGTGTCCATAAATAACACTTAATTTCAATTTCAAAGTCACGCGAATGTCTTGCATCACATGTTTTTATTTCTAGGAAGTAGAAGAGTAGTTTTGTAGTTAAATCTTTTACTTCCCGTACCTTAGGCAAGCGGCAGAGAAATAAATCCGTGTTCAAGGCAGCAAGTATTATATTAAGCTAGCAACAAGATTAGCCAAAGTATAAAACAGATAAGACAACTAAAATTAGCAAATTATAAAACAAAGCTCTAGTATGTTAAGTAATAAAAAGGATTATTATCAATCCTAACAGATATACCTAGGTACTTGGTGTATTCTTCTTCAAATTTACGTAACGTATACTTGGAAATCTCTAATTTTGGACTAAACCTTGGTAGAACAATGAACGTCTGCGATGTCGTTTATTACAGGGTTATTATTTCTAGATTTACATTGACCCAGTTTTTTAATATTTTAAAGATGTGATATTGCAAGATGATTCCAAGTTGAAGCTGCAAAAACACCAGCGTTTCTAAAATACATTTTATATTTGAACACCAAAATCAGTTTATGTGTATTTTAACTGGGAACTAAAAATGGAAATGGAGTTTCATTTATGGACACTCTTTAACTGCTGTGGTTCTCAGCGTCCCATTTACGTGCGTAAATCTACTACACGGAACCAACGGCTATACTTCCCTTCCGAAGGAAGCCATGCTAAGGATTTTTACGCCCGAAAAAAATCCATCGGCCTCCGCCGGGTTTGAACCCGCGACCTTGGGTACATGAAGTTAGTGTGGTAACCATTACACCACGGAGGGCGACAACTGCGGACTAAAGACCTTAAGTTTTGGGCGGTAATCATTTTACTTTTCTTCAAAATAAAACAAGTTGTTCAAGATTTCAAATCCAAAATATGTCATTTATTAAGTCCCTTGTGGCTAAAAGATTCGACCCGATTTACCAGTTAGGATATTAAAGTACAAATACGTTGAAGTCATACTAGAATAAATGTATTAAGATAACTTGGGCTTTTTACTTTTTTCTGTATAGTAAGTAGATATTCCAACCAAAAATTCGATATCGAGATTTAAGGGGAAATGTATTTTTAGGCGTATTGAACCTCAAAAAATCATTTTTAGAAAAACGGTCTTTGTGTATATATATATATATATATATATATATATATGTGTGTGTGTGTGTGTGTGTGTGAATAGCATAACTTAAAAAACCAGAAAACCAGTAAAATTTAACAAACTTGGCATGTAGGTTCAGCATCTTCCAAGGATGTGATATAAAGACTCAAGAAAATTCGCCAATATCAAACTACCCTTAACATGGAACAATTTTCTAAATTTTTTTTTTTCAACAGGGTTCTAAGGATTTTGATTAAATTGTCACATAGTTAATATACTTTAATGAAAAACTAAATTTATATTTTGAATTTTCTGTGAATAATCTCTGATATCTCTTTATTCAGATGGCTTTTTCATAACTGGTAAACAGTCAGAGAGACAAAATCTTACTACCCAAAAGATGTACTCGTTAAAGCACCCAATTTATGTCATATATTTTTTGTGATGTTAACCACTTCCGAGATATTCCCTGTTATGGGTTTGAATTTTCCAATGCTTACACTGCTCTCAAAAGGGAAGTCGTTTTTTTTTTCTTTTTTTTTTTCTGATAATGCAAAGAACGAAATTTCATTTAGTGGTCAGTACTTGAAAGACTGTACTATCACTTAAGGCCTGTTGTTTTTTCAATTCCCTTGTACCTTCGAGGACAATATGCAATAAGACAATTTCTGCAAAGTTTATCTCGGTTGACATGAAGTAGATAGAAAAATAAGGAATGTTGGTGAGTTTATGTTCATATCGTTCTTTAATGGTACTGTGTGGTTTAAACAGTTGAAATCTTGTTTAAAATAGATAAAGTGTGATTATTATCCTTGGTACTCAACTGATTCGCTTTATTTGGATATTGAATATTCATACATTTGTGATCTAGAAAACAAACTATGATATAGGAATTAATAGCAGCTTTATTGAAAATGCAGCTTCTTAAAATCTTGGTTTGCGTTTTAAATGACAATTATAATATTTAATTAGCCACAGCAAACCAACAACAACAACAATAATAATCATCATAGTGACCTCTAATTTGGGAGGGGAGCGATTCGAATCCTTGCAAACTCAGGCATCTTGGCTTATATTTTCAAAAGTTTTTAATCAATTTAATTCAAAATTCATCTTAGTGCTGTTTTAAATTTCATCACCATACAAAGTTTGTTTATTTAATAATTGCGTTTTAAAACCATTTTTACTTTCTCTTAACGTAGTGTATAGAGAAGGTATTGCACTCCAACCAAAAATTCGATACCGAGATTTCACCGGAAATATATGTTTTAGGGTCCCCTATATCCAAAAAAGCATTTTCACAAAAATGTCCGTGTGAGTGTGTCAGTGTGTCCGTGTGTCTGTGAATACGATAACTCAAAAACGAAAAGTCGGTAAAATACCAAACTTGGTATTTAAGTTTAGTATCTTCCAGGGATGCGAAACGAAGACTTTGAGAAAAATCCCTCCACCCGAAACTACTCTTTACATGGAATTTTTTTCGAAAATTTTGATTTTCTCAAAAATGGCTCTAAAGATAAATAAAATAAAAATGTATATCTTGAGTGTTCTGGGAATAGCCTCTGAAGAGTAGTTTATTCGGGTGAATTTTATGGAATTTTGAATAACAACTAAACCGTAAGAGATGGACAACTTACTACACAAAAAATGTAGAGCACGTCAAAACATACAATTTATGTTATATATATATATATATATATATATATATATATATATATATATATATATTCGTGGAGTTCATCGTTTTTGAGACATTCCTTGTTTTTGTTTCTGCTATGAAAAACTTATACTTTTCTCATACAGGAATTTGTGAACTGCTGACCATACAAACAAAGGAACTTCAGTGACATAGCAACCAGCTTTTGACTGTCACCTTAACCTTTATTTCGCTTCTACTTACAAGGAAGCAAGTAATAAGACCATTTCTGCTAATTTTTTATGATTAGCATCAAGTAAATAGAAGTATAAGCTTTTTAAGAGTAATTTGTTACAGAGATGTAGAGAAAGTCATGTGAATGGTACACATCAGATTTTGTTTTCTTATTCACATCCCGCTAAAGTTATCATGCGTGGGAAGTTGAAATGTCTGCTCTGCGTATTTTGCATTTTAACCGCAGACCTTAATAATATCTAATCCTCCCACAGTGCATATGTAGATTTATTGTAGACATGAAATATAATCATATTTAATTGTTAAATCTTAGCATTAATAATATCTTTAATTTCCTTCATTTGTTGACATATAGTTAATAATTTACCCCAAAGGAATTTAAATATATCTAACTTTCGGCGCAAGCAGCCATCTCACCGTTAGTTTTTACTGGTTTGGTCAAGATTACCAGACTTGACTAATGTTCCACATGACGAAAATTTACTCAGCTCGTACTAAAGGTATAGCTTTTAATACGGGGTTATAAAATTGAAATTTGTGTGGGGGTAACATGCTGGCCTCTGGTTCCCCAGGTCGAGTTTTTTTTTAATAGTGTTCAACGCCCACTTTTATCATACATGGCACCGCAGGCGGTGACGCTGATGATGCATGGAATGAAGATGGAGCACCGGTGGAATGCGATGGCGGAGGAAACCGGAAAAAACCCGCCCCTGCGCCGGTTTGCCCACCACAAATCTCACACGCAGTCGCCTGGGATCGAACCCGGGCTACTTTGGTGAGAGGCGAGTGTTCTAATAATTTCCTTCGGAAGGAAACTATCTATCTATCTGTCTCCTTCATATTTTCCAAAATATGTTTGAGAACGTTGTAATGCAAGTTGCATTTTGTAGTAAGCAGTCAACTTGGGAAAGGAATAGTAGTAGAAATTAAAAGAAAAGAAAGAAGAAAGCATATAATTATCCGCTCACTCTTTTAAAACATATTTCGAATTGATAACACATTCTGATAGATGAACTAATGTAGAAAGCTACAGGTACAATTTTTTATCTAAATTCTGTTAAGAGATCACTGTAATTGAGATGGAAATATTTAAAAAAAATCTGATGTGTTCCATTCACATGACTTTCTCTCTATCTCAGTAACAAATTATTGTTTACAATATTTAACTACTTCATGCTAATCGAGAAAAAATTAACAGAAATGGTCTTATTACTTGCTTCCGTGCAAGTAGAAGGGAAATGCGAGTAGCTTAGCCTAAAGTATTGGTCAAAAGCTGGTTGCTATGGGACTGAAGCTCCTTTGTTTCTAAGGACAGGATTTGTCAAATTTTCATATGAGAAAAGTAAGTTTTTTAAAGCTGAAACCAATAACAACGAATATCTAAAAAACGATCCACTCCACGAAAAAGATGTATATAACATAATCTGTGTGTTTTAACGTGCTCTACATTTTCTGTTAAGTAAGTTTTTACTTATCTCTTACGGTTTACCAGTTATGCAAAATTCCGTAAAATTCATCCAGAATAAAGTAATCATCAGAGGTCATTCTCAGAAAATTCAAGATATACATTTTGTTTGTCAGGTAAATATCTTTAATATACGATGTTTTAATCAAAATCCTTAGAGCCATTTTTGAGAAAATCAAAATGTTTGAAAAATGTACCATGTAAAGGGTAGTTGGGGTGGCGGGATTTTCTTGAAAATCTTTGGGTCGTATCCTTGGAAGATACCAAACTTAAATGCCAAGTTTGGTATTTAACGAACTTTTGGTTTTTGAGCTATGCTGCACACTCACACACACATACGCGGACATTTTTCTAAAATGCTTTTTTTGGATTCAGGAGGTCTCAAAATATAATCTCGGTATCGAATTTTTGGGTGCATTACAATACCTTCTCTATACACTACGTATATAGTACGTGTAGAGAAAGTAAAAAGAGGGGGTTTATTTTAGCCAAATATCCAAATTCGTTATTGTAATTTCAAGCACATTATTGCAAGTTTAGAACTGTGCCGATTTCTCTCCCTCTCTTTTTCACATGACGAGGAATCCTGTTTACGTTGGAAAAATACGGAGCGCTTGGTGCAAGTTTTCCACCACGCACTTGATTACGA
Organism: Hymenopus coronatus; assembly: GCA_030762935.1. NCBI lineage: Eukaryota > Metazoa > Arthropoda > Insecta > Mantodea > Hymenopodidae > Hymenopus > Hymenopus coronatus. Next base: position 23,995,879 of record CM060880.1, on the reverse strand, counting down.
TGTATCGCGTTTTCACGTGCCGAAGGAAGCTCTGGGACAAACCGGCCTCAGTTCTTAAAAAAACATGAAACATTCTAACAAACTTGCATCATACGCGGCAATTCCTAACCACGCAGTTTAAAATGCTCTACTCGTTTGGTATTATCTATATTTATGACACTGTATTTGTGTTTTAGTAATGTAGACGTCAAATAAAAAGTACACCGATAAGGAAGTATATGTTTACTTTTTCTGCCGCGTAGCTAGTATTAGAGGAAACATTTAACTATGCCCTAAAATTCGATATGAAAATTTCAATGGAAATACATGTTTTAGGCCACCTGAATCCACATTAAGCAGTTTTAGAAAGAAGGTTGTGTGTTTTATTTATGTAACAGCATGTCCCATTTTCAGTAAAAATGAAATGAAATGGCCTGTTATTTATGGACGCTCTTTAACTGCTTTGGTTCTCAGCGTCCCATTCTATATTGGGCGTGAAAGATCGCTTAATTTTGCTCAGAGGCCTCTCTTATCAGGCTTGAGGTTCTTTTACGTGGCGTAAATCTACGACACGGGACCCACAGCTTTACTTCCCTTCCCAAGGAAGTCATGCTAAGGATTTTTACGCCCGAAAAAATCCATTGTCCTCCGCCGGGTTTGAACCCCCTACCTTGGGTATACGAAGTTAGCATGGTAACCATTTTACAACGGAGGACGACCCATTTTCAGTGGGACACATGCTTTACCTAAGTGTTACCAGTTTATATACATATATACAGGAGAAATGTTACGTTGATATAGGTATATACAATATTTTACATTATACATTATATCTTAACAATTTACAAAATTGTATTTATTTCTATGTACAATTATTAATTCACGATTCTTGAATAAAAGTTCATATTAACCATATATGTATTATAACACTATTATTTGTTATTATAATAATATTATAATAATTTTAACATTTTTGTGTTCGTTGTAAAATGGAGAAGCCAGTAGATTTGAATAAATGTGTGTATGTACTCGTATGTGTGTGTGTGTCAGTCTGTCTGTCTGAAGATCCTTATATTTTAACAGGACAAATTTTAATTATCCTATATTTCCTCTATTATATTTTAAATCCATTAATTATTTATCAACAATAACAAATACTAACTATAAAACATAAACTCACTGAGTAAGTCTTAATGAATAAAGTTAACGTCTTGAAATTCTGCCTGTCAACAGCATAACTTTCAAGCGAAAAATTTCGACAAATGTCAGACTTGATATTTAATTTCAGTAACTTTCAAAGATGAGACGAAGTTTAAAAAAAAATATACCGTTTAATTGGGGGTTTCGATATTTTTAATTGTTTGAATGGCTGTAGCAATTTGTATTAAAATACTAGTGTTTAAGATACTTAGAATGAAACATATCTTGAATATCTTGAGAATAGCCTTTAAAGACCTATCCATTTGTAAGGACTTGTGTATAATTTTGTATAACGGGTAAACAAGAGATATCCCATTCTTTGGTCAGTCTTTTGAGGCTACGCAAAGGTACAAAAACAGATTCCTCATGACTAGGTTGGTTATGGTGGCCCCCTTCCACTGCCGTAAAGACACGAGCAAAGAACACAAGAACACACCACACAAAAAACTAGACTTCTTAAAAACACTTATTTCAAATAACGTCTTTTGTGACAAGCCTTTTCTGAGATATCCATCATCATTGTTTTTTGTTTTGAAGTTTTCAGTAGTTTGTCTTTTCAAAGCGCCGTGACTATTCGGTTGTTTCTCGCGATGTGGTAGAAAGTATTATATTTCAAAGTCAACATATAACGACCAATATTTAAACATCTTTCACTATTCCCTTTGTACCCATAACAAATGTGTAATGAAACTGTATATATATACAATCCAATTTAGTTAAGTTGCAATAAATAGAATAAAAATTCTGATGTGTTACACTCACATTACTTTCTTTAGCTGTTCTACCAACACACTTTTTACAAAAGTTTCTTGTTACTTAATTACTTATAAGTAGGAAGGAACCAAAGGAATGTGCCACGCTAAAGTGACAGTCAAATGTTTTAAGAGCTGTCGCAATGCGATTGTCATTGTTTACTTGGCTAGGAGTAAAACAAAAGATACAGTGCAACTTGTTGTCTGAGAAAAGTATAATTATTTTAAAATTGAAACCAATAGCAAGGAATATCTCGGAAACGTTACTTCCACAACTAAAACGTAAAGGACATAAATTGTGTTTTGACGAGATCTATATTTTTTGTGTGGTAAGTTTTTGTCTATCTTTTACGCTTACCTGTTATTCAAAAGTCATCCACAATGAAGAGAACTTCAGAGATATTCCTAGAAAATGTGAAATATACATTTTATTTGTCATGTAAATATCTTTAATACGTTATTTTGCTCATTTTTGAGAAAATAAAATTTTTTGTAAATGTTTCCATGTAAAGTGTAGTTTGGATGGGGGGATTTTCTTGAAAATATTGCTGTTGCATCTTTGGGAGATTCTAAACTTAAATACCAAGTTTCGTTTTTGAGTTATGCTGTACATAGACACGCGTGCGCGCGCGCACACACACACACACAGACGACGGACAGACGGAAACACTGACGTTTTTCTAAAATTCTTTTTTAGATTTAGGGGGTCTCAAAACATATATTTCCAGTGAAATCTCGCTATCGAATTTTTGGGTGGAATACAATACCTTCTCTATCTAGTATGTACATACGTTGTACATGCGTTAGAGAAATTATATAGATCTGCAAGAATGATTTGTAGTCGTTATATAAAAATAAATAAAACTGGGCAGAGAAAATCGTGTGAATGTAACACATCATGTGTTTGTTTTTTAATTCCAATGCTCTTTGTAATGGAAAACATCCGTCCTCTTGTAAAACACTTAGATATGTGTCTGATTGTTCAGTAGGAAATATAAAAAGCATTTATAGACACTAGATGTAAAAGAAGTATAATAAAGACGTCAGCTCTTAAGTATTCTTAGTGAACCTGTATTATTAATTATATTTATGGCATTACATTAATTAATGTCGCCTTGGCTTGATTGCAAACTTGTAGTTCTTTCACTGTTTCTGATACATATTTGAAGTTTTGAAAACAAACACACATACACAAACATTTTATTCATTATATCGAACAAAAACAACAGCTGCTATGTGAAATGCTCTTAGATAGTTAAACTGTGACAGGTACTTAACTTTCAAACAAAATAATTATTCAAAATGTCACCTGGGCTCATTTAGCGTCTCGTTATCATCTTCTAGAACATAATTATAGTCATGTCGAGCCTTCAGTAATGCGACAGATAACCTTAGTTCCGTAGTTGTACTAAAGTTCACAGAAAATAAATATTTGACATAAACAGTACATGTACCTTTAAGTATATTTTTCCTGCAGCGAGTTTTATATTATATTAATAGTTTTAGTTACATACTTTTTGTATTCAGCGAGAATGAAGAGGGTTTTAAAGATTTTAAAATATGTAGGTAGTTAATGATCCACTTTGCCATATGGTTCTCAAAAAATTACAAATAAACGAAAATTTTTGAAGTAAAATATAATTTGTTGTGAAAGCATCGTCTTGTCTGACTTTTAAATTTGTATACCTGGTTGTTTATCCGACGGTTCGCTTTTTATTTTTGCTGTGACATATTTTGTGTGAAAGTTTATAACTCTTTTTAATTTACTTTGTTATTATTTTTTTTTACAATGCACTACTTCTTGGTTAGTTTTAAATTAAAGCACGGGTGCTTCTGTTGGGGTAGGGGGTTGCCCCCCCCAATTCTTAACTCAAAGATTTTGCGTCCTATAGTCTCAAATCTTTGAATTCATATTTTAATTTTTTTTTTTTTTGCAATGTAATTTATTTTGGGTCGCGATATGACCATGCTGTTAAAGCAATCCAAAATAAATTATATTGCAAAAAAAAAAAAAATCTATTGGAAGGTCACGCTTTTTGAGAAGGGGTCATTGTCACAATAAGGTCATGGATTGAGCTGCGGTTTGTATTGTAAAAATTACATTGCCAACAAGCGGCGGAAAAAATAATAAAGTTTTAAGTTGAAACGACTGACTTTAGATTTGTCTTCCGCTCAACGAACAGCTGCCTTGCAGTATGGGAGGCGCTGATGAGCTTCGCACGCACCGAGGCTCCTGTGCCAGGAGAAGGCACTAAAAATAAATTGTAATCAAAATTTGATGTCGCAAAGACAAAACCGACCACAAATACCTTCCAGTTTTTTTTTTCGCGTAGTGATACGTGTTTCCAGGGAAAACACTGGAGAGATAAAAATTGTACATTTATGTAAGTTATTTCTTTTAATAATTATTACTTATATATGCAGGAATTAGATATTATTAGTGGGTAATTCTAATTTGTAAATATTATTGTCAAACTTGGCCCAATGGTAAAGAAAACCCAGAATGTTTGATCTTTTTTCACAAAGAAAAGGGGGGGGGGGTTCATCTCTATCTGTAATATTAATATGGCAATGGCCTTTTGTGAGAGACGCTTTTTTCTTTGTTTGTTTGTTTCTTTCTTTTTCATGGCAACAGTATCTGTTATGCTTTTTTTGTCATATTTAATTAAAATATGTAAACAATAAATGTGAGTTGTGTGTATGTAAATAAATATTAAACATCTGGCATATTAGCCCTGGGTTTGCAATTAGGTAGTAGGGCTTTTATACATATTTTTATTTTTATTTTTTTATTTAATTAAAATATAATATTATAAATTTATCAACAGTAAATTAAATGTAAAGTAAAAACATAAAATGTTCTCCACATTTGGTTTCTGAAAACGCAGGAAGCCTCTCCCAATATTTTAGCCTGGTGGGTCCATTCATTAAAGTTCACAGTACCCAAAGAAATGATTACAAGAAAGCGGTGTAGTAAAAGCTTAGGTCTGTAGTAGTAGTTTAAATGAACCAGGAAGAAACAGATGCTCTAATTCACAGAAAGGAAATTAACGTTGAGATTCCGAGGAAACGGAAATTAAAGATTTCCGTTGGAAATTCGAGATGCATCATACGCTTTTATATGCATCCTCGAGTTCTACATACACATGGTGTCGCAAACCCTGTGCTATTTCTCTCTTACTGAGTTTACGGTTTGTAAAACTGCTCAGGTAGATGAACAGGTAGGAGGACTTCATAGGAAACCTATTGAAACCTCTTCTCCATTGTCACACAAAGGCCTCTGGCATGTCATTTGTTTTATTGTTTTGCAAATAAAGAAGAAACGCCCTCCATAGCGACCGAAGTGGAACGTCGCATTCCTTCAATACCAGCAATCCACTTACTACAGCTCTATTTTCTTAAGCTGGGGTCTGACAGGTTAGCGGCCAACTCCAAAATAAGGCAATGTTGCCAATGTGAGCAACACGTGTTCCCCTTACATAGACATGCATTAGAACTTTGTTATTTATGGGCGCTCTTTAACTACAGTAGTTCTCAGCGTCCCATTCTATGTTGGACGTGAAAGACCGCTTAATTTTGCTCAGAGGCCTCTTTTATCAGGCCATTCTTCTTGCGCCTGCCGCAAATATGCCGCCCTTCGGGTCTATCTCCTCATCTCTCCCTCCCTTGGTTCCGTAAGTACCAAAAGGCCTTAAGGGTCCACTCTACCCCAGTGCCTTTCCATGAATAATGCTAATCCTAATGAAACCCCATATAATCTGCAAACTACGATAAGTGTAATAAGTTCTTTAGCTTTAGTTTTTGATATTTTATAGGATAAATTATATTGAGTTTTACTTCTGGGCTCTCTTTAACTTCTCAGCGTCCCATTCTACACTGGGCATCAAAGACCGCTTCATTTTGCTCAGAGGCCTCTTAATCAGGTTTGAGGTTCTTTTACGTGCCACAAATCTACGACACTTCCCTTCCTAAGGATGCTAAGGATTTTTACGTCAGAAAAACCCCTTTTCCTCCACCGGGTTTCAACCTACGACCTTAGTAATCAGAGGCTTGCATGTTACCCCTAGACCACGGAGGACAACATTTTAGAGGATGTAGTCATGGGCTTAACTCAGCCAAACAATAGTTCATATGCTTGCCACTCTCGACATACCCATTTATATTTAGGTATTGTATACAGGGACGTAGCAAAAGGCAATTAAGGAAAAAATCTTCTTCCGACCCGAAATAGTTTTACATACTATTAGTTTCGTAGGACTGACACCTCCCTAGGACTTACGGACCGATGCATAGGGATCAGAAGCCTGTCGGGGAGCCAACGGCACCAAACCACAGAATGAGAACCTGTTACGAAGGGTCGGCTCGTAGCCAGGCATGAACATGAGGAAGTGGATGATATGAAATGTTAACGAAATTGATGATAGGAAACATGATGTGGAGCAATTGGTGGAATGAGTGGCGGGGGAAACCGGAAACGCTTCATCCACCACAAATCGCACATGTAGGTGCTTGGGATCGAACCCGTGCCACCTAGATGGAAGGCGAGTGGTTTAACCACTCGACCACTATACTGTTAGTTCCTGCATTTAAAGAGCACAGAACTTCAGTTAGGAATTTAACCTTTACACTCATACCAATATGTAACAGTCTAGTATTATTGAATCGCATCAGATTCACAGTTGAATTGCTTAAAATTAACTAATGAGAATGCTCGAGCGCATTGGTGCAATTTATTTTGATGTTTTAGCGCTAATTTCGAGATGTGGAAACTGATAGGTTAGCGACCAAATGAGCTCCAATGCAATGTAGTCTATCTGCGCAACACAGAGTCAGGTATTCTTTAAGCAACCGTCAAAATAACGCTCTATTCACAATGATTACTTGACGCTAACATAATAAAGCATAAGGGTAGGCATAAGGTAAGACCGTTCACGGTATACAACCATAGAAGCTACGTAAGAATTTGACACACGGGAATATTTGTTGTTTTGTTATAGCCAGCTTACCCTCCCCTAGGGGTCAGAAGTCTGTAGGCGAGCCAACGACACCTAACCACAGAATGGAGAACCTGGAAAGAATGGTCGGTCCGTAGCCAGGCATGAGTGTGAGGTAGTGGATGATATGAGATGCAAGCGAGATTGTTGAAGGGAAAGACTAAGGACCCGCCCATACGCCGTTTCATTCACCACAAATCCCACGTACAGTCCCTTGGGATCGAACCCGGGTCGCCTAGGTGGGAGGCGTATGGTCTAACCACTCGGCCACGGCGCCGCCACCCACAATATCCAAATCCATCCAGTCTTTGTGAATAAATAAGACACGGAAAATGTACCAAACAAACAAAATATCAGAGCCAGCGTTTTTTTTTTTTTTTTTTTATTATTATTTTATTTTTTCAAATACAGTTCCGGAGCCTGATCGGGACTCCGGCGCTGTATACCCTACTTTTTATTTACCTAATTTGTTTACTTTGATTACTGTATGGTTACTGAATTTCTGTTTTACTTTTTACACACACATACACAAACATATAACACCCATGCTCAAGGCGGGACTCGAACCCACGATCTCCTGCGCTGCGAAACACCAAAGCGAAGTGTTTAAAATTGCGTGACACGACCACATGGAGGATCACTATAATTGAACAGTAGATGACGTAAAATCTCGCTAGAAATGCTTACAGAATTCCTCCTCTATGCACGCAACGCAGGCATCAAGTTTGCAGCTTGCTATCTTTTGCGTTTCGTAACCGTTACGTAAGTATGCGAATTCTTCCATTAAATAACATAGGTGCAAAGTCTTGCGCTTATGTTATGCTTACGTTTAACCGTGAAACGTAATAAGACATAGTGGACATAGTATATTGCGTACTAAGAACTGTAAGTTACACTTATCAGGTCGAGAATACATATTCGGATTACGAGGACTTCAGGGCCGAGTTTTCCCAAGCATTCGAGATCTGATAAGTAATTTACAGTTGCCGATTATTTTATACTTAAAAAAACTGTAAAAAAAAGAATAAATAAAAATCTGATGTGTTCCATTCACATGACTTTCTCTACATCACTGTAACAAATTATTGTTAAAAAGCTTATGCTTCTATTTACTTCGTGCTAATCAAAAAAAAATTAGCAGAAATAATCTTATTACTTGATTCCTTGTAAGTAGAAGCGAAATAAGGGAGTACCATAGGTTAAAGTAATACTCAAAAGCTGGTTGCTATGTGACTGAGGCTCCTTTGTTTGTATGGACAGGAGTTGACAAATTCCCGTATGAGAAAAGTAAAAGTTTTTCAAGGCTGAAACCAAAAACAAGAAATATCTCAAAAACGGTCAACTGCACTAAAAAAAGGTATATAACATAAATTGTGTGTTTTAATCTGCTTTACATTTGTTGTGTGGTAAGTTTTTGTCTATCTCTTACGGTTTAGCAGTTATGCAAAATTCCTCAAGAATAAGGTTGTCTTCAGAGGCTATTCCCAGAAAATTCAAGATATACATTTTATTTGTCAGGTAAATATCTTTAATATATGATATTTTGATCAAAATCGTTAGAGCCATTTTTTAGAAAATCAAAATTTTTGAAAAAAATTCCATGTAAAGGGTAGTTGGGGGTGGGGGGATTTTCTTGAAAATCTTCGTGTCGCATCCCTGGAAGATACTTAACTTAAATACCAAGTTTGGTATTTTACCGACTTTTCGTTTTTGAGTTATCGTGTTCACAGACACGGACACGGACACACACACACTGAAAATACTTTTTTTGGATACAGGGGACCCTAAAACATATATTTCCGGTGAAATCTCGGTATCGAATCTTTGGATGGAGTGCAATACCTATGTACATAGTGCGTATAGAGAAACTAAAAATGAATTCTCGATGTGAACAAATGAAAGGCTACATATAAATTATATGAACAAAACCTTCTTACACACTCTTTTGCTAATGAATTTTACAATAGATTATTTACTTGAAGTAGCACATCTCCTGAGTGTTACGTCATTTCCGAATTGTTTTGTTTCGTTTCGTAATCGGTTTACCCTTCCCGTATTTGTAGGACTGACACCCCACTAGGACTTACAAGCCAGTGCCTAGGGATCAGAAGCCTGACGGGGAGCCTATGGCTCGAAACCACAGAATGTAGAACCTGTTACGAGGGGTCGGCGTGTAGGAAGTGGATGATATGAAATGTAAGCTGATGATAGAGCAATTGGTGGAATGTGTGGCAGGGGGAGGACCCGGAGAAAATCCGCCCAGACGCCGCTTCATCCACCACATGCGGGAGCTTGGGATCGAACCTGGGCCGCCTAGATGAGGGGCGAGTGGTCTAACCACTCAACCACGGCTGTACTCCTGTACTATAAGTATGAATGACCTCTCAAACTCTTACTGTAAGTACTTACAGTGATTGTTGGCATAGCAATTAATAAATGAATTGCAAATTTAGCTTACATTACCAAATATGTGTTTAGAATGATTAACTTACACATCAAGTATTCCAAAAAATAAATTATAGAGAGGGAATGACAGAAAACCATAAAATTAAAACCATAGATACAAACTGAAGCAGTAGCGCAACTAGAAAAGTATTAAAGGGCATTATGTATTGGGATCCATTTTTAAACAATTTTTATAAATTCAAATAATAATATGAATTAATCCTATGTTGAACTATTTAAAATGTTATATTCACAGATTAAGTGCAAGAACAGGAATTAAAATTAGATTTTGCTATCCTTACATATTTTTAGGAAGAGGGGGATTCCAACCTCCAAAACCCCACCCTGGCTGCGCATCTGCATAAGAAAGTGCCTATAACGGAATGGATACCAAGAGTGGATGAACAGCGAATGTAGCATCGGTAACGCCAGAAACAGTCGTTATTACTGACTAGTAATTGCCAAAGCAAGGTTTTTTTTGTTTTGTTTTGTTTTGTTTGTTTGTTTTTATTTATTTATTTTTGCTGCAGTTCTGTTGAACGGTAGTGGACTTTATTTAAGTGCTAAGTTCCATACAATGGTGGCAACCTCTTAGGCCCAGGCCTTATCTGGGTATGCCACTCAACTATTTTTAACATACATGCTTAACTATAAATTACCTCTACCGTTTTGTTATTTCCCTGTGATCTCCCTTTAATAATCTATTTCTGTTTTTTCTTTCCCATTTTATTTTTACTTTCCATAAGAATTCCCCTAAACTTCTTAATTGTCCTTTGTTCTTAAAAATCTTTCGTATCCCTAGCTCGTTATTCCTCCTTAGCCACTTCCGTTTGATCAACTCTATTCTCCATTCATTTGTCCCTTTACATTTGAACATTATGTGCATCATCCTCCCCACAAATTGGACATAGCCCCTGCCTCTCAACCCCTTCAGCTTCCATATCCCTAGTCGGAACCATGCCAATCCTGCTCTCTCGTTTATATTGCACACTTTGAGATATTCCTCCTTTCCTGCACTATCCTTCATCTCATTGTACCGTTGCAACGATTTTTTCTCTCTCATTTGTGCACTTTGATTCTGCCTATCCATATCCTCCAATCTATCCCTCACTTCTTTCCACAGCCCCCTATCTAGATTGTTCATTCTATCCCACAAATCTCCTAGCCCATTCTTGATCAACTGCTCCTTGATCTTACTCAACCACGTATTGCATTCCATCTTATTCTCCTGAAACCTTAAACATGCTTTTATAATATCTGATTCTCTCAACTGCTGTATACGAAATAAATACTTGAGTACCCTCTCCATTATTTGTCCTCTAGTACTAACTCTCCCTAGTTCTGCCATCACTCCTGCATTACCTGTACACTGTGGTACTCCCAAAATGAGCTTGCAAAATGTTCTCATCACCAAATCCAGCCTTTCCCACCCCTTCTCCAACCCCCAAATTTCAATTCCATATATCCACCTAGACTCTACCAAGGCACAATATATTCGCTCAAACCATTCTACACTCATTGTTGGTGCTATATACAAGCATCTTCTTATGGCGCTCATAGTCAATCTCCCCTTTGCCACGGCATTTCTTACCTGCTTGTCCCATCTTCCTGTGCTAGACAACTTCACCCATAAGTAAGTAAATTCACTAACAATTTGAATTACTCCACCTTCTCCAAACCAGTTTTCTTCCTTACTCAATTTTGATCCTTTCTTGAACACCATAATTTTTGTTTTCCTTTGGTTCATTTTCAGCCCCCATTTATTGCAAAATAGCTCTATTGCACTAATGGCCAATTTTAGACCCCTTACTATTATTGATCCCACCATTAAGTCATCTGCAAATAGGAGACCTGGGATTTCTATGTTACTAACCACTGGCTCATGGGGATTTGCTAACTTAACCTCATCCAAAATATCAATAAATAAATTAAATAGCACTGGGCTAAGTAATCTCGGGTAACTAAATCATTTTTTTTTTCTTTCGTATATAGCTCGGTAAGGTATCGATTTGATTCGGGAGGTCGTGAGCGGATTCCCATGGTCAGCCTTATGATCTGTTTTTTTTTTGGGGGGGGGGTCCTCTGGTGCCCAGGCGAATGCTGAGAAGCTTCATTACATCCCCCAAATTTTCCTGTCGATTTTCCTGTTCCCATCACTCCTTGCCATCTGTTTCATGGTTGAAGGACCAGGCTACGGTGTTCGGCGGGTTGCGGCTGGATGGTGGCTACCGCACTATAGAGGTTTATTCCGGGCTTCGTCGAATCGCAAAGAGCCGCAAGAGTCTACATGCGGTGCTCTGATCCAGTGACTGTGGACCCCATCCGAAAGTAATTCTAATCTTCTATTTGCCTCTAATAATAATACTACTACTAATAATAATAATAAAAATAATAATAATAATAATAACAATCCGGTGATGTACAGTCCTTACGCACCTTGGGCTACTAACCGACTGCCTACCTCACGCGCACTTATGCATGACAGAGGGACGATCATCCAACCAATATGGGGAGGTGATGAGACCAGCTCACGAATCCCCAGAAGATATGTTGGCTATCCTCACCGCAATCGCTCCCTATCGGAGCTCTTCACTTTCCTCAAGATGCTGAATGGACACCGGTCCTATACCCGAGACATAAAATCCGCACCCAAATGGTTATGATCGAATCCGAAAGAATTCTGTGGCCAGAAACCACAGAGTTCCACTCTCCAACAACAGTGCAGGACCATATATATCGGGTTAAACAAAAAAGAAAAACAAAACAAAAACACGAAAAAGCTTATTATATTGCAAAAGAACATTTTTCAAGAGTTAACCCGTGTCCTGACGCCATAGCCTTGGATGCTGTGAGGCGTCAAAGTTTCATCGGATGTTTTTGGTTTCCAAATGTATCTAGTTTAACCCAACGCGCAAGGTAGATAGATGAACTGTATACCTTTGCGTTCCTGCGCACTACATCCGCCACATATCTCAATCGATGGATTGGTAGAAGAGGACCGATGCCGTGGTCACCAAGTTCAACTGACCATAAGACTTTTGTACTATGGTGTGCGCTGCTCCTGCAACATCAGAGGAGGCGGTTATCCGATGCTACGACTGAAATACTGAGCAGAGTCGTACTTAAGTATTTAACCACATTCGTGTATTCTCACCGCCGAAAAAGCTCTGCATTCAAGTAGGAGGTCAACAGTTTGAAACCCTTTTGTAATTTACTCTAATTTTATTGTTGGGTTTCTCAATGAAATGTGGAAGGAACACCCATCATCATATCGGAACCGTTCGTAAGCTTCGACGCTCAACAGTGTTAAAACCATGCATATTTTGACATGGGTTTTCGTTGAAAAATGTTCAGTTTATAATGTCCTTCCCAACGTACTGATTGGAAAGTTAGTCAGACCAAAAAATTCAATGGCAGTGGGAATTTGAAACACGAATCTCCTGGTCTCCGTCAGTACTCTAACTATTGAGCTACCATGGCAACATTCCGACACATCATTAAATTCCCCCAAATGCCTCACGTTTTTCTTGGTAAACTATAGTTAGTTAAACGATAAAGCCCGAGATTTAACGTTACACACGACATTGGGGTATGTCATCTCAAAAATATTTGATTTCTCCTTGTGGTTTGTAGGAAAAATCGTGAATCAGTTGGGGGATTTAATGTCGTATCGGCTTGTTGCTATGTAACTTAGTGGTTAGAGCACTGGACGAAAACTAAGAGATCCGTGGTTCAAATCCCGGTTATGACATTGAATTTTTCAATCTGACTAACTTTCCGACACCTGTTTCACACACGGCTGATGTGGAAAAAATAATTAGTTGGCAATACTAAGCTTTGTCGGTGTTTTTTCTATACACTCTGCATGTCCTATCATACATGCAACAACACTGTCGAATTACGTCAGCTGATAAATAGGTATGTATTTTTTTATTTTCTCTTCACGTACTACGTACATAGTGTATAGAGAAGGTATTGCATTACACCCAAAAATTCGATACCGAGATTTCACCGGAAATACATGTTTTGGGTCCCTCTGAATCCAAAAAAAGCATTTTTGGAATCAGGTCCGTGTGTGTGTGTCTGTGGACAGCATAGCTCACAAACGAAAAGACCGTTAAATACCAAACTTGGTATTTATGTTTTATATTTTCCAAGGATGCGACACGAAGATTTTCAAGAAAATCCCCCCACCCCCAACTACCCTTTACATGGAACTTTTTTCGAAAATTTTGTTTTTCTCAAAAATGGCTCTAACGATTTTGATAAAAATATCGTATATTAAAGACATTTACCTGACAAATAATATGTATATCTTAAATTTTCTAGGAATAGCCTCTGAAGATTATTTTATTCTGGATGAATTTTACGAAATTTTGCATAACTGCTAAACCGTAAGAAATGGACAAAAACTTACCATACAAAAAATATAGAGCATATTAATACACACAGTTTATGTTATATACATTTTTTTTCCAGGAGTTGATCTTTTTGAGATATTCCTTGTTTTTGGTTTCAGCTTTGAAAAACTTGTACTTTTCTCATACAGTAATTTGTCAACTCATGTCTTTACAAAAAGGAAATTCAGTCACACAGTAACCAGCTTTTGACTTCACTTTAACCTATAATACTCCCATATTTCGCTTCTACTTACAAGGAAGCAAGTAATAAGACTATTTCTGCTAATTTTTTCTCGATTAGCATGAAGTAAATAGAAGAATAAGCTTATTAACAATTATTTGTTACACAGAAGTAGAGAAAGTCATGTGAATGGAACACATCAGATTTTTTTATTTTGGCACAATCTGTATATGCAACGAATAAGAAGTTTCTCAGTCTCCTGCGTGTAGCTTTGTGTGAGTTAGCTGAAACATTTCTATGTATTCGTTTATTTCTACTTGAACTTGATATAATGGGGCAAAGAGGTCAGAGTTATGTAACCAGTGCAATTATTGCTCATAGAAATTCCAGAGCAAGCCCGAGTGTCGCCGATGTTGCACCCATTCGGTTAGAAACCTTTAGGCAAGGACATTAATTGTTCTCCTGCAGTTATCGATATACATAATCGTAATCAACCAACTTCAGTCTTTAGTTTAAGGACAAGTGGTCACGCGGCTTCTGTATTTGTTTATCTGATGGAGGTGATGCATTGTGGCGTCCTGCAACCAAGGTGACATCTAAATGGATACGAACAAGTGAAGGGTTAATATTCGCTTTGTATTTGTTTAACTGTTTTATATAAGCGGCACTAACATTCCAGGAATCAAGCTTACAAAATACAGGCTTAGAAAATAATGGCTTAGGTGAAATCTGGACTCCAACAAAAAATGTAGATCTCATCAAAACACACAATTTATGTGAGTTATATTTTTTCGTGGAATTTATCATTTCTGAAATATTTCTATTTGTTGCTTTCAGTTTTTAAATACTTTAAACTTTTTTTTTTTTTTTTCATACAGGAATCCGTAAATTTCTGGCCATGCAAAGAAACGGATTTCAACCGCATGACAACCGGATTTTAAATGATTTGACTATCGCTTTACCCTAATGTTTATCCTCATTTCTCTCCTACTTACAAGGAAGCGAGTAATAAATACAATTTCTACTAACTTTACCTCGATTAGCATGGAGTAGACAGAAGAATAAGATGTGAATAGAACACGTAAGATTTTTATATAGGCACCCATTACTGGGAAAAAAATGAGGCACGAAATTTTGATTGTATGTTATCTTTAGTACTGCCTTGCGCATGGTGCTTGTAGCCTAGGTGCGGGCAAAGTTCATTTTCAATGCCTCGGATATTACAAAGATCGTTGATCGGAAGACAGACCTAAAGTCAGCCATTACAACTTAAAACTATATTGTTATGTTCCTCCGGTTATGGACCCTATAGGAGAGAGCGCCGAAACACGGGTGTTTTTGTTTTCGATGTGTTTTCAGCATAAAATATTGCAGCTCGATTTCTCAATGGCTCCTTGTCAGGTTAGCCAAAGTTTGTTACAAAGCGTGTCTTTCCGATGGAGGCACAGAATTAAAAATGGGAATCCAGAGTAATAATTTGAAATTGTAGTAGTCAAGAGTCCAAACTCAATTCCCCTCCGCCACCAGGCACGTCATGCATGTACATACAAAAGAGAAAAATCTGATGTGTTCCATTCACATGACTTTCTCTACGCTGTAATAAATTATTGTTAAAAAGCATATTCTTCTATCTACTTTATGATAATCGGGATGAAACATTAGCATAAATGATCTTATAATTGCTTGCTTCAATAAGTAGAAGGTAAATAAGGGATTACACTAGGCTAAAACGATAGTCAAATCTTTTAAAGTTGGTTGCCATATGGTTGAAATCCGCTTCTATGCTGTGCCAGGGTTTATAGCTTTCCGTGTGCGAAAAGTTTAACTATTTTAAATCTGAAACAAATAACAAGGAATACCTCAGAAATGGTCTGCTCCACGAAAAAAAAAGTACCTATATGATATAAATTGTATGTTTTAACGAGATCTAAATTTTTTGTGTAGTAAGTTTTTGTGTATCTCTTACGGTTTACCAGTTAAACAAAATTCATTCTGAATAAAGAGGTCTTTACACACTATTCCCAGAAAATTTAAGATATACATTTTATTTGCAATATAAATATCTTTAATATACGGTATTTTAATCCAAATTGTTAGAGCCACTTTTGAGAAAATCAAAATTTCGAAAACTTTTTCCATATAAAGGGTAGATTGTGGTGGGAAGATTTTCTTGAAAATCTTAGTTTCGCATCCCTGGAAGATACTAAACTTAAATACCAAGTTTGGTATTTTACCGACTTTTGGTTTTTGAGTTATCGTGTTCTCAGACACATGGACACACACAGGGACCTTTTTCTAAAAATATTTTTATTTTGGGTGCAGGGGGCCCTAAAACTTCTATTTCCGGTGAAATCTCGGTATCGAATTTTTGGGTGGGATGCCATACATTCTCTATACACTATGTACACAGTACGTGTAGAGAAAGTAAAAAAGAAGGCAAAGACATACGGTGGAGGAGAAAATGAAGAGAGAGGGAGAGATTCTAAGATGACCAGAGAAAGGAAACTTCGCAATAATGTAAGCAGGGCGGATTCTGAAGGTTCCAGTACACATTACGCCATTTAATTACGGTCACATACATTAAAACAGCAGCGAAGCGGCTTCCTTATATAGAGATTAGCTTTAACTACTCAATAAGAAGATATGTATATGACATTTTTCCTTATCCACGCGCTTTCCTGAGAATCCTTGACTGATTTTCCTCCAAGCTTTTGGAGCGACCAATGCCTACGTCACAGCACAAGCCTACAATTTGTGTACTGAATGACATTTCATTATCTCGCTATCAAAAATATTTTAACAATAATAATGAGGATTAAATACTATAATGTAGAGATATATTGGCTAACTTAGGTCCGCAGAATTAACGATAAGATTACACAACGATACAAAATCGAAAGTGCTAAATGATGGACAGTGAGAAAAAAAAACGATAAGGAACAGCCTGGGCGCTTGGAGAGTATGTGTGGGCGGGTGTGTCAGAAAGATGAAATATAGCAGAATAGTTGTAGTTATAGTAGTTATAAAGAAGAGAGAAAGACTACCTTAACTTGACATTTTGATATGCATTAGGAACACGACATCCTTTTTCCACAAAGGCAAAATTTCTGTACATTTGACATTTTAAAGACAACAAAATATCTGTATATAGTAAGAATTATTACTGCAGTATTTACACTAAATTTTCCTATATTTGTACAACAATGTCAATAAGCTTCGTCCGGATAGGCATTCTATTTGTTTTTACTTTCGCTACGTACGTGCATGGTAGGAGATGTAAGTCAAGATTTCATCGAAATGTATGTTTTGAGGTCCCTTGAATAAAACGTGTTTAAAAAAAGTTTCTTGTGTCTGTGAACGATTTAATTCAAAAACGAAAAGTCCGTTAAACACCATGATTAGTAGGTACTTAATTTCAGCGTTTTCCAAGGCTGCGACAAGAAGATTTTCAGAAATCCTGAAACCCTGTACATAATAATAATTTATTCTGGATGACTTTTTATAACTGGTAGATAAACCGTAAGACATAAACAAAAACTTATTCAACACACACACAGATACATAAATATATAAATATAAATAAATAAATATATATACACACATACATCGTTAAAATATACAAGCTACATCACGTACATTTTATTTGAGGGGTACACAGTTTCCGAGATATTCCTTGTTATTGGTTTAATTTTAAATTACTTAAACTTTTCTCAAGCGGAAAGTCATCTTCCGTTTAACATCTCTTTTGTTTTACTTCTGCCCATTCAAACAGAACCGAATTTCAGTTGTTTCACGTAGCGACGGGCTTTTAAAGATTTGACTATCGCTTTAGCCTGGTGTTAGTCCTTATTTCCCTTCTATTTACAAGGAAGCAAGTAATAAGAAGATTTCTGATACTGTTGGTCTCATTAGCAAGATGTAGATTAAAGAATACTCTTTTGTAAGAATAACTTATTTGTAGAATGGATAGAAAAAGTCATGTGAATGGAACGCATTAGATTTTTTATTGCTTTCTATTATTATTAATTTAGGTAGCTCCCTTTAATTTTGGGAGCTCTGTTTTAGAAACAACTGATGGTGTTTTGCTCGCTGAACTGTAGTTTTTCTTAATATTGCTTTTGTTCGGTTTTATAGCATTAAAACAACTAGCGCACGCACACACAACACGCATATTCACGCCCACATTCATACTTCCAGACTATATGGGGGATAGGGCATGATGTAGTTAAAGAAAAATTCTTCGCCCCAGCCGGGAATCGAACCAGGGACCTCTGGTTTCCTGTTCTCTCTTGTCTTCTATTGCAAAATTGTCGTTTTACTCGCAGTTCATTAAACCCATTCACTTCAGCTAGCTTTTTGAAACCTTCGCTCGGCGGTCATTTATTACACTAATGGGGTCCTGAGAAACGAAAACATGGGTATTTAAGGATGTATTACTTAAGTTAGCTTAGGTAATTTTAGAGTGAATAAATGTGAATTAATGAGATATGTATTTTCCCTTTTAATAACTTCGAGGTTTTGCAGTTAACAGAACGAGTTGACTCATGGTAGTTTAGAGAATCGATTTCGAGAGGAATTAAGATTGAGATCCTTATTCCGACCAACCCGAATAGATTCTCTCATGGTTTACTGTCAGTCACAGCACAGATGAATTCTATTGATCCAGTTTAACATTTATTTTGCTACCTGCTAGCTGCTCCAGTGGTATGCTGTGAGATATTTCTCTTTCAGGATATACATGGGTGTGGCGAAAATGAACAATACCGGTTAACATTTATGAGAATATTCAATGAGGGATAATCTGTGATCTGTCTGGAAGCATTTTCGGACTGTTTTAAGATTACTAATCAATTTTCCTGAATTATAATTGCGTCTTATTAAATCTGTGGACTTCCACAGCATTAAGAACTTTACGTTGAAGGAAAAAAATTGTTTCCGTTGTAAAGTAAAGACTTTAAATTACCATGACCCGCTAAACTGCTAAACGGCGAATCACTTACCGATCACCGCTAAACTGGTGGGCTGGGCTACGATCAGTAGCGAGAGTTGCTTGAAGCGCGAGAAGCGAAATGGAAGATGTGCCCGACGGAATATGACAAAATATTAGCAATGTGTGGCCTTTATTTAGTTCCGCATACTACTGAATACCCCACCATAGTTCCTTTGTTCTACGTTGCCAATATTTACGCTTCCTATTGGCATTTAAGAGACATGTTTCCCAGTCTAAATAACAGTTCATGAAAATAAATTTAATTTAAACAGAAACGCGTAAAACTTAGATGTTGAGGCGGAAACTATTTTGGGCCTCACCTTCACCCACAGTCACCCCTTTGAATTTCAAATGACACCTTTATATTTTTATACTTACACATGAAAAGATTTTCAATGTTTAATCATCTCGTTCATTTATTTTACATCTTTTGTTTTAAATCGTTGCCCAGAAATTTGGATTGTTACCAATGTGAGAGACAATTTAGAACATTTCTTGTGTATTAAATGTTGTAAAATGGTATATGCCATTAAAGAGAGAACAGTAATTACGTTCGTTTATTGAGCTGAAAACTGTTGTGCCCCGCAGAGCTGTTAATGTTTTAAGGAGAGAAAATCTGAGAAAAACGTAAGTTATTGATGTGTCCTAGATCTAATACGTAAATTTGAAGAAATTGGTTCTGTGTGCAATAAAGCAAATAAGCTAGAAAACTCGATGAAATTTCACAGATTGAAATATTAAGCAATTTCAGTATTTAACACATGTTGAATTACAAAAGTATCTGCTGTAACAAACATTTCGGTTCGTTCCATACATAAAGTGCTAAAAATAAACAAATTTTATGGCAAGTAATATCATTAGACTTCTGACCTATAATGAATTCTCGAGAGGATTATTTTGGAAAGGTCAGACCGTCGAATAATGTTTACCTGGAACTTTTCATAAATAAAATATGAAATTAAATACTATACTTGTCTCAAAGATTTGACCAAAAACTGTTAAATTCTTTATAAACATAACCTGCTGACACTGACTAAACAAAAGAATGACCTAGTGATAAGCCGTACAAAATAAAAATGACCATGTGATAAATTAACGCCTTTATATATGAGGTAGTCCTTAGAAAATATAAATTCACCATCAGCTCAGCTAAGCGAATTTTATAGAATAGTATAATTTTGTTCAACAGATGTCTTAAAGATCCAAATGCGTTCGAAAGTATTTGTTTTAGTGATGTAGCGACCTTTTTATTAAATAAGTTTGTCAACAAACACAATTGTAGGTTCTAACAATCAAGATCCTCATGTGTTTCCTGAACATAATACCTATTCAATTACCGCAGAAGATCAATGAGTGGACTGGAATTATGGAGGATGATATAGTTCACTGAAGAAAACCTGACTGGATAACTATATATGAGTACACTAGAAAATAAATGATTTCTATTCTCTTTTAAACGGATTTCACCATCTTACAAACATTCAATACTCAGGAATGCTCAAAATGATCTCCCACAATAACAACCCAGGTTGCTAGGCAACGATTTAAAACAAAATGTGTAAAATAAATGAATGAGATGAATAAACAATTGAATAATCTTTCATATATATAAATGAATCGCTGAAATGTATGCACGCGTATCACTTCCGAACTACTGCATCAAATTGAACAATTCTGTTTTTGTTGTGTTTGTTATTGTCACGACAAGGTTTGTGGAAAAGAAAACGATTTAAAACAAAATATGTAAAATAAATGAATGAGATGAATAAACAATTGAATAGTGTTTTATATTTAAGTATAAAATATAGGAGTGCCAATTTAAATTACAAAATGCTGTTGGCTATGGGTGAGGGGGTGAAATCTGAAATGCAATAAGTTGATATGACATGTAAGTTGTTTAAATTAAATCTAAGTAAATTGAAAGTTTTGAAATGAAAGCCCTGTATAGACGTCATAAAGGAACATGCTTGCGAAGAAGGCATCTCGTTGAGGTTGCCATGACGTAGGACATAGTGGTTATTTCACAGAAAACACTTGTAAAATAATGTAATTACGGACATCTCATTCCAAGCATTAGATACAGATGCTTACGAAAACTTCCAAATAGTTTTCGTTCTTGTGTTTACCACTTACCTACAGGTCTAAAAATGTCAATAGCTGGATAGCTTAAAATTGTTCTAAAAGATAGGTCTGTTGATAATTTGAATTAAGTTTCTAAGTTCAGGTTGTTCGAAAAGTTATAGAAGATTAGCCATTTCGGTTTGCTCTCTTTCGGATATTTGGACAGTCTGGACAGTTCTAAATCGGATTATTCGTTCCAATGGTTCGGTTATGTCAAAGCTTTGCAAATTTTATATTGTAAATTGTACATTTTAATTAGGTAGCTCTAAGTTTTTCCTGCAGTTGTTTTCTTCTATCTCTTGCATTTTTCCATTTACACAGATTTAAAGGATAATGAAGGCGATGTTTATAGAAAATTCAAGATATACATATAATTTGCCATGTCACTCAGAAACCTCACTGTTTTTAAAAGCGAGTGTATGAAACCGTATTCACAGAATGTCAAACGCTAAGGATCATTGTTTGGCATTTATACCACGTCGAGTTTAGCCATATCGACCATGTAATTATATCGCGATAAAGGCAAAGGTTAAAGTATGTCTGTCTTCCTGGGTGTGTCAACTAAGTAACTGTATAAAAATACATTAATAATAATAATATCTAATACTTTTTATAATTCAACTTACGCTATGCCATAGCTTTCTTGACTCTCTGTCTAGAGGCTAGTGTGATGATGGGTATATGACAGCATGGCCGAGAAGGAAATAAGATGGAGAACTCAGTTATTTATGTTACGCAACTCACGTAATTAGAACAACTGTTCCGAAGTCAAGGATATTGTAAGTATGTGGGTTCGAAATCCGGTTCTCTTTATTTCCGCTAGCTAATGAACTTGAAATTTAAAGGCTACTTTTTCTATACGTGTATGTGAACACAGAGACGGTAAATGAACCTTTTAATTGTTATCGAAACTCGTTTATGACAATGTACGCATTGCAGAATGTATCTCAGTCGGTCATATTCTTGGTAAAGTAACTTGAAACGTCCATTTACAGAAACGTAGAGATCTCCCCACGTGTGATAGACACTCCACTCATCTCAGTAGTCATAACCACACCGCTGCTGCTACCACTGGCATCATCACCACTGTCATTGTCGACATTATCATCAAGTAAGACGTGGTTGGCGGAGATGAATCGATCGAGTCACTGCTTTTAAGGATTGTGTCTCATCCATTCAGGATTCCAATAGATGATTATTGAACCTCTTTCTTCAGGATTTTTATAAACGATGCACTAATTGAAACTCACTCTTCAGGATTCAAATGGATGATGCATTGATTGAGCCTCATTCTTCAGGATTCCAACAGCTGATGCTTCAGTCTTCAGAACAGATGATGCATCGATTGAACTGCATTCTCCAGGATTCCAATAGATAATGCATTGATTGAATCTCATTCCTCAGGATGCCAAAAATGATGCTTTGATTGAACCTCATTCTTGAAGAGTCCAACAGATATTGTATTGATAGCAATCCGTTCTTCAGATTCAACAGGTGATGCAGTGATTGAGCCTCTTTGTTCAGGATTCCAACATTTACGTACAATTGCATTCCATTCTTCGGGATTCTAACAGGTACTGCATTGATTGTGTCCCATTCTTCAGGTTTCCAACGGGTAACTCAGTAATTGTTTGAGGCCACGCCATGGCCGAGTAGTTAGACCAATCATCTCTCACAAAAGCAGCCCGGATTCGGTCCCAGGTGACCGCATGTGAGATTTGTGGTGGACAAAACGGCGCAGGGTGGGTTTTCTCCGGGTTCTCCGGTTTCCCCCCACCATCACATTCTCTCTGTGCTCCATCTTCATTCCATGTTGTCTTAGTACCATCGCCTGCGGTGCCATATTTAGTAAAAGCGGGCTTTAAACACTGCCAAAAAGTAATTGTGTCCTCAGGATTGCAACAGGTGACACATCGAGTCCCATACGTCAAGGTTCCAATAGGTAATGCACTGATTCAGTTGCATAACTCTTTCTTGATTGCATCGCATTCTTAACAAGTAATACATTATTTGGATCCCATTCTGATTTGAAACGGTAATAAATTAATTTCATCCCATTGTTTAGGATTCCGACAGCTTATATATGTATGTGTATGTATTTATTTCTCTGCAAGTGGGTATCACCCGGTGGCAGAGTTATATATGTATACAAGATATATAAACAATAAATCACAGCTGCCAGTTTATGGCTTTGTAAGCTAGATATAATAGTTATTTACAACAAATATGAAAATATTATTTCTCTCAATTCAGATTAATTAATTTCATAATTAGAATCACCAACCAATTTAATATTTGTACTTACAACAATATAAAATCACAAGCATTGCATTTAAGGAATATTTACAAAAATTGTCCAACATTAATATCAAGATTTCTCCTAAATTTCTTCAGAGACAGAAGAACACCCCGAAAGGCTGCTCCAGGCAATTCATTCCAATCTTTTATGGTTCTATTAACAAAGGAGAGCTTTCCCACATCAGTTTTTTATCTTCTACCCTTAATTTTGAACGGATGATCGTTTCGTGCATAGTAAGTTGGGTTTTCCAGTTTGTCAGTAACGTTCTCCCATGCGTTTAAGCCAGCGTAAGCTTTAAATAAAGCGCACAACCTCTGTTTCTCACGCCTAACTTTCAACGGCTCCCATTTTATCTCCTCATTGATTGCATTCCATTCCTTAGGATTTCAAGAGATAGTCTATTGATTGCATCTTATTCTTTAGGGTTCCAACAGATGATACGTTGATTGCGTCCCAGTCTTTAGGATTCCAACAGGTGATGCGTTGATTGCGCCCCATACTTGAAAATCCAACACTCACGCATCAAGTCTCATTCTTCAGCAGTCCAATGTATCATGCATAGATTTAGTCTATAACCATAAGGATTTCAACATAATGTTATCAGCAGACATAAGAATTCTTAAGTATTGGCTTTAACTTATGTACATTCAAATCATATATCCATAATAAATAACAATGGCCAAGGGCTCCTGTCGTGAAGCTAAAAATCTGACGTGTACCATTCACATGACTTTCTCTACATCTCTGCAACAAATTATTCTTAAAAAGCTTATACTTCTATTTACTTCATGCTTATCAGAAAAAAATAGCAGAAATAGTCTTATTACTTAGTCAAGTCAATAGTCATAGCTGGTTGGTATGTCACAGAAGTTCATTTGTATGGACAGCAGTTGACAAATTCCTGTATGAGGAAAATATAAGTTTTTCATAGCAGAAACCAAAAACAAGGGATGTCTCAAACACGATGAACACCACGAAAAAAATGTATATAGCATAAATTGTGTGTTTTAACGTGCGCTACATTTTTTGTGAGTAAGTTTTTTTCTATCTCTTACGGTTTAGCAGTTATTCAAAATTCAGTAAAATTCATCCAGAATAAACTACTCTTCAGAGGCTATTCCCAGAAAATTCAAGAAAAACATTTTATTTGTCAAGTAAATGTATTTAATATACGATATTTTAATCAAAATTGTTAGAGCCATTTTTGAGAAAATCGACATTTTCGAAAAAGGTTTCATATAAAGGGTAGTTTGGGGTGGGGGGATTTTTCTCAAAATCTTCGTGTCACATCCCTGAAACTGACACACGGACACACTGACACACGGACACATGGACCTTTTTGTGAAAATGCTTTTTTTGGATATTGGGAACCCTAAAACATATATTTCCAGTGAAATCTCGGTATCGAATTTTTGGGTGTAGAGTGTACATAGTACGTGTAGAGAAAGAAAAAAAGGTCTGGTGAGTCCTGTCATTCAAATACCAAACAACTGAACGAGGGAATGGGTTATTTGTTACGTGCGACGTTCCTGACTTAGGTCTAGGGTCAGTTCAACTTTATTTCCAATCATCTGCTTTAATACTTAGAAATGCCTATGCCTGGTTATCAGCTGATTTGTACTTTTCTTGATAACTGTAGGGTCGGATTTTATAAATTGGGAAAAATAGAGATATTTTACGATATTAATGTTTTATAATGCAGCATAAATATGAACTATTCACTTAATAGTAATATTTTTAATAAACAAATTTATGCACCATCAGTTTTCTTTTGAATCCTTTCCTCTTCATGAAAGCGTTAACAACTTAAAATATGCCAAGACCAACAAAGCAAACGGTGAGAATGGAACTGCAATAGAAATTACTCATTTTGGGGACCTGTATGAAAAAATCTGATGTGTACCAATCACATGACTTTCTCTATATCCCTGCAACACATTGTTCTTAAAAAGTTTATACTTCTATTTACTTCATACTAATCAGCAAAACATTAGCAGAAATAGCCATATTACTTGCTTCCTTGTAAGTAGAGGTGAAATAAGGGAGTACCATAGCTTAAAATGATAATCAAAAGCAAGTTGCTATATCACTGAAGTTCCTTTGTTTGTATGGACAGCAGTTGACAAATTCCTGTAAGAGAAATGTATAAGTTATTCATAGTAGAAACCAAAAATAAGGAATGTCTCAAAAACGACGAACTCCACGAAAAAAATGTATATAACATAAATGGTGTGTTTTAACGTGTTCTACATTTTTTGTGTAGTAAGTTTTTGTCCATCTCTTACGGTTTAGCAGTTATTCAAAATTCAGTAAAATTCATCCAGAATAAGGTAGTCTTCAGAGGCTATTCCCAGAAAATTCAAGATATCATATTATTTACCAGGTAAATATCTTTAATATAGGTACGATATTTTAATCAAAATCGTTAGAGCTATTTTTGGGAAAATCAAAATTTTCCATGGGGTGGGGCAACATTTTTTGAAGCGGGGATTGCAAAGTTTGTGCACAGGTACGATAAATGCCTCAATCTTTTCGATGATTATGTTGAAAAGTAACCATAAGTGTACAAAACTTTTAGTAATAAAATAATTATTTTCTATGGACTTGTCTATTATTTATAGCCTATCGGAGGTTGGAAAAAACGGCCCTCGTATGTATGGGAGAGAACTGGGCTTGTTTCCTGCAAAAAACGAGCGCTCCTGTTATATTGGGGGATTCAGTGATTGTGACGAAACAATGAACACAGAGGCAGTCAAACTCCATTAAACCTGTTTTATCCGGGAACTGTACAGATCCCTTATCTGTTCAGACTTTTGTCAGAGTGATCGACTTTTACCTTGCGCTTTTGTTTACAACAGATATCTAATCTTAAATCTTTAGCTCCTCGATCCCCACAATTTGGATGAATATGAAGATACAATGAAGGTTACATTGTTGCAAGGAGATGACAGGCATTTTACTTCAAGGATGCTACAGGCATCTTTATAAATCTCACCGATCGATCTTGCACAATCTTACGTGTCCCTGCATACACAAAAAAATACGCGCTTAATGCGCATATCGCAGTTATATGGTGTTCTTAACGCGCATATAAAATAATCGCCATGACAGGGATTAAGATATCTCTGAACTAGACCTTCGCATTCCAGAAGATTAGCTTGTTTGAGCTGCTGCAAAAGAGAAACGCAGAATGTATATGTATAAGAATACTGATGTAAACTTTACAATGTGTGTATATAAAATAATCTTTGTACCATCCAGAGAATTTTTACAAAATAATTACATCGTAAAAAATGTTTTATTAGAGACAGAAATAATACATGTGTCATTAGGTTAGAAGGTAAATTTTACACAATCGATGAAACATTAGAAAAAAGAATTAAATGAAAACAACCTTAAAAACATCAGAACACAAATACTCTAATATAATTGATATTTCTGCATATTAATTTTTGTTATTAATTCTGCTGTTTTTGTTGTTTTCTTTTACGGAGACCAACAGTTTCTGAAGCATACACATTTAGCAATCATTGCATCCAATTACGTTAAACAAAATAGGGACGATTATGTAAAACACAATGAAGCTCTAACAATATCTATAGTGCACACTTTTTAACCTAGATATCGAACAATGAATAAATGAAGTGGGTGAAATGGTGCTCAGATGAGCTCGAGTTGCCTGAAAATTGGTATTATGAGGCTAATAGAAAACCCACGAGCTTGCAGATTCTAGCTCAGCTTTAGACTGAGCCTTTCTTATTGGTTACGGAGACAATATGGCTACGTGACAGGTGAACGACAGGTTTCGAGATTTCATCGGTTAGGTTAGGTTAGGTTAGGTGTATGTAAATGAACTGGATCGAAATAAGGGGTAAAAATCTGATGTGCACTATTCACATGACTTTTTCTATATTCTTGCAACAAATTATTCTTAAAAAGCTTATGCTTCTATTTACTTCATGCTAATCTAGAAAAATTAGCAGAAATAGTCTTATTACTTTCTTCCTTGTAAGTAGGAAAGAAATAAGGGAGTAGCATAGGTTAAAGTGATAGTCAAAAGCTGGTTACTATGTGACTGAAGTTACTTTGTTTGTATAGACATGAGTTGACAAATTCCTGTATGAGAAAAGTTATGATTTTCGACCCTGAAAACAAAAACAAGGAATATCTCAAAAACGATCAACTCCAAGAAAAAAGTGTATAGAACATAAATTGTGTGTTTTAATGTGCTCTACATTTTTTATTGGTAAGTTTTTGTCTATCTCTTATGGTTTAGCAGTTATACAAAATTCCGGAAAATTCACTCAGAATAAAGTAGTCTTCAGAGGCTATTCCCAGAAAATTCAAAATATACATTTTATTTGTCGGGTAAATATCTTTAATATACATATTTTAATCAAAATCATTAGAGCCATTTTTTAGAAAATCAAAATTTTCGAAAAAAGTTCCATGTAAAGGGTAGTTTGGGGTGGGCGGATTTTTTTCAAAATCTTCGTCTCGCATCCCTGAAAGATTTTAAACTTAAATACCAAGTTTGGTATTTTACCGACTTTTCGTTTTTGAGTTATCGTGTTCATAGATACACGGACACACACACGGACCTTTTTCTGAAAATACTTTTTTCAGATAAAGGGGACCCTAAAACATATATTTCCGGTGAAATCTCGGTATCGAATTGTTTGGTGGAGTGCAATACCTTCTCTATACACCATGTACATGGTTTGTATAGAGAAAGTAAAAATAGACTTTCTGAAAATCGGTTCTTCTTTCCAATGTGAAATGCACACAGTTCGTTCTGTCTTCTTGCGCATGCGCAGTCATGTTGGTCAATCAACCTATGGCAGAATTCAGATCTAGAACTGAACTAGAATCTGCAATGTCACTAGAAAACCCGGGGAAACGCTTATCCAGGTAACTCACTGCAAGTGAAACTCGAATGGGCGACGTCTTAAATGTTTCACATCATGGAGACGGATGATACTTCATCCACAAATTCTGTGCTCCTTGAAATATGTCCTGTATATTTCATAGAAATGCCATCTTCTGGCTATCAAACAATAATCCTCTCAAAGAAAAACCTTAGGATTGTTCATTTCTAATGGTAGGTGACATCTGCTCCTTCGGAGAACTCGTGGTGACATCAAGACTTTGGGATGAGAAATTTATGAAGGAAGTCACCCTATTTTACGATTACAGTATTACTTTCAATTAAAACTTCAATTGGAAAGATTTAATCGCAAATACCTATTTTAGAACTCACGCGCGCGTTAAACCCGACCTTCTATCTACTTAATTTTGATAGTGTTTAGTGCTTGCTTTTACTACTTTTTGGTATTACAGGCGATGACACTGATGTTATATATGGAATGACGTTGGTGCACCGGTGGAATGCAGTGGCCGGGGAAACCGGAGAACCCGGAGGAAACCTGCCCCTGCGCCGCTTTGTCCACCACAAATCAGTTGCTTGGGTTCCAATCCGGGCCGTCTAGGTGCGAATAACAGCCACACGAGTACCAGATTTGGTATTTTAAATTATGCATTTTTCAAAGAGTCGCGCTCTGTGGTGTAGCGGATACTATGATAGCCTCTAATACTTATGGTTGCACGTTCAAAGCCGGCGAAGGGTGATGGGCTTTTTATTTTCGGACGTAAAACTCCTTAGTATAGCTTCCTTCGGAAGGGAAGTGAAGTCGTTGACCCCATGTAATGTTTATTTTCACGTTATAGAAACTAGTACCTTGAAAGAAAATGTCACAGGCTAAAATCTGTCAGTATTCGTCCTATGGTGCCATGTAGGGGCGATGAGTTGATCCCTCATCATCATGTGCGCATAGTGGTGAACTCGTGAATTATTCCGTTGATCAAGAAACGGTAGAGAAGGCCATGGCCCGAAATCGGGCTGTTGAGCCATGGTAATTGTAATTTTGAAAACATCAATAATTATCCTAGGCCTATCTTACCCCTTATGGAAATACAGACGCAGCTGAACTTAGTTCCTTTCTTAGCACGTGTGTTTTGGTAGCACTGATGGACAACAAACTACATTTTAATTCATTGCTGGAACGAATCCGGCCCTAACCTCAATTAACTGACTTCTCTGTTGAGGAATATCATGTTCCATTTTATGAGCCTGCTAATTCTCACAGAATTCAGTAAATTTCCGTTTTTGCTGCTTGTTTGTCTCGGTTTACGCAGTTCTCCGTAATGACATGCAGTTTATTAAGCAGACTGTTACATACCGTACACGTGCATTTGAATTTCTCATGGAAGGAGTATAAATGAAATATGAACCTCCTCTCTGAGCCAGTACCACGCGTTGCTCTCTGATATCATGATAAAAGTGCAATTAAAGCTATAGCAAATTTAAAAATCTGATGTGTACCATTCACATGACTTTCTCTATATCCCTGCAACAAATTATTCTTAAAAAGCTTATACTTCTATTTACTTTATGCTAATCAGAAAAAAATAGCAGAAATAGCTTTATTACTTGCTTCCTTGTAAGTAGAAGCGAAATAAGGGACTACTATAAGTTAAAGTGATAGTCAAAAGCTGGTTGCTATGTCAATGAAGTTCCTTTGCTTATATGGATAGGAGTTGACAAGTTCCTGTTTGAGAAAAGTATGTTTTTCATAGCAGAAACCAAAAATAAGGAATGTCTCAAAAACGACAAACTCCACGAAAAAAATGTATATAACATAAATTGTGTGCTTTAACGTGCTTTACATTTTTTGTGTAGTAAGTTTTTGTCCATCTCTTACGGTTTAGCAGTTATTCAAAATTCAGTAAAATTCATCCAGAATAAACTACTCTTCAGAGGCTATTCCCAGAAAATGCAAGAAATACATTTTATTTGTCAGGTAAATATCTTTAATATACGAAATTTTAATCAAAATCGTTAGAGCCATTTTTGAGAAAATCAAAATTTTCGAAAAAAGTTCCATGTAAAGGGTAGTTGGGGGTGGGGGAATTTTTCTCAAAATATTCGTGTCGCATCCCTGGAAGATACTAAACTTAAATACCAAGTTTGGTATTTTACCGACTTTTCGTTTTTGAGTTATCGCGTTCACAGACACACTGACACACGGACACACACACACACACACACACACACACACACACACACATACACGCGCGCGCGGACCTTTTTGTGAAAATGCTTTTTTTGGATATTGGAGACCCTAAAACATATATTTCCGGTGAAATCTCGGTATCGAATTTTTGGGTGGAGTGCAATACCTTCTCTATACACTATGTACATAGTGCGTATAGAGAAAGTAAGAAGCTGTTGTGTTTCATTCACACAACATTTTATTCTTATAAAGTATAATTCTATATCATGTTAATCAAGATAAACATGACCAGAAATAGCCTTATTACTTGGTTCCTTGTAAGTAGAAGGGAAACATTGGAATATACTAGACTAAAGCGACAGTCAAATCTTTTAAAAGCTGTAGCTATGCGATTGTCATTGAAATTATGTTTCTTTCCATGGCCAGGAGTAAAATAAAAGAGATAAAACGGACGAGGACTTCCCATTTGAGAATAGCTTAAGTATTTTAAAATTGAAACCAATAACAAGGAATATCTCGGAAATGGCTAAACCCACAATATATATATATATATATATATTTTTTTTGTTTAGCAACTTTTTGTCCTTTTCTTACAGTTTGCCAGTTTTGCAAAAAACATTCAGAATGAAGAAGGCTTTATAAGTTATACCCAAGAAATTCAGGATATACACTTTATTTGCCATGTTTAATATACGGTATTTTAATCAAATTCGTTAATCATTTTTGAGAAAATCGAATATTTCGAAAAAACTTTCATGTAAACGGTAGTTTGGAGTGGGGGATTCTCCTGAAAATCTTCATGTCGCATCCTTGGAAGATACCGAACTTAAATGTCAGTACCAACTTCGTTTTTGAGCACACACATACATACTCACACGGACATTTATTTAAACTTTTTTTTTTTCCAGGGGGCCCTAAAACGTATAAAATCTCGGTATCAAATTTTTGGGCGGGGCTCAGTACCTGCTCTATGTATATACTATGTACCAATAAGAGAAATAAAAAATCTGATGTGTTCCATTCATATGACTTTCTCTACATCTCTACAATAAACCATTTTTAAAAAGCTTATTCTTCTACTTCCTTAATGAAAGGATCTTATTGCTTGCTTCCTTGTAAATAGAAGGGAAATCGATAATCAAATCTTTTAAAATCCGGTTGCTATGTGATTGAAGTACCTTTGTTTGTATGGACAGGAGTTGACAAATTCCCGTATGAGAAAGGTATAAGTATTTTAAAGCTGAAACTAGTAACAAGGAATATCTCAAAAACGGGCAACTCCACGAAAAAAAATGTATATTATATAAATTGTGTTTTAACGAAATCTACATTTTTTTTTGTTAAGTAAGTTTTAAGTTTTTGTCTATCTCTTACGGTTTGGCAGTTATGTAAACTTCCGCAAAATTCAACCAGAATAAACATGTCTTCAGAGTCTATTTCCTGAAAATTGAAGATATACATTTTATTTGTCATGTAAATATCTTAAATATAAGAGATTTTCATCAAAATCGTGAGAGTCATTTTTGAGAAAATCAAACTTTTAGAAATTTTTCCATGTAAAGAGTAGTTGGGGGTGGGGGGATTTTCTTGAAAATCTTTGTGTCGCATCAATGGAAGATACTGAACTTAAATACCAAGTTTGGTATTAAACGGCCTTTTCGTTTTTGAGTTATCGTGTTCACAGACACACACACACGGACCTTTTTTTCTAGAAATCCTTTTTTTTGGATTCGGGGTACCATAAAACGTCTATTTCCGGTGAAATATCGGTATCGAATTTTTGGGTGGAATGCAATATCTACCTTCTCTATACACTGTGTACAGAGTACGTGTAGAGAAAGTAAAAACGGACTCTGTTTCTCCTCTTACACGCCTCTATCCAACACTTTTCACATAGGTGTTTGGTCATAGAAATGTCCGCAGAACTGTAATGTCGTGGTGTAAGCTTCTGACAGCGCCGGAGAGTCATTCGCGATGTTACCATGTAGTTGAACTTCGCACCAAGATGAAAGTAGATGAGAGAGTGTGGGGTAAAATGTCAACTGTTAATACTTGGATATTAACTGAACCTTTGCATAAACGAAACGCAACACCAGAGAAGCAGCTAACATTTTTCATAAATAATATAACGAGAGCTCCAAAGATGAAAGATAAACAAAAGTTGTAGCTTAAGTTGTATTTAATAAGACTATTTCGTGAATAAAATAACAATGATTAGCCTATATGGACACGAAGAGTAATATTCCTAAAGTCCCATTTTCTTGATGTATATTTGCACCGAAATCACTGCAACTTGATGTGCATATCAAAAATTTCAGATCTCTTTGCATTGCTACATTCTATTATTTTGGCTTAGTAATGTATGATTGCAATTAATATGTCTATTGGAACTTCCGCCATTATGTACAGGAATATTACTGCACACTGACATTCAGAGAGAAGAATGCATGTGGTTGCGATAAATTTAGACAAATAATTGCTCGTGGGTGTGATAAAACGATTAAAATACAGAGATAATGAGTTCCGATTGGTTGGAATTTTACGCGCCTATGTACTGGATTGGCCACTTCCTAGGATCACGTGTCATAAACGAAACACTCGAGTTAAATTTCCTATCAGAAATACCTATTGGTGGTGATACATTTACCTATGTTCAACGCACACATCTAAGTAGAGAGGACTATACTTATACACAACCCAAACAATCTCTACGAAGAAAAATATATTCTATCTCTTTGTAAGGTATGCAAGCGAATTAATGGATAGTACTGGGATACAGTTACTGCAGTTTCGAACTAGGCATAGCTCTACCATTGCTTACTGCATCCGAACCTAGAATTTTCTTTCTTTCTCTGTTTACCTTCCTTGTATGTAGGATTTGCAAGCCAGCACCCCTGGTCAGACGCTTGTTGAGGAACAGAGGCTCTGGATCAGAGAGAAGTCAGGATAGGTGATGTATGCTTGGTATGAAAGTGAGGCAGGGGATAATATGAAATATAACAGGAAAGATGATTTTGGAGCAATTGGTGGAATGAATGAGGGGGAACCCGGAGAAAACCCATCCAGACGCCGCTTCGTCCACCATGAATCCCATTTGCGGTCCCCTGGGTTCAAACTCTGGTTACCTAGTTGAGAGGCGAGAAGTCCAACCTCTCGCCACTGCGCCTCCCCGAATCGAGAATTTGTGGTGAAATGCGGAGGAAGTATCCTTTGCTGCTGTCCTCGAATTTTCACAATGTTCACTTCAAAAGCCCTTTATATCTTAATTTCCCCAAAATAACTTTAAGAATTGTGATTAAACTGTCATCATTAAAATTATATATGATCTTTTTTTAATTTATTTAGATTCGTTCAGCATTAATTGTGCTATACAGAATTGAAATAAAATGCATTATAACTAAAAGTGACAAGGAACATTATAATTTGCGAGGTCAGACACTAAACAGTCAAAAATGATTTCACACATTCATACAGTGAGAGTCTTCTTTCTCGGAATCACTTCCTCAAGAAAACAGCAAATCCTGTGAAAGACGACTCTTTATCCGAGGAACTGTATCAGATTTTTGTCCCAACAAGAAGTGCCCTGCGCCAGGTACTAAGTGAAGATGCTGAAAAAACATGCGAGCCTGAGATCGAATATGTGCAGAGATGGTACTGAGTCCAAGTTCATGACCTGATATACCAAGATGCATTCACTATAAGCATTAACACTTTATTTTGAAATACCTGCAGACGATTAATTTTGTTTGCAGCTGCACCTCCCCAAATCGGACAAGCAGAGGTGAGTAAAAGACGAAGTAAAGATTTGTATAAAAGAGAACCACCTGAAATTTACAAAGAATGACTTGCGGTTGAGAATGGGATACAATTCGCGTAATTTGGAGTAGGCGAGATTTAATTTTGAATTAATGTGAGTGTTCCAGGTCAGTCGGCGATCAAAATGCAGGCCAAGATATTTGACAGTGTCATCAGCACTTTTCCAAGGTATGGGAATGTTTGGGAAAGTCATAGGAGGGGGAACAGAGAGGTGACGTAATGTAAAAATCATGGCTTCACATTTCTTTGGTTCAATGAAATCCTCCAGTTGTCAATCCAGGACACTAGTATATTAAGAGATGTCTTTATCTGTATTCACAAACAATGCATATATAGACATTTTCATAAAAAAGACTGTGCAGTGTTTCTTATTCCTGCTATTTCACGCTGTATAATTGAATATCTATAGAAGTTGGACACTTAGTCCATATATTATTCAAGACAAAATGTAGGAAATTTAACTTACGTCCAAATGTAATCTGTTTGAAAGTAGTTATTCATGTGTTTGAATAATTACCAAAACTCGGCTTTGATATTCTGAGTTCCTCTATATTGCGAATGATATGCTTCTAAAACATACATGATTAATAAAAATCTGATGTGTTCCATTCACATGACTTTCTCTATGTCTTTGTAACAACTTGTTGTTAATAAGCTTATCTTTTATTTATTTCATGCTAATCGAGAAAAATGAGCAGAAATAGTCTTATTTCTTGCTTTATTGTAAGTAGAAGCGAAATAAAGGAGTACCATAGGTTAAAGTGAAAGCCAAAAGCTGGTTGTTATGTGACTGATGTTCCTTTGTATGGACAAGAGTTGACAAATTCCTGTATGAGAAAAGTATGTTTTTCAAAGCTGAAACCAAGAAAAAGGAATATCTCAAAAACGATCAACTCCACGAAAAAAATGTATATCACATAAATTGCGTGTTTTAACGTGATCTACATTTTTTGTGTGTTAAGTTTTTGTCCATCTCTTACGGTTTAGTAATTATGCAAAATTCATCCAGAATAAAGTAGTCTTTAGAGGCTATTCCCAGAAGATTCAAAATATACATTTTATTTTTCTTTAATATATGATATTTTAATCAAAATCGTTAGAGCCATTTTTTAGAAAATCAACATTTTCGAAAAAAGTTTCATGTAAAGGGTAGTTTGGGGAGGGGGGATTTTTCTCAAAATCTTCGAGTCGCATCCCTGGAAGATACTAAACTTAAATACCAAATACACACGGACACACACACACGGACCTTTTCTGAAAATACTTTTTTTGGATACAGGGGACCCTAAAACATATATTTCCGGTGAAATCTCGGTATCGATTTTTTTGGTGGAGTGCAATACATTCGCTATACACTATGTACATAGTGCGTATAGAGAAAGTAATAAACTGGGCAGATGAAGGCGTGTTAATATGAATAATATGTAGTAGGATGTATGAAAACCCAAGAATTACTAATGAGTAGGTCATGTGATTATTACACATCATGGTATCACATTTATGCAGGAATAGTTTAGTCTTAAGTATGCTTATTAAGCATACTAGCTGTAGTTACGCTTCTACTATACTATAAGTAGCGCTTGAACCCATAAAACATTTTGGCGCCATCTTCCAAATGCCAGCCGAGGCGTGTAATCTTTTAATCGCAAGTTTTCCAAGGTAAATGCACAAGAAGCGTGGTATCAGATTATCTTTGAGAGTTCACAGTTCAAGCTGGGTATTTACGCGTGGAAATCTACCAAAAAGATTACTGCTACACGAACATTACATATTCAAGAAGTTTGTCAGGAGTAAAACGAGAACCAAGGTCGAATGTTCCAGCCCTCCAGCGACCTTGACCTCAAATAAAGATAAGTGACCTCAACCTGGGCATGAATGGACCTTCTGGATGACCTCCTCTATGAAGATCCTGCCATTCAATATTACAATCACGTGAAACGGCGGGTTCAAACCTGCTCATACCTGTTATGCCCATTATTTTACGTCACATAGACGAAAAATATTGTTCTACATTCACATGACTTTCTCTACATCGCTGTAACAAATTATTATTAAAAAGCATATTCTTCTATCTACTTTATGATAGTTGACACAAACATGAGCATAAATTGTCTTTAATTACTTGCTTCCTTGTGAGTAGACGGAAAATAAGGGAATACACTAGGAAAACAATAGTCAAATCTTTTAAAAGCTTACCATGTAGTTGAAATCCGTTTTTATGCAGGGCCAGGAGTTTACAACATACCGTATGCAGAAAGTTTTAAGTATTTTAAATCTGAAACAAATAACAAGGAATATCTCAAAAATGGTCAATTCAAAAAAAAAAAAGTATATGACACAAATTGTATGTTTTAACGTGCTCTACATTTTTTGTGAGGTAAGTTTTTGTCTGTCTCTTACGGTTTAGCAGTTACAGAAAGTTCAGCAAAATTCATTCAGAATAAAGAGGTCTTTAGAGGCTTTTCCCAGAATATTCAAGATATACATTTTATTTGCCATATAAATACCTTTAACATATGGTATTTTAATCAAAATCGCTAGAGCCATTTTTGAGAAAATAAACATTTTCGAAATTTTTCCATGTGCAGGGTAGTTTGGGTTGGGAGGATTTTTCTCAAAATCTTCGTGTCGCATCTCTGGAAGATACTAAACTTAAATACTACATTTGGTATTTTCCCGACTTTTCGTTTTTTAGGTATCGTGTTCACAGACACACACGCATGGACCTTTTTCTAAAAATGCTTTATTTGGATTCAGGGGACCCTAAAACGTATATTTCCGGTGAATTCTCGGTATCGAATTTTTGGGTGGAATGCAATACCTTACTCTATACACTATGTATGTAGTACTGTAGAGAAAGTAAAAATGTTATCAACATTCAGTAACCCAAAAACGAAATTGATGGATATAAAGCATTGATGTACACCTATGTTTAAAACTAGTGGGTCAATACAACTATTTAGAAGAACATTTTTCAATCGTAAATTATAAATATCTATTAAATACTCTCAGACTTTTCTTTCTTTATATACATATTTCTCTATCGTATTAACTTATGGCAACATAAAAGATTATTAAACTGTTTTGGCACCCAGAAGCTTCATTTAGTAAGACCTACCAAGTATAGGTACATTCTTATGAATTTTTAAAGTGTAACTATATGTTATATGGTAAACTAGCATTTTAGATAGTCCTCAGTTTTAATACTAACATTTCCAATAGGACTAAATCATTTTATGAACAATATAACTTCATATATTTGCAAGCTTCCTTTCTTATATTTGATGTCCCTACCGCTCTTCAAGTTTAACATGCTGGAGTTAATGATCAATTAAAGATTGTAAACACAGTTTTCCTGTTAGCTTTTGCAGTACTGGAATGTTCCATTTAAGTAAATAAACATCTTAAACGTATCGTTTTCAGCTTGTATTTTCTGGTACAATCTGACGTTTGCATTGCTTAAATTAGTATAAAGACCACTTTTTTCTTTACACACATTCATTATGAAAATCAAGACTATATTCAAAAGTGTACGCTGTAATACTCAGAACTTCGGAAGTCTTTTTACTTTCTGTACACGTACTATGTGCATGGTGTATAGAGAAGGTATTGCATTCCACCCAAAAGTTCGATACCGATATTTCACCGGAAATGCACGTTTTAAGGTCTCCTGTATAAAAATTAGAAAAAGATCCGTGTGTGTCAATGTGTCCGTGTGTCTGTGAACACCATAATTCAAAAACGAAAGTCGGTAGAATACCAATCTTGATATTTAAGTTTAGCATCTTTCCGGGATGCAACACAATGCTTTTGAGAAAAATCTCCCCACCCCAAACTACGCTTTACATGGAAACAATTTAGAAAATTTTGATTTCCTCAAAAATGGCTGTAACAATTTTGATTAAAATGCCGTATATTAAAGCTATTTATATGGCAAATAAAATGCAGAGCTTGAATTTTGTGGGAATTGTCTCTGAAGACATGTTTATCCTGGACGAATTTAGCGGAATTTTGCATAACTGGTAAACCGTAAGAGATAGACAGAAACTTACTGCACAAAAAATGTAGATCTCATTAAAACACACAATTTACATTATATACATTTTTGTCGTGGAGTTGGCCGTTTTTGAGACACTCTTTGTTATTGGTATCAGTTTTAAAATACTTTTAACTTTTCACATAAGGGACTTTGTCAACTTCTGGCAATTAAAAGAAATGGGCTTAACCCACATGGTAACCAGCTTTTAAAAAAAATTGACTATTGTTTTGGCCTAGTGTATTCTCTTATTTCCCTTCCGCTTACAAGAAACCATTTCTGCCAATGTTTATCTCGATTTGCACGAAGTAGATAATTTGTTACAGAAATGTAGAGAAAGTCATGTGAATGGAACACATATTTTTAATGCTTTAGTTGTTTAAGAATGTACACATTTTAAAAGCGAAATGCTTTGGCCTCTACTAAAACGGACCGACAAATAATCAAAGAAGCAAACTTATTCACTCATACATTATAGAAATATAACATTAAGATGTTTCTACTGGAATATTAGAAAGTAGCAGAAGGGAAATCCAGAGCCTGGTTAGAATACTAACAATGACTAAATAATGATTGTAAATACAAATATTAGCCTTGAAATGTTTTCGTAGATATATTAAGTATTCCAATAATAGTAAGGTGCATGTTTTCAGCATTCGTTTGTTTTGTCGCCATAGGAACGCAGATTTTGCAATGCGGTTTCTCAAGTGGGTCAAGAGGTTCTTTAGTAAACATTCTAGTTGCATGGGAACCAGTAATCAGTACTTTATGCAATGTTTAAAACGTCGCTGTGCAATTTTCAGAGTAAGCGTAAGAGTTCATTTCTGGGCACCACGGTAATATTTTAAGGGCTTTTTCTATAATACAATAACCTAGTTATGTATCCACAGATTTCTGCCTTTGCAGCGTTTTTTATTCATATTTCTTCTTACTGCATCCATCCATTTTTCCCTGGGCTTCTCTTTCTTTTTCCTTCCTTCGACCTTCCACTCCAGCATCATCAGGACATTTTTCAAAATTAATATGCGACGACGGATTTTAACCTCCAAACAAGATGAATAGCAGTTTTTCTGTGGTACTACATAGGTGATGGTGGTGGTATGGGAGTAATATTATGATCAGTAGTAGTAGTAGTAGTAGTAGTAGTAGTAGTAGTAGTAGTAGTAGTAGTAGTAGTAGTAGCAACAGCAACGTGTGCGTATTTGTGTGAACAGCATAAATAAAAATCTGGTGTGTTCCATTCACATGACTTTCTCTACATCTCTGTAAGAAATTATTATTAAAAAGCTTTTGCTTCTATTTTCTTAATGCTAATCGAGAAAAAAATAGAAGAAATAGTCTTATTACTTGCTTCCTTGTAAGTAGAAACGAAATAAGGGAGTACCATAGGTTAAAGTGATGGTCAAAAGCGGGTTGCTATGTGACTGAAGTTCTTCTGTTTGTATGCACAGGAGTTGAGTTCTGTATGAGAAAAGAGTTTTTCAAAGC
Source organism: Hymenopus coronatus (assembly GCA_030762935.1). Taxonomy (NCBI): domain Eukaryota; kingdom Metazoa; phylum Arthropoda; class Insecta; order Mantodea; family Hymenopodidae; genus Hymenopus; species Hymenopus coronatus. The sequence goes on along the minus strand of CM060880.1, from coordinate 23,956,105 downwards.
TGAAACCAAAAACAAGGAATACCTCAAAAACCACCAACTCCACGAAAAAACTGCATATGACAAATTGTGTGTTTTAATGTGCTCTCTACATTTTTTGTGTGCTTAGTTTTTGTACATCTCTTACGATTTACCAGCTATGCAAAATTCCGCAAAATTTATCCAGAATAAAGTAGTCTTCAGAGGCTATTTCCAGAAATTTCAAGATATACATTTTATTTGTCAGGTAAATATCTTTAATGTACGATATTTTAATCAAAATCGTTAGAGCCATTTTTTAGAAAATCAAAATTTTCGAAAAAAAGTTCCATGTAAAGGGTAGTTTGGGGTGGGGAATTTTCTTGAAAATCTTCGTGTCGCATCCCTGGAAGATACTAAACTTATCTAAATACTAAGTTTGGTATGTTACCGACTTTTGGTTTTTGAGTTATCGTGTTCACAGTCACACGGATACACATACGGACCTTTTTCCGAAAATGCTTTTTTTTAGATAAAGGGGACCCTAAAACATATATTTCCGGTGAAATCTCGGTATCGAATTTTTGGGTGGAGTGCAATACGAAAACGAAAAGTTGTATGTTTCGTATTTAAGTCCAGCAACTTTCAACATTACGTAGATACATAGCCACCCCGTGAAGTGGTTACCTTCCTGTACCGACGGTCGCGGGTTCAAACCCGGCGGAGGACGTGGATTTTTTCGGGTGTAAAAATCCGTAGCATGACTTCCTTCGGAAGGGAAGTTAAACCGTTGGCCCCGTGTCATAGATTTACGGTACGTAAAAGAACTTCAAGCCTGATAAAGAGGTCTCCGAGGCTCTGAACAGAATTAAGCGGTCTTTCACGCCCAATATAGAATAGGACGCTGAGAACCACAGCAGTTGAAGAGCGTCCATAAATAAAACTCCATTTCCATTGCATATATACAGTACAGTTCATAAAATGCCCACCTCCAGAGCCGCCATTTACATGGAAGAATTTGCGTCTTTTTCTTTAGTTCTTTTAATGACTAACGACTTGGATTAATATGCATTTTTGAAATATTGACATGAAGAATAGCATGTTATCTTTGGTTTTCTGTAATTGGCCTGCAGAGTCCTCTTCATGCTGACTAAATTTTATAAACTGTTATATTCCTCGGAGCCTGGTGCCGTTACACGCTCGCTCCTCACCAGAGGACCGCATGTGAGATTTGTGGTGGACAAAGCGGCGACAGAGCAGATTGTCTCCGGGCTTTCCGATTTTCCCCTTCATCTGCTTCCTCACTCTCATGCTTGGTTAGGTGCCGATTCCTTGTTCCGGGTTCTTCATTCTTTATTAAATGTTATTGGTTCCTCAATAGCCTTCTGACTCTAGACACTCATTTGTAAGCTGTAGGGGATGTCAGACCTCCAGTGCGGGGAGGGTCAAGTTTTTACATCTCTGAAACAATAAGAGATACACAATAGCTTACTACGGGTAAAATGTAGAAATAGATAAAAGATGCAATTAGTGTGAAATACCTTTTTCCTTTGAAATTGTTATTGTTTTTATTATTATCATTATTATTAACAAGTTTACAATGCTGATGTGTGTTCCTGTGTCCAAATTCTCTCACGGTTTACTAGTTATGCAAAATTAAAAAAAAATCATCCAGAATAAAGAGGTCTTCAGAGGCTATTCCCAGAAAACTCAAGATATACATTTTATTTGTCATGTAAATATCTTAAATATAAGAGATTTTAATAAAAATCTTTGTAGCCATTTTTGAGAAAATAAAAAATTTCGAAATGTTTTCCATGTAAAGGGTAGTGGGGAGTGGGAGATTTTCTTGAAAATCTTCGTGTAGCAACCTTGGGAGATATTGAACTTAAATACCAAGTTTGGTACTTAACGTTTTTCCGGTGAAATCTCGGTATCGAATTTTTGGGTGCAATGCAATACCTTCTCTATACACTATGTACATAGTGCCTGTAGAGAAAGTAAAAATGACTGAAAATCACAAGGATTGTGGAAGTGTCGAACGGTTCCCGCCGCGGAGTTTGTGAGATGTGTTGTATGCAGATGACTCGTAGTACCGACGCAATTACTTGACTTGATTTGAACAGGGAGCGATATCCAGGTCAATTTGAGAGACGCTATACGTTACGTCACCCCTACGCGGAGGTCAACTTGACGTCACTGTCCACTGGGATCTTCCACACTTGGCATTAATATTCATGGGCTGGAAGTAGAAGTCCCATTACAGTGTTTTGTTTTACAAATAACGTAGTACTTCTGCACATACTGCCTCAAACTGCTCCTGTGGTTAATCAGCTCTAAGGATATGCTCCAATCTCTCACATGGCTTTCTTTACCTGCTTCACAACTAACTTCTTATAAAAGAATATTCATCTTTGTACACAATGCTAATCGAGATAAACATTAGCAGAACGTTCTTATTACTTAGTTCCTTATAAGTAGAAGGGAATACACTAGGCTAAACTGATAGTCAAATGCTTTAAGCTATCGTTGTGCGATTGTTGTTGCAAATCGCTTCTTTGCTTGGCCAGGAGTAGAACAAAAGAAAAACGGACATTTCCTGTCTGAGAAAAGTATACGTACTTCACAATTGAAACCAATAACAAGGAATATCTCGGAAACGGTTACCTCTACAACAAAAACGTAAAGAACGTAAATTGTGTGTTTCGACGAGATCTACATTTTGTGTGTGGTAAGTTTTTGTCTCTCTCTTACGGTTTAGCATTTAAGCAAGATTCGCAAAATTCATCATGAATAAAGAGGTCTTTAGAGGCTATCCCCAGACAATTCAAGATATACATTTTATTTGAAATACAAATAACTTTAATATACGCAGTTTTAATCAAACTCCATTATTAAGAAAATCAAAATTTTCGAAAAATGTTCTATGTAAAAGGTAGTTTGGGGTGGGGGGGATTTTTCTCAAAATCTTCGTGCTGCATCCCTGGAAGATACTAAACCTAAATACCAAGTCCACAAACACACGCACATACACACACGGGCCTTTTCGTAAAATGCTTTATTGGGGGGGGGGGGGGGGTTCAGGGGGACCCAAAACATGTATTTCCGGTGAAATCTCGGTATAGAATTTTTGGATGCATTACAATAGGTACCTTCTCTATACGCTACGTACATAGTACGTATAGAGAAAGTAAAACGATTATTCTTTTATCTACATCATGAAAATTGAGATAAACATCAGCAGACATAATCTTATTACTTGCCTCCTTGTAAGTCGAGGAAAATTCACTAGGCTAAAGCGATAGTCAAACCTTTTAAAAGCGATTTTCTACGGTTTACTGGTTACACAAGAGCCATCCAGAATGAAGAGGATTTCAGATAGCATTACCAGAAACCTCAGGATATAAATTTTATTGTGATTAAAATATTTTAAACATTTGGAATTTTAATCAAAATTATTAAAGCCATTTAAAAAAAATTAAAAAAACTTTCCGTGTAAAGCGTAGCTTGAGGTGGGGGATTTTCTTGAAAGACTTTATTATTTAACGGACTTTTCGTTCGTGTGTTATGCTGTTCATAGTCACACACATGGACACACGGACCTTGTTATAAAAAGTTTTTTTTATTTATTCAGGGGACCTCAAAACATTATTTCTGGTGAAATATTGACATCAGGATATGCATTTTTTGGTGGAATACATTATCTTATCTACACACTACGTAGAAAAAGTAAAAATGTGCTTCGCCAGTGCGATATTACTGAATTACTTAGTATATAATGCTTTGCTTTCAATGGCTGGATTGTATATAGATATGAGGCAATTAATTATTTTCTCTAGCCCATATGTACAATTACATAATGGATAGAGAAGGTAGGTATTGTATTCCACTCAAAAATTCGATACCGAGATTTCACCGGAAATACATGTTTTGAGACGCAGTTTAGAAACATTTCCGTGTGTGTCTGTCTGTTGATCTCTATCTCTCTCTCTCTCTCGCTCTCTCTCTCTCTCTCTCTCTCTCTCTCTCTCTCTCTCCGGACATCATAACTCAAAACAAAAAGTCGGTTAAACACCAAACTTACTATTTAAACTCAGTATCTTCCAAGGATGCGACACGAAGGTTTTCAAGAAAATTCCCCACCCTCAACTTCCCTTTGCATGGAACATTTTTAGGAAATTATGATTTTCTCAGAAATGGCTCCAACGATTGTTTATTAAAGTGCCTTATGTTTAAGATATTGTCGTGACAAACGAAATTATATTTTGAATTTTCTAGAAATAGCTTTTTAAGGCCTCTTCATTCTGAATGACTTTTGTGTAACTTCTGTATAACTGGTAAACCGTAAGAGATAGACAAAAACGAACTAAACAAGACAATGTAGATCTCGTTAAAACATACAATTTAGGTCATATACTTTATTTGTAGAGTTATTTCGATTTGTTGGTTCAAGTTTTAAGCTTTGCGCTTAAACTTTTCTCAAAGTCATAACAAATAATGTCAACCGAATTTCAATTGTTTCACATAGCGACCGGTTTATAAAAGATTTGATTATTGCTTTAGTATAGTGTATTCCCTCGTTTCCCTTCTACTTACAAAGAAGCAAATAATAAGACCAATTTTGGTAATGTTTGTCTGGTTTGCTTGACATAGATAAAATAATCTTTTCTAAGAAAAGTTTAGGAACAGCTACAGAGTCATATGAATGGAACACAGATTTATTACTTTCTCTATACGTACTATGTACTTATATAGTGTATAGAGAAGGTATTGCATTCCACCCAAAAATTCGATACCGAGATTTCACCGGAACTATATATTTTAGGGTCCGCTGTATCCAAAAAAAAAAAAAACATTTTCAGAAAAAGGTCCATGTGTGTGTGTGTCTGTATGTCTGTGAACACGATAACTCAAAAACGAAAAGTCGGTAAAATACCAAACTTGGTATTTAAGTTTAGTATCTTCCGGGGATGCGACACGAAGATTTTGAGAAAAATCCCCCACCCCAAACTACCCTTTACATGGAACTTTTTTTAGAAAATTTTGATTTTCTTAAAAAATGGCTATAACGATTTTGATTTAAATATCGCATATTAAATATATTTACCTGGCAAATAAAATGTATATCTTGAATTTTCTGGGAATAGCCTCTGAAGACTACTTTATTCTGGATGAATTTTTCGGAATTTTGCATAACTGCTAAACCGTAAGAGCTGGACAAAAACTTACCACACAACAAATGCAGAGCGCATTAAAACACACAATTTATGTTATATGCATTTTTTTCGTGGAGTTGATTGTTTTTTTTAGATATTCCTTGTTTTTAGTTACAGCTATAAAAAACCATACTTTTCTCATACAGGATTTTGGGAACTCCTGTCCATAAAAACAAAGGAACTTCAGTCACATCGCAACCAGCTTTTGACTATCACTTTAACCTATGGTACTCCCTTATTTCGCTTCTACTTACAAGGAATCAAGTAATAAGTCTATTTTTGCTAATGTTTTCTCGATTAGATGAAGTAAGTAGAATAATTTGTTGCAGAGATGTAGAGAAAGTCGTGTGAATGAAACACAGATTTGGCCGATGTTTCCTGTTCTGTCAGCACGTTTATTAATCACAGCAAAGGGCTGGAGTGAACCAATTTACGCTGTTAGCACCATCATTATGTTTCCTGGTATATACTGCTATCTAGAAGCTGTTTTACATATACAACGCAACCAGGAAAAGAGAGGAAGGACATATCGTTGCTTTATTTACCAAGAAGTATTTCTTCATAACTGCTGAGAAATAGCTTTATTCCACAGCATAGCCGCCTACTTGGGGGGGGGGGATGCAATAAAGTCGGGTATTAATAAAATATTTATTGAAATTGCTAAAGTAAAATGTATTTAATACCAGTATAATACAGACTATTTTATGTCTCTGTAAATTAATATTTACTTAATCTGGTTTGTCATATCGAACGATTACTGAAATTGGTAAAACGATGCTCAAATGATCTCGGGGTCCATGCAGCTTAAAGTTACTCGACATTCGTCGAGGAAAACTCCGAAAAGAACCTTATCCGGGCAACTCATCCTAAGCGGGATTCGAACTCGCGACCTCTTGAATGTGAGACAGACCGCCACACTACTGAGGAAGGCGGTAAAATATATAGTTTATTAATTTAAAATTTAAAGAAAAATATTGCTAGGTATTTTAGTTTAACTGTTTTTCGGATCTGTTGAACCTTGGTACATTCTTACCGACACGGGTGGCCGAAGACATTAAGACACTGATTCGTGAAATGGAGGCCTGCGGTTCAAAGCCTGCCTGGACCGTCGTCACTGATTCAGATTTCCTCCAGGGGGGAACTAGTAAATGGAGAGAAAGTATGACATCTTCGCATTCCACTTGGAGTTGTTATTAAGAATGTTGTTCGCCATGTAAAGTACAGTAGTGGCGGAGCTAGCCAATTTTAAGGGGAATAAAATTCTTCCTGTGGGCCGCGTCCTGGCAGAGAAGTTTTATCACTCGTCTCTCACCTAGGCGGCCCGGGTTCGATCCCAAGCGACCGCATGTGAGATTTTTGGTGGCCGGTTTTCCCCCGCCATTGCATTCCACCGGTGCTCCATCTTCATTCCATATATCACCAGTAGCATTGTCTGCGGTGTCAAAGCGGGAGTTAAACAATATAACATAGTCGGCGCCTATGTTCCACAGCTTATTCTTAGAAAAAATAAAAACAAATATATTAAATACAACTTTGTTACTGAGCATTAGATACCCACATTCTTATTTATATTTTAGCACGCAGAAACAATTAAGTTTGTCCTTTTCTTGTCCAGTTGTTTTAGTCGTTTTGGAGACCGATACCGTTTACGGTTCAAAGTCCTACAGTTGCATACAACTGATTTGCAGTGGCCTTGTTTCTAAAAATAGACATCAGCGATATAAAAGAGGCAGTGGAATATTTTGACGGATTTCGGCCCAAGGGTCGTAGGGTCATCGTAGTTGGCGGACTCTAATTGCAGACTACGTTTTTCTCAGAAGAGGCGACTCCGGCCGGCGAAGTTGTGAGCATGAGTTCAATCAAAGGGCATCCTTGAAACGCTGTGGCGTTTTTCAACTTATTGTCCTTGTGATATCACTATGCTTTTGTTTTAATTGCTTAAAGGCCAATGTCGACAGCATGCATATAGCTGATATCAGCAGTAACGGAAGATGTATTTGAACAGAGGATGGAAAATACTGGTAGGAATTCCCAATTCCATTGACCACCAAGATCATAGGTGCCGACGTAGGGCAAGGATGATGCATCGGTTTGTAAGGGGGATGATTACGTTTTATAAAAAAAGAAATATCTAATATATTCCTTTCACATGACTTTCTCTACCTATTCTGCAAAAAACTATTTATTCTTCTATTTCATACTAATCGAGATAAATGACAGAAAATATTATTATTATTTAGCTCTTTCTAAATAGAACGAAATAGGGGGTGCAGTAGGTTAAAGCGATAGTTAAATCTTTTAAAATCTGATTGCTGTATAACTTAAATTTGGTTCTCTTTGCATGACCAGAAATAAAAAAGGATTTTAAAGTTAAACCATTAATAAGAAATATGTCGGAATGGTTAACTAAATCTGATGTGATTCTCCACATCTCTGCAACAAATTATTACTTGCTTCCTTGTAAGTAGAAGCGAAATAAGGGAGTACCATAGGTTAAACTGATAGTCAAAAGCTGGTTGCTATGTGGTTGAAGTTCCTTTTATGGACAGGAGTTGGGAAATTCCCGTATGAGAATAAGTTTTTCAAGACTGAAACCAAAAACAAGGAATATCTCAAAAACGACCAACTCCACCAAAAAAATGTATATTACATAAATTGTGTGTTTTATCATGATCTACATTTTTTGTATTGCAAGTTTTTGTCTATCTCTTACGGTTTACCAGTTATGCAAATTTCAATAAAAATCATCCAGAATAAAGAAGTCTTTAGAGGCTATTCCCAGAAATTTCAAGAAATACATTTTATTTTTCATGTAAATATCTTAAGTATAAGAGATTTTAATCAAAATGGTTAAAGCCATTTTTTTAGAAAATCAAAATTTTCAATTTTTTTTCATTAAAGGGTAGTTTGGGGTTGATGAATTTTCTTTAAAATCTTCGTGTCGCATCCTTGAAAGATACCAAAACCTTAAATACCAAGTTTGGTATTTGACGGTCTTCGTTTTTGAGCTATGCTGCCAACAGACACACACGCACACATACACGGACCTTTTTATACTTTTTTTTTTTTTTTTTGATTCAGGGGAACCCAAAATATGTATTTCTGGTGAAATCCCGGTATTCAATTTTTGGGTGGAATACAATATTACTAGGGCCATTTTTGAGAAAATAACATTTTTCGAACTTTTTCTCGTAAAGGATAGTTTTGGGTAGGGGGAGTTTTCTCAAAATCTTTGTGTTCCATCCTTGGAAGATAACTAAACTTAAATACCAAGTTTGGTATTTTACCAACTGTTCGTTTTTGAGTTATCATGTTCACGACACACATATACTCACATGGACCTTTATCTAATTTTTTGTTAAAAGGACCCCAAAACGTGTATTTCCGGTAAAATCTCGGTATCGAAGTTTTGGGGGAGTGCAATACCTTTTCTATCTATGCACTATGTACTAAGTAGAGAAAGTAATAAAGCAAAACCATCTACACCTATATATCACAAGCAATATAGCCGGTCTTGATGTAAGCAGACAGCTGACTAACGAAATACCACTCTTGTTGATAGCGAATGTTATGAATGAATGAGAGAGTTCCTTTGTCATTGTATTCACATACTGAGGACGTGTTCAGTTAACAAGCAGCGGAACGTTTACATAACCTATATTTCAATACTGCAGCTGCATGTGGTAAAACTTGTGGCTGCCGAAACCTTTCAGTATTCTGAAATATCTCTTTTTTAATGTTTATTGCCTCATGACGCATTACCTCACGACAGAAAAGAAAGAAGAAAAATAAAACGGAAGAATGTAGGTACTTGTGGCATGCCATAAAATTTCCCACATTTTGCATTTGTACTTAACCAAAGTGCATATTTCCTAGTCAAATTGTAAAATTTGCTTTCAGATACTTTTTTTTTGTTTTTTTTTTGTCGTGATTAATACAAAGTGGGTAAAAATGAAACACAGTAGACCTATATCTATTTTACTAACATCCCCAGGAGGAAGGAATGAAGTGACTGAACTATAGGAGGCTATAGGCCGCAGGAAAATAGGACATAGAGACGCGCGGAAGTCTAACTCTTTTTAGCCCTATAACCCGTCCCAATTCTGGGGCCGCAAGAGAGGGCGATCAAGTCGACTAATAGTCTCTATTGTTTATGGACAGTATTCTTTTACTGAGCATGCATCCGCGCCATCTGCCTCACTGCCATATACATTGCAAATCTAGAACCACAGCACAGATCTAGAAGGAACGGAATGAAATGAAAATGCTGGAAAGGAAATTATGGCAGATGAGAAAACACTTCTTCATTCGCCTGGCATCTCTGAAAATATCAATTCTTAAACATTTAAAGTATTACGAAGTTTGTGAAATGTTATAAGAAATGTATTTGTATTTACTTAGAGTTTTCGTTGCATAGCTCTCCCCCCCCTCATCATTCTCCTTCTTTTGCTTTTTATAGTCAGGCGGATAATCACACAAAATCAAATGCGTATGTCTTTCGAAACACCCACATTTGCATTTTCTTAAGATGATAAAAGCTTAATCGAACAGCAGCGATAACCCTGGAAAGTTCATCAAACCATGAATGAAGTTCGAGAAAGCGTAACGGATTACAAATCAAGGAATTTCCGCCTTAAAAAAAAAATGTGTGACATTCCTACTACAGTGCAAGGCTTATATTGACACTTTTTCTACCAACTTTTCTCGTTTATTTTTTGCAGTGATTATTGCTACACCCTCTGTTGATTATGTATTGCTTAAGTTTCGTGGAGTCAATTAACGCCTTTCTGTAAAGGTATTAAATTATCTAAAAACGAGTAAACTTCCACAGGGGCCTGTTTTTGGAAAGTAATCATATATATACACATACATACATACATACATACTATTTCTCTCTTTAAAAGAAGCTAAGTTAAATCTCATAGACTAAGGGTGTAAAAATCCACCTTCTTCTAGAGCTAATGTTACCGGAAATTACGACTTTAGGTGACGCTGCACTGCCTGGTAAATAGTGATAGTAAATTTTGGTAGGTAATGGCGTTTTCAAAAGTTTTACCTTATCTTATTCAAACCTTTAATCCTTTATCTTATTCTTCATAAATACGTATTTCTTCTGTGTACAGCTATTTTAGAATTGGACAAAATTGGGAAAAACTATAATTTAAATATACCAATGCCCAAACACTAGCTTTCCAGGAGAAAAATCACATAAGATGTAAAATAGTACTTAATTCTAAAATCACAGAATAGATCAAAAGTTTCAATTATCTGTATTGAATTAAATTAATTTTCAATATCTGCAGAACAATCAGAAGAACCCTAAAGAATAAAACAAGAAGTGCCACACATTTAAAGCTCTACAGAACAATAGTGAAAACTGAACCCTAAGCAGTCATGGTAAAAGGAGATGAAATTCCTCAGCCCAATGACTGGTTATAGATTAACAAATAAGAAGAGGGGTATAGAAATAAGCGAGGAACTATCATCTAACTGAGCACCTAGACGAATTTAACATCGACTGCTATCAACATATAGGTTATGAGAATACTAAATTGTAGATTCCGAAAATATGATCCAATTATGTGACCAACTTTACATAAACAGGAAGACCATTTTTAAGTTGGCAAGACCAGCTTAACTCTTGAAGTTGGAACAGACCTGATGGTGTAATGCTTGTTGAAGATGAAGAAATTGAACAAGTAGTATCTGTGTCAGAATATTTGTGTAACGTTATCATTCGTAATTCATCACTATTATTATCTAGATAATTTTTTTATTTAACAGCTGTGTATTTCATTTTCATTCATGAGTAAGTTAGCACTGCCCCCTGAAAATCTTGCAGCTCGCTCGCCCCAGTTTGGTAAACACTTCTACTTTAACCACCAAATTCATTCTGTCGTCCATTCAGAGATACATAAACAGAGCTAGGAAGCTCGTATCAATTTCCTTATGCCAGAGTAAGACCGGCCATGCTTGACAAGGTCAACGTAGAGCGCAACCCAGATATCACTGCATAACACAGAACCACATCGGTAGGAAGGAAATGTGAGCAAAATTAATTTGTTCTACAACCATAGTAAGTTTTTTAGCGGTGCACTTTTGCGTGTACTTATTCAAAAACCGATGACAATTCTAGTAAACAAACTGTCAAACGTCTAGTAACAGAACAGCTTCACAGAAACATATTGATTGCAAGTTTGTTCAGAAGGTTACCCACAACTATCAAACTGTTATAATCCAGAGTTATAGAACTGAACTGAATCTATGCAGCATGTAGAAGAACTGTCAAGACAGATCTACTAATCCACGAGCATTCTACTGAAATAAAGAGGAAAATGAAAAGCATGCAGGGTTCAGTGTGGTGTATCGCATACAAGCTGCACTTTTAGATTCCAACAAATGCTATTTGCTTGGTGATACTGATACATCATGCGAGGTGGAACGAACTTTTTCGATTACAAATCTTGTTTGTCTAGAATGAGGTTATAATTTGAAAGCCTCAAGAAAAGCATATAGTTTTCAGTAATAGGCTGCAGTTGAGAAAAGATTTAGTTTAATTCCTGCTTTCGTTTTTACCTGGTAAGAGTGTGAAGATATTTAAGAAATTAATATTATTATTTGGATATTATTTTACATCTGATCAGTAAATATTACAATTCGTGTAATAATTGCTTAGGTGTTTTCATAATGTGCATATGTAAAAAAGGAAATCAATCAGAGTCAGCTTATATATGTAACAATTTGTATGCTGTACATAATGATCTGCTTTTACGAATATCTCATAAGTCATTTTTGTTCTCTGGAAACAGTACTGTTGACTTGATAGCAGGTTTGTTTACCTCTCCCCGCTGCGTTCTTGTTTTGATGCGGCGAGTTGGTCGGTCGCAACCTGTACACGATATGGCGAACGGTACGAACTTCCTAGCTCTGTACATAAGTCTGACCTGCACTGAACCGCGTAATTGTGTCCATACCATTACAATACTTTTCTTACAGTAAATATTTTAACGCGGAAATGGTGTTAAAAGTCAAATCATGTTCAATTGTAGTAGGCTCCTTTGCCAATGGAGCATGAAGGTTTATTGTTTCAGCACTTGCTCAATATCTTTAAAAAAAAACTGATGTTTCATTCACATGTTCTTTACCGTTCGTATTCTTACAAACGATTATTCTTTTGTTTAGATCACGCTAATGAAGATAAACATTGCCAGAAATGATTTTGTTGCTTAGTTCCTTCTGGAGGGAAATAAGGGAATACACTAGGCTAACGCGATAGTCAATTTTTTTTTAAAAAGCTGTCGCTATGTAATTGTCATTGAAATGCGGTTTCTTTCCATGGCCAGAAGTAAGGGCTTCCGGCTTGAGAAAAGTTTTCAGTATTTTATAATTGAAACCAATTACAGGGAACATATTTGAAATGTTGAGTTCTTAATTTTTTTTAAAAAAAAATGTGTATGACGTAAACGGTTTGTTTTAACGAGATCTGCATTTTTGTGAAGTAATATTTTATCTATCCTTTACGGTTTACCGTTTATCCAAAAGTTACCCAGAATGAACAGGTCTTCAGAGGCTATTCTCAGACAATTCAAGATACCTACGCATTTATTTCCAAGTAAACAAACATCAAACAAATATCTTAAATATTACACGTTTTAATCAAAATCGTTAGAACCATTATTAAACAATCTAACATTTCGAGAGAAAAATGATCCGTGTAAAGGATATTTTGGGGTGGGGGGGAGTATTATCCTGAAAATCTTCGTGAGTTAGTATATACTAAACTTAAATATCAAGTTTGGTGTTTAACCGACTTTTCGTTTTTGAGTTAAGCTATCCACAGGAAAATGCACAAACAAACAAACACACACACACATGGACTTTTTTATAAAAATACTTTTTATGGATTCAGGGGACCCCTCTGTGTGTGTGTGTGTGTGTGTGTGTGTGTGTGTGTGTGTGTGTGTCTGTGTGTCTGTGGGCAGCATAGCTTAAATACGAAAAGTCCATTAAATACCAAACTTGATATTTAAGTTCAGTATCTTCCAAGGATGCGACACGATGACTTTAAAAAAATCCCACCATCCCAAACTACCCTTTACATGAAAAAATAAAAAAAAATGATTTTTTAAAAAATGACTAACGATTTTGATTATTTTCTCTTATATTTAAGATATTTATATTTATATGAAAAATAAAATACTTTGAATTTTATGGGAATAGCATCTGAAGACATCTTTATTCTGGATGATTTTAATTGAATTTTGCATAACTGGTAAACCGTAAGAGATAGACAAAAACTCACTATCCAAAAAACGTAGATGTCGATAAAACACACAATTTATTTCATATACATTTTTTCGTTGAGTTAGCCGTTTTCAAGATATTCCTTGTTATTGATTTCAGTTTTAAAATACTTGAAATTTTCTCATACGGGAACTTGTCAACACCTGACCACACAAAGAAACGGATTTCAATCCCATAGCAACCACATTTTAAAACATTTATCTGTCGGTTTAGCCTGGTGTATTCCCTTATTTCCCTCCTACTTATAAAGGAACTAAGTAACAACACCGTTTCTGATAATGTTTATCTCAATTAGCATGAATTGGAGAGAAGAATAACCTTATTAACAACAATTGGTTATAAAGATGCAGAGAAAGTGATTTGAATGGAGCACATCAGAGTTTTCTAAAAAGGATCATCTTGTTACTATAACAATAGAAGACAGAGGTATCGTTACTGTCGATAGGTACACAAAGATATGTTTACCATAAAGTTTTGAAAACGTTTGTGGGAAACTCCGAAAAGAAAAAACAATTTTACAATCATGACGACACATCTTCGCATACAGTAAAACTAACAACTGATGCATAGAATGCATGGGTTGCCTAACGCCCCTTCCCTTGCCTAGCAATTTGGTGAGTGGGTTGTTGTTCTTTTTTCTTTCTAGCCTGTATGTAAATGTACATAATGAACAGAGAAGGTATTGTATTCCACTCAAAATTCCATATCGAGATTTCATTGGAAATATACATTTGAGATCTCCTGAGTCCGAAAAAAACATTTTTAGAAAAAGATCCATGTGTGTCCTTTTCGAGTATGTATGCTTGTGGGCAGAATAGCTCAAAAACGAAAAGTGTATCTTCCAAGGATGCGACACGAAGATTTTCAAGAACCCCTCCCTCACCACAAACTACCCTTTACATGGAAAACGTTTTTAAAAGTTTCTTTTTCTCAAAAATGTCTCTAACGGTTTTAATTAAAATGCCGTATATTAAAGATATTTACATAACAGAATAACTATATATTTTGAATTTTCTGGAAATAACCTCTAGATGAGTTTTGCGGAATTTTGCATAACGGCTAAACTTTAAGAAATAGACCAACACTTATTACACAAAAACATGTAGATCTCGTTAAAACACATAATTTATGTCATACAGGTACGTTTTTGTGTAGAGCTGGCCGTTTCCGAGATATTCCTTGTTAGTGGTTTCAGCTTTAAACTAAAACTTTTCTCAAACGGGAAGTCGTTTCATCTCTCTTGTTTTACTGCAGGCCGTGGAAAGTAAACCGGACTTCAATTGTTTCACATAGGACCGGCTTTTAAAACATTTGACTATCGTTTTAACCTAGCGTATTCCCTTGTTTCCCTTCTACTTATAAAGAGGCAAGTAGTGAGACAGTTTCTGCCAATGTTTGCCTTGATTAGCACGACGTAGATAAAAGAATAATCTTTTGTAAAGAAAATTGTTTGCGTAATAGCTAGAGAAGCCATGTGAATAGAACATATCAGATATTTATTTCCAAATATTAAAGATAAAATGCTCTGTCATTTTTTCGTCAGCAGGTTTAACAGTGGAATATTATGAAAACTGGGTTTCTGAAGTGGCTCAGGAAGAGTGGCATCACTGTTCAAAGAACTGATTTCATCGAATGCACAAATGTATGGATATTACAGGAGAATATTTGTTTTATTTCCAAAAATTGTTAGTGTTGCCTTCTACAGAATTGGTATCTAATGAAATACTCGTTTATATTGATTCTAATGATATCCTGTTTTACAACAAACAATGCTATAATAGCTTTTTCCAAAATTTTCCCTTAGTTTGTAGGTATTTCGAGAAAGCGGTGAAAACAGTCGAGTTGCAATACCAGTTATACATAAAAGTTTTTGTTTCGCTTTTTATCATAGAAAAGTTCCTATTCTCCTGTCGGTATATGAGCTGGAAAATATTAAACTTTATATTTAATTCAACAGTTTCCAAGAGTTCCACAAGAAGGTTTTCAAGTAAACCATCATATCCCAAACTGTTCTTTACATGTAAGATTTTTCGAAAATGTTTATTTTACTAAACACGGCAGTGACGATTTTAGTTAAAATACAACACGTTTAAGACATTTTCAAGACAAACGAAATATACAGCTTAAATTTTCTGGCAATAGCATCTGAATTGGCAAACCGTAAGAAATACACAAAACATACTTCAGAAAAAATTTAGATCTCGTTAAAACACATAACCGATGTCATATAGGTACATTTGTTGCAGAGTTAACAATTTTCAATATATTAGTTGTTGATTTCAATTTTCAAATACGTATACTTTTCTCAAACGGAGAGTCGTCATTCGTTTAATATCTCTTTTGTTTTACTCCAGGTATGTAAAGAAAACCGATTTCATTGTGTGACATAGCGACCCGCTTTTAAAAGATTTGACTGTTGCTTTAGCCTATTTTTACTTTCTCTACACGTACTATGTAAATAGCGTATAGAGGAAGTATTGTATTCCATCCAAAAGTTCGATACCGAGATTTCAGCGGAAATAGATGTTTTAGGGCCCCCTTATTCCAAAAAAAGCATTTTTACAAAAAGGTGTGTGTGTGGGGGGGGGGACAGCATAGCTCAAAAACGAAAAGTCCGTTAAATACCAAACTTGGTATTTAAGTTCAGTATCTTCCAAGGATGCGACACGAAGATTTTCAAGAAAATCCCCCCACCCCCAACATCAGATTATTCCCCTTCTACTTACAAGGAAGCAAATAATGTTAATGTTTATCTCGATTAGCATGCTTTAGATGAAAGAATAATCTTTGGTAAGAATAGATGGTTTGCAGAACAGGTAGAGAAAGTCAAGTCAATGGAATACATCAGATGTTTTAATTGATAAAAAACTAGGATCACCAACTTGGCGGTGACCAGAGGTCTTACAGAAAACGCTTTTCGGAAACTTCTATCTTTATAAACAAATTTTTGCTACCAAATTTCGTCAGCTGTACTAATTTCGGGGTTTTCCATGCTTTTCCTCATAAAATTATCTTGTTTATAAATTGTACTTATTATATGTAACCACGGCGTAATGATTAAAGCACGCGGATGGAAGCCAAACTAACCTTCATAACAATTAGACTGGTGTGATATCTCATGCAATATGGCATTGTCTCCAAGAACAAATGAAATATTAATCCGCCTTATCTGTGGATTGCTATAGTTGTGAAATTGCGCTCTCAGTAGAGATTACCAGTCAAATCTTCCTTGTCTACAAAATGCCATACTGTTCTCGGCTGATCGGAAAGTAACAAACACCACCCTACACATAAAGTCTAGAGTTTAGCGACTCAACGGATATTGTAGTATGTAAAGCAAACTTTTAAGTAGGAAGTTTAAACCTTATTAGATTGCCAATTAATTGCTTTCTCTATTACTTTAAGAAGTAAGTGGTGGGAGTGCATACAACTCTATCTCGATACAGATATTTCACTGGAAATACACGATTTTAGGTCCAATGAATAAATGGAAAACAAAATAATCCTTAGAAAAAATATATAAACAGGCACATGTGTGTAACAAACGAAAAATCTGACATGTTCCATTCACATGACTTTCTCTACATCTCTGCAACAAATTATTGTTAAAAAGCTTATGCTTCTATTTACTTCATGCTAATCGAGAAAAAAACTTAGTAAAAATAGTCTTATTACTTGCTTCCTTGAAAGCAGAAGCGAAATAAGGGAGTACCATAGGCTAAAGTGATAATCAAAGGCTGGTTGCTATGTGACTGAAGTTCCATTGTTTGTATGGACAAGAACCAGTAACAAGGAATATCTAAAAAACGATCAACTCCATGAACAAAATGTATATAACATAAATTGTGCGTTTTAGCGTGCTCTACGTTTTTTGTGTGGTAAGTTTTTGTCCATCTCTTACGATTTAGCAGTTATGCTAAAATTCATCCAGAATAAAGTAGTCTTTATCAGCTATTCCCCGAAAATTCAAGATATACATTTTATTTGTCAGGTAAATATCTTTAATATATGATATTTTAATCAAAAATTTCGAAAAAAGTTCCATATAAAGGATAGTTTGGGGTGGGAGGATTTATCTCAAAATCTTCATGTCGCATCCCCGGAAGATATTAAATTTAAATACCAAGTTTGGTATTTTACCGACTTTTCCTTTCTGGGTTATCGTGTTTAAGGACACGCGGACACACGGGGAGACACACACAAATATATAGACGCACCTTTTTCTGAAAATGCTTCTTTTTGATACAGGGACCCTAAAACATATATTTCCGGTGAAATCTCGGTATCGAATTTTTAGGTGGAGTGCAATACTTTCCCTATACACTATGTACATAGTACGTGTAGAGAAAGAAACAATCCGTTAAATATCAAACTTGATAGGTGTTTACTTTCAAGAAAATCCCCACAACCCTTTGCACAGTTTTGATGTTCTTCATTAGTTTTGATTTTCTTTAAAATGGATCTTTACGATTTTTATTAAAATATAACATGCTTAAAACTTGTGTATGATAAATGAAATGTATCTTTATCTTGAAAATATCTGTGAAGTCCTCTTCATTCTACATAAGCTTATATTATTTGTAAACCGCAACAGGTAGACAAATCTTACTGCCCCAAAAATGTAGATCTCGTTAAAGCAATTTATGTCAGATAATAATTGAGACATTAATCGTTCCCGATATATTCTTTGTTATTGGTTTGCATTTTCAAATACGCATACCTCATACACAGTTTCTGCAGATGTTTATCCCGATTAACATGAAGCAGATAAAAAATAAGTGTTTTTAGAAGAATAGGTAGACATGAAACTGAGTTTCTTTATGGGCGTTCTTTAACTGCTGTTGTTCTCAACGTTCCATTTTATATTGGGAGGTATATATATTTCTCAAAGGTATCTTTATTAGGGTTGAAGTTACTTTATATGCCTTAATCCACGACAAGGGATCTATAGCTCTACTTCGCTTCCGAAGTAGATTTTTAAGCCGGATCGCCGTCCGCCGGGTTTGAACCTGCGATCTTGGGAGCCAGAGGCTAGCATGTTGCCCCTAGACCACGGAGGACGACAACAATGAATGGAGAAAGTCATATGAATGTAACATCAGGATTTTTTTTCTATGCTACTAAAGTTGACAAAGCGGAAAGAAACATTTTGTTTGAATTTCTTGGTTCTAAGTTCATTTAATGTTTTCTCCTAAGCGCATAAGGGAAAACGTCATGATAAACTCAAGAGATGATTTGTTCTCTGTTTACCGTATCGAGAAAGTTTGCTTAAATACGTCTTACGGTCGATTTCACAGAATTCATTGCTATTTTAGCTCTTTCTTAAATGCATTTAATACTCATTGTCATATATTGTATTTTACAATACCTACTTTATTGCGGCAAAGGTCTCTCCAAAACCCGTCATTAGCCTAGACACATCTGTTATCGCTTAGCCCTATAAAATATCCGTTTAACATTTGTTATTTAGCTCAGGGCCGATAAGATGAGCACCTGTGAAGTGTGCTACAATTATCCATTCCTTTTCCCTTCTACCTGACAGGATACTACCACGGGGCTAGTACTATACTCAACCGGTTTAGTTGGCTCTACATTCACACGTATAGTGCCTTCCTTCCACCCCTGATTTAACTCATCTTCTGATAATCACGGTTTTCGATAATATAGGTTTCCTGCTGATAATCTAAGGCTTCCGCTGTGTCGCCAACACAAATTCAGTTGTTGGTTTCAGTGTTAAAATTCTTGCCCGTCTCTGCTGTGTGGGGATAGGATGTCTGCCTCATAAGACGTCCCGAGTTCGAAGCTCGGTTAAAGATTTTCCAGGATTTTCCCGTATCCAGAGAAGATGAATGTTGATTAATTTTAAGCTCTATGGATCCCGTGCTCATTCGATCATTTCACCCCTTACATTCATCGTCCATATTAATATATATCTGATGTGTTCCATTCACATGCCTTTCTCTACATCTCTGCAACAAATTATTGTTAAAAAGCTTATGCTTCCTTTTACCTCATGCTAATCGAGAAAAAAATTAGCAGATATAATCTTATTACTTGCGTCCATGCAAGTAATAGAAGGAAAATAAGGGAATAGCATAGACTAAAGTATTAGTCAAAAACTGTTTGCTGCGTGACTGAAGTTCCTTTGTTTGTGTGGACAGGAGTTGACAAATTCCGTATGAGAAAAGTTTAATTTTTTTTTAAAGCTGTAAACAATAACAAGGAATATCTTAAAAACGATCCAATTCAAAAAATAAATAAATAAATAAAAATGTATACAACATAATCGTGTTTATTAAAAATCTCCAATTTTCTGTTAAGTAAGTTTTTGTCTATCTTTTACGGTTTGCCAGTTATACAAAATTCTGTAGAATTCATCCAGAATAAAGTAGTCATCAGAGGCTATTACCAAAAAAATTCAAGATATACATTTTATTTGTCAAGTAAATATCTTTAATATACGATATTTTAATCAAAATCGTTAGAGCTATTTTTGAAAAAATCAAAATTTTGAAAATGTTTCCATGTAAAGGGAAGTTGGGGGGAGATTTTCTTTAAAATCCTCGTGTCGCATCCTTGGAAGTTTGGTATTTAAGGGACTTCTCGTTTTTGAGCTATGCTGTCCACAGACACACACTCACGGACCTTTTTACAAACTTTTTTTTTGGATTCAGGGGGACCCAAAACCACATTTTAAAACATTTGACTGTCGGTTTAGCCTAACGTATTCCTTTATTTCCACTCTACTTATAAAGGAACTAAGTAATAAGACTGTTTCTGATAATGCTTTAACATTAAATAGATGGAAGAATAAGCTTATTGACAATCATTTGTTACAGAGATGTAGAAAAAGTCATGTGAATGGAGCACATCAGATTTTTCATGTCATTAAAGCACTCAACCAACATGAAAAGTGTCTTTATGCCGAAACTTTCTATGAAAAGCTGTAGCAAGATAAAACTATACGAAAACGACTTTCTACTTGACCAAGAATGTCTTGTTGGTTTCGCTGACAGTGAGAAGTATTTACGAACCCGGCCAACCGTGAAGCAATCACAAAATGTCGTACTTTTCATTCATTTTCCGCATATTATGCAGCTAACCATACATTTTTTCAGGCAAAAGTTACGTAAACGCCATCTAAGTTCTCAGTGTCTACAGTCATTACTCTGCACAGCAAATGAAGCATCTTGTTGCATCCTAAGAGCAAATCATTTGTTTCCTGACAAATAAAATTCTTACCTTGAAATGTTTGGGAGTAGCCTCTGAAGCTCTCTCATTCTGAATTACTTTTACATAAGTGGTGAACCTTAAGAAATAGACAAAAAGTTACCACACAAAAACGTAGATCTCGTTAAAACACCCATTTTATGTCATATTATACATTATTTTATTGTTAATCATTTTTGAGATATACTCAGTTTTTTGTTACAATTTTAAAATACTTACAGCCTTTCTCAAACGGGGAGTCTTCATCCATCTCATACCTCTTTTGTTTTACTCCTCACCATGGAAAAAACAGAATTTCAAGACCAATCACCCAACGATAGCTTCTAAAAAAAAATTTACAGTCGTTTTAGCCTAGTGTATTCCCTTATTTCTTTTCTGCTTACAAGGAAGCACGTGTAATTTCTGCTAATGTTTATCTCGATTAGCTTGACAAAAAAAAAAAAAAAAAAAAAAAAAAAAAAAAAAAAATTGTAAGAACAGTTTGTTTGCAGAATTAATAGTCATATGAATGGAACACATATGTTTATATAATTCTGAATAAATACACGAAATGTGGATATCGTTGAAACATAAAATATATCCCTACCATTATGTCATTTACATTTTTTTCCGTAGAGTTGACAATATCCGAGATATTTCTTGTTATTTTTTTGGTAGTGTTTAACTCCCGCTTTTACAACTTGTGGTTCCTCAGGCGATGACACTGGTGATACATGAATGAAGATGGAGCACCGGTGGAATGTGATGGCGTGGGAAACTGGAGAACCGGGAGAAAACCCGCTCCTATGCCGCTTTGTCCACCACAAATCTCACATGCGGTCGAACCCGGACCGTCTAGGTGAGAGGCGAGTGGTCTATCCACTCGGCCACGGCGCGGCCATTTCTTGTTATTGGTTTCAGGTTTAAATACTTAAACTTTTCTCATACGGAAATTTGTCTACTCCTGGTCGTGTAAAGAAACAATTAAATCACATAGCAATCGGCTATTAAGATATCTGACTGTCGGTTTAGTCTAGTGTACTCCTTTATTTCCCTTCTACTTACAAGAAAGCAAATAATAAAACCATTTATGCTAATGAGTTACTCATTAGAATGAAGTAGATAGATGAATAAGCTTTTCAACAATAATTTGTTACAGAGATGCAGAGAAAGTCATGTGAATGGAACACATCAGATGTTTTACTTGTTGAATTTTATAGTTTATTGGGGGGAGGGGTTAATCGTATAGTTGCAAACGCTTATAATAAAAGGTATAAGATTCTTCCTTCTCACGATGCTGGTCTAGAAAGAGAGAGAGAGAGGGGGGGGACAGAGACAGAAATATGAAAGGGGTTAGATACTGGAAATAGAGCGCGACAAAATAAGAGACACAAAGAGAAGAAGCTCAGCAAGTTTCACTTGTTTTTTGTTTATTTTTGTTTGTTTTTATGGCGAGTTCCCCCCCCCCCCCCCCTTTCAGATCTATAGTGGGTAGTAACCCTTTTTTAGACCTTTTTTCCCGCACAATATGGTTTGTTTCGTCAACTATTAGCAGCTCGTCAAAGCACTCCACCGCTTGTCAATATTGTATTCACTTCAGTTGGAATCTTTGTGGTCAGGTATAAAGCTGTCAAGTTATTAGCTTGCAAAGCTTTCGAGTTCAACTGTTCCTTTGTATGCACACAAAGATAGCACAACAGTGCAAATGGAGTCTATATATGTACTTATATAGCACGTACATACCTGCCTTCGTTTTGCAATTAAAATAAAACTGCAGACTCTAAAAATCTGTATTCCATTCACGTGACTTTCACTACATATCTGTAAACCATTATTAAAGAGCTTATTCTTCTATCTACTTCATGCTAATCGAGATAAACATTAGCAGAAATGCTTTCTTGTAAGTAGAAGGGAAATAATGGAATAGACTAGGCTAAATCGATAGTCAAATCTTTTGAAAGCTGGTTGTGATGTGGATGAAATTCATTTCTTTGCATTGCCAGTAGTTGACAAATTCCCGTGTATGAAAAGTTTAAGTGTTTTAAAGCTGAAACATATAACAAGAAATATTTAAAAAATGATAAATTCCACGAAAAAACATATCTGGCATAAATTGTGTTTCAACGAGATCTACATATTTTGTGTAGTAAGTTGTAGTCTATCTCTCGGTTGACTAATTATGCAAAATCCAGCAAAATTCATACAGAATAAATAAGTTTTCAGAAGCTATTCCTAGAAAATTCAAGGTATACATTTATTTTGTCGTGTAAATATCTTTAATATACGGCATTTTAATAAAACCCGTTAGAGCCATTTTTGAGGAAATCAAAATTTTCGAAAATGTTTCCATGTAAAGCGTAGTTTCGAGTGAGGGGATTTTCCTCAAAATCTTTATGTCGCATCCTTGGAAAATACTAAGCTTATATAAAACGTTTGATAGTTTACTACTTTTCGTTTTTGAGTTATCGTGTCCACAGACACACACAGGCACGCTCACGGACCTTTTTCTAAAAATGCATTTTTATACAGGGACCCTAAAACTTCTATTTCCGGTGAAATCTCGTATCGAATTTTTGGGTGCAATATACCCCTTCTCTATACACTATGTACGCAGTACGTGTAGAGAAAGTAAAAGTCAGCTATTATTGTAGGAATTCTAGGAAATTAAACGGAAAGTTATACACATATATTAACTAAATATCTTTATTAAAGATATGAAAGGTTTTGTTGGTTATTAATGATGACTTCATGGGATGACCGAGTCTTAACTATATGGTCTTCGTCAGGGAAGATGGCTGAAAGCTCGGATTTTTACTTTCTCTACACGCACTATCTGTGTACAAAGTGTATAGAGAAGGTATTGTAATGCACCCAAAAATTCGATACCGAGATTTCACCGAAAATAGACGTTTTAGGGTCGCCTGTATCCAAAAAAAAAGTATTTTCCGAAAAAGGTCCGTATTTGTGCCTGTGCGTGTCCGTGTGTCTGAGAACACGATAACACAAAAACTAAAAGTCGTTAAAATATCAAGCTTGGCATTTAAGTTTCTTCCAGGGATGCGACAGAAAGAATTTGAGAAAAATATCCCCCCACCCCAAACTACCTTTTACATGGGAAAAAAATTTAAAACTTTTTCTTTTTTCAAAAATTGCTTTAACGATTTTGATTAAAATACCGTATGTTAAAGATATTTATATCGCAAATAAAATGCATATGTTGAATTTTCTGGGAATAGCCTCTTAAGACCTCTTTATTCTGAATGAAGTTTGCTGAATTTTGCGTATCTGGTAAACCGTAAGAGATAGACAGAAACTTACTACACAAAAAATGAAGATCACGTTAAAACGCACAATTTATGTCATAAACGTTTTCTACGTGTAATTGACAATTTCTGAATATTCCTTGTTATTTGTTTCAGATTTAAAATACTTAAAACTGTTCTAACATGGAAGGTTGTAAACTCTTGACCCTGCATAGAAATGGATTTCATCTACATAACAACCAGCTTTTAAAAGATTTGACTATCATTTTAACCTAGTGTATCCCCTTATTTTCCTTCTACTTACATAGAAGCAAGTAATTGAAACAATTTCTGCTAATGTTTATCTCGATTATCATAAAGTATATAGAAGAATATGCTTTTTAACAATAATTTGTTACCGTGATATAGCGAAAGTCATGTGAATGGAACATATATGATTTTTATTGCTTAAATCTGTACTGATAACAATCAAAATTGAATTGTATCGAGAGGGATTGCTCAGGCGGTAATGTCTGTAACCCATATTCGGGATGTCCTGGATTCAAATCCCGTGGGCCAACCAATCTGGCTGAGATGGTTTTCCTCAGTCGCCGAGATAAGTACCGGATTTAATATTTAATACCACGTTACAAGGTTCCACCTTCAGTCTAAAACAACAGTTTGTGCGTGTGTGTGTGTGTGTGTGTGCGTGTGTGTGTGTGTGTGTGTGTGTAATTCTGAAGAGG
The DNA here is from genome assembly GCA_030762935.1 of Hymenopus coronatus. Classification (NCBI taxonomy): domain Eukaryota; kingdom Metazoa; phylum Arthropoda; class Insecta; order Mantodea; family Hymenopodidae; genus Hymenopus; species Hymenopus coronatus. The sequence continues at coordinate 23,931,433 of CM060880.1, read as the reverse complement.
GTTCCATACTGCAGCCACCATTGGCTTATTGTGTGACAGACCTCAGGAGGATAGGAAGAAATGAGAACATTATCGACGGACGTCCGAAACCGGACCGGGGAAAAGCCACCGTGGAGGGTCCCTAACATAGTCCAAGCAGTTATTCATCTCTACGCGAAGAGCGCTAGGAACCCGCTCCGAACTGGGTCCTACAGGCGACTCCAACGTCACCACGCCGTCGAGAGCAGTACACGCAGGGAATGCGTACCCGGGCAACAGTAAGCAACCCTTGTTCTCCCCTCCTCTTCACACACCCATAATAAATCTCGGGCAAGAAGAAAGATACAAAGGCAGTATGAGCGTTGTTGTCACAGTTTAAAATCGCACTCAGTAGCAAAAGTTGTACTGATTTCCACATTACGAAATGCAGTCATGTTTATTTTGAAATAAATAGCTATGAACTGCATAATAGTTGCGTGTGTTGCAAACGGTTTAGAACACAACTAAAGAAGAATTAAAAACTAATATATAATGCTATAAGAATGGAAATGCAGGTTAGCATATCCGTCAAAATTTAGAAACACGCCCTGAATAAAGTAAATATATTAAATGGTGAAAAGCAAAAAATACATTAATATGAACTATTTTGCAAAGAACAATTATTTGCAAAATAAAAGTGTGATCATTGGTCGTTGTGCTATTTATCATTGCAGTTAATTGTTATAGATAAAGAGTATGGCCACGCAACGGCCGAATGGTTAGACCGCTTGCCTCTCACCAAGGCGGTTCGGGTTCGTTCCCAGGAGACTGCTTGTGGGATTTGTGATGAACAAAGCGGTGTAGGGGTGAGTTTTCTCCGGTTTCCCCTGCAATCGCATTATACCGGTGCTCCATCTTCATTCCATGTATCATCAGTGTCATCGCCTGCGGTGTCTAGGTAGTAAAAGCGGGCGTTAAGCACTTCATTAAGAAGTTTATACTTGTAGTTGTGCGCGCAGTAATTGCGAATCTTTTCATTTTTAGTTTGTCTGGAAACCAGAGAATGTGATAAAATCATGTTCCAGAAATGTAAATAACAGCAGTAATATGCCAAGGTAAAAAAAAAAAAAAAAAAAAAAAAAAAAAAAAGGAAGAAGAAACAAGCCAAAAAGTAAGGCAAATGTAATATTTATATAAATCTTTGGAAATAGTAGCTTTTTGGTAGTTTTGAAAATAATAAATTCTAGGCAATTTATATAAATTGTTTTTTAAGGTGTTGGAGATTTATAGTTAACTTTACAGCTTCTGTTTATTTAAATGAATATACTCAATATAAACTGCAAATAAGTAAAATACGGAAGACATCAAAAAGAAAGAAAGAAAGAAAAAAGAACTCTAATGTGTTGCATTAACATGTCTATCTCAACTCATTCTTCTGTAAACCACTCTTAATAAAGGCCCCTACACCTTTATTGAATTACACAAGAACTAGGCGTTAATAACTATTAAACAAGAACTGAAGCTTTCCTGGCGACGTATTAATCCAAAATCTTCTCGGGCTTCTAACCGGGTTAGAAGCTCGAGAAGATTTTGAACTATTAAACACTTCTAAAACTATACTAAGTAAAAACTATGTAACTTCAATGAAGTTAAAGATATGTTTATAACTATAAGACGGAAGAAAAACTTATGCGCACAGTCACGTACTGAATTCTTGAAGAAAAACAACGCCTTACTTTTAGTGGCAAGTAGTGACAGGGCCATGTCTGTGGTTAGGACTGGGGAGACGCTGCTAATCGTTTTACAATGAGTTTGTGGTCAAGTTTCAAATCGTTTCTTATAGCTTTGATATCGCTTGAGTATACAGTATTTTTCAGAACATGATGACCCTGTGCCACTCTTCTTCCAAAGTTTGCGGTTAGGGGGTTTGTGGTTGGATACCAATCCTCGCTGTTGCCAAGTCTTCCACTTACTGGTCATTTAACTAAGACGCGCTATCTCCAGGAAACAGATTTTATCCCCGCCATGAATCCTTGCACTTGGTAGTTAAGTTGGTACACCCGCAAACAACAGATGAAAAGCTTTACCCGTTTGACTTTCTGAACCAATCACAAAGCAGCATTGCGGTCGGTCGATCAGACAACGAAAACTGAGCTAGATGTCGCACCGTTGCAATATCTGTATATTTCCAACCGCGTGCTCAGTTTATGAACTCCTAACACGTGCGTTGAGGTGTTCTGTACTATTATAGCTACGTATTATTCGTGTTATTTATATTTGTTGTTATTGTTGATAGTGTTGTTAGTGTTTGTACGTGAGGGAACATAACAAGACTTTAATTGTAGAGGTGGGTAGACCTGCGGGGAGGTATGGCGAGGGTGGATGCGGCTTCTGGAAGAAGAAAGTGAATCATGTGCACAAAATAATACAAAAACACAGGAATTAAACGGAACCATTAGTAAGTGTGAACCATTAATGATATGTCTTGGTGACGACGATATTGATGTTGACAATGACGACAGACACTTGGATGGAATTGAGTCATTAAAATTCTAAATCGGTGAAAATCATTTTGTTTTACCTTCCTCTCGTAACGAGCTATTCTGCATTAATTTGTTCAATATTGTTGTAAATACGTAATGTATGCTACATACGTTATAGTATCACTGTTATTTTCAGTTAACATCAATAACATATTAGTTTCATTATTCATCGGCATTCATTTGTTATTTACATGCTTATATTCGTGTTTACACACAGTAGAGAAATTTGCGATCAGCTGTTGCTTACTAGTTACTCTGGCAACGTCGCAAAGGCCGCATAGCCAACCTTACGCGAAACCATCCGAACTGTCAAGTGCAAGGATTCAGCGACGGGGGTATACGCTGCCTCTCGCTCCTAAAGTCAGAGAGATCCATAGTGATCCCTGACAGTTGCCTGACCTCGAGGCCGCTCCGTCACCCTGTTGCCACTTTGTCCCGTCCACGGCTGCAGCACCAGACCTCCCAGTCGCTGGGTAGGGGCTCTGATACTAAATCATCTTCATCGTCAACTTCATCACCAGCTTGCTTCTAAAGTCAAAGTTACTGTCATTATTGCTTATAGTTACAATTACACTAGGATTATGGCGCCAATTGAATCTACATTGAGGAATGTTTGTTACATCTTGCAACAAGGATGACATCATTGCGTACGTAGCATGAATCTATTGGTAGGGAGGCAGACGCACCTCTTATCAGCTGAGATAGAGCAACTGGCTGTCAGGGATCACTAAGGATCTCCTCGAGTTTAGTACAGGTTCGTCTTTTGTTTGCTAATGGTAATTGCCCAGTGGTAAGGAAGAGCGGTCCCGTTTGAGGGCCATCATGTTTTGGAGAAAACTATACATTGAGCGCACCCAGCGCATTCACCACTACGGAAGGGCACCACCACAGCAGTCCTACAAACCGTAAAGAGACCGGTTGAATGAACTGAAGATGTAATGAAGGGGCAGGAAGTTCGTGGGAATGAAGAAACGTCTTCAGCTTTTGTATAGTGACTCGGCCATCCCCAGAAAAAAAAAAACAAAAAAAAACCGTCTGAGATGTCACCCCCGGGAATCGAACCCACGACCTCCAGAGTGATAGTTCCATATAAACACCTGGCTCAGTTAAAGCAACAGTAAAAACTGAAAAAATGGAGGGTAATTGTGGTTGTGCTGCCATCTATCCACAGACAGTGAAAGCAGCTAAACCAGGCCATACCACACTGACATCTGGTTGTCACAAAGCAAAGCAAAGATATGACACATAGGGTAAAGATGGTTAACAGCAGCTAGACTGGATGGCACCCTTGCACATCTGCTTTATGTGCATCGAAGTGGTATGGGTATGGGAAAAAGACCATGAGGGCTGCTGTCCACCAAATGAGTATCATGAACAGAACCATCGCAATATGACCAAGCAGTTAAAGCGATGTTAAATAGATTTTAAAATTAAAACAATTGAAATGTGTTCTTCAAATTCTTATACATAAGTTGTAACTTAAACAAGGTTATACTGTTGCAACCTGTTTTATTAACTTATTCTACTGAGTGAGATGGTGCCATGGTAATGTGTAGAGTGATATTTGGTCAATGTAATCCAATTTGAGACCCCCCCCCCCACGAATGCGAGCCTCATTTATTTCTGCAGAGCCATCTGTCCGATTATGAATACCATGTTTGTTAGAGTATCCAAATACGAATTACTTTGCCATCTGTAATTTTATTTTTATAGTCAATCAGAAACAACATACTCACATTAAAATACATTCAGCTATTTGTAGTACAACATTACCACCACAAATAGTAATGCACAGTAAGGTTATTATTAGAGTGCACAGATGGTATAATGTGTGAATGATTGCAAGTTAACAGCGTTATGAGGATTGATGACATCTGGTGAGGTTACCACTCCTGTCCATTGTGTTTTGTGTTTCCTGATCAAAAACTGTTTCAGAGAGCACACTGCTGAGGTCTACAGGAAAATTTGCAGTGAACTTCACTCTTTACATACCCCAAATGCACTCCCTAGTTATTATAAACTATTAAATATGGAATTCAATATGCGGTATACAAGTTCTTCTTCATGGAAATATTAAATATTCTAAAGCAAAAGCATAGCTGCGGAGTGATTTTTCGGGTTGTTAAAAAGTAATAGCAAAGTCCTAATTTTAATCAAAGTACTGCATCTAAATCTGTGATTATAAAATCAATGTTTAAAAATATTTCAACTCAGGATGAATTCATTTTTAAAATGTATCTCTATACACAGCGGCAACTGCTGTGTAGGAGCACAAGAGCACGTGAACCTCCAATATTTCTTAGTGGATCTCCTTTTTCTCTTTCAGGAAACATTTAATAAAATGCGCTATCCGGTGCCCCTTGTTTAAATATACCTCGCTCTACTCTTCAGGTTGAACACAGCCGAGTATGTGACAACAACGCTAGTAGCACAGGCCTCGTGTGCTAGCGTATTACTAACGTTTAGCAGCTCTGCGCTTGCGCGGGCAACAAAACAGCTCGGAAATTTACAGCCAGAAATGAGCACACTTCGACCGTGCACTCGTTCTCATTAACACCTCAAGGGTTCTGTTTATCAGCGGGAGGTGCTGCTATCTTTGAGATTTAGTTGAAACTATCCGGAAGTGCAACTGCAGTCTTTGTGAAACGCGATATTTTTCTTAGTAATTTGCATTTTATGCGAGAGTTAAGCAGTTCATAACGGAAAACAACCTCAGCGAAGGAACTAACCGAGCTACTGAAGATTATCACTTCGACCATGACTACATCAGAACCAGAAATATGCTTTTCCACAAGAATTAAAACCTTTACTAGGAATACGATGACTGAAGACAGACTTTCAGCACTGGCAATGCTTGTTATTGAGAAGAAACTGCTCAACAGCATATAATACTTTAATCACCGAGTGATAGAAAAGTTTGCACATTTGAAAAACTGGAATTTCTGTACAAATAAATTTGGTGTTAATTGTGTAATTCAAACAATATAAATATTATTCACTGTAAATACCATTCTTCACATGAACTGCATTAAAGGACTTCATCCCTTCATCACCTCATATTGCTGTTAACTCTCGAAGACTAAGAAATTCAACATCTTTACAATACTGAGTGGGTGACGATTTGTGTAACAAATTTATAATTTTTCTTATTAGGCACTATCATTGTTTCTAATATTACTGGATTAGATGTTGCGGCGACGGCGGTAGCAGTAGCGGTTGCGGCGGTGGTACATTGCTGATTTTGTGAACACCTAAATTTTTAATCCACGAGCCACTGTCTATACATGGAGTCACTTAATATTTCTAGCTATATCACTGCTCTGAAGTGCAAATAATCAGTCTCCAAGATAAGTGCTTCACCCATCCCTGTTCTAAAGCCAATTAGCTGAAAATAAGTTGACACTGATGCTCAGATCACTGAACTTCCATATATGGAAGATTAATCAATTAGTGATATCATTATATCTATTATTTTCCCTTATTTACTAAAACAGGATAATTGTACTTGCATTTCTTGTAGCTTAAAATTCAGTTTAGCATTGAAATTCCCCAGAAATATTTTATACCGCCAGCTAACGTTATTTTATTGCTGGTTTTGAAATTTGCTTTTATGCTATTTAAACCTTGAAATAATGTCCTTTTCTTTTTCTTTCTAGGAAGCAAAATGTGGTTATGTTGTGTTGATCATGTCTGTATTCTGGATGACAGAGGCTGTTCCTTTGGCCATTACATCACTTCTTCCAGTTGTATTGTTTCCATTGTTGGATGTTTTGGACACAGAAACTGTCTGCATATCATATCTTAAGGAAACTAATATGATGTTTATTGGTAAGTAAATTTACCAATTTAGCTTATAAAGATTTACAGGAAGGGGACTCATTGCCTTCACAGCTGTAGTTAATATGAGCTCACCAGAAACAGAAACATTCAATGAAAGCCTACAAGCTTTTTCTTGTGAAATCATGAAACATATTCTTCTAGAAAGTAACTTCAGAAAGTCTCTGCAGCAACCATAAAAATCTTTTAGCAATGTATATAAATAATTAACTATTTATTATTGTTTTCAGTCCTTATATAAATAAAAGTGCATCACAAAATGTCAAAGTTACAGCTAAATAAAACAATTTTTATGGCTGCTGCAAAAATACTTTCCAAATGACCCTCATCTGCAAGACATTTATGTGTACATACACTCATTAATTAAAATGCTTAATGGTTATTAACACAGGCAAAATGTTGTGTTAATTATTTTAAAAATTCATATTAATAATTTTAAGTAGTAGTATTTTGTGTTGAATATTTTACCATAAATTCACATTGATCTTGTGCTAATTTTTGGGCAGAATTAATGAATAATGAAATGACTTAAGCGAAAATTAACAGGTAACTAAAGTAACAATTTAATTTCCAAATTAAAAGCTTTTTTTTTCTTTTTTTTTCCCCAAATCAATATATAAATAGAATCAAATATTACATATCAGACAACACCAAACTGCAATATATAAGTCGTGACATTTTTGTTTTTCAAAGTTGTCTTTCTTTGTGTAATAACTAAATTATATGTAGTGAAAAATCTCTCGCTGTGAGCATTTGATACCAGTAGCCAAAGACACTGAGAGAACTTTTCTCAGAAAAATTGTAAGACTCACCTTTTGCTTTCAATGGCAAGAGTGCTGTTACTACATCTAATTTTATAACTGTAACCACTATGGCTTACTTGTTACACAGTAGCAAATCAGATTTAATACAGATAGTTTTAAATCCAATTAGTTGGTTAAATGTGCCATACATTATTTAAAACAATGGTTCTTGATTTAGTAACTAAACTTGAAGACTCACACAAATGATCTAAAGCTTTTTCTGTTGTTATAGCATCAGTTTCTTTTGCCATATGGAGTCTAATTTAGACAAAATCATATGGCAGCAAACTTTTAAATAGTCTTCTACTGTATCTCTAATATTGGGAACCAAGCATTCTGAGGGTGTACTTACTCTACTTCCAAAGTGGCCACTCACTGATATTTTACATTTGGCTCTTAGCGATAAAACAAGCTGAGCTAAAAGTTTCCCTTTAAATTGAAACTCTATTATCAACCTGACATTTTCAGAAGCCAGGACTTTTCTTAGTTGTAATCATGTACTGTAATTCATAACTCATTTTAGTTTAAATCCTAAACATTGTTTCATGACATGAAGATACAAATGTTAAATTAGAGCTTTATTATGCAATTTGAAATAAATGCAATTTTTCTATGGAAAATACAAAAATGTATATTTCTCATTTATCACTAAACACATTTTATTTTTAAAAATATGAAAAATTCTCAAAAATTTACAAAAAATTACACCTAATTGCATGTCAAATGCATACAAAAGCATTTTCTTAATTTTTTTTTTCCCTATTTATTGTTAAAAACAAAAACTGTTGCTTATTAGTAAACTAATGTGTCAATCAGGTGACAAATCCTTGAAGAGAAGAGATGGAAATCTCTTGAAACATGGTGTTTTATATTATCTCCCACAATACAAGCTTATTTGGTAGAAGTTTTATGTAGGTATACTGGACTTTGACTTTATAATGGCCTACCAGAACACTTAAAAATCATATCTGCACCACATAAATTTGAATTAGCTGTCAAAAAGTTCCTGTTAGAACATTGTTTTTACAGCCTAGAGGAATTTTTTGAAAGTGTCAAATATAAATAAATCAACCTGTATAACAAAAAGCATTCATATATATATATATATATATATATATATATATATATATAAAAATTATAAAATATGAATTTTTAACACTTTTGAAAAATAGTTTGTATGTAGTTTTTCTTGCTTCTATCTTGTATATATCCATCAATGTGAATTCTAATTATAAGTTTTTGAGGTGTCCTACGTCATGTACTATGATCAAATGAAGGAATAAATTTCCATTCTGTTCTATTAATACTAATGATATAGGTTATGCTGCGAAGTATAGAATTATGGGCGACAGTGACCATTAAATACACATTCCATATTCAAGTTAATTTAAAGATTCCTTTATCCATTCTTTTTTAGAGAGTTATTCATAGACTCTTGTAAGCTTCAACAGAAGGTCAAATCTTGAGAATATTGACATTGGAAATACTCTGACACTTTGGTTGAAAATCAAGCTTTTTGGCCAGAAGCATTGTCATGTAGAAACAGCAGATGACTGATTGTCAATCTTAGAGCTGTCCTGCTTTACTCAAGTCTCATTTTCGGCTGACTGACAATGATTTATGTACACATGCTTTCTTGGGCTCTTGGCTCCCTAGTCTTCATTCAGTAGTTTTACGTAATTCTAGAAGAAGAGCAAGGTGACCACATTGAGATATGAAGTATGCTATACACCCTGATATCTAGTGGCTTCAATGCTAAAGTTTCACTCTGTCTGTAGATTCCAGAGTTCATGCACATGCATATGCACTGTGGTTTGTTTAACAATTCAGCTAGTTTACAGTAAATTAGATTGTAACCTATTCACCATAGTGGATGAGGTACAAAGGGAATAAGGGAATACACTGGTTAAAGCAATAATCAAATCTTTTAAAAGCTGAGCACATTGTGAAGGCTTTGAAACTCTGTTCTCCTGTTATGACAAGAATAAAAATAAAAAATAAATAAAAATTACTTTCCATTTAAGAAAAGTACAAGTTTTGGAACATTTAAATCTATAAGAGGAATATCTCAGAAAAAGTTAACTCATTCTTCTGTACCCGCCTTCAATAAATTATTCTTAAAAAGCTTATAATTCTAATTACTTTACATTAATTCAGATAAACATTTGCAGAAATGTTTTTATTACATATTTCCTTGTGAATGCAATGTGAATAGGGAAAAAAAAAGCTTTAAGTGATAGTCAAATCTTTTAAGATCTTGTTCCTAAGTGCTGGTTTTGAAATTCAGTTCTTTTTGCTTGATTAGGAGCAAAAAAAACTAATAATGACTTCCCATTTGATAAAAGTGTAAGCATTAGGAAATTGTAAGCACAACTAGAAATATCTTGAAATGTAATTTAAAAAAAGTATTTCACATAAATTGTATGTTTTAATGAGAATTATTTTTTTTTGTGTAGTAAGTTTTGGTCTATTTGAACAGTTTATCAGTTATGCAAAAATCATTCAGAACATAGATTACTACAGAGTCTATTCCCATAAAGTTCAAGATATACATTTTGATAATGAAAATATCTTAAACCTACGTATTTTAATCAAAATCATTTGACCCATTTTTGAAAAGAATCAAAATTTTAGAACATTTTCCCTGTAAAAGGAAGTTAGGGATGGGGCGATTTTAGTGAAAACCTTTGTATCACATCCTTAGAAGATAAACTTAAATATTAATTTTGGCATTTAACAGACTTTTTGTTTTTGAGTTATGTTGTTCACACTAGCACATGCACAGGCATGCACGCACGCATACACGCACGCATGCACGCACACACATGGTCCATATAGATCCAGGACTCCCTAAAAATGTGTGTTTAGCAATGAAATGTTTGCATCAAATTTTTAGATGTAATTTAATATTTTCTCTATTTACTATGTATGTGGTAGATAAAGTAAAAATGTGGCTTTTTGCTGCTGCTAGAGGAGGAAATTTCTTTGATATTACTTGAATATAATTTAGCGAGATATTTCTATTTACATCAGAAAGCACTTTATCAAAAAAGTGTCAGTTAAAGTGTTTTACCTCATTTTATACACTATACAGTATATGCCCTTAAAATGATGCCGTATATTTTTGTTACCAGGTGGGCTAATTGTTGCAATAGCAGTAGAACACTGCAATCTACATAAACGAATAGCTCTTAAAGTGATCCTTACCATTGGAACAAGTCCTGTAAGGTAAGTGTATTTCTTAATAACATACAATGAAATAAAACATAACTTTTAGGTTAGTGTTAGAGTTTTTAGTTTTAAACTTTAAAGGGTATTATCCTAGATAAAGACTAAATTCCTCCCTTTTTGCAGATTACTTTTAGGCTTCATGTGTACAACAATGATATTATCCATGTGGATCTCAAACACGGCAACTACAGCAATGATGACTCCAATTGTGAAAGCAGTTCTTGATGAACTTCATGCTGTAAGTAAAAGTTACACTGCTGCTGATACATGAATAAATAAAACAAGTGAATAATGTTTATTGTCAGTGGACCCATTATATGTAGTTTCTGACATAATCAAATTACACATTAACAAATAAGTATAAAAAAAAATCTGATGTGTTCAATTCACATGGCTTTCTCTACATCTCTGTAACAAACCTTATTCTTCTTCCACTTCATGGTAATCAAGATAAACATTAGCAGAAATGTTTTATTACTTAGTTCCTTATAAGTAAAAGGGAAATAAGTGAATACACTAGGCTAAATCGACAGTCAAATGTTTTAAAATGTGGTTGCTGTGGGATTGAAATCTGTTCTTTGCGTAGCCAGGTGTTGACAAGTTCCCGTATGAAAAAAATGTAAGTATTTTAAAAATGAAACCAATAACAAAGAATATCTCAAATTATCAATTTCACAAAAAAATGTATAGAACATAAATTGTGTGTTTTAACGTGCTCTACATTTTTTGTTAAGTAAGTGCTTGTTTATCTCTTACCGTTATGCAAAATTCCACAAAATTTATTCAGAATAAAGATGTCTTCAGAGGCTATGCCAAGAAAATTCAAGATATACACTTTATACGACATGTAAATTTCTTTAATATATGATATTTTAATCAAAATTGTTGGAGCCATTTTTGAAAAAATCAAAATATTAAAAAATTTCTCCATGTTAAGGGTAGTTTGGGGTGGGGATTTTCTTGAAAATCTTCATGCTGCATCCTTGGATGATACTGAACTTAAATACCGAGTTTGGTGTTTAACGGACTTTTCATTTTTAAGCTATGCTGCCCATAGACTCACACACATGGACATTTTTCTAAAAACGCTTTTTTGGATTCAGGGGTCTCAAAGCATACATTTCTGGTGAAATCTCGGAATCAAATTTTTGGGTGCAATACAATACCTTCTCTATACACTATATACATAGTACGTGTAGCAAAAGTAATAACATCTACACAACTTAATGGGTGGAAGGTGTATAGATACCATCCCTTAAACCAAAAAAATAGAAATTGTTGAGTACACTGAAAAAGCTTATGAAAAGTTTTTCTGTTTCTAACAGATTTGTACAAAAATGCTCTGAAATGAAGAGGCATTTTGCAATAGCATGCTTTTCCTTGCAGGTTGTGAGAATATCATACTTGAGGGTTAGGTCAAATTCATACTGTCTTTGTTGTAACTGCAAAGCTGTTGTTGTATTACAAGAATAATATTAACATTTGCTAGAGGGTTTTAGTTCCCAACACTTTCATGTATTTTCAGTGAAATGTTTAATGAGAGTAATTAAAAGTGTAACACATTTTTTAAGCTGAATGAAACAACAAAATAAAATAATTATTTTAACTTTAACTTTTAATTAATATAAAAACAAATATGTACACTAAATTTAAGTTATAAAAGAATATAATGAAAATAAAACATTCTTGGAAACAATGTTTATATTAAAGAGATAAATACCTGATAGCAAATGGCAATGAAATAACTATAATCATGTGCACGTTACATTGTTGAAACTTTGGCATTACTTATGCTTTGTATTAAACAAAAATGCTAAATTATTGTGGTGAAATGAGGCACTTAAAGAAGAAAGCAAGGATATCTAATGTAAATTAGTTGCTATTTAATTATATATTTCATTAAGATTTACCTTAATTACTCCTTTATGCAAATAATGCAACAAAATTAATTTTTCATTTGCAGAATCACCTCCTTAAGAGGATGGCATCTATCTATATTCCTTCCATCCAATACAATACCACTTTGTAAATTTTAGTTTTCAGGGGTTCCATTCTAAAACATTGCAACTAAATTATATTTATTTAATTTAAATTTAATTTAAACATAACCCATATTGCAGAAATGCTCTAATCAAATGTGCCTTTAGTATATTTCATTAAAAAAAGTCAGCATCTATAGTAGCATAGTTGCAGTTGCTTCACAAAGGAAATGTATCCTACTATTGAATTTCATAAATCCTTCTCCACACCTCAGAAAAGGGAAACTTCTATCCTTGTCCTTAAAGGCCAATAGCAAGCCTGATTTTAAGGAAGTGACAGTTGCATGTTGATTCCACATGGAGTCTCAATTGCCAAAGCTCTGAAGTTACATGCCATATATCGAGAAAAAGTTGCTCTAGACATTTCTACAAACACTTTCTTGGTTAGATATTTTGATATTATTATTCTTTGATTTATAAGTCTTCTAAACCTGTAATTATATTGTTATGCTGCATTTAAAAGAGAACTTAAATTTAACTTCCATAACATTGTTAAATCTATTATTTCAATTCAAAAACAGTTTAAGAAGCTGAAATGCATTTGAAACACAATTAAAATGAAGATCATAAATGTACATATATAACATTAATTTCATTTCAGTAATTTCAAGGGGGAAACAGTGCAGATTTCTTTGGACAATTCTACGTACCTATAGAATTTAAATTGTGTATGTGCAGTGTTTTGCTAATATTTGTAAATTCTTAGGAAGTTTCCATACAAATCATCCTTATATTTGTACTTAATCTTTTCTGTGCAGCTATTCACAGTATTTTCATATCAAAGATGGACAAAGTGCTACTTACAGGCGATCTGCAGTAACTAAAGTACCTATCTAAAAATTAGGAGAGCACATCAAATTAAAATTTATTGATTCATAAAATGAAAGTAAGATGTTTTAACATCATATTGATATAAAATCAACTAAACCTGATTATGTAATCTGTATTAACTTTAGAATTGCTGGTGTACAACTTAGAATAATAAACACATAAAACAGTAATGCAATTTAATATGTACCCTTTTTGTAAAAAACAATACTGAAAATGCCCATGTGCCTTGATCAATAATAGATACACAATAAATATATTAAGAGTTAATATTTGCCTCAATACACAGAGGCAGGCATCTAAGAATCTAAATGCACATAACATTTAAAATATTTTAACACTTTCAAAATATTGTAATACTAGGATAATCTTGGAGAAAATAGAAAAAGATCACAGCATACTTTTGAGTTCACTCCTTTTCTCCTCTCCATAAAGAAAATAGTAACATAACATTTGTATAGTTTTTGCTTAGTTTCCATGATAAGCAACATATTTCCTGTTGTTCCCACAATCCATTATGTTATTGACAGAATCAAAACACTTCTTTATCCCCTCCAAATATTATAGTAAGGCATCAGCAACAGAGCTGTTATTGTCTGTGGTCTGTAGCTGCCATTCTTATTAAATGGATCAATTAATTGATTTTTTTCCCTTGTCTCATGTGATGTGCTCTTGCGTTGTATCCAATTTGAAGCATAAACTGCGTTCCCCTCTTCCCCCTTATCGTCCAAGTAGCATGGGGCAAGTGATGTAAACGATCCTTAATGCAGCAACTATGTTATCTAGACACAAAGGAAAATGGAAGGTCTAACATGGGAGTCAATTGTTTAGGTCAGCTCTTGTTTGATGTTACGCAGTTTACACCACACAACGCCACATTTATTGGCATACCAGACCAGACCAGTTTGTACTCAATGGAGATTCTTCAAGGAGTTTCCCAACACCATTTCTTGCCACTGAATTTTTTCCTTTTTATCTCCTACAATAAATATTCATTTCTCTTACAGAGTTAAGTTTCATGTGTAACAAATGCATCAAAACATCCATGCATTACACACTTAAAATGACTATCGTCTAGATCAATAGATGAGCATCAAATGCTGATGTTTCAGATTCACACCTGCTGTCACCATCCTGTTTTTGGGCATTCAGCTGAGTTTGTGCCCTTTGTTTGTAAGCCTTTGCTTGCTCCTATATTACATACAGCTAGGTATTATAAACCATTTCCAAGTGGAACAAAAAATATCTCAAAGTTGCATGTATTTAGGTTATACTTAAGTAAAAGTTACTACCTTCTAATCACAATAAAGTTCTAAATTAATTGCAATTGTATTAAAATGTATTTATAAATATTTTTAGATAATTGTAGTTCAAACTGCATTGGAAGTGGAAGTGGGTTGGTACCATGTATCATTATTTCTTGATACTCAATGCTTGATACCAGTTTTGATTTGCTATCAAGCTATCATATTACTTTATAACTGATGCTCTCTCTAGTTGCACTCCATGGTGTGGTGGTTACCTCATATACCCAAGGTTGTTGGTTCAAACTAGCTGGAGGATAATGGATTATTTGGGAGTAAAAATCCTTAGCATGGTTTCCTTCGGAAGGGAAGTAAAGTCATTAGTCCCGTGTCATTAGTTTTATGGCATGAAAAAGAACCTCAAGCCTGATAAAGAAGCCTTGAGCAAAATTAAGCAGTCTTTCATGCCCAACATAGAATGTGACGCTGAGAACCACAGCAGTTAAAGACTGTCCATAAATACAACTCTTATTTCCATTTCTGGTGCTCTCATTATAATACATTTCAAAGGCAGTAGCTTGTTTATTAAATGCATTATAGTATTATAGTTTAAAGAATATAAACTTTCATAAAAGTTTTGTATTTTATGCTGATTTTGTGACCTTTCCTATTCTGATTCTCTGTTTATCAGCAATTTGTTTCTTAATAATAATAATAATAATAATAATAAAGATGATAATGCATTTAATTATTTACCTAATGTAGCTGATGCTGAAGTTACAGGATTACATTAGACTATTGCATTGCTCCCCATTTTCATGCTACAGTGGGAAACTTATATATTGCTTTTTCAATAGAAGATTAAATCTGTAATCTTCACTCCTGGTGTATATGTAAGATATTTCTTTTAATTTGATATATGGTCTGATTTTTCACCAAGTATATTTTACATGTTGCTCTGGGGATGTGCTCACTTCATAATTTTTCGTACTTCATTCCTATTTTATATAACGGTTGAGAGTGAGTCTAAAGTAGAATGTATTGTGGTGTGACAGCTAAATCAGCGCCATTCTCAGCTCAATTAGCAACACTTCTCCCATTGTTTTCCATATTAGATACAAGAATTTATGGGCTCTGAAATGTTACATTGGTTCACTTGCAAGAAATGGAATTATAGGCAGAGGCCATTTAACAGTGACTGGCGTACATGCTAGCCAACAATATGAACCCTTACTTTAATCCTTTATCTCCATGTACTAGTACAACATTACATGCAATAAATTCTAGCAATGGCATTTGGAATAGTATTGCAAAGATTAAAATTTAAGAGGAATTGTAAAAACATTATTAATGATGATTCATTTCATAATTCATTACATACTTTGATATGTCTGAGTTTCAAGCATATTAAGATATCCTAACTAGAGGTATACCTATTAATGGTTCTAACACTTAATCCCACCTCTATTTGTTATAAGAAAAATCTGGTGTGTTCATTTCACATAACTTTCTCTAGCTGTTCCATATACAAACTATTAGTATAAAAGATTATTCTTTTATCCACATCATGCTAATTGAGATAAACATTAGCAGAATTGGCCTTATTACATGCTTTCTTGTCATTAGGAGGGAAATAGGGGAATGTATTAGGCTAAAGCGATAGTCAAATCTATTTAAAGCTGGTCGCTATGTGAAATAATTGAGATTCGGTTTGCTTTGTAAAGCCCCATTTAAGAAAAGTTAGTTGTTGAAAATTGAAACCAATAACTCGAAAACAGTCAACTCAACAAGAAAAACATATATGACATAAATTATATTTTTTAATGGGGTCTATATTTTTGGTGTAATAAGTTTTTGTCTATCTCTTACTGTTTAATCTTTATGCAAAATTCTGCAAAGCTCATCCAGAATAAAGAGGTCTTCAGAGCCTATTCCCGAAAATTCAAAATATGTATTTCATTTGTGATGTAATTATATTTAATATACAGTATTTTAGTGAAAATTGTTATGGCCATTTTTGAGAAAAACAAAATTTTTGAAAATTTTTCCATGTAAAAGGTAGTTTGTGGTGAGGAAATTTTCTTGAAAATCTTTGTATCCCGTTCTTGGAAGATACTAAACATAAACACCAAATTTGGTATTTAACGGTCTTTTCGTTTTTGAGCTATGCTGTCCTCAGACACACATGGATCATTTTCTACATTTTTTTGGACTCGGGGACCGCAAAACATATCTTTCTGGTGAAATCTCAACACCAAATTTTTGGCTGGAATACAATACCTTCTCTGTTCATTATGCACTTGTACATATGGGCCAGAGAAGCTAAAAATGGGTTTAGGTACTATTAAAAATATAAATATACTGTGCTGGGTAGAGCTATAGCTCATTAAAGGCAAGCTGTGCAATGAATAAATATATATAGTAAAATAAAGAAACAAATCAATAGCTAAATAAACAAATAAATAAAATATATGCCATTGTAAGCAATAAACTACCCTATAGAAAATAATAAGCCCATATACCTTAAATAAATATTTTCATTATAGTTATTATTATTATTGTTGCTGTTGCTGTTTTTTTGTTTTTTTTTGCTGTAATGATTAAATTGTAATTAATAGGGTAGCATCTCTCATATACCTAAATCATTATAGAAACTGCTGCTTTATATGTAGCTACTTTATAATTTTAGGTATAACATTTTATGTGGTTTTGTTCTCTGTTTCATTTTTCATTGTCAAATGTTAATGTAGGATCTTATTTTGTGCAGCATAAAGACTGTGAGAGATATCATCGAACAATATCAGTCAACACAGCTGATTCAGAAGAAGCAAGTGGGGCTTTTGATCCTGAAACAAGAAGGAAATCTGTGTATCAGATTGATCCTGAGTAAGTAACTTCTAAATATGTAATTATTCTGTAACATTTGAAAATGTATTAGCTGTACAAAAAAAGAATTGACTTGGAATTTAAGGTTCCATATTTATTACATTCAATGATTTACAGTGAGACGGAGAGGCCAGATAAAAGTTCTATCTGCTATTATCTTGGAGTGGCATATGCATCAAATCTTGGGGGTGCTGGCACACTTACAGGAACTGGAACCAACTTAACCTTCAAAGGAATCTGGGACACGTGAGTTTTATTTTTATCAGTAATTGTTCAAAATTAATTACACATACAATAACTATATACTACATATATAGTATAGTGAAAGAACCTCAAGCCTGAAAAAGAGGCCTCTGAGCAAAATTAAACTCTTTGAGTTAAGTTTTATTAAACATGCATAATATTAGGTATTATACAATATGTTTCATGCCCAGTATAGAATGGGACACTGAGAACCACAGCAGTTAAAGAGCATCAATAAATGAAACTCTATTTTCACTCTATGGTACTCAAAATGACCTAATAACTATAGCTTAGTATGCAATCTTCCTAAATAAATGGCAGTAAAATATGATCCAAATGCAGCTTAATGAATTGAAATTATATTTCTGACATTTTCCTGTCGAAGAGTGAAAAATTGCCCCTTAGATATTTTTAAAGCTAGTTTTTAGATTTTAAGCACCAATATATAACTTCCACTCAGAGATCTGTTTTTTCCTTCTCCTGAATAATTCATATTTCATTAGTTTTGTGGTATAATTTTCTAAAAGAAAATGTTGACTTCTCTCCCATACACATACTAACACTTACAATATACAGATATTACCTGCAGACTAAATTATGCATACTTACCTATAGTATGGAAGAATTTTAAATCTGCTTTACTTGAAGTCTGACCCAAATTTTCACTCTTGCTAACCCAATACTGAAGTTATATGGTCAACAAATATATTTCATCTAATATTACTAAAAAATTACATTTAATCTGACTAACAAGCTTTTATAAAGCAAGAAGAATTTTCTGAATATGCCATTTTTCGTAAACCATTCAATAATGTTGCATTTGGAGTGTTGCAAATATCTTTAACATAAGTTTCTCATTGATAACAATTTTATAGAAGTAGTAAACTTTATTCATGTTTATGCAACACAATCCTGACATTGTATTGCTTGGACTTTGATACTCAAGGCATTTATATCCTCAGCAGAGTATATATTCTTGTGCAGCCTATAGAATCACATTTGCATAATATAGTTTAGCAGCTGCTTTTTCTGAGATTGAAGCGCATATATCACTGTTAGTGAGATGAGGTTATTTATGTGCAAGTTCAAGAAAAAGGACAATCTCAGATTTTTCTAAACATAGCTGTAATGTTATGTAAGGTCTTGACTCTGCTCATCTTAATTAACTTAAGTTTCTATCTTCATTCAGTTGTTTAGCACTTCAGCAAGCTCTCTAAACTTTGTTAATTGCTTAGGCACAGTATTCTGAGTTCTCTCACATAAATGTAGGAAGAGAAAAACAGTAATATATCAGATAATATTTGCAATTAGATATCTCAGGAAGGATTCTCCTGTGGCAGTAGCATTTTTGATTAGATGCAAACAAAACAATTATGACGTATTGTGACTTTTTAAAAAATGTTTAATGCATCTTTTAAATAATTCAGATTTGCAGAAATGGTAAATAAAATGAGTCATGAAATGTCTCATGAGGATAAAGGAAAGCCCCAAAAAAGTTCTACCTTTTTAATTCATTCAAACCAAGATCTCTGAATCAGCAAAGAGAGCTTCAGTGCACATTGACATAAAAAGTATTAGTAGCTAAGCCAGAAAAAATGTTAGAGGGGATTATGTATAGGAATCCATTTTTAACACTTTATATAAAATCAATATTTGCAAGTAATTGATAAATATTGTGAAACATGGAAATTAAAAGTGAATCAACCTAAGACTCAGATTGTGGTACTTAAGAAGGGAGGGGATTAAGCAAATATGAAAACTGTGGGAAAGAGGTTATAGAGTTTAAGCAGGCTCAAATTTAGGACCTCTGATACCCCTGGGCAAAAAAAAAGAAGAAAAAAAAACACTTGCTACCCCCCCCCCCTCCCCCCAACTTGTAATACATATATTACTTAAAATTTCACAACATAGAGAATGGTTTCACTAGTTTGGATATATTGTTAGCTTAGGTAATGAACAGTAATTATTATTATTGTAATTATATTGAATTCTTTTATATTTAATGAGCCGGCATTTCAGCATAATGAAGTAGTAGGTTAGTTTTTCAACTGTTTATCATATTTTCTTTCATTTTCTCAGTTTCAGTGTCGAATGTCACTGAATAAAATGACAGGAAGAAAGAGACTTAGTGGGGCTCAGTATCATTAATGGATAACAACATACACTTCTTGATCTTACAATTTTTTGTGTGTGTTAATCTATTCTCACTATTGGAATGCGTTTCTCTGTGTCTCCACTACATGTACATAGCATGCAAATTAATCAGCATAGCCAACATGCATCAATTAATATTCCTCTGCGAGTGGCAAATTTAAATGAACTTGACGTTTCATGTCTATGCTTTTTTTTGTACAGCTTTCCAGTAATTTTGCTGCCCCCTAAAATGTGCCACCCTGGGCAGTTGCCCGGTTTGCCCTGCTGTAAATATGACCCGGAGTATAAGGTAGTATGAGAGTATATATACTTAGGAGCTAAACTTGATGGAGAAGGTTCATGGGAGAAACTAAAGAAGTTAGCATTAGCAAAAAGAAGAGGAGGTATGGTGGCCATTAGAGGATACAGAAGATAAAATGGTCAATCAGCTAGAGAGAATTTATAGCATTGTGGAAGAGGGCAAAATGCCATAGGGAATAGAAGTGTGAGATAGATGAAGGGTGAGAAGCTGTAGTACTGTTCATAGGATGTTCTGCAGGTAAATAATAGGATTACCTTGTGTATCACTAAAGGAGGTAGCCCAAATTGAATTAGGATGAGGGGCAAAGAAAGGAGTAGTGATGGAAAGAGAAATGAGATACCGGTACAGAAAGACAAAAGCAATGTTTAGAATATCAAGAGAAGAGTTTTAGAACTAGTGGATGGTCAAACAGTCTTTGACAAAGATTGGAAAGTAAACAAACAAGCAAACAAAAAGAGTTTTGAGGATAGAAATACAAAAACTGTTTAGTGCAGATAAAAGCCCCTTGACTTTCTATGTGTACATAAAAAGGTCATGGGAAAATGATACATATGGGCAAAGTTAACAAAGAAAGCATTACATGATTAAGAGACTAAATGGTTTAGTGGTTTAGAAGTGGTATGCTGCACCTCTTATGTGGGATAGTGAGGACACTGAACATATATTCAATTGTAAATTGGAGAAAAGATCGTCTTTCAGAAAAATGGTTCAAAATTAGCAGGAAAAATGCCTTAAGTGGATTGTTCAGCAAAAATACTAAGAAATTAGGTCAGTTTTTAAATAAGTGGAATTGGACAGTGAAAAGAGAGAACACATAGTGCTTGCTATACAGTGTAGATCTTAATAATCAGAAAATTGTAAAAGACGCAATGTAAATATAACCTAGTCTCTCTGTCAGTCATATTCAAATACATTATGCTTAGCAATAAATAAATAAATAAATAAATAAACAAACAAATAAATAAATAAATAAATAAATAAAATATATTAATATGATATCAAATGATAAATATGAATTAATCTGAGTTTATAAAAAACTTTAGTATATATTCACATTTTAAAGTGCAGTAATTGGAATTAAAATTTGGGTGTTGCTATTACTTTTACATTACCCCTCCCTAGCTATTACCTCTGCATGGCATTGAATATTACAAATATGTTTAAGGTTTTCACTAATATTATATTACCTTCATTCATTTTGCAGAAGGTTTCTTATTTCTTCACTGCCCCAAAGTTCAGATATCTTATTTTGGCAGATGTTTTACATTTTACGATTAAATGAAAGCTTTTGTTTTTTCTTCCTCCTCATTACAAACTCTGCACTTAGGTTTTGGAATACCTTAATCAGTGTGTTTTCTAAAACCTCCATGATCAATCCTACATCCAACCATGATTCTGCATTATTTTTATTTAATTTTAAAAATGCAAGATTGTCATGTTTTTATGCTGAATTGTTTTCTCAGTGTTTGGTATACTATTTTAACAATACTAATTTAACCAATGATTTAGTGATACTCATACAGGCAGGCACTGTAAAAAGTATTTTCTGGCAAGCCTTTTGGCATTCTCATTGCCTTCACTACCAGAATGACCTGGGAATCATGCCAAGATGACCTGATTATTTTCTCCCAGTTGACTTTTAAGCTACCAAGCAGTCTATAAGAAATTTAAGCCTTGTCTGATATGCTTATAAAATTTTCTGAACTGTCTGACCAGCTAGCAGAATAAACTTAGATACTTATAAGAAATGCATTACTGACTTTTAAATGTTATTTCAAAATTTGTGTTTCTGACAAAGTTGAAATTGAATTACCAAATGTCATCCTAAAAATGCAACCAGTTTGTAGAGGATGTAACCGGCTAAAGATAAAGGCAGGTAGTGCTCATCTAATCTAATCCAAAAGTATTGGCCTAATCTAAAGCCTAATTTGAACCACTTAAATGAAAGTATGTAGATTAACTTTTGACAGTCAGATATGTCATTATTAGTTACTTATAATCAATAATTCAAATAATCATCTCATATCTTATCAGATTATATGGTTCATTCCAAGAATTCTGTGACCAACATTTGTAAATAAGAGTTTTAAATTTATATGTTTATTCTATAATTATTATACAATAATGTTTTCTATTAGGCGTTACAAAGGATGAAGTTAGGAACAAACTTTTGAAAAGTTAAAGCTGCAAAAATGCATCTTTTATCATCTATAATGCTATGTTTGAAGTTACCTATTCAAATGTTATTGATTATGGAGTAGTTCTTATAATGAATGAACTGTCCACTTTTCATGTGTAAGAAGGCTGCTTAAAACAGGAATTTTTTATGCTCTTAGAGTTATAGCAAATGATGATGATGGTGATTGGTGGTGATGATGAGAATGAGGAGGAGAGGTTGTTTTTCCCAAACCACATTCTTCTTCTTCTTCTTCTTTTAAAAAGTTATTTAATTTTTTTGTTTTTAATAACAATTTGTGTTAAAGTGAGCATTGGCATAAAACACTATTCAAGAATTGAATGTGTATGTTTCAATATAAAAAGTAATTACACCTAAAGTTCTTGTTCCTGCTCTTATTGGATATTCTAGATGATATAATTATTTAAAAACTGATGCATTTGTAACACTTAAAATCTGAATAGCCTGAAAATACCCCATTGTATGGTATTTCCATTTATTCAAGCCTATAGATTATTCATTTAATAAAGAGGACTTTATAGATTACTTCCAGAAAATTCAAAACATAGATTTCATTCTTCATATGAATGCCTCAAACAGACATTTAAATCAAACTGGTTAGAGCTGTTGGGAAAATGGAAAATATTGACATTTTTTGTTGTAAAGGATACTCTGGAAGGAAGGAATTTCATAACAATCTTTATATTGCATCCTTGAGAAAGATTCTTGACTTTTGAATATTTTATAAGATATATATATATATATTCAAATTTTTGCTTTTGCAAAAAGAAGTTCAATTAAATAAATAGTGGTACCTATGTAATTAAAATTAATGCAATATAGACAGTAATAAGGTAGCCAAAAGAAGAGCTTTCAGAACCATTTCGTCAAATTCAAAAGCAATTAAATTTGAGGATCTATGATGATTTTATTCAATTAAAGGCCAATAAAAAGTTTTCTACATTAATATTAAGACTTGAAATTGCAAACGGAAGTTATTGGTGCTTGATTTAACAACAACAGTGTGCACATTTGTTTGTATAACAATCCCCCCTCCCTCTAGAAATTCTCCAGTGTGTAGTTGTGGTCTGAAACTAAGTTTTTTATTCTGAAAAGATATTTTAGTGTTAGAACCAGATGAAAAATTCAAATCCTGGCATTGGATTTTAACAGTAAAACTTACCTTAGGTAGGGTGTTGATATAACAATATTACCAATATAGTAAGATATATTTAGATTTGTAATTAAAACAATGAGACTAATAAACATAATAAAAATACAAAAAAATATGATGATGATCATGATGATGATTATAATAATAATAATAATAATAATAATAATAATAATAATAATAATAATAATAATAATAATGATAAAATTTAAATGTTGTGTTATTTATGGACGCTCTTTAACTGCTGTGGTTCTCAGCATCCCATTCTATATTGGACGTGAAAGACCGCTTAATTTTGCTCAGAGGCCTCTCTATCAGGCTTGAGGTTCTTTTACGTGCCATAAATCTATGACATGGGACCAATGGCTTTACTTCCCTTCCGAAGGAAGCCATGCTAAGGATTTTTATGCCCGAAAAAATCCATTGTCCTCCGCTGGGTTTGAACCCACGACCTTGGGTGTATGAAGTCAGCATGGTAATCATTACACCACGTAGGGCGACTAATGATGATGATGATGATGATGATGTTTATTTGAGTCCATATACTAATTTTCATAGGTGTAAACCAGGTCATGAATACAATTACAATATTAGTGTGTACAACTATTTACAAATTGACAATAGCATAGATTTACAAATCTTCAATCAAGTACATAACTTTCATTATTAGATATTGTTTTATTTTATTTTTAAATACATTTCCTTTGAGAATTTTTAAACGTTTAGGTAATTTGTTGTAATAATGGGCCCCAGCAACATATGGATCTTTCATTATTGATTTAGTATTGTAGGTAATTTTATGGAGATCTAACTTATGTCTTGTGTCATGTTTTTGCAGTTCCTTATTCGTGATATATTTATCAAGACTTGAATAAGCAATTAGTATGATTCTATATAACCTCAAGTGTTAAGTTAACTCAAGTGTAAAATAATATTAAACAGCTCATAACATTCTACCAACATATACAGCAGTCTTGGTGAATATTTGTTCAGTATTCTTATTTATAAATTTTGTTTTCATAACACTGTTTCTGATTATTGCATTTATGAGGTGAGGACAACCCACCTGCTAGTAGAACAGGTGACTTATGTATGACTCATTATGAAGTACGCTGACTCCTGATTGATGTTGCATGAAGAAATTCCCTCCAGCCAAGAGTCAGAGGACTGGTTACTGCAGCTCAGTCCCTTTCATTTTTCTAGCATAAAAACACACAGTATTGCTTTAATCCAGGTGATACTTCACAGGCATACTTTAAATAGCTAACTCACGGTACACAAAACCAATAAATGTGATGGCAGTTTCTTTCCAAGGAGAATGGGTACACAAAAGTTTTTTTAACAAAGTATGCGCAATTTTGTGCTCCTCAATGTGGCAGACAGAACTTTTGTCCCAGGCAAGATGATTGGTTCTTACTGGCAGCAAGCCTCAGTGTTGGACTCATTCAACAAACAGTGATTCATATTTCATATTTTGAAACTCAAGTTTAAACGTGAAATTTTATTAAATTAATTTATATATTGTATATTTTATATAAACAAAATGGAGTTTTATTTTTGGACGCTCTTTAACGGCTGGTTCTCAGTATTCCATTCATTAATTTTTTTTTGTGAAAAACCACTTAATTTTGCTAAGAGGCCTCTTTTATCAGGCTTGAGGTTCTTTTACGTGCTGTAAATCTACGACTCAGAACCAATAGCTTTACTTCCTTCCAAAGGAAGCCATGCTAACGATTTTTATACCCGAAAAAATCCATTGTCTTCACCGGGTTTGAACCTGCAACCTTGGATGTATGAAGTTAGCCATTATGTATATATGTTTATATATAAGCTGATGATACTTAAAGGACTAACCTGGTTTTACTAGTCTGCTGATGCCACATTTCTGATTTTAAAATATTCCAGTAACAGCTGCTTAAGTTTTGAAACCAACTGATTCTATTTTAATTTCCATGTAATTATGCTTAACTCCATATTTAATTTTTAGTTTAATTATGTTATAGATAACAGTTGCTAAGAAAATTTAGATATTATTATTTGAATTAAAGGTTATACTAAGAATAGAGCAATCTTTCATGAGGTATCCATTTCCCTTTGTTTCATTCTTTATTACATTTGCATTTCAGAGCATTTCCTGAGGCAGGAGGTGTCAACTTTGCCAGTTGGATCATCTTTGGAGCACCTCTAATGGTTGTTAATATGATTGTTGGTTGGATTTGGTTGCAGTTACTTTTCATGGATCTCTTTAGGTAATGTTTCATATTTGCTAGCATTTTAAGATTTCAAATTTATTAAAACCAAGTCATAAAATGTTGTGGCATTACGCCTTACTAACATACTTACTACTCGGTTAATCCTCGTTTAAAGTATTTCTAAACTAATCATATAAGAAATTATATTCTTGTAAGATCATTGTCAAGAATATAAGAGAGGCAATATTTTATATGTTACTCTACTTTTGATGTATTTGAAATCATTGGGTTTAAAAAAAAACTGTCAAAAGTTTATTACAAGTAAGAAGAGCTTTTGTAATAAATACATACATTTCAGTTAAGGCAATAGAACTTTAGAATAAAATTCCCAAACTTCAGTTTTCTGAAGTATCTGAGTTTATTAATTAATTATATTTAAAAACAGGAAGGTTCTTATCAATTGCCATTGGTGTAACAAAGTATATATTTGAAAATTAAAAATGGCTAAAATCACTTTGAATTTATTGCCTCACATTGTTGAGTACACTGTAAGAAATATCAAGCAAGGATTAGCTGCATGCAGCATATAATTGCCAAAATATACATTAACTAAGCCCTACTATGTCATATAAATAAATTTGAAAAAGTTGTACTATTATCTGGCTCTAAAGCAGCTATTATATCCATAACATCTGATGTAACATCTAATAACTTAAATATTGCAGAAAGCCGCAAAATCATAAAACAACTAATGAATTTAAATGAAAGATTAATACTTCAATGGATACCAGCACATTGCAGAATACAGGGTAATGAAACAGCTGACTTTCTAGCCAAGAAAGGCAGTAAAATTACATCAAATTCATCTGATCCAATAAGTTATCACTCTATCAAAAGAATCATTATATCAACATATAATAACAAAATTAAAGAAGATAATGTATTGCAAACAAAAGGAAAACCATGGGAAAATTTATGTAATAACATGACCAGAATCACTACATTACCAAGAAAATCCTCTGTAGCAACTTTACGACTCCTAAGGGGCTATGACTGTCTCACTAAACAGGATTGGTATAGTGAGATCTCCTCTGTGCCCTTTCTGTACACTTAAAGAAGATATGGATGGAAACCATCTACTGCACTGCTCAGCCTTTAGTCAACAGATAAAATGACATCAAAATACTGGAATGCAAGACAGTGAATGGCTTCACTACCAACTGCTCAACATTAGATACCAAACAACCAACATTAACTAAGCCTATGAGGGATATTTTTAAAGTAAGGTCTATTGAAATTTTCAAAGAAGCTTGTGACCTACCATCAAAGTAAGGACTAATTTGCAATAAAATATAGATTATTAAACTGAGAAAGATGGCTCCTTAGTAATGTACAAGGCTTGCATAAATTTCTGAGGCTGGCCACCCTGTCCACTGGTTTTTTGTGGTTGGTAAGGTGAATGCTGGGTGGTTTCACTTCCACCACACATTTCCTTTCCCTCATTTCCTGTCTTTTTGCTTCCCCTTTCATATTTCAGGTGAGCTTAAGGTTGATTGAATGGAATTGATTTCAGAACAACTGAGAATGATAGCTAGAATGACAATGACAGCATTGAAATATTTTTTAAAAATTGTTTAAACTTTTATTTTTTAAGCGTGTTATTATATTAACATTACATGCATTCATTACACATTTATTACATTTGTTTTCAATTATATAATTTTAGTAATTACAATAGATAATAATAATAATAATAATAATATATACTTAAATTTTATGTTAAATATAAACTTATTCAATTCAATTTAATTCAGTGTGTTTTCATCCATATAAAGGACATGTCAGTATAACCTATTTACATTTAATAAAATGTTTAATATGACTTTTCCATATTTAAATTCTTCTAAACCACACAATGCATCTTGAGTTAAGTATTTTTTATGGTTTTCAGCATTTCTGGTTTGGTTTATCTTCTTTATTCATTTGGTAGTTTGTTGAATAATTTCCTTCCTACAATTTCTATTGAATGATTATTCAATGTTTCCCTTAGTACCATTTTGAGGTTATCATTATTATTTCTCAGTCAAATGCCATTTAATATAATTCTCTATAACTACATTTGACATGTAGATTATTCTTTCACAATTACTTAATACTCAGAATTAGTATAGTTTAGATATCCATGATTTATGTTGTGTAGTTATATATTAGAAGGTTAATCGTTTGTTGGCCTCTGTTGCAAGTGCATGTAGGTCCTCTGTATGTGGAATTGGTATAAATACAATCTAGTTTTTCTATAATTACACATATTTACACTATTTACATGTATTTTAATGGGAGTAGTACAATTTACAGAAAAAGACTTAACCAAGTTTTAACTTTCTTGTTCTTCTTCCTGGGGATGGCACAATAGATCAATATTGTGTTTATTACACTCTTCAATATAGAGATTAATTTCAATTTGAGATCAATACCGTTATAAGCATCCTGTTCTCATTTTAGGCATCAAAATCTTGTGTTCCCATAGGTTCCCATTCTAGATGGTTACCATTCTCAGGTTATTGTAGACCAGGGACTGTGCCATTGGATGTATAGATACTTATAGGTAAGTTCTTCTTGGCCCTGCCAGATGACACCTTCTTTGAACTCCTTCAGATGCTTTAAGTTCTCTCCTGTTCTGCCAGAGGAGCCTGCTAATGATTCTAGATTACTAAGCTTAAAATCATAGGTACTTCTGCACGGCCTATAGTCTCCAATGATTCATTCACCTCGTATGTTCCTCCTGGGGGTGGTCAGCATAAAAGATCTGTCTTGGATCACAGTGCAAGGTATCCCCTCTGTTCCCTGGTCATAGTCATAATCATGAACTGTAAAACATTTTTGGAGATTTTATTTATTAAGGTTTTCATAAAACCTTAAGCTCCTTTTCTATCAATTATCAATGTTTTTCCAAACATTAACTTAGCATAGCATAAGATAATCTCTTAGGGCCCATTCACAGCACATATAGTTACCATTTATGGTGAATATTAAAGCATCTACCATTTTCTTTCAACTGCTCTATGATGAAAATTAGACTACCAGATCACCATTATCACTCCCCTTGACACAAGCAATCTCACTAACACACTTTGTTCTCTGCCATGGAATCTTAAACGCAATTAAATATTTGAGAAAATATGAGAGTGTAAAGCAAATTTTACAAGATCTAGCTGTATCCAAAAGTAGTAATATACATACAAATATCTTGAGAAACGATGATGACTAGAGGTACATTAAATAATCACACTTAGAGGTACATTAAATAATAGAGACTTGGATAGCATAGGAAAAGAATTATATAACAGATTACCAAAAGAAATGAAAGAAATTTGTAACCCTAAAGTGGCTCTAAGCACAATAAAAAATATTTAATTGAGAATGCATATTATAGCATGGAAGAGTACAAATGTAAATTGTAAATACATATTGTTAACATGTACATTGATTTAAATATTGACATTTCCTTTATTGTACATTTTAAAGCATCAATAAAATGACTTATGTGATGGTTATGTGGACTGGCAGTAAACTTCTATGAGGAGGAGGAGCCACAAAAAATTACTAAAACTATGTAAGAATTTAAATGACTGGAAACATTATGGAAAGAGAGCTTATGGTATCTGCAACAAAATAAAAATACATTACCAAAATACATGTAATTAATTCTTATTTTATTCCATAAGTATTTATTTTAAAACATTCTTCATATTATTCAAAACATTTGATCTGCATCAATTAGTTAAATGACTGGAAGTTTGAGAAAATGTGATATCAAATTTAATGGTGTGAATAAACACAATTTAAATTCTTGTGTGTATATCATATTGCTTCGTTTTCTAAGCATGTAAACCTCTCTGGTAATGAATGATTACATTTTGTTATATGTAAAATAACTAAGTTTGTTTGAATATTTTTTCAGGAAGAAGAAGGTGGAGGAAAAGAAATCTAGCTCAGAGCAGGCTCAGATAGTACGAGAAGTTATCAGTATTAAATACAAAGAGCTGGGACCAATGACATTTCATGAAGGATCCATTTTAGGTCTTTTTGTCATTCTTGTATTCCTTTGGCTGTTTCGCAAACCTGAATTCATTCCTGGATGGGCTGACATCATTGCAAATGTGTAAGAGGAATTTAAAGTTTTCGATCTTCCTGTCATAAAATGTGTCACAATCATTATCATCATCATCATCATCATCATCATCATTACATCTTAAAAACTACATGACTAAAATGTTTTAAAAGTGTTTCTAATTATTAATACTCCATTGTGCTACCCACTAAATTAGGGGCAGGTGGTGACCCTGAACCTTGGTGGTTCACAAAGATATAGATAGCTCTAATTTCATCAGTTTTGCTGTATAAATGTTACTTATTAAGAATTACAACTTCCAAATGTCATCAGCATGTTCATTATAAACGTATCTATAACTCTGCTATTTATAAATCAATGTTTTTTGGGGAAGTCATGAAGATGCTACGAATCATTCACACCTTGTTTTATCAGTGGATCTTCAGTACATCTTCACCACCAAATAAAATTCAAAGAAAGCAAAGAAGGGCATTAAAACATCAAAACCATTAATTTCAGTCATATCATCGCATGCATTGCTATTAAAATTCATATTAAAATATCCTTTTTTATTTTAATGATTGGGTGTTTTTTAGATTTGGCATAGGTCTACCAAAAGTTTAATTTCCTTTTCCCTTCAGTTTAGTGTTGAAAAATGTGATGGTAAAAGAGACTGAACAGAATTTATTGTTTCTTCATATAGGATCGTTTACTTGTATTTTGCTCTGATACAGCAGTTGAAACACAGCACCACTATGGTAACTTACTAATGTTAATATATGGATGATTGAAAGTGAACATAAAAACATTTACTATGAAACCAAAAAATGGAGCTGTTTATGTGGTGAAAGCATTCCATACTCTCTGATTGTTAGGTTCATCAACATCATAGAACAATATGTCTCACACTTCCCCACCACATGCCTCTGCATTTTGTTGGTTCATCATGTCCTATACCTTCCCATTATATGACTGTGGGTTGCAGATAGGAATGAACTTTTGGAACCTGAAAACAATATAACCCTTGGATAGGTAGAATCAGACTGAAAAACTCATGGATTATTAAGAAAAGCAATTAATTAACATTAATATAGCCCTTGATGAAGACCACTGTGCAAGGTCAGGTTGGAATAAAGCTAAAGTTAATGAACACTGATAAACTATCAAAAGTGTGAAGTAAAATATATATCAAAACAAATTATAGAGGAGTTAACTGTACCCTCATTCTTGCCTCACTTACAAATTTTAACTTAGAATGTGTTTCCTGAAACAATTGACTCACCATGTTGCTGATGGTATAGATGATTGGTGCAGAAAACATTTTGTAAACTAAAATTGATACATGAGGCAAGAGTGAATGTAGAGTTAATTCCTCAGCACTTTGTTTGTAGAGTGACACACTAATAGTGAATCAGAAAGCTAAAAATTACAAGTATTTGATCATGTTCGCTATTTATGCATGCTAAGGTTATATAATTTTGTATAAATTTATTCTCATATCTTATATATTTAACTTCCTTTTATTATTTTCTGCTTTATCCTTCAATTTCAATCTTTAAATGTTTCAGCACTCTTTAATTTATAATTTGTTTACAATCACTTAAATATTCCTTAAAAATACTATGTGCTGTTCATATCTATTTTTGATGCATTGAAAAACTAGATAGTGTGACATTTTTGAGGCTAAAGATACTGTGACAGTGTCTACTGGAAATGTGAACTGCCTTGAAAATATTACAAATATTAATAGCAGTTATATCAAAATATTTATTACAAACCGTTTTGCTGATAAAAATTATTTGCTGTTTTGCTGGTACCCTATAATAGATTTAAAATCAAGGTTTAAATTAATTTAATTCCCTCAGTTTCCAATTTCTGAAGCAGCAGTTTCCATTAAAAATAAATATCATAAAGCCTCATCACTATATAATACCAGAAATTAGTTTGAGCAGCTGTTTAAACACTGTTTATGCAACTAATTCTGTGCTATAACACATGGATACCATTATTTATAGAATGTTTCAGAATGTATATCTATGTTGTGTATTTTTTGGCAATATGAACAAGAACTGGAAGAAAAATAATTTTCCCCTTTAAATATATTTGCAGATTTTAGAAATCAGTTATTAAAACAATTTCATTCATCTGTGTTTGGATCATTTAGCTTTTTAAGTTAAGAGCAGAACTGTAAACACTTGAATTCTGAACCTGCTGCGCAAACATTAGGAAAGTACACTTTTGATAAAATGTATCACTCATTACCAGACTGATAATTAAATAACAATTTGTGTGAACTTAAGGTATTTAATCCCACTATTATTTGGTTTTAAATGTCTAATTATTTTAATTTTTATTTGTTTTCATTTTCAGGGAAATTGATGATGCTACTCCTGTGATGCTAATATCATTTCTTCTTTTTGTTCTACCGGCAAATCTTGATTTTTTGCAGTTTAATTCAAATGGTAAGCTTATTTATAATTGATTTATTATAATATTTTTATTTACTATTTATTAGTTGGCTGTTTGGCTGTAAGCACTATACACTAATCCTGTCAACTCTTTTGCAGAGAGGCGACCAATAAAAGCTGCACCAGCACTTCTAACATGGAAAGTCGTCCATGAAAAGGTGCCCTGGGGCCTTGTTCTACTTCTTGGTTAGTATATTAAGCACAATAATTTTAAAATATTTACACAATACTTCAAAATGTTCTTTCAGCAGTTTCACTGTTGGATTTGTATAAAAGAAATATTCCTACAATGCTTACTGAAAAAAATACACTTATTTCCTTAAAGAAAAGCTTAAAATCTATTTGACAGTATCATTGCAAACTGGATTTATGTAGTTAGAAATCCTAGATGGTACAAGAAAATATATATCTATACTGGGAGGTAGGAGGGCAGCAATAGTTCTGGATGAGTGTGTTGAAAAGATTTACAAACGCCTTTCATTGTTATATTAGAACCAGCTGAAAAATTCAGTGCCACAGTTGGGATTTGAACATGGTTCTCCTGTTCTCCATGTGGTTGCCCTAACCATTCAGCTACTGCGACAGCATGCTGGAATGATATTCAGCCCTCCAACTAATTTGTATGTTTTTTATCTGGTCAACAACTGGTATGTCTCCCTTCAGAAAATACCTTAATGGCACTTTACCTTCTTAAGCACTTAGAATCTGGGTAAATTAATATAGTTATAACCTATCAAGCTATAAACATTACGCAGTGTAACCTAAATATAGGAGCATTACCCATATACAGGCCCAAATTTAAGACTTCTGATGCCTCTGGGCAAAAAAACACATTTGCTGCCCCCCCAACTTGCAATACATATATTACTTAAATTTTCACAACATAGAGAATGGTTTCACTAGTTTGAATACTTAAGTCTGAGTGGCAAACACCATAAGTAGGTTTATTAAAATTTAAGTAGAAACATCTTAATAGAAAGAACTTACACTAAAGAGGCATTTTGCAGCCTTGGGCAGTTGCCCGGTTTGCCCTGCCATAAATACGACCTGCCCATATAATAGAATAGCTTGATAGTTGATAGTAACTATATTAATTTACCTGGATATTAAGTACAGTAGAACCTCATTAATTCGGTCTAATTAGGACTCTGGCTTGTCCGAATTAATGAAAGTCCGGATTAAACAAAATAACCTATGAAATGAGCCAAGGTACATATTTAAACACTCTGTTTAGTAAAAAGAATGTGTATTTTAAATATAAGAAACACAAAGATAATTTAGTATACAAGATATCATCGTTGCACAGTACAGAATTAGCCCATGGTACACTGCAATTGATCACACATGACATGCTTAATGGTGTAAAGAAACTACTGATCTTTTGTTGTCTTCCCTTGCCATTAATTTCTTTAATAATTAACTCGCGCAGGAGCCTCAAATGTTCATAAAATGCTGTTTTCATCATTGTTATCTTCAACCATGGGAAGGTAAATAACCTTACACTAGCTGCAGCACAAACAGTGACCAACCAACTAAGACTGATGGGAGGCAGTGCGAGTGAAGGTTGTCACATAATAAACGGCTGTGTGAATTAAGAAGTCCGGACTAATGGGGTCTGGATTAATGAGGTTCTACTGTACTTACAAATGTAAGTAAGGTGCTCTCTGAAGGGAGACATAGCAGTAGCTTGACTCGGTAAACAGCATGTTGTCACAGTAGTTCAATGGTTAGAGTAACTGCACAGAAAGCGGGAGAACTGTGAATAATTCCCAGCTCTGGCATTGAATTTTTCAGCTGGTTCTAATAATAAATATATTTCCCAGTGTAACCTAAATATAATACTTTCATTGATTTATAGAAAGTGCACGCCATTGATGATGTCTGCCGCAGACGCAGGCGAAACGTCTGGGGAACAAGGGGGGAAGCCCAGTGGACCACGGCCTACAAGCCCGGTTTTGTTTTCTATAAGTGATTCTAACACCGGCCGTGAAAGCCTTCGAATTTTAATTATAGAAAGTACTTTCAAACACAGAGATATTTGGCATCACCATACTAATCCCTTGTAGGTTCATCACACTTGATGAACAATCAGTTTGCCACAGAGTAGAGTGTGCGCTCTGATTCCACTGGAAATTGATTACTGCATTATTATGACACAACATTAATTTTGCTAGCAGTATTTAATTCCAAAGGCATGTACAGCATACTCCCGAATATTCATGTGTGGATTATCCAGTTTGTGGATTATCTGTGCATCTAAAAAAGAAAAATGATGAACAGCAATGACAATAAATGCCATATAAATTTTTTTAAACAACTGCCTCATGACAATAGAGTACTTTCCATTATTATTGGCCAGCCTGTTCAATGTAAATTGAAAACAAGCTCAGTTATCTAGTGTTAAACACTGTATAAGTGCCAACAATGCATGTTAAAAGACATTTGTAAAAGAGGTGTTTGTAATGTTGAGACATTAAAACAAAAATTAGAATTAATTGAAAGATTATTGAAAAGGGGGAAGCTGCTACAAAACTAAGTGTTGATTATAGTATTGAAATGCAGACTGTCCAGGACATTAAAAAGAATAAGTAGAAAATACAGGATTTTGCCAGAAACTGTGATTCTCCCATCTGTATAAAAAGTATGATGAATTAGATGCTGCTCTTTTGCAGTGGTTTAGCCAAAAATGAACAGAAGGTGCCATTATTTCAGGTGTGATGTGTGCCAAAAGGGTTAAAGGTTTTTCATGAAGCTCTAGGATTAGAGGAAGAATTTCCTGTTTACATATGTATGTTGTACCTTAAAAACATTAAATTACAGATTTCTTGATTATTTGTGTTTTTCAATTATTCATGCATACTTTTTGTTTGTTTCATTTATGTAACCCCTTTAACATCTAAGATCATATCCGGGGTTTTACATTAGAAACAACTCGTCTGTAGGTTCTTTCATTAGGTTTAAATAATTTTTTATTTTCCTCAAACACACACACATTCACTCTCACATACATACTTCCAGACTCTGTGGGAGACAGGGAATATTCTGGTTAAAGAAAAATTCCTTGCCCCAGCTGGAAATCGAACCCGAGACTTCCAGGTGAGAAGTCAGCTCGCAGATTACTCGACCACGAAGGCAGTTATTGAAAACTTGTTTATGCTTGAAGGAAGAAAATGAATATTTTAATTTAAACTTTTATTTATTACACATTTAATGCAAAATCCAAATGTAAAATGCTTTATGGCCATCAGATTAAAATAAGTTCAGGTACATATCAAAGCACTGAGGAGAGTAAAATCAAGTTAAATAGATTATTTTTATTGAGGAGAAAGTAATTGTAAGCACACGCTATTGATTTCATTCTGAGTCAAATCTACTATTCGTTAACTATTAATTATGTTATTTTTAGTATCTATCTAGGTATAAAAAATTAGTGGAGAGTAGGTTTGACTCAAATTAAATTTAATAGTTCAATGGAGTGCAGTGAAACAAAGCAAGCAGTTTTATATACACATTTAATAAAATAAATAAAAATAATGCATACTTATTAATAAAAAGCATTATTAACTTAAAGCTACTTTCATTTTAAAATTAAAACCAAATTAAAACAATGCAAGTTGCTGATAAATAATATGTATACCAAAGTAGAAATATATGTATATAATATGCCTAATGGATGGCTAATAGCAAGAAAGTGAGGGATGCAAATAGCAATTTGAGGGATGCAAATAGCAATTTGAGGGATGTAAATAGCATGACATTTGAAGCCAATTTTCATAGTAGTTTTTTTGTACTTTATTTATTGAGGGGCAGCACCATGGGTGAGTGGTTAGACTGCTCGCCTCCCATCTAGGTGGCCATGTGGGATTTGTGGTGAACAAAGCAGTGTCTGGGCAGGTTTTCTCCAGCTCCTCTGGTTTCTCCTGCCACTCATTCCACCAAATGTTCCATTTTCACCTTTTCAATCATCAATTTTGCTTACACTTCATATCATCTACTTCTTCATTTCGTGGTTTTGTGCTGTAGGCTCCCTAACAGGCTTCTGACCCCTGGGCATTGGCTTGTAAGTGTTAGTGTCAGTCCTACAAATACGGGGAGGGTAAGCTGATTACGAAAAAAATGTATTAATGAACATTAATCAATGTATATGAAAGAAATCTTGAGATGTTATGTTTGACATTCCAGGTGGAGGGTTTGCAATGGCAGCAGCCAGCAATAAATCAGGTCTCTCAAAACTTCTGGGTGAGGAGCTTGTGCACCTTGAAGTATTGCCACCATTCTTCATTCTAATCATTGTTGCAACTGCCACAACATTTCTTACAGAAGTATCCTCAAACACAGCAGTCGCAAACATTGTTTTGCCTGTGTTAGCACAGATGGTAAGTGCAGTAATATATAAGCAACTTGAGGCAAATACATTGATACAGAACTCAGTATGCTAATTATGACTTAGTTAATAGTTATGCTACATTGAAAGTAGTAATACCACAACTTCTAAATTTTTTGTGAAATTAAAACCCTTTTCTTAAACTTATTCATTTTAAGATATTACGGACAGTGATATAATTTTAATAGTTTGGGAAGAATATGAGTCAACCTTAACACACCACTTAAACTAATAACTAGGAATATGTTTCGGAAATCAATTATGAATATGTTTCAGAAATCAATCATTTCCATTTTCAACCTATGTTCAACTGCTTATTCATTTCTAATGTTGATGCAACTGAATTGTAGCCCTCTTGTGTTGGCTCCAGGAACTTCCTGAAAAAAACTGTTATTTCTCTAGCTCTGTTTCCAAACATCTCTTGCTTTCCTTATGTAGAATTGTGCAATCATCACATGTTTTATGTGTCATTCTTTTGTTTGGGAAATGGAATACTTAGTTCTTGAATTTAAAATGCTCTTCAAGGAATATCTTTTTATTGGTGTCAAGCAAATGCTGTGTTCGTTGAAGATTTTGTTCAACAAATTCACCTTCCACCCTAGATACTTATCTTTCACCACTTCAACACAATGTCAAAAAACATAACATTCACTTAATACCAGTCAAAAGATATCCAAGATATTCCTTGGAAAACATTTTTAATCCAAGAACAAAGAATATTATTCCCCCAATACAAAAAATATGACATATATAATGAATGCAATAACTGTAAACAGTTCTACGTAT
Source organism: Hymenopus coronatus (assembly GCA_030762935.1). Taxonomy (NCBI): domain Eukaryota; kingdom Metazoa; phylum Arthropoda; class Insecta; order Mantodea; family Hymenopodidae; genus Hymenopus; species Hymenopus coronatus. The sequence continues at coordinate 23,894,078 of CM060880.1, read as the reverse complement.
GAAAAACAAAGAGGTGTTGGAGCTATATAATTCTCCAGTTAATTAAAAATAAACAATTAGAAAAATTAGTAGTGGCAGCTCGTTTCTGGATCAAAAATCATGATAAAACTCCCTCTTCTGTACTCTTGAAACATTTATCAAGGTAACAGAAACTATCTCTTGTGTGAAAATTTAGACAGACACATCAAACAAAGACATAGTTTTCAAAGTTGAAATTCCACTGAGTTCCTGGAACCAGTAATGGTGCATCGATAAAAAGAGGAGACCATTGATCTCCAAAACATGATCCTAGTTATAGTGAAGCCATAATCAAATTGATTAATGTGGTCAACTTTTACACACACTTCACCTACCTTTATGAAGGATAATTGTTTTGTGAGCATTATCAGCTGTTGGAATCACAAGTTTTGAATATGTATCTCTATTGAAATCTTGCAAATATGCAAAGAAGCTTGTGACAGTGATGTGAATAAATTAAAACAAAAGAATTTGAGTTGGGTTTTGTAACACAAACATCACTTAGTTAAATAGTCAGAGTTAATGGTTGAAAATGGGAACAAGTGTTCCTGAAACTGATCCCAGTAAGTAATTACTAAGTGTTGCTTGTGTAACAAAAACTGACTCAAATTCTTTTGTTTCTTTCTCATATTCTTACTTGTTTAAGGTATGTTTACCAATGTGTAAGTTAGACTTTTGATTGTGGCAGGTTTCTGTTATCTGTTGAAACTGTTGAGCTAGATATGGTTCAGTATGAGTTTTTTTCTATAAATTATAAACTCTTATTTTGTCATTAATCCTGATGAGTTTTAGGTCTAAGAAGGGTAGTAAATTTATCTATTTCTTTTCCTGAAGTGAATTTATGGCTGTTTCCTGAAGATGTATAAGTTTATAGTAGTCATACATTTTTTACTTTCTCTACATGTACTATGTGCATAGCATATAGAGAAGGTATTGCATTCCACCCAAAAATTTGATACCGAGATTTCACCATGAATAGACATTTTAGGGTCCCCTTTATCCAAAAAAGTATTTTCAGAAAAAGTCCATATTTGTCTGTATTTTAAACATATTTATACGGCAAATAAAATGTATATTTTGAATTTTCTGGGAATAGCCTCCAAAGTCTTCTTTATTCTGAGTGAGTTTTGCTGAATTTTATGTAACTGGTAAACCATAAGAGATAGACAAAAACTTACTACACAAAAATGTAATCACGTCAAAACACACAATTTATGTCATGTACGTTTTTCATTGAATTGACCATTTCTGAGATATTCTTGGTTATTTGTTTCAGATTTAAAATACTTTTTTCACACGGAAAGTTGTAAACTCCTGGCCCTGCATAGAAACGGATTTCATCCATATGGCAACCTGCTTTTAAAAGATTTGACTATTGTTTTAGCCTAGTTTATTCCCTTATTTTCCTTCTACTTACAAGGAAGCAAGTAATTAAGACAATTTCTGCTAATATTTATCTTGATTATCATAAAGTAGATAGAATAATATGCTTTTAACTATAATTTGTTGTAGTGATGTAGAGAAAGTCATGTGAATGGAGCACATCAGATTTTTCTTATGTATCAGGCAACATATCATCTGTATGTGTGTACTATTCCAGATGTTTAATATATGAGGTAATGATTAAGGGATATGGGTCTCACAGTGGCTCATGTATAGATTTACAAAAAATGGAGATAGACCCAAGGCTAGACTTGTTTCTTGTATAGAATTTGCCATTGAAAGAAAAACAAAATCTGGTGTGTTCCGTTCACATGAGTTTCTCTAGCTGATCCACATATGAACTATTCTTAGAAAAGATTATTCTTTTATCTACATCATGCTAATCAAGATAAGCATTAGAAAATTAGTTTTATTACTTACTTTTTTGTACGTAGAAGGGAAATAAAGCAATAGTCAAATCCTTTAAAAGCTGGTCACTATTGAAACAATAAAGTTTGGTTCTCTTTGTAAGGCCAACAATAAAACAAGAGAGATGTAGTGAAAGGTGGTGCGCTGTTTAAGATTGAAACCAATAACAAGGGATATCTTGGAAATGGTCTATTCAACAAGAAAAACGTATATGACATAAAGTATTTGTTTTAATGAGATCTACCTTTTTTCTGTAGTAAATTTTTGGATAGTGTTTAACACCTGCTTTTACTACTAAGGCACCACAGGCCATCTACTGATGGAATGTGATGGTGGGGGAAACTGGAGAACCTGAAGAAAACCCACCCCTGCATGCTTTGGCCACCACAAATCCCACATGTGGTCACTTGGGATCAAACCTGGGCCACCTAGGTGAGAGGCGAATGGTGTAACCACTCTGCAATGGCGCGGCCAGGGAAAATTTTTGTCTCTGTTGTGCAAAATTCAGCAAAAATATACAGTATTTTAATCAAAATTGTTAGAGCAATAAATACAACATAAATACCAAGTTTGGTATTTAATGTTCTTTTTGTTTTTGACCTATGCTGTCTACATGTGCACACATGGATCTTTTCTAAAAAAAAAATTGGAACAAGGGAACCTTAAAACATGTATTTCTGGTAAAAACTTGGTACCAAATTTTTGTGTGGAATACAATGCTTTCTCTACCTATATGTATAGGTATTGTATGTTCATACATGCTAGAGAAGGTAACAAATGCTTGATCATATATGTATTCTTATTAAGCTTAATGTATATTCATTTTTCATTATCCAATTTAAATTTGAAATTGTTTTGATATACTTTGTTTTAGGCTGTAGCAATGAAAATTCATCCCTTGTACTTCATGATACCTGCCACAATGTGCTGTTCTTATGCATTTATGTTACCAGTGGCAACTCCTCCAAATGCCATTGTACTTGCAGCTTCTAATATGAAAACTACAGACATGGTAAGCAACATTATAGACAGTTTGCTTTTTTGAGTATGGAATTTAATATTAATAATCTGGTTACTGATTATCTATTTGCTAATCAAACAATTTTATGTTTCACAGATGAGAGCAGGAATTGGCATGAACATTCTGTGCCTTATTATTCTCTGCATAATGTTCTTGACTTATGGTTCATACGTCTATGACCTGAATGAGTTTAATGAGCATCTTTTTGTCAGTAACAGTACAACTCATTAGCACGTTTACACCACTGGATGGATGGAAGTGCATTAACATCTGAAAATCTCCTATTTAAAATGAGCATCGGAAGTCTAACAGCAGGGACAGTGTTACAGACTGTGTATTGGGCTCATCTGGAGAACATTCTCCTAATCATGTTACCTGATCTTTGTGTATAATTAGTATTATCATTATCATCCTTTCATAAATACATGCCATTGTTTGTAAATATATTCATCTCTTTACATTTTTCATTCCATCAATGTATAGCTCATAATTGATTTATTTGTAATATATATGTACCTATTTTAATTGTTTTACTCTTGACTGCAGAAACCATCAGCTGAATTTTAGTGTGGTATAATCAGTTGGCAAATTGGAGTAAATTAAACTTTCAATGAAAGACAATATGATTCCCAATAATCATTAGCAGCTATGAAAGGTTGGCCGCCACTTAATACAATTATAGCAAAACATGCAATTGTTTTTGCTTCTCACTAAATATACTTTCACAAAAAGTGTAATCGAGTTTGGTCAAAAAAAAAACCAAATAAAAAGCCATTTTCTACAAACTCTCATGTATAAAAGTGTAATGCAATGGTTCCCTGAAAATTATACATTTTTAGGAAGCTCTTCATATAACCCACCATTAATTTTGTACGAATTTTAAGTGGGTACCTTTGAAATGGGTCATCATTATATATATATAAATATTTCAATTTCATATTGAATTGGTTTGTTTATAAATTGTATTTTTAAAGTCTCTTGTATACATTGCATGTAATTTTGTATCACTTATAACCAAATTCAAAATTTATTCATAAATGATCTTCAAACTGTTATATATTCAATTTCAGCAATAGACCCTCATTAAACTGAATTTCAACTTATAATGGACATTTTTCTTTTATGAAGATAAATTTGAGAATGTTATGTAAAAATAGTCTTTTATTTATTAAAATGGAGTATAATATCAATGAAATTCATATTTCCTGCCAAGCAAATCTGAGGATATATCTTATACTGTTTCTATTGAAAAATAAAATTTAATAGAGTTTTACTATTGTTTTTAACTCTAAAATATAGCCCAAAGTGCCTTTAAATTTTTCTGTAAAATATGATAAATAAGTAATTAATTTTCATTAATTTATTGTGTATAAAAAGGATTATCTTTTACTTAGCACTTGGTAAAATATTAAGGAAGCCAAAAGGTATGAATTAAATTAGTTTTTATTGTAGCTCTTCATCTCCAGGAAAATGAAGTACTGGAGGATAGCTGTCTTGAATCCTTTAATTATTGCTACTTGATGAATCAAATGGTTATGCAAATTTATTTTCTAAAGATACAAGAGTACAATAGTTCACTTGGTTTGAAATTTAGTCTAAATGGAACATATTCTTGTGTAATTTGACTAAAACCAAACAGCTAGCTACTGCTGTTTAATACATATTTCAATTTGTCAAATTTCCAGTTTGCAAAGATTTACTATAACATGAAGCAGTATTGTGATTTGAAGAATATTAATCCTCTGTTATAAGTAGATAAGTTGTCTGAATTTATTTTTCAATAGAACTACACAATAAATATAATAAAGAAATTACAAAAGACAGAAAGGTAATGATGAAATTAATGAGGGAAACCATTCCATAAAGTCTTGCTGTAAACCATATTTGCAAGCAAGCTAATAGTATGCAACATTGTAAAGATGATGGGAGAAATTTCAATTGTATTATCTCAACACCAGTGTTGAGCTGCAGGACTGAGGGACCAAAGTGAAATCAATTAATGAATAAAACTTGTACACTTTATATTTTAAAAATACTTTGTGAGCAGTGTATGTTCTGTTGCTGCAGCAGCAATATATTTTGTAATATAGTTAATAAAATAATAGTATTTTGAAAATCTTGTGAGTGTATTCTTTTTTTATAAAGTTAGCTTTTCTCAGTCATTTGTATTGTATAAATAAAATCCTTGTAGTACCTCATAATAGGGATATGCTAGGAACCATATGTAATAATCCTTGGCCCAAAACATCCTTTTGCACTTCATCTTTAAATAAATTAGTTACCTATGTGTAAACTTTTTGTACATACTACATGACTTGGCAAAGGTTTCAACTTCTTAAGTTCTCAAACAACCAACATTATGGTATAAATATAACGTAGATATTTGGATTTCTTTACATTGATTCCTAATCTATTTCTTTGTGGTAGCTAGACTACTGGCTCAAAACATATATTTCCAGTGAAATCTCGGTATCAAATTTTTGGGAGCAATACAATACCTTCTCTATACACTATGTACATAGTACATATAAAGATAGTAAAAATAGATTACATTTTTTCATAAACCAATGGCCCAATATGCTTTTGATTATTTAATATGTAACCTAAATGACACAAAATAAGCTCCAATAATTATCTCAGCTCCTAAAATTAAGAAAGTGAACTGTTCTAATGAATAATTTAGTACAAAGAAAAAAAAAACACAACTTTTAGTAAAACATTTTTATTGAAATGTTTATATAGAGAAATACATATTCATGTAATGAACTATGTATTTGTAACTCTGGCCATTGCTATAATAAAACTAATGGGAGTACAAGAGATTTATTCTGTTTCAAGATAATACAATGGAAAGATCATAACTATTACTTTGCATAACATTTTTGCAGTGTACTGGCTTAAATAAACATTTGTGTTTGTATATTGCAAAGTCTGATTTGCTATTCTCATATATCTATGTACACTAGTACAAGAATAAATGAAGGAATAAAGGAAACCAACAGACAACAGGTGAACAAATTGGAAATGGAGGGAGAAATTGTTAAGAGTTACATTGCTCTGCTCATGTGCACCTTCAAACCTGTCCTATGTCCAGCTGTGCTGATTGTTAACCAATATGATCAAAACAAATGTGAATGTTGATATTTTATTCACAGATTGTTAAATGTTTTGCTGTGTATTTTCACCTCTTATAATTATTCCTCTTAGTTACTTGAGATTCTTACGACACTGGCAAAGATTTATTTATTGATTTGCAAAGTCCAAGTTAAAATTATCCACTAAGTTAAAAATATAAAACGATATATCCTATACATATAAACTCAATTTTATTCATGCTGTATGTATTTGGATGTGATTTATAAGGTAATATAGGTACAATGTCAAAAATATGGATTTAGAAATTTTGGTAAAATTTTAATAATACAATTATTTGGATTATAAAGTAGAATGCCTTTTATCCATAATGTCATATTTCCATAAATAGAAATAAGCTATTTAGCACTAGCAGCAATTCTTTGATCATCCACAGACTTCATAAGCTAAACTAAATATACTTATAACTCATTGCACTAATTACTTACTTTGCGATTCATTTCCATAGATAAAGATTTGAAGCTTATTATTACAGATGACTTCACGGGATGTCTTCAGTTTTTTTTTTTTTTTTTTTTTTTTTTTTTTTTTTTTTTTTTTTTTTTTTTGGTAGTGTTTAACGCCTGCTTTTACTACTTGTGGCACCGCAGATGTTTGTGATTGGTGTTTAAGGGCGTTAAACTGCTAAGACACCAATCACAAACACCTGCAGTGCCACAAGTAGTAAAAGCGGGCATTAAACACTACCCAAAAAATAAAAAAACACTGGTGACACATGGAATGAAGATGGAGCACTGGTGGAACGTGATGGTGGGGGAAAGTGGAGAACCTGGAGAAAACCTGCCTCTGCGCTGCTTTGTCCACCACAAATCTCACATGCTGTCGCTTGGGATCGAACCCAGGCCATCTAGATGAGAGACAAGTGGTCTAACCACTTGGCCACAGCATGGCCACTTAACTCGGTTGCTATCCCATGAAGTAATGTAATTTGCATAGAGAAAAACCTAAAATGAACAACCTTATATAGTTTAAATATATGGGCATAAGGAGAATGTAGAAACAGTAATGCACAATAGCATTTTGCACACAGTAATTGATTTAAAACAACAGATTATGTCAAAGTCTGTTACATATTATTAAATGTTTTGGGCTATATTGCATATTCCTCAGGTTATTAAATTCTTTTACATTAAACTTTCAAATAAACGTTCATTAAAATATTTGATTTCTAAAATTATCGCACAAGTAATATTTTAAGTATTCTTATAATTATATGCCCTTGGTCCTTTGCTTTACTTGGAAGTTTGGGAATTAAGAACAAGCTTTTCATTTCGAGGCTTCATACTCATGTGATATTAACACTTTCAGCAAGTTTCAATGCCAATTTATTTAGTTTTCAGAACTCCCAAAAAGGAACTTTAGCAAATAGTTTGCTATGAGACCACATTCATGTCTATAGAAAAAGGTTTTTGTTTTCTTTCTTTTCCCCCTCTATTATTAACAGCCTGCCAAGCATTCCAGTGTTGATGTTAGAAGTGCAACACAACCTGAGAATAAGAATTTGAATGTACTAGTACGACCAGGAGTGTTGCTCACGGTGTGACCAAACATGCTCTTTTCTGCTGATCATATTGTGAATTTCCCAAATACATCTTTCATGTGCTACTTCATTCCTGTCTTCCAATATAATATGCCTAATTGTGTATTAGCCTTAAAATAAAAAGAAAACTTAGGTCTTAGGCATAGAGTTATAGTAGAATAGAGAAATTGCAGGAATGTTTAATATAATTACTCAGAGGAGATGGTGATGCCATGGTTAGACCACTCGCCTCCAAACTAGGCAGACTGGGTTTGATCCCAAGCATCTGCATGTGGGATTTGTGGTGGACAAAGTGGCATCTGGGATTCCAGGGTTCTTCGGTTTCCCCTGCCACTCATTCCACCATTTGCTCCATCATCACCTTTTCAAATATCAATTTTGCTTAGATTTCATATCATCCATTTAATGTTCACTCGTAACAGGTTCTTCATTCTGTGGTTTCGTGTCATTGGCTCCCCAACAGGCTTCTGACCCCTAGGCATTGTCCTAGGGGGTGTCAGTCCTACAAATACAGGGAGGGTAAGACAATTATGAAACAAAACTTAGTGGAGAACACTGAGATGGTCCAAAACCAGTAACTTGTGGCTATTTCAAAGCTTTTAAAGGTAGTTAATTGCAAAATGTTTTAATAAAAGTTCCTTTAAAGTGTTATATCAATCAGCATGTGCATAAAATCACATATTAAATGTGATACATGGTTTGAAGACAGAGAAAACTCAAAGTTATTGCATTTATTTCCAAACTGAGTATTTTGAGTCTATTGTAAGTGCGGTTGGAAACATTTACTCATTTATACAGTCAAGCTGTTGACTGATAAAAGTCCCCAATAACAGTTATCTTTCTCTACTCCAGTTCATGTATTCAATCCTCGTAATACTGATGGCCCATTCCATATAAGACATTGATCTGAATTCCTTTAAATTTGGTAAAAATTCCACAGGTGATCCAGATTTAAAAGTGCTAAAATTATTAACATGTACAGATTGAAATCCACTACATTGGCAAGGGTCCAATTCTTCCTGGGATTATTGCAGTTTTAGCTTCCCTTGGCTATATATATATAAAAAATGCTCAGCTATGCTTTGCAGCTTAGAGCCGTAAAGTTTTATAGACCTATAAGTAACTCAAAGTGGCTCTAATGGCAGAATAACAAAAGTGCCTCATCTAGATCACACATGGAAGCAAGTGGGAAAAAGCAGCAAAATTGGAACAGTCACATGAAATGAAACTCCCGACCAAAATGTATTTATGCAGAAGGTTTCCAATGAAAAACCTCGAGTTGGATGCTCTGGGTAATTGAAGACATTAGGAACCGCAACTGCTTTCAACCACACTTGTCCAAATTTCTCTCTACCAAAGGAATCTTCAGCAAAGTGCTTTGACCATACCACTCCTCTCTTTTTATATTGTTTATCCAAACTTTCTTTATTGCTTCTTCTTTAGGGAAACTGCATAGGTAATGTAATTTAAAATTTAACCTATTTCTAATAAATAGGACTTTTAATACAGACTCTTTCAGTTGTTCATGAATATCTACTTAAATTTCTTCTTCAACTCACAGTTAAAGTATTCTATTTTCAAATCTGTGCATAACTAACCAGTAACTGCATGGAAACATCAAGTGGGCCATCATGCAAATCAATGAATGACAAGTTATATCTCCACCTTTCACAAATTTCTCATTATAACCAAAGCAGCAGCAATCTGCACCATTTCAGTCATTTTAAATGTATGAAACTCTTACCTAAACATCCTAATATATCCTGTTTCTTATATAGATATGCACAGAAACACATGTAAATGCACACAGTTTTCACACAACCTGCAAATCACGACTTTCAGATTTGATGGTGACCCCTGTGCTCTTTGTCCTATTATAACTCTATGCCTCAGTGTACCACTGGGTCCAATACTCTCTAAACCCTGAGTGTATGTGTTTGAGAACTGACTTGTGTTATTAGCTTTCGAGCCAAGAGTTAACATTGGTGGTGGTTACACACAATTTTTGACATCAGTATATTGGAAAAGTCTAGATGCACTAGATTTTTACTTCCCGATTTTAGATTCCTAAGATGAAAACCCTTCAAGATTTTTGTGGTATGTAATTTTGAGCATACATGTTGAATGCTAGATGAGGCAAATGAGCAAATTCAAGTACCAATGTAATAAGAGTAAAATGTGAATTGGTTAAATGTCCAGAAAATTGGTAAAGTACTGTCAAAACCTTCATGAGCATTGTGAAGGAAAAGGGGAAAAAAAAAAAAAAAATGTAAATGGCATGTTATTTATGGACGCTTTTAACTACTGTGGTTCTCAGCATCCCATTCTAAATTGGGCGTGAAAGACCACTTTAATTTTGCTCAGAGGCCTCTCTATCAAGCTTGAGGTTCTTTTACGTGCCGTAAATCTATGACACGGGACCAACGACTTTACTTCCCTCCCAAAGAAAGCCATGCTAAGAATTTTTACACCCGAAAAAATCCATCGTCCTCCGCTGGGTGAAGGAAGTGACAATGACTATGCATTACATATATAAATATCATAGCAGCTGTTAATAACATTACATTATTAATAATAAATAATAATAATGCATGTTTACAGCTCGGCTAGACCATCCTATAGCGACAGACTGGGTGAGGTTTGACATGCTAGCCGCCAGAGAAGCACTGTAGCTACCAATGATGCACCAATTGAGTTGGATCTCTCATGGGGGAAAGAAGAATTTTTAAAGTTAAATTGTGTTCTTTCTTGGTGATAATTTGTCTTTTAATAATGGTTGAGTACACTTTAGAACAATGTTATGTATTTTTCTGTATGATAAGTATGTGAAATACCCCTTCTGTAAGAAAGTGTCAGAGAGAATTTCAATATCAATTTGCAGGTGTTCAAATTCCTAGCAGGTAAACTATTCATGACCTTGTTAATAAAATGTGTATAGGAATTTTTTTTAATAAGAAATGTATTGAACAATGCTGTGTGCTGACAGAAAAGAAGTTTGATGAAGTAGGGGCCCGGTTTGAGCATTCACCCCAAAAATTAGAGACGTTTAGCACAAGAGATTAACATTTCCCAGACATCAGCTTTTGTGGCAATGAAACTTATGGCAAAATTGACCCACTTTTAATGTTCTTCGCTGATGAAGCATGGTTTTATCTTCAATGTCACAGTTCTACTCAAAACAAAATTACTGGGCTACCAAAAATCTCTATATTATTCATGAAGTTCCTCATCACACTGCAAAAGTTGGAGTTTAATGCGCATTGACTGCACGTAGAATTATCAGTGCCATATACAACACAACACTCGATTCAACCGTTTATGTAAGTTCTATTTTAAATAATTTTTTCCGCAACTAACAAGAAATGAAAGATTATGAGGCTGGTTTCAACAGGATTTAATAATAGTGCACACTGCTGGAGATCCAATGCATGAATTGGGAAGCATGTATGGAGATAGAATAATTATGTTGAAGATTGTGGCCACTTCGTTTCTAGAACCTATCTCCATGAGATTTTTATTTATGGAGAACATTTAAGAATAAAATGCACTCATGAAATCCACACAAATGGACAACACAAAACAAATACAGGCAATCAGTCAATATGAACTTCTGTGAGTAAACCAGAATTGATTTTAGAGATTTAGGGAATGTGTTTGTGTTAAAGGTCATCAATTTCAATATCTGTTGTGATGCACTTCACCTAATGTAAGTTAGCACAGTAGATATCATTCTGTATACATGACTTGCTGGTTGCTTACATGTAACTGTTGGAGAAAGTCAATCCTCACTCAGTCCAAAGCCACCACAGAATGGTCTGGCCAATCTACAAACGCATTGTAATAATAATTATTATTGTACATTTAAATATACCCAAGGACCTACTTCATTTTGGTAATGTAATTGCTGGCCTTAAAAAGGCCTTTGCATAAATAAGCAGAAACAACAAAATAATGAAAAAGATTCCTTACCTGGCAACTCGTATGAAATTGTATTTTTATAGAATGCAATATAATGTTGAGAATACCTCGTTGGATTAGTAGTTTGTTGGCACTTCTGTAACTTTCCCACCTGCCTCATTTAGGTAATTTTCTATAGCAAAAATGATAAATTTAAGTAAAGACTATGGCATATTGTACATCATAGGCATGTATGGAGATATTGCCAACCTAACGTAAGAACTGAAATATGCTAGATTGATCTGTTCAAGTTTTATTCTCAATCTGAGGTTCCTTAATCATTTATTGCATAGTAGAATTGAGAAAATGGAAAACACTGTTAAACTATGCCATTTGTAGAGTTTTTCCTCTGTACTGTTTCATAGAGTTTTACTTTCAAAGGCTATGCCCTATTGTCAATGATATTTATTATTGATGTTAGCAGCGCCATCACTAGTATTGTTTTTCATATGCAGGTAGCTCTACATCAGGCAGATGATAAAAACAACTAATCTAGTGCAACTAATAGTATGTATGTGCTAGTCATAAATTAGGATCCCAAAATGGATGTTACAGACACTGATGCTCCTGGTAATGTTGAAATATTATCTTCCAAGGTCTACGGGTAACATGCTAGCCTCTGGTTCTCAAGGTCATGGATGAAAACCTGGCAGAGCGCAATGGATAAGCTTTACTCAAGCCTGATGAAAGGCATTTGAGTAAAATTAAGTGGTCTTTCACATCTTCTTTAGAATGGGACACTTAAGAACTGCAGCAATTAAACAGCATCCATAAATAAAATTTGGGGATTCTTTACATGTGACGCAAAACGGCAAGAAAATGTTCTAAGTCCAATGGTCCAGCAAAGTGCATATGCACAAGCACACAGAACCAGCCAAAGACTGTTGCATCTCACACAGCAACCAACCTGCACATCATTTCTAAGATTCATAGCCAACCTATGCAAAAAATCCCCAGACATCTGCACAAACTTTGTAGCATCCTCTGGAAGCAATTAACAACTGCTCAATTTTGAGAAGTCCTGACCACACTCTCTCTTGGGTTTTATTGCTTTATAAACATGGGGATGTGATCAAAATGAAATGGAGTTTTATTTATGGATGCTTTCAAACTGCTGTGATTCTCAGCATCCCATTCTATACTGGGCATGAAAGACCACTTAACTTGGCTCAGAGGCCTCTTCATCAAGCTTGAGGTTCTTTTATGCGCCATAAATCTATGACAAGGGACCAATTGCTTTACTTCCCTTCCGAAGGAAGCCATGATTACACCTGAAAAAAAATCCATTGTCCTCTGCCAGGTTTGAACCCACAATCTTGGATATATGAAGTTAGCATGGTAACCATTACACCACAGAGGGCAACAGGATATAATGGAGCAGAATTTATTGTAGTGAAAGAAGGGAAGATTATATGTTACTGGCAACATTCTAAAATTCAATTTAATTTAATCTTGAAGCTTAATAGTAGGTATGTTAACATTATAATCAGTTTATTGCCAGTTCACTGAAAGAAGAGTGACTTATGCTTCTCTGCCATATGTAATGCTCACAGCTCCATCATACTATACCTGTAGGTGATGGCACATTACAATTCACATACTTCACCCATTTTGTTTAGATATCCACAGGCCTTCTACATGGCACCCATGGTGATATTTCCTGTATTCAAATTTTTATTCATCTATTTCCACTATAGTTCCCACTCCAATTTGCCTGCAGTGTTGCCCAGTCAACACAAGTTTCTAGGCAGAAAATCAACCATCTACGGTGGGGTTGAGCATTTCAGCTCAAAGTGGATTACCTCAAGTCTGGGATTCAGGGGATAGCTATAAATTGATATTCCCATCATATTACACACTATTTCAATACCAAAATTTGGAAATATACACTGATAACACTTTTGTAACACAAATCATCTGGAAAAATTTGCAAGGTTACAATATTTCTACATTACCAAGAAAATCTGCAGTAGCAATCTTCAGGTTACTAAAGGGACAAGACTGTTTACAAAAATTCCTATACAGATTTGGCATAGCAAAGACTCCTTTCTGTAACTTAATAAAGAAATGGATCGTGATCATCTTCTACATTGTCTGACTTTTACTAAAGATTACAACCTCCCAGCTAAATATTGGTGCAAGAAAATGAATGATTTAATTATCAAGTGTTTAACATTAGATACCAACAATCAACTTTTGTAACATTTACAAAATTCACGTTTTTTTCTGAATACTCCCAAAATTTGCACTGGTTTTACTCTTTATATGGCCACTATGGCATCAAAAACTGTGCCCCTTTCCTTCACTTTATTTGAACCATAACACAAATATTACACAGAAACACCTCATTATTTATATCATGCTGTAATAACAGCTGAGCAGGTGCTGTACACTTTCTATAACCACATACTCGCTTATTTGTGGCCTCTGCATGCCATTTTCTCAGCTCTGCTGCACAATGACAAACCCAAGGTAGCATAATAGGAGGAGAAAAAGTTCAAAATCTTACCACTCTAATGAATTCATAATCTTACTTTAGGTTGGTATTACTATAGTGCATGTGATTAATGGAGAACATGGATACATGGATTGCTCTCCTCACTTCTCGCAGTTATTTCGTCCATAGAATTAAAAGCATTATTCAGGATTAGAGGGTGACTTTCATGCTTTCAAGGTGCCACTTACAAGGCAACTACTCATAATTCAATAAAAAGTAATTTTATTTTTATTTAATTTACTTAACGTTTCAAAAGCTCAACAAGTATGGAAGAAACTCCTGTTTTTTTTTTCCTCCAGTATTTCTGCACAAAAGCTCTATTAATTCTGGTGTTAGCTAAATTTAAGTACTACGTTCAGAAGAGAATATTTGCTGGATGCCAGTTGCTGTGTGCGTATATATATGAACAGAAGCCTCAAAACTAGAAATTTTCATACCGAACTGAGCATTTAAGTTCACTTCCAAAGGTGCCATTTTCACAAAGATTTCCAAGAAAAAACCTCCACCCCAAACTACTTTTTATATAGAATAATTTGTGATATTTCTTACAAAAGTTCACATATCCTTAGTGTTTTCCCAATCATTTGTGAATGAGTATTGTGTTGTTTACATATGTTTGTTTCCCCACATTTTGCTGCATGATCTGTGATTTTGCTCACGATCCACACTTGATTATGCACACTTCACATTCATTTCCCCTTTAGAGAGCACACCCTTGTTTAATGAATACTCTTCTTAAGTTGATACTTCATTTTACAATCATCAGAATTAACAGAGCCATCGCACAGTATTCTATTAATAGTCTCTTAACCTGCATAAATGTTATTTTCTTTGTGCCTGTAATGCAACTCTTATTATTTCCTCTTTTCAAAACTCTCTTCCAAAATCCTTGATAAGTTGAATATTTCAGGGAATGTCAAAACTATTGGCGTTACCTCTTAAAACTTTGTTTTAATTTTACTACACACTGTTTAATTACACCACTTTAATACACCATTCATATTAACTACATTTTTTTTAAACAGTAACCTGTTCTTTATACAATAACAAAAATAAAAATTGTAGTAGCAGTCTAGTACTTTGGCTTCTTAAATTCTGATTCAGCTGCTGCTGGTAATTTACGCTTCTGTATAATGTTCTGGATCTTCTGCCATTCTCGGTCAAGTTCTGCCTTTTCATTCTTCTCCTTGTGATACTTCCTTGTTCGCCGCCCATCAGCCATCTTCACACCATACTGGAAGGCTGCTTTTGGAAGTGCCTCTTTGTTGTTCATGTAGTCACTATATTCTTCCTGTGTGTCAAAATCCCATCTTCCTATAGGGCCCTTTTTGTTACCAAGATCCATTTTGGTATAATCAACCTCATCATCAGAGTCGTCAATGGCATCCTGCATTTCCTCCAGACCTGGGTAACACTCTGCATATCCTTCAGGTTCAGCAGCAAGTCGAGTCAGCAACTGCTGAGCTCGGCTTTGATTTTGTGCCATTTCTCGCTTCTGCAGGATTTGAGCTTTATCTGGTTGATCTGGCTTACGCACCTCTGCTTTTTGTTTTCCAGCATTAATATTATCTGAATCTGTACCTGCCCAGGCAGCTGATTCTTCTGATGGTTTCTCAAAGTAAGGAGCTCTTCTCTTTTCCCGGTCTTTTTCTTCATTCTCAGTTTCTCTTCTTGTTAGTGATGGAACATAATCCCCAATCTCACCATAAATACTCTCATCCACCAAGCCTTTGCCTTTGCCATCGGGGCCACCACGACCCTTATCCTTATTCTTCTTTGATTTCTTACTGTGACGTCCTCCCTGCCTCAGATAAGATAAGATCTGTGCCAATTTGTTAATAACAATGTCATTTGTTGTAAGTGTTGCTGTAGCTTCAAGACTTGGTACATCTGCTCGACTGCGAATTAATGTCGTTGGGATGTCACTGTCTGCAAGTTCATCCTCCAAATCAATGACATATGCCATTCTTCCTGGAGCAAATAATTCATTTTTCTCTTGTGGTTTTGATCTAAAAAGAGCTCTGTATATATTTCGGCCCAGTTTTGTCTTAAATTGCATTTCCTCTTCCTCATCTCTTTTCTCCTTTTTTGTTTTAATCAACTTTTCCATTTCTTCTTCTTGTTCCTGTTCTTTCGCCTGGATTTCACTACGTACCTTTTGCAGCAAGGCATAATCCAAACCCTTTACCAAATGAGTATGCTCCATGTCACCTCCCAAGAACTTGGATTCCTGAATCATCTGACGACGTCTCTCAGCTGCATCCATTCCGGATTTAAGATCTGGTGCGACTGCACGGTATCCACTGGCTGTTGAAAGGGGATCCTCTGCTTGGTAATCAGGATTTGCCCCATCTCTTCTTTCACCTGCTCTGTCTCGATATTTTTTTGCAAGTTCTGCCATTTTATCATCTTCTTGCTTTTTAAGTTTGGCATAAAAGCTTTTCTTCTTACGCCTCCTTTCAGCTCTATCCTCACCTTCCGCATCTGGTGTGGGTGGCACAGCATCTCTTGTGGGAGCTAATGATGAAGGAAGTGAAGAAGGAACTGATGCTCTAGGTGTCATAAGCAACCTCCTGAAGTCGTCATTGGTAAGCCTTTGAGATCTGTCAGGTGCTTCTTCCTTAATTTCAACCGTGCCTCCGCCTCCATGATATTCGTTTTCTGGCATTTTGTGTTTTGAATGCAAACGCTAATCTTAAAAATAAACTTTCTATCACTTCGTTGTCAAACTGCAAATCAAAACATTAACCACTATTTACTTCTCACAGAAAAGGAGTGTTCTTCCTAAGTTCTTCACGAGATGTTCTATTGTTTGTTATCCTCCTATTTCGTCATATTTTCAAGCTCACCAATCTATATTTGAACACCGTGAAAAATATTTCGTGAATTAATCTAAGGCACGGCAGTGAAATACATTTAAAACTGTTTTAATACTTTAAATCCTATTTTTGAATCCACAGCTTACGTTAGAAGCCAAAAATTTAGCAAAATTATTAACGTTGCTAATTTCATTTTTGCTGTTATGTTGTCTAATACTTTTCCGACTTTTCGCAATGGTCTGCTACGTTAGTATTTAACTACTCGGGCCATTTCATTCATATTTTAAAACATGTAATTTATATTTAAGTAATATTAATTCATTTTATTCATATTTATTTATGTTTTTGTTAATTATACGCATATTTTTTATTTTTATATACAATTAATCGTTAATTTGATTCCCAGCAGCTTCCGAAATTTACCCACAGGTAGCTCTGTAATTCAGGTCAGTGCATGGCTAGGTTTATTGTGTAAAGGTGTCTGGAAGTTTTGACATTATAGGTATAGTTTTTGTTTACAGTTTGTGCAAACATTATTAATTTAGTAAGTTAATAACGCAATTTGACATATGCATGATGAATCTACAAGAAAAAGTGAAGAAAATTGCTTTTTTTATATGTTGTATATTCAACGTGTTCATGTGTAGAGCACCATATTGTGTAATGTACATTCATTGTTCTATGTACTTTTTACTCTTCCAGCAGATTTTCGCTACCCCTAAAGGCAAAATGAGTGGCAGCCGTTTCTTTGCTACCGGCTCGGATTCAGAATCCGAAAGTTCATCTGAGGAGGAGCCTTTACCACGCCAACCAGCGGCAACGTACACCGTAAGTCATTTTTGATAAAGTTGATGCATTTTCTGCCCAGAGGCGAAGTCGGGGTTGGGGTTAGGTTGTAAACCCCCTCGCTAAAAAAAGGTAAAGCTATACGACGGTTGCAACACATACACACAATGGTCTTAAAGAGGTAGCTTAAGTGACTTCTATTGGTAATGCATATTTGAAAGTGTTGAAAACATTAAGTTGTTCAGATTGAAAATCGCCAGATTTCCGGGATCTTCTTGGGATCATTAAGATTTTAGTTTCACAAATCCCTCGACTGCGCCCTGTCGTTTCGCAGAAACGGCTTCGGCCGCAACTGCTACACTCCACTAATAAAAAAATCTCTTTGCTACGCTTTGCGGCTTAGGGTCCTAAAGGCTTATAACAGAACCACTAAGTAACTACAAAGCAGCACTGGCATTTATAGATGTAATAGTGATCAGAACTGCAGACGTCTGCCTAAAATACACAGTCTACAGAAAACAAACACACACAGGCCCCTATCTGCATAAAACTTCCAATCCCCATCCTAAATAGAAGCAAGGGGTAATAAAAAGTATCAACGACCGAGCCAAATGTATCTGCAGCAAAAACTATTCTGAAAAGGAACTACATATAACAATTAAATTCAGCCTTCCGAGCCAACGGTTACTCTTAACAAGGAGATACAGCAAATACTTCATCCCAGGCATACCAGCAAAAAAAAAAAAAAAAAAATAAACCGAAAACTGACCAGCCACCAAGGCCTTCCTACCATATATCAAGGGAGTAACGGAATGCATAGGCAAGTTTCTACGATCCTTCAACATTGATACCATCTGCAGACCCACATTAAAAATGAAACACTTTCTGAGATTGGTTAAAGACAAACATGATCGTCACTCATCTGCTGGTGTGTACAAAAGTTCTTGTAGCTGTGACCATGCGCAATGTGGCAATGCAATTAAAAGAACATGAATGATACAGTAAATGGAAAAATCTGCTGTAGCAGAACATTCTTTATTATTTGGACATGGCATCAGTTACAAAGACACTGTTATCTACCATGCCCGTTCACATAGGGAGGCAATAGAAATATACAAACATGAAAATAACTTTAATCGCAAGGAAGAAGCTATGCACCTAAACAAAGCCTGGATACCAGTATTGGAAAGCAAACGAAATGGCAGAAACAAAACCCAAGACAGCCCACCATTGCACACAGGCCAATCACAACACAGAGAGTAACAAGCTCCTCCCACCAGTCATAAAAAAAAGGCACGCTCTCTGCTGCAAATTCACTCGAGTTCTGATGAGCCACTGGCGAAACTTCGGAACTTCGAGACCCAATGGACTGCGGCCTACAAGCCCGGAAAATAGTTTCATTATTCAATACATTGATTGAAGAAAATCTATAAATATACATCTGTTATAAGATGAACAGACATTATGCCAGTGGTATTTTGGATTAAATAAAAAGCCCAGATAGTGGTTGTTAGTAAAGTTCTTCTCAGTTCAATTCCTTGTGTCAATCTGTAGACTTTAGGTTTGTTGTGCAGAGAGCAGTGCTTAACGTGTTGGGTGAAGAGTGATCAGCTCTCCTTGGAAACAAACTTAGAGAGTTGAAGGACCTATCAATGGGTAACCTCCTCTCATATATCTTAATAATGGCCCATTTGAGCATTGGTCGCCGTTTTTTATACACAGCTAAGAGGGAACCTGGTCTGTTGACAGGAATTGACAGCCCGTCATGTACTGGTAGTGTACCCTAGCACATGTCACACTGCAACTGCCAGCTGGTATTAAAGAGCTCCTGGCTGATGATACCTGAATGGTGAATAGGATTTCTAAATGTTTATCTAATTTGCCTTTTACAATCAGGATCTAGTTTTATTTTAATTTTTATTCGTTCTGACACGATCCTGGTGTTATAGCTGAGGTTTTTAATTTTTGTTTTAAACTTATGTGCCTTTTAGCATTAGGGTATATGCAGTAGGATTTGGTTTTAATTATACCTTTTTAGTTCCACTGTTTTTAGATTCTTCTATAGTTTCTGCCGTGGGCAGTTTTAATTACACTAGCTGTTATATGTATTTTATTTATGATTACTTTTTTGTTGATTTTATCTCTTGGTTTTAGCTACAAATGCTTTAAGAGGGTGCTAATGACCATAAAGTTGAACACCCTTAAACTTCACTCATCACTTTTCAATTAGTTGAATAATAACTACTTCACTATAACTTCTCAGCTAAGAAATATGAGCAATTTTTTTAAAATGCTCTTAAGCAGGAAGCTTTGTTTGTAGTCTTATGCATTCAGATACATTAAATATCTTTGTTCAAGTCAGACTTCTAATAGTTCTTGGTATATTGTACAGTTGTCATGTTATTTTGTAATGAAAATTGGGAACGATCTAGGTGTATTTATTTCACTCAGGAAGCTGATGAAGATTTCATTTTCCTTGTTTGATCTTTGAATGCAAATGTCCTGTGTATGTACATAATGAATAAAAACTATCTTTATAGAGGCTTTTATTATGGAGATTCTTATACTAATTGTAAAACATATCCAAATTTAACATTGAAATTTGTACCTTTTTGCTTTAATGTCATGAACAAAAATTTTAATAAATGTTTAATTTTATTGCTTTTTTTATTTTTATTTAGTTCAGTGATGAGGAAGAAGAAACAAAACGTGTGGTGAGATCTGCCAAGGAAAAGCGATATGAGGATCTTATGAACATAATTAAGCAAATCCGAAACTACAAAAAAATTAAGGATATGAGCAGTATGTTGTCAAGTAAGTGCATACTTTTGTTGTTTTTCACCTACGTCTTTCAATGAAATTTTAGAAATCAGTAAAATGTTAAACAATTAAGCTTTACCAGGGAAGTATTTTTGAAACAAAGTACTCTAAGTTAAATACTTTAATAAAGACATGTGCACTTTTCAGTTATGTATCAATTGTACTGTACATGCAACAGTGATTAACCACAGGTATTGAGTGGGTATCTCTAGGGTCTCAATACCTGACGATATGATATGTGTAAAGATTTTATTATGTTTTTAATATACAGAACAACTGCAAAAACATCACTCGTCCATGTTATGCAGAAACAGTTTTCCCTATCTCTTTCTTCAAATAACTCAAATACAAAGTATAAAAGCATGTCTTTGAACTGAAAATTTCTGAAATCAAATGCCTTATATGCCATACTCCAGTGAACAGAACTTTCTTTTAATTGATGGAATTTAAGTACCTTAGTATGCAAACGGGATCTACACAGTACTGCCATAAATTCAGTCAGTAAAATTTAAACATACTGTAGTGTGGAAATTGTGAATGAAGCTACGTGGCAATACTGAATATTGTCGTCCACAAGGTCACCTTTACTACTCTGCAAGTAACTGGCTTGCAGTGTGCCAGTAACAGGCAAGAGAGAAAGATGGAGTGTGGACTGTGCGAAAATTGTATCGCTTTATTTGAGTTTTTTCATTGTGGGAAGTGAGCTAAGGAAATTTTTTCGGCGCTGAAACCTCTTGGCATCAATAAATGATTTGTGTTTGTACAATAGCATGGTTTAATGAAACAGTTGCAGTTGTTAATTAAGTCAGATCTGGCCATCCTAGGTGTGTATGCACAAAAGAAGTTGTGAATGTGATTCAATGCAATCCTTTGCGTAAACAAACAATTTTGTCTTGTGAAATGAACATCTCACAAACAATGTCACTTTTTTGGAAGGATGATTTACGTGTTAGTGCATGTAAAAGATGCAAAAGGTATTTGCTAACTGAAAAATTAAAGTACACATGCCAGGTTCTATCCCAGGCTTTGCTAACAACATATAGGAAGAGTAAAAACACAAAACAAAAACCAAGCCGCAGTGGTTGGCAACCAATATCCCATGGTTCATCGCTGCTGCTGACTGGCCTAGTGGAAGGTCTGAACCTCAATCCATTGGATTCTCTAGCAGAAGCTCAAGGCAACAGCATGTCAAAAGAAACACTGCAATATTAACTCAATCATGTCAGCAGTGAAGAAAATTCCATTGGACATCTGTTGATGAATGGCCTCAATGACTTCGCCACTGTGTTGCTGTAGGTGGCAATCATTTCAAATGACAATATGTTCATTTTGTAGAATTTTTACTTTCTCCATACGCACTGTATACATAGTGTATAGAGAAAGTATTGCACTCCACCAAAAATTCGATACCGAGATTTCACCGGAAATATATGTTTTAGGGTCCCCAATATCCAAAAAAAGCATTTTCACAAAACGGTCCGTGTGTCTGTGAACACGATAACCCAAAAACGAAAAGTCGGTAAAATACCAAACTTGGTATTTAAGTTTAGTATCTTCCAGGGATGCGACACGAAGATTTTGAGAAAAATCCCCCCACCCCCAACTACCCTTTACATGGAACTTTTTTCGAAAATTTTGATTTTCTCAAAAATGGCTCTAACGATTTTGATTAAAATTTCAAATATTAAACATATTTAACTGACAAATGAAATGTATATCTTGAATTTTCTGGGAATAGCCTCTGAAGAGTAGTTTATTCTGGATGAATTTTACTAAAACTTACTACACAAAAAATGTAGAGCACTTTAAAACACACAATTTATGTTATATACATTTTTTACGTGGAGTTCGTCGTTTTTGTGACATCACTTATTTTTGGTTTCTGCTATGAAAAGCATATACTTTTCTCATACAGGAACTTGTCAACTCCTATCCATATAAACAAAGGAACTTCATTGACATAGCAAGCAGCTTTTGGCTATCACTTTAACCTATGGTTGTCCCTTATTTCGCTTCTACTTACAAGGAAGCAAGTAATAAGACTATTTCTGCTAATTTTTTCTGATTAGCATAAAGTAAATAGAAGTATAAGCTTTTTAAGAATTATTTGTTGCAGGGATATGGAGAAAGTCATGTGAATGGTACACATCAGATTTTTTGTGTTTTCTTTCAGAATATATGCATATTAATGGATTTGCAGAGTTTTATTTAGTAGCATATGCATTTAAAGTACTGACAGAATTTATGATAATATGTTTACATGACACATTGATGTGCAGTTCTAAGGATTCAAGTTATCATACAGTTGCTCAGACTTGATGAAATTAATGGCATAGAAAATACTAAGAGCTGTAGAATTATCATATTTTCCATTAGAATCCTCATTTCCTCTTTGGGATTGTCGTAATCTATAAGTTGCTGGATTTGTACAAGTGTATTTGTGGGGTCTGTTTTTAACATTGTCACACTTTTTATTCATGAGGGACTCAGTTGGATGCTCGAGGTTGAAAATAGATGCAACAGTTCCTGTAACTAGTCCCTCATAAATAAAAAGTGTGACAGTGTTGAAAACTGAATCCACAAATTTACTCATATAAATTGATGATCCTTTTACTATATTCTTCTACATCAATTAACTATTGGAGTCAGTCAGCAAGGTCTAAGAATATTGGCCTATACAGACCTCTCTGTCTTGCTCATAGAACAAAAGGATTAATACTTTTTTTTTTTTTTTCATCACTTTTGGCTTCTAATCAGGATAGTATTTGCCTAAATAAAGTCATGGTAATGTCTGAAGATGGCAATATTTAGCCATTTCAAGTATGTTGTAAAGATTCAGATATACATTAAAGTCAAAATGTGTTCTTTCACCATTTTTAATATCTTCCCCTCTTATGGAGATTTCACCATAGTTCCAAACACATTAATTCTTGGCTTTTACTTTGTTTTTAAAATTTAATAGACCCTTTCATAAGCTTATTACTATACTAATAATCATTAAGGATCCAGAAGTACAAGTTTGATGAGTTATTTGTGTTTCTTTATTTCATTCAATAATTCTATCCTTCTAGCCCTATTTTTATAATATTCTGCTTATTGAGTGTTCATCATTTATATACTAAGTTCTTTCTTTGGTTTTAATTACTTCTTGAAATAATTTTAGGTTTTGAGGAACTTATGCGCGCTTATACAAAAGCCCTTCCTGTAATTAACAAAGAAGAAAATGGCCAAACCCCAAGATTTTATCTACGATGCCTAGTAGAAATGGAAGATTTCATAAATGAAGTGTGGGAAGATCGAGAAGGAAGGTATGTGAAAATACTATGAGGTTATTCTGTAAGGAACAGTACATTGGACTTAACTTTATGCTTCTTATTGCAGGAAAAACATGTCCAAAAATAATTCAAAGTCCCTAACATCACTGCGACAAAAATTGCGAAAATACAATAAAGACTTTGAAGTTGACATTGGAAAGTTCCGTGAGAACCCAGATCAAGCAGATGAAGAAGAGGAAGAAGAAAAAGGTAAGTTTCACTGAGCAGAACAGTCTAATATCTCATTGTAGAGCATGTTAAATTGGAATGATGTTAAATGTTTAAAATTATGAGAGTATACCAATTTTATCTAGAATGAGTAGCACTAATGGAAAACTATGGGGGGGATAAGGGTACAGGATGAGGAGGATGACAACCAGTGCCATCGAGAGCTGTGGTAGACCAAAGTTGAAGTTTCAGGAGGTCTCTTCCAAATAGATTGGGAAACTCAGCTTTAACAGAGTGTAGCCTTATCTTGTTACATTAACACCACTAAGCTGCTCTTTTCATAGTTTACAAAAGCAAATGTTTTCCTCATTAGAACTCACTCTGAATATACATTCTACTTTCATATTTCAAGGAGTGCATTATTATATTTGAATATAAATTTTTACTTTCTCTACATGCCTTACGTACAGTGTATAGAGAAGGTATTACATTCCACCCAAAAATTTGATACCGAGATTTCACCGGAAATACATGTTTTGGTCCCCCTGAATCCAAAAAAAATATTTTTAGAAAAACGGTGTCTGTGCATTTGTGTCTGTGAACAGCATAGCTCAAAAACGAAAAGACCGTTGAATACCAAACTTGGTATTTAAGTTTGGTATCTTCCAAGTATGTGACACAAAGATTTTCAAGAATCCCCACCCCCAATTACCCTTTACATGGAATTTTTTTCGAAAATTTTGATTTTCTCAAAAATGGCTCTAACATTTTTGATTAAATATTGTATATTAAAGATACTTACCTGACAAATAAAATGTATATCTTGAATTTTCTGGGAATAGCCTCTGGAGACTGCTTTATTATGAATAAATTTTACGGAATTTTGCATAACTGCTGTAAGAGATGGACAAAAACTTACCACACAAAAAATGTAGAGCTCGTTAAAACACACAATTTATGTTATATACAATTTTTTCATGGAATTTATTGTTTTTGAAATATTCCTTCTTATTGGTTTCAGCTTTAAAAACGTATACTTTTCCATACAGGAATTTGTCAACTCTTATCCATACAAACAAAGGAACTTGTCACATAGCAACCAGCTTTTGATTATCACTTTAACCTATGGTACTCCCTTATTCTGCTTCTACTTATAAGGAAGCAAGTAATAAGACTATTTCTGCTAATTTTTTCTCGATTAGCATGAATTAAATAGAAGCATAAGCTTTCTAACAATAATTTGTTGCAGAGATGTAGAAAAAGTCATGTGAATGGAACACATCAGATTTTTTAAAATATTTGTATGATAAATCCCTTTTCCCGCCTCCATGGTGTAGCGGTTACTGTGCTAGGTTGTGGGTTCCATTCTGGCAGATGGAAATGGATTTCTTATGGACATTATCTTTAGGGAAGCGAAGTAAAGCCATTGGTCCCATGTAATGTATATTTATACGTAAAAGAACCCCATAACATGAAAGAAAAGGTCTATGTACTAAATTCACCATGTTTAACATCTGCAAGTCATAATTTCATTCCATAGTGTCATCGTATGGTGAGTTAATCCCTCATCAGTACACATATGCACATAGTGGCAAACTCAAACTAGACATTTTCTAATCAGGAAACCACTGTAATGGTGGCCCAATATATGTCAACATGGCGTGATGGAAATTAAATTGATTAGAAATGATAGGTGGTTCACAATATACTGCAAACAGCATAGAAAAGCACATCAATATCAAAAGTAATAAATATTTAATTCAAAATCTTCTCGGGAAGATTTTGAATTAACACGTTGCCAGGAAAGCTTCAGTTCTTATTTTAATAAATATTTGTTTGAAGCTGATCACAGCTCTCGTTCCCTCTTGTGCATTAATATGATAACAATGAATAGTCATGGCTGCCTCTACAATTGCTGTTAGCTTGATGAGTGACAGTAAAAGACAAATACTGAAACATTCTAAAGATGGAATGTTAAAAGCAACAAGAAATTAATTATGTTAAGTATTTTTAACAAACTAATGCAGGAGAATCCAATTGATTGGATTCTAAATACAGAATATACCAATTTTCTTTGGAGCATTGCATATCGGTTTAAGAACATTGCGAACACCAAGGAAGAAAAGAAACTGTCATAAGCTAGAGTTAGAAAAAACAGAAAACTTAACTAAAAGTACAACTTTTTATTAGCAAACCACCAGCATTAGATAAAATCTTAAATTCTGCCAACAATAATCTTACATCTTGAGGGATACATCTTTTGTAAAGTATTGCTAAAAATTAGATTTAGGCTTGTGAAGAGAAATAAAGTGAATGTAAGTTTTCTCAAGATTTGAATTTCTATCACATATATGATATTGAAAACTCCAGAAAGGTACAAGGTCATGTAATTGGCTGTATTGGTATGGTATATTAGCCCCACCCTAAAGGAATACTGGATCTGTCTGTGGGTTACAGCATCCTCTCCTAATACAATGAAGCTCAATAAGTGTGTAATGTTAAGGTAATCTGGCTTCTATATTTTGTTAAATTTACTTTCAGAACAGGAAGGAGACTCTGAACCAGAAGATGTGAAATCTAGTTTTAAGAAGGCTGGTTCCGAATCCAGTGCAGCAGAATCCAAAAGCACTAAGGTAAATATGCTTGCTTTTACATATTACTTGAGCAAACCAGCTCTTAACCAGGCATAGTATCATTATAATTAAGCAACATTGATTCAACATACACACTCTTATGCTTCACAAACCTTCTTTTTCTTAAGGACAATTGTTTCACCTTCCTTGAAGGCATCCTCAGCTATGGCCGAATGGTGTGATTCTCAGAAACACTTGGTCTTGGCTACTGGCGGCATCTGGTGTTTATACTATGAGTTTCAAAAGAATGTTATCTTCTGCTGGCAAATCAAAATCCATGAGGTTTCCTCCAAAATTTTTCATATAAATATTCTCTCATGCGTTCAGTTCTGTAGTTTTGTTTGCGGATTTTAGAAGACAAGTTGCATTTTTAATTTTGTGGTTTTTCTCCCAAAAATGTGCAGCAACAGCTGATTTATCCATTTCTTATGTTTCTAAAATGTTCCTTAAGACGTGTGTCTATATTTCGTTTTGTCTGTCCAATGTATACATCATTACAGTCTGAGCAACTAATTTTATATATGCCTGGTTTCTTTGCTGGAGGTGTGTTTGCGTTTTTAGGAAGTTTGATCAGATATTTGATACTGTAGCTGTTTCTAGGTGCTAGTGTGATGTTGAACTCTCTGAAGAGTAAATTTATGGTTGGCGCACGAATGATGTGTAAATTTTCTGAATGCTCTCTTCTCTTTGACTGCTAGTAGTGTTGTTTCCTTTATATCCCTCAGTTTTTGGTGAACAAGTTGTTGTGATGTTGCTTAATTATAATTACGGTGCTTCACAGTGTGATAATTCCAATAATTAATATATTATTGTATCTATAGTATCAGTATTTTAAACACATGTATTTTTGCTGTGTTTTAAGAAACCAGTTGATGATGATGAGGGCAGTGATGATTCCCTCGACTGGGGAAGCGAGTCTGAAACCGATTCTGAGAGCAGTGATGATGAAACCCAGTTTGCAACACTTCGAGAGCGTTTCCTGAAGCGGTAAGTCTTTAGTAAAACAAATAATATTTAGACATTACAAGTGAAATTGAATGTTTTGCTAGAATAATACACACATGCAATACTATTCATTGCATGTTGCATTATTACTTAAGTCAATAATAATAGCATTATTCTTGTGGCATCTTGATTAACTGTGTATTGCCATACATTAAGCAGGCTAAGTGTAAGTTATTGTACCTAATGTACACAAAAGAAAACTCCAAGGAGTACGCACAGGCATGCGTGCATATACACACATTTGTATTGGATAATCTCAATATTTGATAATAATATAAGTATATAAATTGCAAGTAAAAGTATTTTAGATGGTCAGAAACATCTTAGTAAGAAGTGGTATTACACTGTAGGCTATCTTCAATGGTTGATTGCACATTTTCTATTGCATTTCTACCCATTGTTGCCATACATATTCAACCTAAAATAGCATGGTTTGGCTTAATTAATAAGAAAACATTATTCTTTGTTAATTTCTTATTCTTGCCAGGATGCCATTATAAGTTGGATAGGTAGAGTCAGAATGAAAAATTCTGCTATAGTTGGGATTTGAACCACAGTTCTCCTGGTCTCTATAGCATTTAATTTCTCAACTGACTTGCATGTTTCCTGGTAAACCACAAGGTGATCTCAAATTATTTTGAGATGATAACCTGAACAGTGACTTACAATGTTGTAAATACTTAAAGTCCCAGGATTCATAGTACAGCCAAATTATGGTCAATTAATTGGTTTTGATTTTTCAGTCTGACTCTACCCATCCAACTCCTGTCCTACACACGGCTTTAAATATTCATTATACCTTTAAGTGTTCCCATATTGAATGTTACGAAGCATTAATAAGATATTTCAATAAATCTTTCTTTTTCCCATACAAACATTAATAAAATTAATATCTTGAATTTTTTGTAAATAATCAAATGCTCTTCATTGTGATTGAATTTAATATAATTTAGAGTTCATGATCTCTCTACATAGATAATATACAAATTATTATTAAATTATGAAATTGTATTAAATTTTTGTAATGTTTGGTTTCATTCAAATATTTCATGCTGTATGCTCATACTTTCTGAAGTGTGTGTCATCTGAAAAGACGCGCTTTTAAGTTTAGAATTTTCTTAGTTAACACAATAATTGAATGCTATTTCTATATGCTGTACGTAACAAAGCAGTTATTACTCCAATTAAAATTATTCCTAGCAAATATATATCGTGAATGCGACGAGAATAGACAAATATATTTTTATATAAATATTACAATACATAGTGGATATATATTTACCTTAGGTAGAGAAAACTTTTAATGTTTTTAAAGTAAATTAATTTATTTTTATTTCTAGAAATACGGAAAAGGAAGAAGAGGATAAGAAAGAAAAGAAAGAGAAGAACAAAGAACGTAAGGAAAAAGAGAAAAAGCAGAGGAGGGAAGAAGAAGAAGATGAAGGGGAATGGGAGACTGTGAAAGGTGGTGTTGCTATACCTTCGGTAAGAATATCTCAATAGTAATATATAATTTTAAGTAATGGAAAAATATGTGTGTGTTCACAAATCTTAGTTCTTAATGTGAAACAATTTAATTATATAGAGTATAGCATAAATTTTCATTGTAATATTATTTTTTAGTGTGTTGATAACACTGAAATTCTGAATTACATGCTTTTGTTTTACTGTGCTCTTTAACATAGTGTATAGAGTTATCAAACAGTCACACATTTAAATGAATATAATTAACTGCCACTAACTCCAAGAACCCAAGTTTGAGTCTTGCTGCCTTAGCTACCTGGATAATTATTGTACATAAATAATAATATTCATCATCATAGGTTTTAAATTGCAATTAAATGTTTTTAAGCACTGTGTATATTGTATTTTGCAGGAGAAACCTAAAATGTTTGCAAAAGATGCAGAAATAGATGTGAATCTTGTAGTGAAAAAATTGAATGAGATTATTGCTGCCAGAGGAAAGAAGCGGACAGACAGGCGAGAGCAAATAGAACTGCTGCATGAGCTGCAGAGTGTTGCAGAAGCACATCATCTTGGTCCTGCTGTTGCTATTAAAATAAAATTTGCCATTGTTTCTGCCATCTTTGACTACAATCCCAAGGTTTCAGATGCTATGAAACCAGAATTTTGGGCCAAGTAAGTTAATCAGTTACTAAAATTAGTCTTCATCGCATTTGGAAGTCATATATTTCTCAGCATCCTTGTATTATTGACTCAAACTAGTTGCGATTAAAACACTTAATTTGTCTGATACTTGCAACCAAAAACTTTTCTGAACACCTACATGTACTATCTGTGACTATTTACTTATGCATATACATTATTTCTCTAAACAAGATAATCTCAAATGCAAAAAAAAAAATAAGGCTGGTTTACAATAACTGAGAAAGGATACAGAATGAGGACAACAAAGTTGAAAGAGATATAAGATGTGAGCATTCATAATCAAGCAATGAGAAAGAAGACATGGTCAAATTTTAACATTCCATTTCTTAGGGATTGCATAACAGATTTATATTGTACTTATTACTCTCTTCCCCTAAGATATTGTTCAGGCTGTTTGATTGAAACAGTCCCAGAGCACTCTTAGTTTCAAGCTGGAAAAATGAAACGAAAAGAAATTCCAGCAGATAATTGTCCTGGCTCCCTCAGATCAATTGAAAGTGTCATGCATAGCGTATATGTAATTCAGAAATTGCCGTAAAAAACAATAGATCAAACTACAAAGAACAGCAAAATCCTGTAGAAGTTAGCAAAGAACAATAAAGAGCAATAAATAATTTATTTTTAAAATTCATATTAATACAAGAGGATCTTGAAATAATAATGGATTCACATTTAGAAAGTGCTTCCTGTATCAAATTGTGCTGTTGGCTGCATTGGAAGCTGGTGAAAAGCTAATATTGATCAGTTACAAACAGTACACAAAATTGATTTTTGACTTTGCTATTCTTTTGGTTATTGATTCCTATTCTCATTTCTATACTTGTGTTATTGAGAATCAGCCTTTAAGCATGTTATTAAAAAGAATAAAAAAAAGGATTCAGTGCTATTTTTAAAATTTAGCTTTAAGACAGCTCTGTGTAATTTTTTGTACAAAAAAAAACCAAACAAACAAACAAACTGAGGTGATAATGCAGTAATGTGATGATGGTTGCTGCAGTTAAAGTCAATTACATTCAAAAAAGAAAAGACATCTTAGTATGTTGTATTTAAGGTATCATATCTTTTGGTGGTTTAAATTACTTTTGAGGTTTACTAGGAAATTTGAATCGGACGAGAGGATTTAATAGACTGTGTAATTTGCCAGGTAGTTCATGGTGTAAGAACATTGGTTCAAAGAGCTAAAGATCCATGGTTTGAGTTCTGGCCATGACATTTCATTTTTCAAGTCTGATTCAGTTTTCCAACTTAGTGCCTCTACATGGCTAGTATGAAAGAATGTGTATCAAAACCTTTACTATGCAGCTGCAGTCTTTTCCTTCTACATAACCTTCCCATTATAAATTTTAAGAATAAACTGATATTTATTTTTAAATTATGTCAGATTGCAGAAAACAAAAAAGATGCACCCTAATGAACTTATATTTTATACCACAGTCTTCGTTTGGGGTTTGCTACTAACAAATGTGAAATTTTATTCATGAGTTGAAAGATAATCAATACATTTCAAATTTATCTCGGATTCATTCAAAATTAGGAATAATTTAAATAGATGACTTTCAAAAATAAATTATTTTCAGGATTATCTTCTAGTGGCCATGTGCAAGGTTCTTCATTAAAATTTCACCATAGTAAAGTACTAACCTTACCACAGTTATGTCATTTGTTATGTTTGGACGATAGTAAAAGTTTATAAAATTTTAATCTGATCAACCATACAATACCGTTTCTTCAATTATCTCCCTTAACGCTTCCGTTGTAATGTTTGAAGCAAGCTCTAGATTGTGGACCAATAGCCATGTTTATTTCATGTTTTGTGTGTATCTTTGATAGCCTTTGTAAGAAGTCTTTTTCTGTTATTTTATGTTTTTAATGTTAGTACTCCTTGGTTACTTTTTGAGAAGATAGAATTTTGCTGTGGTTTTGTTCTTGTCAGTCTATTTTTCACATGGCGACGAGTTGTTTAATTTTGTGTCAATAGCCTGTTTTAACAATGTAAAATTTTTGCAGTAACCAAGGAAAATTTTAAACCTTTTTATACTTCTCCTGCTGACTTTGTCGTGGAAGGAGCTCCAGCATTGATTCTCCTCCTTAGGATTGTTTAAGGGAGAGAGAATAAGTCTGAGAGAGGATATTTCTCATCAGGCGAGAAGATTAATTATAGAAAAGAATTTGTGCTTCAATTTGATATTGCATCTGAGAATAGAACAGCTATAATCTTTGACAAGATAATTTGAATTTCTGGGGAATTAAGGAAGTTATTGTCTGGAACATTTAGTTCCAAGTGAGAAAGTGCTTTGTGAAAAAGAAAGATATGTAATAATTTGAATATTTCAACAAGAACAGATAAATTTCATCAGAAATACAATCCTTAAATATTAGATGATTTCAATTTGTTTAAAAGAAAGAAGGCTATCGCTGATATTGAAACTATATTGATCTTGGAAAGTTTCTCAGTAAAGACGAGTTTTGTTTAAATGAAAAGCAAATGTTGTTCTTTCTTACAAGTAAGCTCCTGTACCATCTACATGCCCTAAGTACAAGAGTTCTCAAGAAATAATCTACCGACTGATCTGAACCCGGGCAGGCGGAGCATACACCGCTCCTGCTACATGTTAAAATGGTGGAACAATTGTGGTTAGAATTCTCAACTAAAAGAAACACTCAGTTTTTGCCAATGAATACATCTTGATAAATTTGAGTTTGATACTTCCTAGTTTTCAATGCTGTAAGTCATTTTATGTCACAGGTGACTTAAATATCTTGACCGAAGACTGAAAGTGCTCACAATCACAGCGATACATATCATATTAGTTGAGTCATGTAGTTCCAAGAATAATACAGAATTAAGGGGAGAAAAGAATGGACATAGTGCAATTAATATATGTTTTCAGAAATGTTAGGATTCATTAAATGTACCAATGGAAGAATATGGTTATTCTAATGAAATGCAAAAGTTTCAAGTTGTTATTGCAGTGTGGTGGTGGCACGTGTACCTCTATTCAAAGGGTTCCGAGTTCGAATTTTATCTGTGAATATTTTTTTTTCCTTCTCTTTTTAAAAGCGAATGTGACTAAGTTAAATGGAACTTTAAAAGAAAGAAAGGAAATAATCCATAATAGTTAAACATATTTTTCTCTCATTTGTAAGATCAGTTTTTCCATGTATCCATCTTTATGTTATTACTTCTCATGGCATGATATATTTCAGTAGATTTTGCTTGCAAAGAATGATGTGCAACCAAGGACCTGCTAACTAATTGGTCAGCTAAACTGCAGTGAATGTTGTACATTGCTTTGTGATGTTTACTGTAGTCAAATTTTTACTGTGGTACAGGGAATTTCTCTGACAGGTTTGTTTAAAGAGAACAATGCACATGGCTTAAGATATACAGCAAATACCAGAATGCAAGACATTTTGGAAATGCACCTAAAATGTAACATTATACATTGATAAGTATTTTGGTGTATTATATTTTCTAAAATGCCCATAGTTTCAACCTTTTCTTTTATTGTTCTTTATTTCGTGACAAAGGGGATTTTGAGATTGCATTATGTACAATATTACTATTGAATCAAAGTGTGATGTCATGCATTGTAATTAATATGGAATATTTGCAGGTTGCTGGATGGCATATCTGATACGTTAGATTTGTTACTGTCAACCCCAGAGATTACAATTGGGGAACATGTGCTGGAGGAGAATGAGATTTTTGATAAGACACCTTATAAGGTGCGTGGATGTGTCCTGACTATGGTCGAGCGACTGGATGAGGAGTTCACCAAGCTGTTGAAGGAATGTGATCCACACAGCAATGAATATGTGGAAAGGTAAGTTTAAATCATTATGAACTTCATGCAGTGGTGTGTGTGCAAGACAAAATAATCTGGATGACTTTGTCTATCTGATCTCCAAACATACTTTTATTACAAAAATTATTTTTCTATCTAAATAAAATTAAACAAGATAAACATTAGCAGAAATAATCTTATTACTTGTTTCCTTGTAAGTATAAGGGAAATAAATCAATTCAATAAGAGAATACACTAGGCTAAAGCAACAATCAAATCTTTTAAAAGCTATGAATTGACATTGAAATACAGTTCTTTCCATGGCCAGAAATAAAATGAGATAAGAAATGGATTACAACTTCCTGTTTGAGAAAAGTAAGTATTCTAAAATTTAAAGCAATACCAGGAAATATCTCTAAAATGGTTAGCTCTACCAAAAGTAAATATATATATATTGATGAGATCTACATTTTTTGTTGAGTAAATTTTTGTCTATCTTATGGTTTACCAGTTATGCAAAAGTCATTCAGAATAAAGAGACTTCAGAGACTGTTTCGAAGAAATTCAGGATATATAGTTTATTTGCCATGTAAATATCTTTAATATATGATATTTTAATAAAAATCATTAATGTGTTTAAGAAAAGTGAAAATTTCAAAAACTCTTCCATGTAAAAGGTGGTTTGAGATGGGAGAAATTTTCAAATCCCTGTCATGTCCTTGGAAGATGCGTATTTAACCTTCCTGTTCTCCACAGATAGCACTTTCTATACCTTTTAACCCTTATAGGAACAATGACCCAGTTCTCATCCATGCTAATCCTTCTTTCCTGTCTTTAAAAGTCAACATAACCTTCTCTCCCACAATTTCCCTCCTCTGTTTTGTATAATTTCAAGGATTTTTTTAGTTTTAAGGCTCCGTTGTATTTCTTGTTTATCTTCTACACTGTAACTTACTACTTTCCAAAATCCACTTTTTATTGAATTCCATTTATGAATTAATGAGGACTTGGTTTATATGAATATTTTAAATGATAAGAGAATTAATTTAGTTGCATTTTTGTTTGTATTTACAGGTTGAAAGATGAAAAAAGGGTAACAAACATCATAGATAAAGTTCAGGAATATCTGGAGCGTCAGAGCTTGTCTGTAGAGTTATGTCGTATTTATATTAGAAAAATAGAACATCTTTATTACAAGTTTGACCCAGATGTCTTAAAGCTGAAACAGGTGGGTAGTTGGTAAAGTCTGAATGTTGTTGCTGCTTGTGAATGGAGTTAACTTTGTTTCTAATGCAGCAAATAGCGTAAACAAATAAGTTTATAAAAGATCTTCTTGCAGGGTGAACTACCAGCAGATACAGTTTCAAGTGTCCAGGTGATGGAGAAGCTATGTAAATATGTGTATGCAAAGGATGGAACAAATCGTCTTCGTACAAGAGCAATCCTGTCACATATCTATCATCATGCATTGCACGACAACTGGTTTCAAGCTCGGGACCTCATGCTGATGTCTCACCTTCAGGAAACAATTCAACATTCTGATCCTGCTACACAGGTATGGTGGACTCATAATATATTTTAGGCTAAGTGGAAGACATTTTCAAAGGTTTACCATAAAGCCTAAAAATGAAAAATTCTTGCAACATACCAAATTGCATTTAAATTATCATATATTGAGTATTTGAGATTGGCTTGTACATTTAATGGGATACAAGGATCTTATTTGATAATTTAATATATAGTTAAGCATATTCCCATTATAGCTCAGTGATAAAGCATCAGCAAAAATGGATAGAGGCATCTGTTTTTTGTGAAGTGCAAATTTTTTGTAAAATTTAGTTAATTTGACTAAGAAATTTAATGAAAATCATATTAAATAATCAATGAAATGCCAATAATTCACATTTAAATTTGCGTGCAATTGGTCTTGAGCTGTGGCAATTGAAAATGACAATGTGGCTATTTATTTCGAACAGGCTGTGTTATATTGAACAATAGTTTCAATTCTGGCTGCATCATCCTGTTTTCAGAAAATGGCCTCCCTAATTGCTCTCTGCCCCACCTTTGTCAATCCCGCACTATGACTCCAATGTCAAATCTTGAGGATATGCAGTGTATCCTGGCATACTTATGTGGCCTCCCACCAGCCTTCCTCCCCCTAAACCTCCTGAAAATACCTTCTTTTGGACTCGATGTTGTTCCATCCTAAATGGAACACATCAAATGAGCTCAATGCTACCTATTTGAGTCTTTTGATCCAAATACGTGCGACAAGGGTAGCTCTTCACACAGAGAGTATATATTTCATTATTTACTCCCTCTACCTACATTTGCACTAAGTCTATTTCCCAAATAGTCAAATGTTATACATTATAGTTATTATGAAATGGATAGGGGATCGCATGTTGTCTTATGAAAAAGTTTCACTATGATTGATACACAAGAAAATGCTAAACCAATTACAATACAGTTATGCCTCGTAAAGGAAGGGGTGGAGGACTATTTGTATGTGTTGTTAAACTGGACAACAGCTACAACACACATATGAGAGCCTTTATGTAAACAAACATTAGTTTGAGAATAACTAAACCAATATTAGAAAACAGTAATGTAGCATAAAATACAGGTTTAAGTTGTAATGTTACCCATCATCAGTTTGGCCATATTTTGGAGGAAGTAAAGTACTCTGCCAAGGCAGTGCTGTAATTATGCTCGGGGGGAAAAATGTCATTGGACCACATTTTATGTACGTGCTAAAATTTAAAAAAATGTGAAATAATTGACAAAATGCAATAAAAATTGCTGAAAAGTGTGTTTGAATTGACTTAAAAATAACAAAATCTAATACAAATTTTCATTGAAAACAGCTGGCTCTACAAATAGTCAGTATCTATGATTCAAGTCACAGCTGTGGATTATTAGATTTTTAAGTCTGATGTATCTCTTTTATCAAAATAGCTTTCGAAGTGCTGTAAATGTTTTATGAGCTCATAATGTTTTAGTAATGAATGATCTATAAATCAGTTCAGCAGAAGTTGCTTTGCAATGATTCTTTCTTCAGATCTTGTACAATCGCACTATGGCTCACCTTGGGCTTTGCGCATTCCGACATGCAAATATCAAGGATGCCCACAACTGCTTGGTGGATTTGATGATGACTGGGAAGGTGAAGGAACTGCTTGCTCAGGGACTACTGCCACAGGTATGCTATGTCACATAAAACGGCTACAGATCTAGAAGTATGCTGCTAGGAAGTTAAGTTATTCTTTTCTCTGTATGTAGGCAAACTAATAGCAACTAATCTAATATGCATTTGAAAATTAGTTCAGTCGGTTTTGTAACACTACATCACTTAGTTTTTATTTCGGAAAATGTTTCAGAAGCCATATGCTTCCATTGTCAATTCCTTTGGTCGACCAAAAGTGTTACAAAATCAACTCAACTAATTTTCAATTGTTAAAACACATCACTGTCACAACGTCCACCACATATCAGTAATAATATGCATTTGTACTGTTTTCTTTTATATTAGCTTTCATTAAATGCTTATCCTGTTTCAAACATATTCAGTAATATGTTTTATTAATTTGTTGAGTTGGTTTTTTAACACTACGTCACTTACATTGTAATATTTTTAAGTTGGCATCTATGATTTGAATGAGGAATTTAGAAGTTAATCCTTTAAGTGCCAATCACTATCTAATCGTGATGCCATTTTTCATATGTTTTAATCCTTTCCAGCAGGAAAGTCTGTTATTTCTATGTATAGCCATAGAGAAAGGTTTTCTGGAGCATTTCAGGATCTTATCTTCACTCTAAGTTAGCTCCAAAATTAATTTCTCTAGCCAGTGTTTATGTATGCTGGTTGAAAGATGGTGTCGTCTAGCCGAAGATTACAAACCGAAGAGAAAATAAGAGCTACAGATTGTGATGTATTAGAAGAAAGCGAATGATTTTGAATTTTCAGACCTTGATGAAAGAGTTTCTGACATCAACATAAGAGAGGAAGATGTATATTCTAGCTTCAGCGATGAAATTGCATCCAATATAAATGGACCTCGTGTGCCTGCAAATAATCGGTGTACTTATCAAAATGGATTTACGGAGGTGTAACCAGACAACGAATGTAATAAATTAACCATTCAGCTATGCAATAATACAAATGCTAAATTGTACAGTAATCCATGTTACATTTGTGTTCTATTGGGGTTAATGGTGCACTTCTATATCTAAAAATTTAAAAATTGAGGCACATAGATAACATGAATGCAGAAAAAATATGCATTAAAATTTAGAAATCTTAAACCTGAAACACTTGATTTTAAGCTTATGATACTTTAATTTAACATTACCATGTAAATTCAAAATTCTTGTTAATAATTGAAATTGTTGATTTTTGTTTATTGAGCTCTAATTTGTATAACATGCATTTCAATATTTAATTTATATATTGTTTTATTTAATCAAAAAGTATTAACATGGTTTTGACCTGTGAATAATTTATTATTGTAAGCTAAACACGTATTTGAAATGTTTTCAACAGAGGCAGCATGAGAGAAGCAAAGAACAAGAAAAAATTGAAAAACAGCGACAAATGCCATTCCACATGCATATCAACTTGGAGCTATTGGAATGTGTGTATTTGGTTTCGGCCATGCTCATTGAGATTCCTTACATGGCAGGTATGTACAGAGCTTGGATAAATAAGTCTTGTTTGTTTAAGAAGGTTTTTTGCTTTCTTGGTGTATCTGTGATATACAAAAGAGGTATTGTATACTACCCAAATATTTAACCACATTTATCTGAATACAAGACAACCTCAAATGCAAAATGGCTCCCTTTTTTCAGAACTTAATTTAGGAATTTAGCATAATATCTCTATAAAAAGAAGACACTAAGCTAATTTTTAAACAACATTTAAAATATTGCTTGTATATTTTATACAAAAGTAAGGGACTCTCTAGCTGATTGATTCTTTTTTTCTTTCTTTTTTTAAACTTATTCTATATTATTTATTTTTTGCTTAATTCAAATATGGATGGGAGAGAGAGGGAAAAGGGAAAATGGAAATTTATTGGTATGTACGTGATGGGAGATTGAAGCAACAACAATAATAGATAAGATTTCTAAAGAGAAGGCTTATAATCCTTCTAGGTCCATTAACTAACTTTATGGCCCAAAATCTGCCGCACCTCACGACCATGGTGGTTATCTTTACAATTTCGTTATGTTTTTCCACTGCTTTACCTGAAGTTTGAAACTTTATTTGGAAAAAAAGAATAGTCTTATATTCAGATAAATATGGTATCTCAAGATTTAACCAGAAATATACATTTTATTACACATAGTCAGGCACCTTTAAGGCTGCAAGGCCAAAAGAATTGTGGAATCATCCTCTACTTGGAGAATTTAACATTTTTATTTCATACAACATTTATGATTTGATTTGCATGTTTTATGTATGCTATGATTTATTTTGATTTTGCTGTAAATAGTGTGACATTCTTTTGATTTTCATTTAATCCTGTTATTAGTCACAGAGTATTACAGCTCAGTATGTTTTCTACTGTACAACATGTATTTATTTATGATTCATATGTGTTAACTCAGTCAGCTTGCCAAGTGAAAGTACGATTTGCAGAAAGATTGCAAAGAAAGAGTTATAGGCTCAATTTTTGTTCAAGTCAACAGATGATGCCTATACATACATTAATACAATTTTGCTCCCTTTCTTTTAGAGAAGTAACAGAAAGTGTGCGTGATTTTGCCTTTTTTCAACAAGACTGCAGCAGTTCATATAGCCAATCTTTCGATGAGAACAATTGAAAGTCTGTTTCAGGACAGAATTATTAGTAGAGATTTGTGTCCCCCTCAGTCCCCCAACCCAACGCCAGTGATTTCTATCTCTGAGGTAAATTAAAACATAAATTGTACAAGGCAAATCCACACACCCTGGAAAAATTAAAATATCAGCCAGGAAATTGCCACCATTTTCAAAACATAGAAATGGAGTTTTATTTCTGGACACTGTATAACTGCTGTGGTTTTCAGCATCCCATTCTACACTGGGCATGAAAGCCCTCTTAATTTTGCTCAGAGGCCTCTTTTATCAGGCTCGGGGTTCCTTTGCATGCTGTAAATCTATGACATAGGACCAACGACTTTACTTCCCTTCCGAAGGAAGCCATGCTAAGGATTTTTACGCCCGAAAAAATCTATTTTCCTCAGCCGGTTTGAACCCATGACCTTGGGTATAAGAAGTCAGCATTTCTCAAGGTGAACTACGACAAGTGATGGATAGTTTACTAAAGAGGTGCCAAAATTGTAAGGACAATGATAGTGGCCAGTTTTGGCATCTCTTTTCATAAAGTTGGTAAGTAAAGCCTTAAAAGTAGTTTTAAAAGTGCTGTATGGTTTCGTCCGTGCTTTTCTATGATAGCGGGAGATGGCAGTAAGTACTGAGGATGTGCTCAGGTAAAACATTTGCAGCTGGTTTATACTTTCTTGATTCACTCGTTACAACCTGGCTGTGAGTACCTCAAAACATGTTAATTGTGTTCAGTGCACATGATTATCTTATTAGTGCATAAAAAGGACATAATTTACCAAAAGTACTTTCAGTTAGATATCTAGAAGGTGCATGGTGATAACCTAAAATGAGAAAGGAAATTATTAATAAAACAAACAAAATATTGTCACATTCTGGCTGTTTGCACAGGATGTGGTAATGTTGAAAATAATTAATCTTTCATATGTTGGCGACATTGCCAACTTTACTGTTTATAAAAACCACCTGTAGAGTAGTTTCTTTCTCTTTTGTAATGTGTATGTAGTAGTGGCGGGATATGTAAGAAGGATGCCAAGGTTGGCTCCCAAGTCAACATGGGGACATTAGGAATAATGTAAAAGGTAACAATAATAACTGTGTCAATTCAGAAGTGTTGGTCTTTAAATTGGAAGATCAGTTAACTCATTCATTCCCTTTACTGGATTATGTAGGCTATTTTCCCTGTTGTAAAAGATTGAATAGAACTGCATTTCCCATGTGTGTGCCTAACTGTAGTGAAAAGTACATTTTCCCCATCCCATTCTCTCATAGTCCAGTGAGTTACTTGAATTAATAACAGTAGGCGTGACATATTTGGTGGAGGTAAAGATGGTGTGAATATCGTAGAAATTATTTTCTCTCATTTTGGTCCTTTGTAAATTTTGTCACCACATGGTCTAATGGTTTTTGGTCTTAGGCTTTGAAATTTTTGGTTTCCCGATTTATCTTATAACTGTTATTTGTAAAAGGTGATCTAGTCTGTCTATTTTGGTCTAAAAATGCCTATTTTTCTAGTAAAATTTGCTTTAAAATGTAACATGTGGGTTTTCTTTGTGGTGTCCTTTGTTCGCTTTTGCTTATTTGGTGATATTTTTGTTACAATATACAAGTTGAGTCGATTGGAAAGGCAGAAGAGGAATTTGGTAAACATTGTTTTATTTCAAAAAAATAGATTTGTAAAATTTATTTTCTTAATACCTACATAAACAGTTTAGCATAAATAAGCATATTTAAACAGATTATGAAAACCAAAATATGCATGGGAAATGTAATCTACTTAACTAGATTGTATGTTCTTACTTCCCGCAATGGTCACTTCCCATTAATATGGACAGTAAAAATGCAAACAGAATGGATAATGCAGAATCTAGGAAGTAGAAATAAGAACTGTAAACAGTATACAAGATTCAAATGGAATGACGATTATAGTAATGAGTTTAAGCAAGTTTTGGTTTCGTGCCATGGACAGATGTGCCAGGAAGGGTGTAGTTTAATGTCAGATCTAAATGAAATAGAAAAAGCATGCAGGTGGCAGGAGGGTACGAAACAAAATATTTAAACATGGGGAGAATTAGTTTTTGAGAAATGTGAAGTAGGTATCTAAGAATCTAGTGAAACAGTTGTTTAACAAATGGAAAGAACAATAAATAAGTAAAGGAGAAATGTCTGTAGTGCAGGGTGTTTTATTACTAACTCCTAAAACAAAATAAACTAAGGTGGGGTTAAAAAAATAAAAGAGTAGCTTAATTGGGTACTAAGGGAGGAAAATGTCAGCAAGATTTGGAAGGTCATATATAAAATCATGTAGCATCTATGTAGATCAACCAAATATTAACCCAGAAGAGTTGCTAGCCTACTTCAAAACTCTTTATGGGGAATATGGAGGCAATAGATCTTGAGATCAGTAATGGGTATATGAACATTTTGGACAGTGCAATAAGGGATGAGAAAGTGATTAGACAGGTTAAAATAATGAAAAGAAATAAAACAATGGCTTAGATGGGCTTACCACAGAATTTCTCAAAGAATGTGACAGAGGGTAGGGGAAGGGAGGGATGGGAGAGGAGTAGAGAGAGAGACATTAAGCTTTGCTCTTCAGAAGACTGGGTATATGGCTTGCTATAGACTTGCTATATTGATGAACATATGTTCTATATTAATGTCCCACAGTCATTCTGTTTTGTTTCATTGCTTGTGGCAAATCCCTTGCCAAGAGGCAATTTGAATTCTAACAAATACTGTAGACATTCGCTTCTGTTTGAACCAACAGTGTATAAAGGGTTTAAAATTAATGCATATAATCCATAATTAGAAATTGTTTTAATTTATTTTGCAGCACACGAATTTGATGCAAGACGACGTATGATCTCTAAAACTTTCTACCAGCAGTTGAGGTCCAGCGAACGTCAGTCATTGGTAGGGCCTCCAGAATCAATGAGGGAGCATGTGGTGGCTGCATCAAAAGCAATGAGGAATGGCAATTGGCTGGCGTGCAAGAACTTTATTATAAATGAGAAAATGAATGCTAAGGTAAGACTCGGATTAATATATGCTGTTTGAAGCTATGTATAGGCTTCATTTAAAGACACACCAAGCTAGAATTTACCATAAGTCCAGAGCTGCCAGTAATACTTAAAGCTCCCATTTGGTGATGAATTGAATCCTTCAAAGCAGTGCTTCAAGCAACACATTTCACTTTTCTTTTGTAGAAGTTTGTAAACAGTGTTATATTCATTTATTCGACGAGTCGATTAATTACACTAAACAACACTTATTTGGGATTTTTGCCAGAACATGATTCAAAGGACTAGTTTCCTTCATTTTCAACGGACATCGACTAATTACTTGTGGTGAAACTGGCATTGTTGTAAGTGCTGTCTCCTCTGGTGGTGGTGATGGTTCAATAAACTTGCTAAACACATCCTTCTGTGGAACATCAAAATTGGAAACCCTAACAATGAAGATGTGTTCCCATGTGGCCAGCTCTTGTTTTCCTGCTATATGTTTTACAAGTTTTGGTTCTGAATTTATATTGTGTTTTGTCCAAAAGTAGGTAGCAACTGCTGATTTTTTCTATTGTTTTTGATTTATATTTCTGAAGTGTTCTTTAGATCTCATTTCTAGATTTCTTTTTGTTTTGCATCTCTTTTTCATTGTCTTTATCTTTTTGTGCTTTGAGCGTAGTTATATGTTGTGATGTTATCCTGAACTCTTTTTTCAAATTAGTTATAAATCGTGGTGATGCTGTAAAGTTTATTTACCTGACATCTCTGGCTATATC
Organism: Hymenopus coronatus; assembly: GCA_030762935.1. Classification (NCBI taxonomy): domain Eukaryota; kingdom Metazoa; phylum Arthropoda; class Insecta; order Mantodea; family Hymenopodidae; genus Hymenopus; species Hymenopus coronatus. Next base: position 23,850,931 of record CM060880.1, on the reverse strand, counting down.
CAATGCCCAATGCTGTAAATGCCAGTAATGAATGGAAGAACCACATTCTTGCGCTTCATCAAACTTTGCATTCCTTGATGATAGAATGATAGATAAAGAGAATGATTTCCTTTGAAAATTATATCACCTTCTCTTTTCTTTACCACATCTCTAGTATGCTTTTAACCTTCAGTTTAAGGTTTTTTTCAGGAACTTGTCATAAGTGTTGAAACCTCTGACCCGATAATCATCATAATGTTCTCACTGTGATGACACTTTTGACTTTAAACCTTTATCGGAAGGTTGGAATTCATTTTCACTGCTTCCATTGCCTCTTTTTTTGAACTTGCTGTATCCTCACTCAGGTGTTCACCATTAGCATCAAAATAATGTGTTAGTATTACAACAGTATCCATTTCTAACCAGTGATGATATCTTTGTGCACTAAAAGATGCCAGAAAAAATGGAGTTATTCATCTTCTACACCAGTACTACTTTCATGGAGAAAAGTTTGTCTTAACTTTACCTCAACCAATTGCAATATGCTAGCAGGGTTGATTGCCAATCACCACCCATCTGATGCTTCACTATAGAAAAAAATTTCACAAAATGCAACTTCACATACTCACTCCACTATCTGTACTGGTCTTAACTGGCATAACGGCAGGCAAAGGTCGAATTTAGCATTGCATACTATGATGGACGACTGCAGAGGTTTGCAAATAAACAAATATCACCATTGTGATAAGGGATCCTCACAGAAAAGTGGCATAAATGTGTTTGTTTGAGCCCAAATGCTTTATTTGTAAGTTATTAGAAATGATCCTTATAACATATTTGAAATTGAGAAAAGATTATTGACGCTTTAATTTCACTTATTGTGTTTTCATGCAGAATATGTTTCAGAAATCATCTTCTCTATTGCCAGTGTATCTGGAAAGGGAAAAAGAAAATACATCTAAGAAATTTCAAACTTAAGTAAATAGACAAACTTGTAGTAGCTCACTATTTTTGGTCAACGAAACACAGGGAAAGGAAATAAGCTTTTAAAAACATTCCAAACCACTAGCAGAACACACAGTGTGGGAAATAATACACATCACCATAACTGCTTACAGAGTAATGAACTTTTAAATTCTGCCAGTAGAATAGTGAGGTTTTCCACTATATAGATATATAACTGTGCAACAAACACATCCCCTTCCTGATGCAAGAGACAATGAGACAAATGTCTTCAAAACATATTTTAAGGGAAGGTTTAGTAAGTAAATCCAAAGTGTCACCAAGCTACTCACAATTTCAGTTAAATCAGAAAGTACTTGTGAAGAATGATACCCAAGAAAGTTATTTCTTGCGGTTTATCAAAGTTTGTCTGAACATTGTGGATAATACAAACAGTGTAAAATATGCTTTGAGGGCTTCATTAATCCTTTGAAAGCTGCAGTTCTAAAATTGAAACCTTTGCATATTTTCAGGTGTGGGATCTCTTCTATCAGGCAGACAAAGTGAGGGACATGCTGACTCGGTTGATCCAAGAGGAGGCACTAAGAACATACTTGTTTACATATTCACATGTTTATGACTCAATTTCCATGCCAACCCTTGCTCAAATGTTTGAGCTAAATGAGCAAGTTGTGTACTCCATCATCAGCAAAATGATTATTAATGAGGAGCTGATGGTAAGTTTAAGGACTGTTTATTGGTTTAGTATTTTAGTTGAAGAATAGTCCAGATTAAAATAGATATTAAGCATTCATATTGCTCTAGATTTAAACTTGTAAAATATGACTCATTATTTTGTTGTGTTTCTATGAATTTCAGGCATCTTTAGATGATCCTACGAAAACAGTAGTAATGCATCGCAGTGAACCAAGCCGCTTGCAGTCACTAGCATTACAGCTGACTGACAAAGTGAACAACTTCGTTGATTCTAATGAAAGAATATTTGAAATGAAACAAGGTTTGTGCATTTGAATTGTGTCATAGAATTTAAAGTACCATATTGACCTGAATATAAGTTGTAGATGGGTCCTAAATAAACACTTTGAGACAGGGAACCTATTATCCCTTTTACCAAATGCCAAAATTATGATATGTTTTCTGGATCGCACATGAGAGGCCATAATTCAAAAGAATGTGGGCATGTGTCTCCTATTTTCATTCAGAATGCCTCATTTGTATGCCAGTTGTCAAAGGAATGCAGTATTAGTGCACAATTAATATGATATTTAAAACTATTGGACTTGTAATTTTGTCAAAATGTGCTGTTCTTTGAGGGTGGGCATGTCACTGATAACCATTCGGTTGATTTCAGATCATATGCGTTAGAGCAGTCCGTTATAACATACTTGAGAGAATCTTATAACACTAGCTATAGAATCCTGCGATAGTAAGATCGCACCAGTGCCTGAAATTTTCATGGTTTATTTTTTTTTAATTTTGTTGTTTTTCTCAAATAGATACCCAATTTGACCACCTCTAATATGCCTAATTTATGAAGCCAAGATCATAAATCCTCCAGGACAAATTAATTTCAAAAGACTGAATGAAATCTACATAGCATTTAATATTCAAAACAGTAATGCTCACAGATTAATTTAATAAAGCAATTAGGTTTGTTGTAAACATTTAAGTAATGTGTGATGTGAAACAAATTGTGATTTAGCAGTGGAAGAAAAAGAAACCTCTGCTGTTACTAGGATTCAAACAGCAGATTTTGATAATTTGTTTTCTCACAGAAACCGTGTGTAGAACAGGAGTTGGATAGGTAGACTGAAAAATTCCTGAAGTACTTACGACAAGTCGCCTTTGGGGTTTGTCATCTCAAAATAATTTGATAATTCATAATTGTGATTTACTGGGAAACATGTGAATCAGTTGAGAAATTCAATGCTATACCAGCATGTTGCCATGCTAGCTCAGTGATGAAGCAGCCAGCTAGAGACCGGAGATCCATGGTTCAAATCCTGGCTATGGTATTGAATTTTTCAGTCTGACTCTACCTATCCAACAGCAGTATTTTGGTTTGCCTATAAGGTGTTAATGTCATTTTAACCACTTCAGCTACTGTGGCCCTTTGGCATTGTGCTTCATAGGTGCAATTTCTGCAGGGATGTTACAGGTCGTCAGGTTGAACAGTTCCTCTGGTAACTTTTTTTATTTTGGATTTTTTTTATTATTTCTCATGGTCTCCATATTTGCCTTTCATGCCGAGATGAAAATGTAGAATGCATTTTCCTTTTAGTACATAGTTCTCAACTGGTTTTATGTAGGTACTAGTTTTACTATAGAAATGGTTGTTCACTTTGTATTTCGTTGAAGTTCATTTGACCCAATGATACTGTTTAGTAAATTGTGAACTGTGCCTACAATAGTAATGTATATGTACATAACATGTCAATGTGTGATAGATACCCTGTGAGAATACACAGAGAAGTGTATTCCTTCAGGTGTATAATGCAATTGCTAGCTATGAAGCCTGGTAAATATCTGAAAAAGAAATTCTATTAAATTTATAGATAATAAATAATTTATTCCTAATCTGTTAGCCGTTTACATTTTAGCCTATTATTATGGCATATTATGGGCTCCTTGTGATAAGACTTGTTTCTGTTTACAATGCATTTTAAGCCTTTCTCCTCAGGGGAATGGCATGACTGACCAATAAGGGGGAAGTTGCTACAACAAACCTCTCAGGTCTTCTCTCTTGCCTTGGGAAGCCTAGCTAACAATTCTTGAGGAAGCCAAAGCAAACCAATATGTGATATATAGCCAGACTAGTGATTTTTATTACTGAAGATAGAGATTCTTAATTTGCCTAATGGACATAAAATCTGAAGCTCCATTTCAAAAATAGATAGTGGTGGTATGTTTTTGATTTAATTGAAAGTTTTAGTTAATGGACAGTTACAATTATATTCTTTGTTCGATGATTATTATTAAAAGATGATAGCTGTATGTATTAAATTTCCTTACATTGTTAAGGATAACTTTCATTAAATCCTGAAAAAAATGCAAGCCCAGAGCTTGTTTGCAACATATGCCTCTGCATACTATATCATGGAGCGAGTTTTGCTACCATTGGTCTTGGCTTTGATCTCGCTCTTGTAATTCTAAATATGTCAACAATTTCATAATCTACTAATTTAGGGCTTAGTTTTTCTAAGAGAATTTCTTCTACCTGTTGCCATGTCCATCTATCTCTTGATTCTTGAATTCCATATATAATTATGTTAATTTTCCTCTTCTTTTCTTCTGTACTTACTCGATGTCTCACCCTTCCTATACTCCTTTTGTTCTTTTCTAAGTTTATCATCCTTCCTTTTTATTTTCTATAGTATATGTGTACAATGTACATAGTAGGTAGAGAAGGTATTGCATTTCGCTAGAAACACATGTTTTAGTGTCCCCATATAAACATTTTTTGTGTGTGTGTGTGTGTTTTTTTTTTTTTTTTTTCTTTCTTTTTGTGTGCATGTACATAATTCAAAAACTAAAAGTCTAAATTACCAAACTTGATATTTAAGTTTAGTATCTTCGAAGGATGCGGCACAAAGATTTTGAGGAAAATCCCCCACCCCAAACTACCCTTACCTGGAAAAAATTTCGAAAATTTTGATTTTCTCAAAAATGGCTATTGGATTTTGATTAAAACACTATATATTAAAGATATTTACATGGCTATTCCCAGAAAATGCAATATATATATATATATATATATATATATATATATATATATATTTATTCTGGAATACTTTTGTACAACTGGTAAACTGTAAGAGAGACAAAAACTACACAGAAAATGTAGATCTCATTAAAGCATATAATTTATATTCATATACATTTTTTTCATGGAAGTGACCATTTCTGAGATATTCCTTATTGGTTTCAGTTTTAAAATAGTTAAACTTTTCTCATATGGGAATTTGTCAACTCCTGGTCATGCAAAAAAAACAAATTTTAATAACATAGTAACAGTTTTTAAAAGATTTGACTACCACTTTAACCTAGTGTATTCCCTTATTTCCCTTCTTTGTATAAATAAGTAATTAATACTACCATTTTTGCTATTTTCTGTTTATCTGGATAAGGAGAGAAGGATCAGTTTTTATAAGAATAATCTATAGTAGAATAACTATAGAGAGTCTTGAATGGAACACATCAGATTTTTTCCCTTGCTTTTAAGTCAATTAATTCTTCTGTGGTGGTTTTAAGCATCCAAAGATTCTGGTTAATTTCGAGTCCTAGGTTTAACTTGATTCCCAATCACTCGTAGCATTGCCAAAACTAGCATGTTTCATGTTTAAACAGCCAGTCGTCATTCCATTTTGCACCTGGCAGGATGTTTGCACTATTAAATAGTCCAATTCTTGCAGATGTGTCTACATTCCCTTTCCTGCAGAGAGCCTTTGCAAACACTTCTGACTCCTTCCACTTGCTGTCAGCAACCCAGCTCTTACGTCTCATTTACTGCATAGGTCTCAAACATCTGAGTCACCCTCCGTGGTGTAATGGTTACCATGCTAATTTCATATACCTGAGGTCATGGGTTCAAACCTGGTGGAGGACAATGGATTTTTTTGGGTGTAAAAATCTTTAGCGTGGCTTCCTTTGGAAGGGGAGTAAAGCTGTTGGTACCATGTCAGAGATTTACGTCACGTAAAAGAACCTCGTGTCTGATAGAGAAGCCTCTGAGCAAAATTAAGCAGTCTTTCACACCCTATATAGAATGGGACTATGAGAACCACAGTAGTTACAGAGAATCCATAAATAAAACTCCTTTTCATTTCGAACATCCAATGTCTTATCACAAATAATACACCTAACAGTATGTAGAAATCACTGCAGTGACATTTATATAATCTAGACATAACCTAGAAGTAGCAGTTCTGGCAGAGGTAGTATTTGGTGTTTTTCAATAAACTGGAAATTTATTATATCTGTACAAACAGAAAATTAAACTTCTATTAATTTACTTTGTTTTTAACAGCTCTATCTGAGCCTTTGTATCCTTCACAATCTGCCTCCATTCTAAATTCTCTCTTGCTTTCCTGCTTCATTTTCTCATCTTCATAATTTTTAAGTCCTGCAAAGCACTATCAAAGCACCTTATTTTTGGCTTTCCACTTCTCCTTGCATCTATCATTCTTTCAGGCAGATTGCTTTCTGCCATACACCATACATGGCCAAGTCATTGTAGCCTTCATGCTTTAATCAAAGTATAACTTTTATTCGTAATAATTGATATATTTAAAAATTTTAACTAATTCTCCTGTTATCCTTTTCCTTTCAAATTTCAAGCATCTCTTGTTCTGCCATGGTCATAGTCCAAGTCTCAGCTCCATATGTAACCATTGGTCTTATAATATATATATATGTGTGTGTAACTTAGTTAATTTGTAGAGTATGCTTCATTCCTGTGTGCAATAATTTTAACTTCATTTTAATTATGTTCTCCAAATATTTAAATTGAAATACTCCTTTGAACGCTTTTTTGTCCAATTTTAGGTCCTTAAGTGTCATCCTTATTTCTGAAGTTGATATGACTATGTATTTAATTTCCTCTATATTTACTTTAAATCCAATCTGCTGTGCCCTTTCCTCCAGATCCTCATAAACTCTGATTGCTTTTTTCTTTGATCTTGCTACAATGGTTATATCTTTCACATATGCTGATATCTGACTTAACTTACTGATGTACCCCGTTGGTCCAGACTTTATATAACATAATGCAGAGCTAAAGTAAAGAGTAGTAGATAATCCATCTCCTTAAAGATTGGTTATAAATGAATGGGTTATTGTCTCATGAAGTCGTCAAATCCATCTCCTTGTTTCACTCCTCTGTTAAATTCAAAACAATCATTTCTTCTAGCTGTAGATGCCGCATAGTCATTTTTATTAATCTCATCAGTATTGAGGGGATTCCCAAGTCATTGCCTCATATAGTTCTCTTAAAGACTAAGCAATAATATAAATTTTGTAGAGGCTATTTTTTTTTCCTTGAAACAAAAATAATTTGAACTTGACAGTAACAGTGCCTCATATTTTATGTTCATACACTATTGCTTTTTCACAGGAAACTTCTTCAGCCGTGGAGGAAACCAGGGTGGCTTCAGAGACCGCCAGAATTTCAATAGGCAAGGGCAAGATTGGAACAGGCAGCGAAGAGAAAGAGGAGATAATAGAGCTTATTAAACAACAAGATTCATCGGTTTATTTAGAAAGAAACTTAAAGGTGGGAAGTTTCTGCTCATCAATGGAATAATAAAAGGTTAAACTAAAACTAATGTAAATTTTTTGATATTTCCATCTTTATTTCTGCAAAAGTATCTTGTTACAGTATAATATTCATTGTTCACAAAATAAAATTGGTAATAAAATTATCATTCCACAAGTATTTTCTTAATCTCTTCAAAGTGTAGAATGATGATGAATTTTATAAAATAATCAAAATAATTGTTCCCTTTAGGAATTGAATCTCAGTAAAGCATAAATATTGCAATGCAATCATCAGGAATTAACTGGAACAGCTAACTTTAAGATCAAAACTCCAAGCTGGTGGTGGTTTGGAATAACCTTTCTCTTCAGCTTCTTCATTATATGTGAAAGGGTTCTGCAAAACCTTCAGGAGAAACTTAACCTCACGAAAATCATCCTTTTCTGCTTTCTCAATAGCCTTCTGAGCCATCCAGTTCCGCAGCACGTATCGTGGGTTAATGTTACTCATTCTGGTTCTTCTTTCTTCATCGCTATCCAGTCCTAAAAAAAAAAAAAAAACATATAACATGTTTACTGTCTAAATGTTAATATGCTTCTACTCTACGTGACAAATCTCATTCACTAATTATAACTCTCTTCTTTGTCTCTTACAGTAGATGGAGGAGGCCTGTTCCATTCATAAATTTGATTTAACAAATCTAAAGTAATCTTAGAAAAATGTATCTCAACAGGTAACTGAATCCTGACTTTGTACTTAGGTCCAGAATCTTCTGGGGACCATAAAAAGCTTCTGTAATGCTTAGCAATACTTTTATTACGAAGATAAAAGCAGGGATCTATTTAACTTTTACCTTTGAATTATTATTGCAATGAAAATATCAAAATTTTTTTAAAATTATGAGGGTGGTTTGACAAATCTGATAAATTTCCATGACAGAATGGATTACTTTTTTGCAACTTAATGGTTGGTAAAATTGATTATTCAAAGGATCATATAAAAATTTCAACAATATATGCCATACAGTGCATTGTTGACAGCCATTGAATTTTCAATGTACTGGCTGCAATTGCAAATGGAGAAAAATCAAGTTTTGTGTTGCTATTAAACATTTTCATTTGAAGGGTTGGACTGCCACACAAATCAAAACAATTGACTCTGCACCATGCTTGAAGAGTATTTATGAATTTAAACCGGTTCGAATATCATCAAAGATGAAGCACACTCCAGCTGTCCACAGGATAAAAATGTGTGAGATTGCTAATACTATAGGCTCTCAACTGAGTGCATGGAGAATTGACTATGAAGAAGTTGGTGACGTGATTGCATCAAACAAAAGCACATCTGGAACAGCATTTCAACACAATATCTAGTGATCTTTAATCACAATCTGCAAGACTGTTGATGAAACCTGGATTCATCATTGCACACCAGAGTCAAAACAATGGACAAAGACAAGTGTGAAAGTGTACCAAAGGCTATTTTGTCAGCTGCTAAAATGATGGCTCATTTTTTGTAATTCCCAAGGAATAATCCTTATAGATTACTTGAAAAAAGGCAAAACAAGAACTGGACCCTATTATGTTTCATTGAAACTTGCGTTGGCTATAAAAAGACCAAGGTTAGCACACAAAAATGTGCTCTTTTACCAGAAAAGGTACCATCCGACACATCAGTGATAACAATAGTGAAAATATATGAATTGGTTCCTCATATACCCTATTCATCAAACTTAGCCCCAAGTGACTTCTTGTTCCCTTTGTTAGGTTGAACGTTTTGCAGTGCTTAGGTGATTCATAAGAGCAACCAGTTGATGATGCCCGAGTTAGGCAAATCAACATAAGTTCCTTGGTATGGGGGTAGCATGTCTGCCTCATATTAAAGTGGTCTGAAGTTCGAATCTTGGTCATGGTAAGTTGCCAGATCAGGTCTTTTATCAGAGTTTTCCTTATGCTGAGCAGAGGAATGTCAGATAACTTTAACCCCAATAGACCCCAGGCCATTTGAGCATAATTTTATTCACAGTTTGATATACAACCTACCAAGTTAAGGATCCTAAAAACTTATTTTTTTTCTTTTAAGTTTCCCGGTTAAGCAATGGACGAGGTAAAACTTCCTTCCTCAAATCCCCCCTCTCCATTTGTGAAGCTGAGGTGGACAAAACAAGAATTATCAAGAAAATTGCTGAAACATAAACCTAGACCTAACTAAAAAAATAATTATTAACACATAAGGAAACTTAATTGCAACCTCCTGGTGGAATTACAACATACATTTACTCACTTGACCCATGTTGTCTCTGTTATAATTTTTCACTTATAATACGTGTCTGTCCATAAAAATTCTACTATACTTTGAATTGGTATTGTATTACTTTGGATAGTCACATTTGGGCAACATTCAAAAGAAAATTCAAACATATTTTACTATTAGTTACAAAATAGTTAAAAACTAATTGTGAAGCACTGTAATAATTTATAAAATAATACAGATTGAGTCGACTGGACACTCTTGATGATGCCTTCAACCAAAGGTGAAATGTGTCTGGAAAAGTTTTAGGTACGTGAAGCCATAGTGTCTGGGTCGACTCATTCTGTATTATTTTATAAATTATATTTTACTATACCTCACAGACATGGAATGTATCCCATGAGTGTCACAGACATCAAGGCAATGTTCCCATTCATGCCACACATGCTCCAAAATGTCTGATGAAATGGACTGGATGGCAGCAGTGATACAAAGTTGCACTTCTTACAGGTTTTGAGGCAATGGGGGTACACAGACACAATCCTTTATATAACCCCATAAAAAGAGGTTATAGAAGACATAATCATCATTTCTGGTATGTCCAATCTATCTTCCTGGAAGCCTCTCATTCAGATGTTTCTGAACATCTATGTGCCAATGAGGAGGTGCTCCATATTATTGAAAAATAAATTTGTTGCCTTATTCCAATTGTGGCCTCTTGAAAGAAAAATGTGCCATACACTTGACATTTTGTATTGGTGCAAAAGCAATTCACTTTAGGGGAGTTTCTTTAAACTTTGCCGCTAACGTGGAATATTGCCTCATCACTGGAAGGAAATTTTTTTTGAACAGATTTTCATTATCCTCCATTAGTACCAATAAATGTTCAGAGAAATCTTAAATCATAATGCAGGGTCATCAGGTTTGCAATATGTTCTAATTGCAAGTTTGTAGGGGTGAAACTTGTCACATATTTACAATCTTAGGTATGGTGGATTTAGAGATGTTTAACGGTTGACTAGCTCTAAGGGCAGACTTCTTGGGACTATGTATAAATGCCTTCCGCATTTGTTCTACAATTCCTGCTTCGACAGATGGTCTCCCTGAATGGTTTCTTTTGATGACATGCAGCCATGATCCACTTCAAAATTGACATGTGTGTAGGCAATTGATGTTGAAACCTTCGCTAAAAGCACACTGAACCTGCACCAGATTCTGCTTGCTATGCTATTTCAAACACACCAACTATGCTGTGGGTTTGCCACAACTCCTTAAGCTTCTTTAATAATCACCCAATTTTAAAAACAAACATACACATGTACTCTGCCTGCTAAATATCCAACAATAAACCCATATCGACTAATCAGAAATGTGAGTGATTTTAGTTTTTGTGTGATTCCCATAATCTTATCCATTGTTAACATGCACAAACATATTTAAGTTTTTCTTTCGAATGTCACTCATTTCATTTAAATGCAATTACCCAAAATATGCAGTACTAGTTTAGAGTAAGGCAGTATTTTTAGGGACACAATGTATTTCTTAGCCTCTTTTTCTTGTTTTGTCATTAACAAATTGCTCTTGTATTGTTCCTTAGATTTCTATTAACATTTATATCTATAAAACATCAGTTTTTCATATTCACTAGGATACCCCTATGAAGTGTGATACAGAAACAAAAAAGTAATTTTTGATCTTTAATTTTCTGAAAATTAAAAAGTACTTACCATATTCTCTCTCCACCCTTTTCTTGTACAACTCCACAAATGCTGGATAATTTTCATGTTTATACAGCCTTTTCAGGGACCAAAACTTATTTACAGTTTTTTTCTCAAGATCTTGTACTGGAATTTCTGAAAGTTGCCGGAATGTTTGAGTAAAGTCACTACCTTGGTCCTCCATCATTTGTAGCAATAAAGACAGCATTTGTTCATCAACCTCCATGTCATCACGTAGACCAAGTTTGCTCCTGAATAAAGCCCTGGAGAAAAAAGTGTCATTATTTTTAAATAACTGCTACAAATGAAGAGAAAGGAAACAAAATTGTAATCCATCCTTTCCATTGGAATGGGCAGAACAAATAACCAAAACTGCTGCATTTTTAAGAGTTTGCAAATATGCATAGGCTTTTTACTTTCTCTACATGTACTATGTACAAGTGTATAGAGAAAGTAAAAAAATTGATACTGAGATTTCACCAGAAATATATGTTTTAGGGTCCCCTGTATAAAAAAAAAATATTTTCAGAAAAAGGTTCATGTGGGTGTGTCGTGAACATGATTACTCAAAAATGAAAAGTCAGTAAAATACCAAACTTGTTGTTTAAGTTTAGTATCTTCCAGGGATGTGACACTAAGATTTTGAGAAAGATCCCCCATGCCAAACTACCGTTTACATGGAACTTTTTTTGAAAATGTTGATTTTCTCAAAAATGGCTCTAACGATTTTGATTAAAATATTGTATATTAAAGATATTTACCTGACAAATAAAATGTATATTTTGCATAACTGCTAAACCATAAGAGATGGACAAAAACTTGAAACACAAAAAATGTAGAGCACATTAAAACACACAATTTATGTTTCATACATTTTTTCCGTGGAGTTGATCGTTTTTAAGATATTCCTTGTTTTTGGTTTCAGCTTTAAAAAAACTTAACTTTTCTCTTACAGCAATTTGTCAACTCCTGTCCATAGAAACAAAGGAACTTCAGTCACATAGCAACCAGCTTTTGACTATCACTTTAACCTTTGGTACACTCTTGTTTCGCTTTTACTTACAAGGAAGCAAGTAATAAGACTATTTCTGCTAATTTTTTGTGGATTAGCATGAAATAAATAGAAGCATAAACTGTTTAACAATAATTTGTTGCAGAGATGTAGAGAAAGTCAAGTGAATGGAACACAACAGATTTTTTAAACATGCATACCTAATATTGCCATGCTCTGACACCAAAGTTCATGAACAGGGAGTATATTTTTGACAAATATTAGAAATTAATGGAAAGAAGAATATATCTCATTCCCTAAACTGATGATTAGATATCATAGAACTGATTTTGAGGACAACCAGTCTTCAGCAATGTGTTACTAACAAGCTTGCACCTGGGTTGTTGGTGTTTCTAGGCCTGATATCTTGGGTGACAGAATCTTTTAACATTTGTACATGAAAGTCCTTCAGGTGGTAATTGTTGGATGAGATATCCTTTTTTTTTTAATTTCTCTACACAGAGTATTAGGGTCGGCTGATAAGTCTTGGGCTTCTCCATGAAAACAGCATTAAACAAATTTTTTTTTGCTTTATTTCTCAACATAATCTCCAGAAAGGCTAATACATTTGTCATATGGATGTTCTAATTTAATTAAACCATCTCTGTAGTGATTTATCAAGGTCCTCAAAATAGCTGTTTACTGCATCAATGACCTCGTTGCTGTGAAATCTTTGTCCTCGAAGAGATTTTTTGAGGTTTGGGAACAGGTGGTAGTCTCTGGGTGCTAGATCTAGCGAATAGGGTGGATATTCAAGCAATTCAAACTTTAATTTGCACATTTTTCCCATTGCAATGACTGAGCGATGTGCCAGAGCATTGTCATGATGAAACAAGACTTTTTTTTTGCCAAATGAGGTCTTTTTCTTTTCACCTCATCACTCAAACCTTGCACTAAGCTTGCGTAGTAGTCGCCAGTGATGCTTTTCTCCTTTTCCAAGTAATCAATAAAAATAATTCCCTGTGCATCCCAGACAATACTCGCCATAACCTTGTTAGCTGACAAATTGACTTTGCCTTTTTTTAAGATGGTTCACCTGGCGCAATCCACTGCTTTGACTGTGATTTACTTTCTGGAGTGTAGTGATGCAGCCAAGTTTCATTCATGGTAATGAGCCATCTCAAAAATTCACTGGGATTTTTATGGTAGAGCTCCATATTCTTAACAGAAACAGTTTTTCTTTGTAACTTTTGATCAGATGTCAACAAACGAGGCACCCATGTTGCACAGACCTTGTGAAAGCCCAAAACATTACTTAAACATTCTTTTGATATATTTACAGCCTCTGCTATTTCAAACAACTTTAATCTGCAGTCTTCCAGTGCTAAACAATGCATTTTTTCAATGATCTCTGGAGTTGTCACTTCGACAGGGCGTCCAGAGCAAGGCTCATCACTAGTGCCTGTACATCCCATTTTAAACTCTGCAGCCCAACTTTTAATCATTGAATATGAAGGGGCAGAGTCCCTTTCAAATGGAAATATTTAATTACTGCTCGTTTTTCCAAATCCTCCATTTTCATTAAAACTCTGAAGTTGTCTTGTTTAAAATGCTGGCACTCGAAAACTAAACAAGCTATTGACCTGTAACTATGGATACAAGCTAGTCTAGAGTTAAATTATACAATGTTACCATCTAGCTGGCCTAGTGGCACCATATCTGTGTGAGGCCCAGGACTTATCATCCTACCCTTGTAAGTACATAGTGTATAGGGAAGGTATTGTATTCCACCCAAAAATTCAATACTGAAATTTCACCAGATGTGTTGAGGTTCCCAGAGTTCAATTAAAGCATTTTTAGAGAAAGGTCTGTGTGTAGACAGCATAGCTAAAAAAATTACCTATTCAACAAATAGTGGCCAGGCATTGAAGTCCCTTTTACCTGTTTCATTTAACACAAATTTGGTACAATGCCTATTTCATTGTATGGAATGATTCAAGACGTCAATGGATCATTTGATTAAATAGTTTGCCCAGCCATGGTGATTATATTCTGCATGGATATAGTGAGAAGCAATACTTATACATTGCTTGCAAATACTTGCTCTTCTGCCAAATTCTCTGTCCAAAAAATAAGCTTTAGCTGAATTATTATTTATGTATACATTGAAGGAAAGGTAATAAAGGCAGTACAATTAACTGCAAGGACAATGATCAGCAAAGAGGAAGACATTTTCAGCTTGTATATAGAAGCTGATCAGTGATTCACAGATGAAAAGGAGGGCAAGTTGCCCTCAAAACATTTAAATAAATATGTAATCACTAGTCAAGTTCACAGAGTGGATATATTCATTTTCTTTTACAGGCCCCCCCCTGAAAAAAAGTAAAAATATCCAATTAGTAAATTATGGAAGTAACAGGAACAATAGACTTACGTAATTCTTTGTCTTTGATAAAGAGGCAACTTCATCAAAATCTCTTCTAGCTGATAAAGTTCTCCTCGGGACAGCACAGGACGCAGAGCATCTGCCAATTTCTCTAAGTTCCATATAGTAATCTGCAAACAAATATTGCTTATACTCAAATGGTTCTTTAAAAGCCTGTCATAATGTTTAATGAGAGAGAATTAGCAAATAATAAAATAAATGCATTTAAGTACTTCTCGCTGCTTTTCATAGGAGTATCTTCCTTCCTCATCAGATGAATTGGGAGTGAATTTAGGATCATATGTTTCCATAAATCCAAATGGTCCATAGTCAACACAAATACCAATCAAACTCATGTTGTCAGTGTTCAACACACCATGGGTAAATCCAATACTCTGCCATTTTGCTGTTAGGTTAATGGTTCTTTGTGCCACAAGAGTATAAAACTGGATATACCTCTCCGGATTCATTACGTTTATCTCTGAGAAATGTTCCTGGAAAAATTACATAAAAGATACCAAATTTAGGACTCACTGGTGACAAAGAAAAAATCATAATTTGAAAATAGGATGCAAAACAAAACATTATGCTATTCACCCACAATGTGAGTGCATTTGATGGGAAGAGGAACTAAACAGTTATGGGACAACTATAGTTCTGAGTTACATTTCCTAATGAGGTGAGACGTGCAATTTATATTCTCACTGTAGTGTCACTAGCCTTGATGATGTTATGCATTGTTATAACAAAACATGTACCCCCCTGCACGCATATTGTGGCTGGCTAGTAATTGTTTGTTTTGTTGAGGTTATGGTTTCAGGTATAGGCCACTGGCACCATAAGCCCATAGTGAGCTATATTTATACTCGTATGCTGGCGGGCCCCCTCCTCTCTTCTCCTATTGGCTGTTGGTCTGCCAATCCCCTCTCGCTCGGTCAGTAAGGCTTTCCAAATTAAATTTAGTATTTTTCCTCCATCTCTGTTGAGTTAGCTGTTTTGTTTAAAGAATTCGATGCTCTGCATTCGACTGCAGAAAAATCTGCCTATGTCAAAAAAACCGGACATCACATTGATTTTGACAATAATAATAGTTTATTCACCATTTAGTAATTATAATAGGCTTTGTCATAGCTTCTGTATACATATATGTAGAGTGAAGAAATGGTAATATTACATATGTTTTACATGTCATGTTTACTTATATCTAGGAATTCTTGTATGTTATAGAATGGAGTTTTTATTAGCCATTTACATATTTTATCCTTAAATCTATTAGTGTTTATATTGCATATTTCCAAAGGAAGTGAATATGTTTATGCCGTTTAACTTGTAGTACCTAGATGATTTCTGAAGTCTTAAATATGGTATATCCATTCTATTCTTATTTCTTGTGTTGTATGTGTGTATTTTACTTCTGGTGTTGTAATTTTGTAAATTTTCTTTCATATATACAAGAACATCATACAGATATAAATTGGCAACAGTCGGGATTTCCAGCATTTTAAAAAGTGGTTTACAAAGATTCTGGCAGTATGCAGTCGTTACACACACAGAATAATAAGAGAGAGCATCGAAACCAAATTAGCAAAAACTAAACAATTGATTGCTAGAGTTGTCTAAGAATAAATGCATGGTGAACATAAATGCTTAGTTCTACAGTCTATCAACCATACACAATTTAAAGGATACCTTGCAGGTAGATCAAAGAGCCATGTTATGCTTGAAGTGTTCAATATCCAGTAGTTATTGTAGTTTTAATTCATTCATAATGGTTGAACTGTAAATGAGAAGCATATTTGTAGTCTTAGGCAGCTTTGCAAAGTAATGCAATAAAATAGGCCTCATTTGTGGCAAGGGAAAAATTGGTTTCCACAGCCAACAGTTACTTCAGGTGAGTGAATTCCTTGCAAAGCATAAAATACTGCCTTTCCTCATCCTCTGAATCTAGCTCAAGCTCACTTCTACCTATTTCTGCAAGGAAAAAATCTTACTTGTTTTGGTTGAAGAGCTGAGGGTTGCTCTCTGTGGTATAGTGGTTAAAGCACACTAATTTCTAGTTATGAGGGCTGCCAGCCTGAAAACCTGGCAGGGGATAAGAAACTTTTATTTTTTTAATTGCTGAGGTCATTAGCATGTCTTTGAAAGGGAAGTAATTTTAGTGATCCCATCTGATATTCATTTGCACGCATTTTACTCTGAGAAAAGACCTTGAGCAAACTTAGCTATTTCATCCTCAAGAAGGACCTGATTCTTACTAATGCCATCTAGAATTGGATTAACTCATAACGGCTGTTCTATTGGCAGTTAGACACTACTAGAAGGTTGAATGATCACACAAAACTAGATGTTACTGGAATATTTTATGATGAAAACTCAGTTTAATGAAGAGAAAAAATATATTTATTACATTTTCTTTACAAGAAGTATGCAAGACTTAATTTAAAAAACAGTATAGATAAGTGTTTTATTATCCAATTGTATTGCTTTGAAAATGGTGGTGTTCAAAAGGTTTTCCTTGATAAAAAAACGGTCTATATCTATCAAGATTGTTTCTTCTTCTATTAATATAAAAACATATCACTTGATACGGAAAAATTAATTCCTTAAAACAGCAAGTTTATAAGCAAGTGCATGCAGAATATGAACACAAGAAGATAATTATTTTTACTATCAAACTTACCGAAATTATGAAATTCAAAAGGCTTTTCATGGTAGCATATTCTCTGTTCTTTGACAAAATCTCCAGTGAACCAAATCTGAACCATGATGGTGCCAAACGTAGGACAACTGCTGTCTGTTCTGGTCGGGGAAAGCCATTGTAAAATACATCTCTCTGCACATAATCATTACTTGCTACAATTGCTGCAGCACGGGATGTAGGCACACCTGTGATGCAAGAAAGATACAATAGAATCATGAACTTGTTCTATATCATTTCCTTATTGTACTTTAATACGGCTAAGCCAATAGTGAAGTTTTTAAAATCTGTTGCTATGCAATTGTCATTGAAATTTGATTCTCGTTCTCTGGCCCAGAGTAAAACAAAAGAAATATGAAAAGGATGAAGTCTTCCTATTTGAGAAAAATGTTAGTATTTTAAAATTGAACCAGTAACAGGGACTATCTCAGAGGTGATAAAGAGCACATGACAAATTGTGGTTTTTAACAAGATTTACATTTTCTTTTTTTCTATCTGTTTCAGTTTACCAGTTATGCAAAAGTAATACAAAATTCTTTTCTTAATTCTGAATGGCTTTTGCATAACTGGCAAACTGCAAAAAACAAAAACTTAACATGCAAAATTGCAATTGTATAATTGCACACATGCAATTTATGTCATATACAGTTTTTTTTTTTAAAGAGCTACTCATTACTGAGGATATTTCCTGTTATTGGTTTCAATCTTTAACTTTTAAAAATTATTTACTTTTATCCAATGGGAAGTCCTCGTCCATTTCATATCTCTCTTGTTTTACTCCTGTCCATGGAAAGAGAGCAGAATTTCAATGACAGCTTTGAAAGCTGTTGAGTGTTGCTTTAGTATAATGCATTCCTTTATCTTCCTTCAACTTATAAGGAAGTAAATAATAAGACAATTTCTGGTGTTTATTTTGATCAGATAAAAGTTGTATATAAAAGAATCTTTAGTAAGAATAGTGTGTTTGCAGAACATATTATTATTATTATTATTATTAACATTCAAGAACTTCATCTAAACCATTTTTATTACAAAAAGTATGAGCATTCTAGCTTAAATGTTACATTTACCAGAATTCTTATTCATTGCTCTTCAAGTTTTCCTAAGATTGAGAAAAACAGGATTAGTTTTAAACGAACTGACTAATTATGATCATTAATGACCTTGAAGAGAGATGAATCTTTAAATAGAAATATAAGATAAGGTATCAGAAATACCCAGGTGATACATGGCTTCAGAACAGAGAAATTCACGGATGGAGGAGCGAAGAACTGCACGACCATCACCATCTCTGGAATAAGGTGTTTTACCAGATCCTTTTAACTGCACCTCCCATCGTTTTCCTGCCCTGGAAAAAAAGATATGCATATATAAAATAAATAAACTCACTGAAAAGTCTAAATACCTAAAAGTAGATTGCAATATTTAAAGGCAGTCTTGTCCATAAACTTTATGTGCAAGAGGAAATATGCATGTTGCTATGAAGAGTATGTTTGTCTTTGTCAAAAGCTCAACTTCAATTGAATCAACTTGATACTACGCTCCCTGTACACCCACAAGCAACTTGGCTTATATGACTAGCATATGGGCTAATGCAATTTTATTTCAATTGTTTTGGGTAAAATGGCAGAGTTTAGGCTAATTTTCACAGAATTTTGGTAGTGTATTGAAGAATCATCAGTTTGCAGAAAATTACTATGAAAGATAAAGCAGAGTGCAATAAAATTTGTATTAAGCAGCCATCAATATCGTTAAAAGTTGGTCTCTTAAAAGGCTTTATTTTTTTATTCTGTCTCTGCAGATTAAAGTTGTTAAAAGTATGCTAAAACTTTAAAAAACATATAATAATAATTCTAACATTTATAAATAAATACTGTTACATTTATAAATTTAAAAAGAAGCTAGTAACAGTGAAGTAACACAAATATTAATATAATAATAATTGTAACAAATCTTCACTTATCTTTTGAAATCCAAGGACTAGTTTTGCAATAAATTGGTCTATTGCATCGCCAGCTTGGATTCCAAAAGATAAGTGAAGATTTTTTACAATTATTAATTATTATGTTACTGTTACATTTGTTGGCTGGATATTGGTCTTGCATCTTGTGAGAGAAAAATGTATCCCTTAGAGCCGGGGTTGCCAAACTTTTCATACATTATCCATCAGAGATTGAATTGAGGGCAAAGCCACGTAAGATTCAAAAGAAAGGATAAACTCCAGACACAAGATACTCAAATCAGATTAGTTTTTAAACATTAGACTTTTTTTCAACTAAAACCTACACTTGCATTTTAATAACTGATGTAATTAAATACTTAACAAATGAGTTGAGTGATTAGCATTCTGGCTCCTTAACCCAGAGGCCCCAAGTTTGATTCCCAGCTGGGGAAGGGGCTGCTTCTTTAACAAAAATCACTATCTCCACAGAGGGAGAGGGAGAGTGTGCATGTATGTGTGAGGGGGGGGGGGGTTTGATAGTTTAAGAATGAAAAAAAAAGAAAATAATGTTAAGAACTACTGAACTAAGTAAGCAAAACTTCAGCAGTTGTTTCTCAAGTCAAAGTCCCCAAATATGACCACAGAAATTAAAGGGTGCTACACAAAGGAAAAAAAAAATCTTGGATTTATAGTTGCATGACAACTCAGAATTCATAGGCAACGTATATTAACACTAGCAGTTCAACTTTAACGAGAAGAGTGAAACTGACTCTTCTGTGCAATAATTACAGAAATTTGTGGTTCTATTACTGTGCTATCTATTATCAAAAGGGACTTCAAATGTTCATTAATCATAGCAAACCTATACTTCGATGTGACATACCTATTTCATTTTTGAAAATGGGTTTTCTAATATACATTGTTGTAAACTCTCATATTAGTCCTCATAAAAAGTCTTTCAAATGAGGAAATGTCTTTCTTGGCAGACTGTTGTAAAAATCAACAACATTAATTTCCTTGTGTTTGTCCTTCAGCAGCTCATTGCACTGATATTAGTTAAAATCTGATGCATTATACTGACATGACTTTCTCTACCCTTGTTTATTAGTAGGTAAACAAATTATTCCTATTTAAGTTTATACTTCTATCGCTTCACTTTAATTGAAGAAATAGCTACAGTACACATTTCATTATAGATGAAAAAAAAAATATAGTCAAAATGTTTAATAGCTGGTTTTTCAGATGGTTGCAAAAACATTGAAAGGACCTTAAAAGCATCCAAGTATTGCATGACAGATATCTCAGAACAAGTTTACGGCACAAAAAAAAAATTATAAATTCTGTGTTTAAAGAGATCTACATTTTTTGGTATGTGTTGACATAACTTAACATATATTATTTAGACATTATATAAAATTCCTCCTGGATGGCTATTTCCAGAAAATTCAAGATATACATTTTATTTAACAATTACATATTTTTTGTTTTAATCAAAATCATTGGAGCCAATTTTGGGAAAATTAAAAGTTTTGAAAAATCTTGTATGTAAAGGGCAGTTAGTGGTGGAGGGATTTTATTGAAAATCTTCATGTTGCAAGTTAAGTATTTAAGTGACTTTTTGTTTTAAGTTTATGCTGTTCAAAATACACATGGGCATTTTTCTAAAAATGCTTTTCCTGGATTCAGGAAGTCTCAAAACATGTATTTCCAGCCAATCTCGGCCTCAGATTTTTGAGAGGAATGCAGTACTTCTTACCCTATGCATAATAAGAAAGTAAATATATGAGCATTTAATTTTATATAATCATTCAAAATTTGTTAGTATTATTCATTTAATAAAGGCATACCATTTCTATAAATGTTTATAAGTTTGTGAATGTGATAAACAAAAGCAGCTCACAGGCCATGTTTGCCAAACCCTGCCCTTGGAGGGAAGAAAATATCCCATTATGAGCTGTAACACCATTTGATGATAGAAATATCCTTTATCACCCTGTTCAGACTCTGATTTAGATACATAATTATAGCAATTGCATCTGTGATGCTTTATGAGGTACAACACAAAATGATTTACTTTGTAAAATAAAATTGATTGATTATTGTTTATCTTACAACAGGCTGTTCCAATTTGGCTGCACACTATAGAGTACTGAGTTACTCACAGGGGTGTACCCGCAATATCCAACCAACAGTATTGAGGACAATTATCATCACAGTTGAATCAAGTGTTGGATTATAAGTGAAAACATTGTTCTAAGACCTTTGCCCAGCGACTATTGACTATCATCTTCCCAAATGGTCATTCTCCGAGGTTTGTGCTTGAGAATGCACAAGTACCTACTCTGGCTTAGAGGAGTTGGTAGAGTTGGAACAACCTGCCTTAAAACATATTTGTGTAAACAGATATACATTTAAAAGCAAGATACTTGAACATTCCTTTGGCTTAAAATGTCCTTTCACATACCCATTTTATGATCACTTTCTGTGGACCTTATTGGTTTTAGGCTTAATATTTGTGGTACTTTCTAAAGGGCAGCTTCCCTGGAGAAATGGTAACACTTCTGTAATTGGGAGACCCAAATTTGATCCCCTATTCTGACAAGGGATGTCAATTGCCAAGCTGGGTGGTGTGTATAGGTAACACAGCTTCTCGAGTTCCATGAGCATTAATTAATAATAAATGATATATCGCTTAGGAGATATGTATCAAACATTTTACTCTGATGTAGTAGATGTATAACTTATCATATGCATTCAGAAACTCTGATTATTATTATGTGATGGCTGCACCACTTAGCATTATTTCAATACGCGGGTGCCCTAAGCCACAAAGCGTAGCTGAGGGATATTCTTCATAAGTATAATGTAGCAGTTGCGACCGAAGGCCGCTACCGTGCAACAATGACAGGGCGCAGCCGAGAGATCTGTGAAGCTAAAACTCCAATGATCCCAAGAAAAAGTAAAAACTTCCGACCGTCCGTGTGTGTGTGGTTGGTGCAACTCGTTATAGCTTTACTGAACTCTACGATTATAAGGGACTAAATTAAAGCGCTACCTGTTGACGTATTCACCCAGCAGATGTGCTCTTCCATCCCCCAGTTGCATTGCCCATATGCCAAATTGATAGCCTCCATATCTGTGAGCTAAAGGAGTGGAGCTGTTCAAAACTTTATTTCCTGACACAAATTCGACAAATTCTGGCTTGGCGGTGATAGACGGATCCATATCAAGAACATTCATTAAAACATCTTCAGCGTAAGCCACTAATTTTATAGGTGCTTTCAAAGGTGTTGGTGCCACCTCCGAAAAAATAGCGTCTTTTACATTTCTTCTTATCGAATTTTCCTTTATTTTATCCAGGGGAAGCCGCATCAATAATGACGGTGAAAAGTGCCATTCTTTCAAGTCCTGCTTCAAAGTAGAACAAGTCTGTGTAGCAGACGATTCCATATTTAAAATGTAACGCTTTAGAAAAGTGACGCTGCAAATTGACACGCTATGATGAATACCTAAGGCGAACAAAAGTAACAGAAATTCGTTCATCCGAGGTAAGAAAAATCGTATTCATTATCCGTTGCTCTCAATGACTAAAAAATTTAAATAGCTCTGTATCAAAATTTCAGCATGATTTGAATATTGACAATCACGGATTTCTCTGTAAACAAATGACGATCGGTATCTGTAACCAATAGTTCAAACACGAAATTAAAGGTGGCAGTAATTGAACTTGGTTAGCGTGGCACTGTGAAATTAATTAAGTATAATTATTATCATAAAAGAAGCTTCCAGTGATTTTAGAAACGTAGTTTGAGTTATAAAGGCCAATTTTATACGTCATTTGTCCAATTATGCCACTGACTGAAGAGAATATTAAAAGCAAGCTAATGAAGGAATTGGAAGCAACCCACGTTGTAAGTAACCTTAAAATGAAAAAGAACGATTTTTCCTGGAAATACTGTTGAGACTGTAATAATATGTGTATATACGCGTATAGAGAGGGTGAAAGGAAGCATTTGGAAACAAGAGATTGCATTGCTGCGCTTCATTCGTTAAAATAATGATGCTGCCTTTAAATAAGACTCGATGCCTTATAGTGCTTATAGCTATTCTTTTACGATGGAGTGTTGCTTTACATCCGTATTCTGGATACAATAAACCTCCAATGTTCGGTGACTATGAAGCCCAGCGCCACTGGATGGAAATTACCATTAACCTGCCTCTGAAGGATTGGTATTTCAACACGACTGAAAATGATCTTATGTATTGGGGCCTCGATTACCCACCACTCACAGCTTACCATAGCTACCTATGTGGTTTCTTTGCTCGCCTTATAAATCCAAACTTCATCGCTCTTAGTGCATCTCATGGTCATGAAAGTTATGGACATAAACTATTCATGAGAGCAACAGTTTTGTTAGCAGATATCCTTATCTACATTCCAGCAGTTTGGTGGTACTGTTCCAGAAAAACACACAGGAATCTGGATCGAAAATGTGAAGAATCGGACGTGCAGCAATCTGAAAATGACTCTTTTTCATGTACTTTAGTGCTTTATTTTGTACTTCTCTACCCTGGATTGATTCTTATTGACCACGGTCATTTCCAGTACAATGGGATTTCTCTTGGTTTGTTGGTGGCGGCGATCACAGCTTTATTGAGCGATGGCAATCTTTTAGCATCAGCTTTGTTTTGTCTTTCACTGAATTACAAACAAATGGAGTTATATCATGCTCTACCATTTTTCTGCTACCTTCTTGGAATGTGTTTGCGAAAGACAAAGTCATCATTTAAGGAAGGAGCTGTGCAATTAGTTTCTATCAGTTGTGTTGTTGTGGTTATGTTTTTAGTGATATGGTTTCCATTTTTGACTGATATTAATCTAGTTCTTCAAGTATTACATCGGCTATTTCCATTAGCAAGAGGAGTGTTTGAGGATAAGGTGTCTAATGTTTGGTGTAGTTTAAATGTTGTGTATAAATTTCGTAATAGTTTCAACAATAACCAAATGGCCATGATTTGTTTGGCAAGTACAATGCTGACAGTTCTTCCAAGTGCTCTTGACTTACTTTTGCATCCAAAATTGCAAAAATTTCTTCTTGCATTGATTAATTCTTCTTTAGGTTTTTTCTTGTTCTCTTTTCAAGTGCACGAGAAGAGTATTTTATTGGTTGCCATTCCAGTGGCTCTTTATATGGTGGTAGAACCACTACCATGCTTCTGGTTCCTTATACTTTCAACATTTAGTATGCTACCATTATTATTGAAAGACAATCTCCTGCTTGCCTATGTAGCATTGACATTATTTTACATGATATCAATGTTGTTAATAGTTGATTTTGACTTTCATATGCCAGCAAAAAGATCAAATTTAACTTCACCACGGTTAAAAGCAGATCGAATCCATAAAGCAAAGAAGCAAGTCACTTCAGAAGCACATGCTGATAAAGTAACATTTCCACTAGAACTAAACACATGTTCGAACTTACTGTTTCTTGCTTCTTTATTAGGCTGTGCAGTGCTAACTATATGCAGTGCAACCATGCAACCTCCAAGTAGATACCCGGATCTTTTCCCACTACTCATTTCTGTGTACTCTTGCATACACTTTTGTGCATTTTTTGCTTACTTCAACTATAGACAAATATTTGATAATGTGAAACTAAAAAGCAAATAGTAACTAAACTTCTGCTGTGTACTGTCAAGCACTTTAACCATACTTTCTATCACTGTAGTGTAGTTGACTAAAATGCAATTTTATATTCTGTTGTGGACAATTTCTTATGCAAAAGAATTAATGTAAATGAAGAGAATATGAATAAATGATACCTAACATGCACTTGTTTGTATTCTTTCTTCCTCTGCTGTTCTGCATGTAACCTGCTGCTCATGGTGTTGCAGGAGGTTCAGGATGAATCTGATGGTTGTGGGGCTAAGTTTAATGTCCTCATTGTTTCTGACAAGTTTGAAGGAAAGCCTCTACTTCAAAGACACAGGTACAAACTCTTCCTCTTAAATGTATTTCTATACACTGTGAAGACAGTGGATATTACGAGCTGAACAATCTGCCAAACCAAAGCAAAGTTGTACAGCTGATTAATATTGTGAAGTACCTATAGGCCCATGCGAATTAATCAGAACTGAACAATAACCAACATTTTTCATGAATTTAATAATAAATTACTTCTAATTTACATTTCTTAATACTTAACGTGCCCTTTCTTTTTTATAAGCTCCATTACACGATTAGGCATTGGGTCTACAAGATGGAACACACATTTTTGAGATCATCATGAAACCACACTGGAATTAAAGCTAATATCAAACGTTCAAATTTTGCAAGTCTCTTTTTGCAAATAGTCCACAAATTTCCCCTGGCCATTCAAGTGCACTAACATTATCATGATTTTTTTTATTATTATTATTATTATTATTATTATTATTATTATTATTATTATTATTGTAGCTTAACGTCCTTTAACGTTGGTCATATCAGATAAATGAAATTTTAAAATGATGCTCGAATGATCTGGGTCCATAGAGCTTAAAGTTAATCTACATTCGTCTTTCAGGATAAGAGAAAATCCGAAAAAAAACCTTATCTGGGCAACTCACCCTAAGCAAGATTTGAACTCGTGGCCAGTTGAATGTGAGGCAGACATGCTACCACCACACTACCCAGGCAGGCTGAAAAATGTTACATTCATAAAAATGTGGCAGGAGCTAAATCTTGCTGAAAAATTCTGTCACTTTCCATCATGCTTTAAACTCTAATTAAAGGCCCTAGTCCTTCGTAGGCGAAGCAGTCCCAACATTTTTCTTCTCAGTTTTACAGTCTGTTGAAAATGTGCTGAATTTGCAGGTTCATTATTTGCTTGGTGCATGTATGGAATCCTAGAAATTTTTGATAGATAACAATGTTAGTATGCTTGAATGGCCAGGGAAACCCCATAGAAAATTTGTGGGTTCATAAATTGGAAGTAATTAATGATTAAATTCTTGTATACATGAAAAAGTTGTGTTATTATTCTGTTCTGATTAATTTGCATGGGACTGTACAGTAGAAACAGTTTAATTATGTCAACTGGCACATACTAACAAAAATGCATCTCTCTCGCTTTCTTTTTTTTTTTTCCCTCCATGTTTCTCTTCCTGTTATGTGTAAGAGGAAAGAACTGATTCCATGCTAAACTTGTATTTTGAGATTTCACCAGAAATACATATTTTAAGGTTCCCTTCCAAAGTGTGTTTGTTACCTGTATGTATACATATACATGGACATGTATTGAGGGGGAGGTGAGGGTTATAAACAGTGTAACTCAAATCCAAAAAGTTGGTTAAATATCAAATTTGATATTTAAATTCAGGATGCACAAAAGATTTTCAAGAAAATCCTCTCACCCCCAAACAACCAACTCTGTACATTGAAAACACTTCTAAGAAATGGCTCTGACTAAAATACTATAAGCTAAATATACTTCCATGCATAACAAAATATATATCTCTTAATGTTCAATGAATAGCATAATGAATGTATTATTGGCAAAACAGAGAAACATTTTATGACAAAGATTATAAATTGTAATAAATGTATAATTTACATGAAATATATTTCCTTTTTGTGTAATTAATCGCTTTGAAAGTATTTGCTGTAGTTAGTTTGATGTTTTTAATTTCTCTACTGTGTATAGTAAGTAGAGGAAGTATTGTATTTCATCGAAAAATTCAGTACTGAGATTTTGCCAAAAATACATATTTTGAATCCAAAACCAGCATTTTTAGAAAAATGTGAATTATTTTTCCTGCTCAATACCAAATTTAGTACATAAGTTTCCTATTTTCTAGGGATGCACACAACAATTTTGAAAAAGCCTTCCCTGCCTCAATCTACTATTTGCATGACATTTTTTTGAACTTTTTATTTTTAAAAAACAACAGCTTTAATAATTTTGATCAAAATAGGTATATGACAAGAGAAATGTAAATCTTGAATTTTTTGGGAATAGCCTTTGAAGTCCTCTTCATTTTTGATGACTGTTGCATAACTGGTAAACAAAATTTTACTAAACAAAAAGTGCTCATTAAAGCATATAGTTTGTCAAATACATTGTTTGTTGAGTTGCCCATTCTCAAGTTTTCCTTGTTATTCATTTAAAATTTTCAATAACTTTTCTTAAATGGGAAATCATCATTTGTTTTTCTGTTTTTATTCCTGGCAATCCAAAGAGAAGTGACTTTCAATGTCCACATAGCAAGCAGCTCTTAAAAGATTTTACTGTCTTTAAATTAATCTTATTTTCTTTGTACCTATAATGAAATATGCATTAAAACCATTTCTATAAACCTTTATCTTAATTAGCTTGAAGTAATTAGAAAAATAGGTTTGTAAAAATAGTTTGTTTCGGCATAGATAAAGTCAAGTAAATGAAACACAAATTGCTACTGTGCTACTGTGTTTATTCACTTGTAAGTCTATGGAGAATTCTTGTGTAAGTACAAGATAACATTGTTAACTGTAAACTGCTCAGTTTAATTATCATAGGTAACACAAGAGACTTGACATCAAATAATTGTCAGCTTTCAGTCTGACTCTACCTTTCTCTTATCAAATAAGTACATAGCACGTGCAAGCTTATCTGGCTAAACTCACAACCTGGAGTTTGTCATTACCATTTCACAACTACTCCCTTAAAGTTGGTAGAATACCCCCCTGATGTATTAGACTTGCCAGATTTTTAGAATTACAATATATTATGTACAATTAGTCATCTGCTGTACGTTCTAATGAAGTATCATACTTGCAACATTCTCTTTGATTGGTAAAATAGCTTGCAAACGTCTATAATAATGATAAAAAAATTATGACAAAACACACTCTAATTCAACATAATTTTAATGTCATATACTTCATTAAATTCAAAATTTGTTGCCCCATTTTTACTTTAACATGTATGTACAATTTACATAGTAGATGTATTCCACTTAAAAATTTGATACTGAGATTTCACCGGAAAAGAATGTTTTGAGACCCCTTGGAACCAAAAGAAGCATTTTTAGAAACCTGACCGCGCGCGCGTATGTGTTTGTGTTGTTGGTGGTGGCGGTGGTTGTGTTGTGTTGTGTGTGGACAGCATAGCTCAGAAACAAAAAGGCAGTTAAATATCAAATTTTGTATTTAATTTCAGTATCCTATTTTTATTAAAATGCTTAAGATATTTTTTTAAACTGTTTAAGATTATTTTTATGACAAACAAAATATATATCTTGCATTTTCCTGGAATGGCTTCTGAAGACCTCTTTTGTGTAACCGGTAAACTGATAGACAAAACTTCACTGCAGAGTAAATGTAGATCACGCTAAAACACACAATTTATGTCATACACATTTTTTTTTTTGTAGAGTTAACAATTTTCAAGAAATTCTGAGTTATTGTCTTAAGGTACTTAAACTTTTCTCAAATGGGAGATATCTGACTTTTGGTCCATCTTTTGTTTACTCGTAGCAAGCAAAGAAAACCAAATTTCAGTTATTTCACATAGCGACCAGCTTTTTAAAGATTTGTCTAGGGCTTTACCCTATGCATTCCTTATTTCCCTTCTACTTACAAAGAAGCAATTATAGATCGCGCACTAGTTCTTCACGAATGACATTTTTAAATGAGAGATTGTATGCAAGTCACTTCCTCACCGTTACCGCGTATTCTCGAAACATAATCATAGGAAAGCAGGGCTATTTGTTATTGTAACATAATTATTTGCTGACCTGTTTATCAAGGGTAGGCTAGCTCCCTGTAACTTTGCTAAAGGCCATTTGTCTAAAATGAATGAGCTGCCTGTAATACGCCAATTCTGGTAATGTTTATCTTGATTAGCATGATGTAGATCAAAGAATAATCTTTTGTAAGAAAAGTTTGTTTGTGGAACAGCTAGAGAAAGTTCTGTGAATGGAACACTTTTGAACATATTTGAACCATAAACACTTAATAAATTTGACATTAGTATACTCATATTTGGGATAATTAATTCAATGTGAAAACTGAAAAATGTTGGCAATTGATAAATTTTGATGGTTTCAAAGATGTTAAATCTCAAAAACAAAGTCTTCATAAAACACTGCTTATGCTTAATGATACCAAAGATTTTATTTAGTTTCAGATAGTTTACTTATTACGCTAGAATCATCAACATACATGTGCTGAATGAGTTATAGATTACGATCAAAGCTATTATAACTAAATTGTGTTTTGCATTGCAATTTTGTATCTGACTGATTTTTATTATGTTCTTCCTTATAAAGAAAGTTACTTTCTCTTTAGAAGAAGAATACTGCATTTTTATGATAAGTTGTAGAGGCCTGTATCAAATGCATGCATCAGAAACTTGCACGTATTACACTGCGCTTTGAAACTGTTATTACTTTCTCTATACGTACTATGTACATACTGTACAGAGGAGGTATTGTATTCCACCCAAAAATTCAATACCGAGGTTTCACCAGAAATACAGGTTTTAGGACCCCCAAAATCCAGGAAAAGCATTTTCAGAAAAAGGTCCATGTGTGTGTGTGTGTGTGTGTCTGTGGACAGCATAGCTCCAAAATGTAAAGACCGTTAAATACCAAACTTGGTATTTAAGCTTGGTATCTTCCAGGGATGCGATCCAAAGATTTTGAAGAAAATCCTTCCAACCCCAAGTATCCTTTACATGGAACTTTTTTTGAAAATTTTTATTTTTTCAAAAATGTTTGTAACAATTTTGATTAAAATATTGTATATTAAAGATATTTACCCCACAAATAAAGTGTATATCTTGAATTTACTGGGAATAGCCTCTGAAGATTATTTTATTCTGGATGAATTTTACAAAATTTTGCACAACTGCTAAACCATAAGAGATGGACAAAAACTTACCACACAAAAGATGTAAAGCATGTGAAAACACACAATTTATGTTATATAAATTTTTTTCGTGGAGTTGATAGTTTTTTTTTTTTTTTAGATATTCCTTGTTTTGGTTTCAGCTTTAAAAAAATGTATACTTTTCTCATGCAGAAATTTGTCAACTCCTGTCCATACTAACAAAGGAACTTCAGTCACATAGCAACCAGCTTTTGACTATCACCTTAGCCTATGGTACTCCATTATTTCGCTTCTACTTATAAGGAAGCAAGTAAGTAATAAGAATTTCCACTAATTTTTGGATACAGGGGACCCTAAAAGATATATTTCCGGTGAAATCTCGGTATCAAATTTTTGGATGGTGTTGATCATCTTTACTTTCTCTATACGTACTGTGTACATAGGTTATGTTTTAAATTTCACATTTGAAAAAATCTGATGTGTTCCATTCACATAACTTTCTCCATCTGTTCCACATACAAAATATGCTTAAAAAGATTATTCTTTTATCTATATAATGCTAATCGAGATAAACATTAGCAGAAATAACCTTATTGCTTAGTTCCTTGTAAGAAGAAGGGAATATACCAGGCTAAAGCAAAAGTCATATCTTTTAAAGCTGGTCCTATGTGAAACAATTGAAGTTTGGTTTGCCAGCAACAGCTTTTGTAGCATATGTATTACCTTAAGGACAAATCTTTTTGAGGAGCTACAGTAATTACTAATTTATTATTCACTATCCCTTATTTAGATATAGATTTAGTTCAATGAGTTTGAGGTGGGTTTGCTGCCCTTCAAATTATATTTCAATAACAATCCAATAATAAATAAAATTTATTGTAATGAATTATTCATTTTATATATAATTGCACCTTGATTTAAAATTATGAATTTATTTTATGAATTAGTATGAGTAATATCAAATGCAACAAAGAAAGACAACTTTAATTGATAAATTCCACATAAATTGACTCTTGAATCAAAAACCACAATGCAAATAGAATTTATTGGTGCAGAAAAAAATTTCATGGCAGCACACTTCATGCTAACCAAGAAAAAAAAAAAAAAAAAAAAAAAGCATTTTTAGAAAAAGGTTCATGTGTGTCAGTGTGTCCGTGTGTCTGTGAACACGATAACTGAAAAACGAAAACTTGGTAAAATACCAAATTTGGTATTTAAGTTTAGTATTTTCCAGGGATGCAACACAAAGATTTTGAGAAAAATCCCCCCACCCCAAACTACCCTTTACATGGAACTTTTTTCGAAAACTTTGATTTTTTTAAAAATGGCTCTAACGATTTTGATTAAAATATTGTATATTAAAGATATTTAGCTGACAAATAAAATGTATATCTTGAATTTTGCGGAATTTTGCATAACTGGCATAAGCAATAGACAAAAACTTAATACACAAAAAATGTAGAGTACAATAAAACACACAAGTTATGTCAAATGCATTTTTTTGAGGAGTTGATTGTTTTTTAGATATTCCTTGTTTTTGATTTCAGCTTCAAAAAACATACTTTCCTCATACAGGAATTTGTTAACTCCTGTCCATACAAATAAAGGAACTCCGGTCACATAGCAACCAGCTTTTGACTATCACTTCAACCTATGGTACTCCCTTATTTCTCTTCTACTTACAAGGTGGCAAGTAATAAGAATATTTCTGCTATTTTTTCTCAGTTAGCATGAAGTAAATAGAAGCATAAGCTTTTTAACAATAATTTGTTGCAGAGATGTAGAGAAAGTCTTGTGAATGGAACACATCAGATGTTTTAGATATTCCTTGTTTTTGGTTTCAGCTTGAAAAAATTTTAATTTTTCTCATACAGGAATTTGTCAACTCCTGTCCATACTAACAAAGGACCTTCAGTCACATAGCAACCAGCTTTTGACTATTACTTTAACCTACGGTACTTCCTTATTTCGCTTCTACTTACAAGGAAGCAAGTAATAAGACTATTTCTGCTAATTTTTTCTCGATTAGCATGAAGTAAATAGAAGCATAAGCTTTTTAACAATAATTTGTTGCAGAGATGTAGAGAAAGTCATGTGAATGGAACACCAGATTTGGTTTTTTCCCTCCATTTATGTGCCTTTAACTACATCATATCAGCAGAATTTTCCTGTGGAACATATTGACAGTGGTGTTAACTGTGTACCATTTGTCGTCATTGGTTTCTATTTACTTTAATTTTCTTTGTTAGATCTCACACACAATCATGCTCACATCTATACTTTTAAGACTCTGGGGAGGATAGGGAAAGATCTGGGCTAGAGAAAAATTTTCCATCTCCCAGCCAGGAATCAAATCTGGGATCCCTAGCACAGCAGGCAGAAACTCTACTGATTGAGCTATTCTTGACTATTGTGCTTAAAGCACTTCTGTCTTAAATTATAATCATACACAGGTTTTTGCTTTTAAAATTATTTTGTACATTTTGACACTGTCATACTCAGGTGAGTTAGCAATGAATCTGTAGTTATTTAGGTTGGGTTAGGGGTGGCTTATGAATAATGATCTGTTTTCTTCTCAACCACAATGGATTGTTGAGAGATAAGATCAAGCTCATTTTGTATTCTAAACTGTTGACCTCCTTGGTTCAAGGGTTAGGCTGTAAAAACTTGCAGGTTCTTGTGAGCTCCCTCAGAAGTAGTGCTGTGTATAATGTGCCAGCCAGCAAGAGTGGATAATCTGTGCTAAGTAGTTCACTTAGGTTAGATAACTCGTCAATAATTTTAAAATAATACCTACTCCTTATGAGGAAGTAAATTTTTTGATGATTGTATGCTTTTCTATCTTAGATTTTACCAACGAAAATACTTGAACTTTTGAATAGCTTTACTGTAATGCTTTGTATAGATTACACCTGGTACTTTGTTAGCCTCATTTAACGATGGGCTGAATTATAGCAAAAGTATAGTAATTCATACTTTGTAATGAATGGAATATGTAAGGTGATAATTATAATGATGTGAGCTATCATTTGTTCTGGCCAGTTTGCAACTTAAAGAAATATCTAGGAAAGTGATACTGCAATTGTTTATCATTGCCTTCCACAATATGGGAATGAAGTGATTTTAACATACATCCATTCTTGAATCTATGACAGCAGTTTTTGCATTACAGAAAATTAATTACTTGCCTTATCCTGGAATTAAACCAGATTCTCTTTGCATACTAGCTAGGAGGCTGAACACTGTGCCATGGGGACAGAATCACACATTTGAATTATTATTATTATTATTATTAAGAATAATAATAATAGTAGTAGTAATAATAATAATAATAATAATAATAATAAAAATAATAATAAAGTTCAATACAATGATGGTAACCTCCTGTGGCCCAATCTGCGGGTACCACCAACTTACTATATGTATACTTAATCACTATATTATCTGTATACAGTAAAATTAGTTCGCAGTGTGCTCTCACTAATTAAATCTTATCTTTTTGCCTTGTCCATTTCATCATAATTTTCCATAAAAATTCCCCTAAATCTCTTAGCTGCCCTTGGTCCTTGAATATCTCATTATCTCTCCCTAACCATTCTGTTTAATCAACTCCACTCTCCATTTATTCACCCCTTTACATTTAAACATTCTTTGCAGTTCATGCCCCTCCTCCTCCCCAGAAATTGGACATAGTCCCTGCCTCACTCCTCCTCTCAAACCTTTCAGCTTCTAGATCCCTATTGGAACCATGTCACTCCCATTCTCTCATTTCTGTTGCAAACTTTTAAGATATTCTTCCTTATCTACATTTCGTTCACCCCTTGCATTTGAATTAATATAAGAAGACCACTAGCCGTTATACAGGATATTTATAAACATATCTTATCAGCAAGGATAAGATTGTATTTTATTTTTGCAATACCTGTCGGATTACTATTTGTATTGTATTTATTACAGTACTTAAGCTGCCTGCACATTCATGGCAAATGTGTCTTCAGATAACAATATTAAACATTACAAATCAAAGATGCTGTAAAGATGTTTTCCAAAGGTATTTTCAGCCTAGAATATCTTTACTAAAACGTGACAGGCATTAGTAAGCTAAGTAATTAGCAAAAGTAATAAATGTAGATGCTTTCATATGTTTCAGAACACTTTATTTCTTAAAAATATATACTTGTTACTTTCTTTACACGTACTATGTACATAGTGTATAGAGAAGGTATTGTAATGCACCCAAAAATTCAATACAAAGATTTCACCGGAAATACATGTTTTGGGTCCCCCTGAACAAAAAAAAAAAACATTTTTGCATAAAGGTCCGTGTGTGTTTGTGTCTGTGGACAGCATAACTCAAAATCAAAAAGACCGATAAATACTAAACTTGGTATTTTCCAAGGATGCGACACGAAGATTTTCAAGAAAATCCCCCCACCCCCAACTACCCTTTACATGGAACTTTTTTCAAAAATTTTGATTTTCTCAAAAATGGCTCTAACGATTTTGATTAAAATGTTAAATATTAAAGATATTTATTTGACAAATAAAATGTATGTCTTGAATTTTCTGGGAATTGCCTCTGAAGACTACTTCATTCTGGATGAATTTTACAGAATTTTGCATAACTGCTAAACCGTAAGTGATGGGCAAAAACTTAACACACAAAAAATGTAGAGCACATTAAAACACACAATTTATGTCATATACATTTTTTTTCGTGGAGTTGATCATTTTTGACATATTCTTTGTTTTTGGTTTGAACTGTGAAAAACTTATAATTTTCTCATACAGGAATTTGTCAACTCCTATCTATGCAAACAAAGGAACTTCAGTCACATGGCAACCAGCTTTTGATTATCAGTTTAGCCCTATAGTACTCCCTTATTTCCCTTCTACTTACAAGGTAGCAAGTATAGACAATATCTGCTATATCTCTCTTGATTAAAATGAAGTAAATAGAAGCATAAGCTTTTTAACAATAATGTGTTGCAGAGATGTAGAGAAAGTCATGTGATTGGAACACATCAGTTTTTTTTTCTTTTCATGCTAAACCATGGTGGAAAATTTATGTTCCTCAATGGCTAATAGAGCTTTTAAGAGAATAAAGGGGGATGAGCTATGATCTTTAAACATTGCTTTCCATAGCATACCTTTATGTGCTTTATGCTTTCATTATTATTATTATTATTATTATTATTTATTTCGACTTACCCTCCCCACATGTAGGTCTGATAACGCCCCCTAGGACTTACAAGCGAGTGCCTAGGGTTCAGAAACTTATCAGGGAGCCAACAGCATGTAACCACAGAATGAAGAACCTGGAATGAGTGTTCGGCCTGTAGCCAGGCATGAGTGTGAGGAAGTGGATGATATTAAATGAAAGCGAAATGGATGATAGGGAAGGTGTTGATGGAACAATTGGTGGGGGAAACTGGAGGATCCAGAGAAAACCCACTCAAATGCTGTTTCATCCACCACAAATCCCACATGTGGGTGATTGGGATCAAACTTGGGCCATTTAAGTGGGAGGTGAGCAGTCTAACCATACTGCCACAGTGCCGTCACTTATCACAGAATACTTATGATTAACTTTCTCTGCCCTCTATTGTTTATTAGTGGGGTATACAGGCTGTTCTTTTGAAAGTTTATATTTCTACTAGTTGGGAGTAAGGGAGGTGTTGCATCCTTGGGAGATACTGAACCCAAATTCCAAGTTTGGTATTTAACAGACCTTTCGTTTATGAGTTAAGCTGTCCCCCCATACACAAGCACCCACGCACACATGCATGCACACCACAGATTCTACTTTTTTTTTTATTCAGGGGGTCTCAAAACATATTTCTGGGAAAATATTGGTATAGCATATTTGGGTAGAATACAATACCTTCTCTATCTACTATGATGTTGTACATACATGCTAGAGAAAGTAAAACATAAAAACATGTGTTGCAAAAAGCATTGACACTTTCAACTATACTGTATCTCAGACAAGAAAAATCCTAATGAAAACTGAACCCACCACTTGTTTAATGCTACGTGTGTGCAGATAAGTTTTGTAACATTAGCTGTAGCAGCGCTAACTTCACAATAAATCAAGTAAGACATTTCCAGCAACTTTTTACCATAATTAATTACCATAATGGTTATACTTTGAGATTCTTTCTTAAATACACAATCATTTCATCTTGCCACTCCTTAGGTTTACATAGGCCTGATTCACGATGATATGCTGACTGCTTTTTAAATTGCATGCAAGTGTTCTGGGCTCGTGCAGTATTCAAGATAAGGTGTTTGAAATATCAGAAGCAACTTTGTATACAACAAGCAATGCATCTGAATCAGCATTCAATCCAAGACCAATTTTGTTCCAAGAATGCCTATATGTTATGGAATACAAATTTTAAAATTGTTTCCCTATAAATGTAGCCTGTGTATGATTAAACAAAAGTTACTCGACATTCATCTTCTCAGCATAAGGGTAAACCCCAAAAAAAACCTTATCCAGGTAACTCACCGTAAGCGAGATTCAAACTCCTGACCTGTTGAATATGAGGCAGACACGCTACCACCACACTACCCAGGTGGGTGATTATTCTTGTTTGAGACAGATAATAGTTAATGTTGTCTTAACATTTCTTTTCATTCCAGCAGCTTATGTTCATGCTGTCAGTATAGGAATACTTTAAATGCATCAGACCACTGAGATGTTTTTAAACTTTATAAACATTAAATTTAACTGAAAAATTTAAAATATACTTCCAGTAGAACAAAGAGCTGCTGCAAAGTTTTAACTCCTATTACTGATTTACAAATGACAGTGATTTATGCTAAATTGCATAATTTCTTTGATGTCTTTAAAACATACAAGCTATTTTAATTCATAACTCTGTTCAGTTCTTCCTAAATCAGTTTGAAATGCTATTTTGACTAAATAACTAGCTTTAAAAAGTTATCATAAAAGTATGGTCTGTTTGTCTTTAAAAAGTTATCATAAAATGTATGGTCTGTTTGTATGACATATTTTGAAAGTTTTTTAAGAAACAGAAATATGTGTTTTATATTTTTGCAGATTGGTTAATTCAGTTTTAGAAGAAGAACTGAAGTCAATTCATGCCTTCTCCCAGAAAACACTTACTTCGGAGCAGTGGGAAAAACAAAAAGCTGTTTAAACATTGAAGTGTGCTTGTTTTTTGTACTTTGCCTTGTTAACATAGCGGATGTTTGCCCACTCTTATGAGACATTCTGTCGAACGAAACTTGTAACAAATAAATAACTCTAGAAAATACATAGAGTGTTCCTACTTTCACACCCTTTGTAAAATATCGTCAGACATCAATCATCAGGAATGTCATTAAAACGCCCCCTAGCATTTACTGTTTCAGCCCCAGGGAAAGTAATATTACATGGAGAGCACTCTGTTGTTTATGGAAAAACAGCTCTCGCAGCGAGTTTGAATCTGCGCACAAATGTCACATTAAAGGAAACGGGAAGTTTAAATGGGAGCATTAGCATTGATCTGCCGAACATAGAGTTGCAGCATGTTTATAGCTGTTTGGAGTTAAATGGCTTCCTCTCTGCAACACCACCCTTACTGGAAGGCAGGACACGAGCAGATTTCAACCTTTCCTCTCCTGAATTCATAGATAGCGGTGCTTTCATTAAAACTATAAAAGAATATGTTAAAAAGTCATTGGATGGAACCTCTCTACCATTTGCTCAAGAGAGTGCTTTGGTCGCATTTCTGTACATTACTACTGGTATGTTCTGTAGTGTCAACTTTCAACTTCGCCCATTCTCTATTCAGGGAGTCACAGACCTCGCCATTGGTTCCGGTGCGGGCAGCTCTGCGTCGTTTGCTGTCTGTCTCTCGGCAGCACTGATTCATTACATTCGCTCAATGGTTACAATGAATGGGATAACACACAATAATATTTCAAAAAATGGCTACAAGAGTATGGAACTTAAAGTCTCTGATTTAGCATCATTTAATAAGTTTGAGAAAGACCTCATATGTCGCTGGGCTCTTGCAAGCGAGAAAATCATGCATGGCAACCCCTCAGGTCTCGATAATTCCATTTGTACTTTTGGTTCTGTCATAAAGTACAAGAAGGGCTTTGATGGAGAGAGTTCATTAATGGAACCTATTCCACATGTTCCTGGCTTAAAGATCTTGTTGGTAAATAGTGGGGTCCAAAGGGACACAGTAGCTATGGTTGAGAAGGTTGCAGCGCGATATAAAGCACATTCACGAGTGATGGTGCCACTGCTGGATGCAATGGATGGCATCGCTCAGGAAGCTACCTTAATACTTGAGCAAATGAAAGATGTTGGAGATACATCCAAACAACAAAATGATCTCCATAAGAAGCTTGAGGTAAGTAGGTTGCACCTATTCTTGTTGGATACTCTTTTTCTTACACACACTGTTTAAATGTATTTCTTCTCTAACTGCAAATACTATGCTTCAGTATCTTTTTATTTTCTCCGAGATCATTTGAGCATCATTTCACCTATTTCATTCATCATCCAACATGGTCAGTTAAGCTTAAAAAAATAAATAAAATAAATAAATCCTATAATTCAAATCTATATTTAGCCATCCCTCCTCAATGCCCTATCTATATTTCTACTCTAAACATCATTTTAGCCTCTACTACTGCTGCATAATTTTCTCCAACTACTTTACATGCATTTCAGATACTTTGTGCTTGAAGGCACTAACAGTTTTCATAGCTAACCTTCCTTCTACTGTGTATAGCAAGTATGGGGAAGTACTGCATTCCACCAAAAATTTGATGTAAATTTTTTTTTTAGATTATATGTTTTGAGGTCCCCTAAATCCAAAAATAAATATTTTTAGAGTTCTGTGTGTATGTTTTTTTTTTCTCCTTTTTTTCCGTAATACTTACTTATTGAATATCATTGACATGACCCATTACTAAATACTGATGCATGCATTATATTTTTTCCAGTTTTGTGTGTGGGCATGAATGCATATGTATTAAACGAAAAGTTAGTTAAACACTGTTCTTGACATTTAAGTCATCTTCCAAGAATGCAACTCAAAAGATTTTAAGAACATCATCCCCACCCCAAACTACCCTTAGCTTGGAACAATTTTTGAAAATTTTGATTTTCTCAGAAGTGGCTCTAACAATTTTGATTAAAATGCCATATGTTTAAAAGAAATGTATATTCTGAATTTTCTGGAAATAGCCTCTGAAGTCCTCTTTTTTCTGTTTAACTTTTGCATAACTGGTAAACCATAAAGGGTAGACAATCTTATTACACAAAAAAATGCACACAATTTATATAAAATATGTTTTTTGTGGAGTAAACCAATGTTCCTAGTTATTTGTTTGTTCTAGTCCTTAAACTATTCTTAAATGGGAAGTCAACTTTCATCTTTATTTAGTTTTTAATCTTGGCCATGCAAAGAGAATCAAATTTCAATATCATTACATAGGAACCAACCCAAAAAAATTTAGTCTGTTGTTTACTTTGATTAGTATGAAGTGAAAGAATAAGCTTTTGTAAGAATAATTTGTTGCAGAATAGGTAGAGAAAGTCATATGCATATGATGCATTGCATTTTTTTTTAATTTTGGCACATATTAAGATAAAGCGACCATAAGATTTTTAAAATGAAAGATTGTTGTGTATATTTTTTGTACATAGAAAAGTGACACATAATTATAATTGGGTTATAAGATGAACTGGGCACCCAAAATCATAATGTTACAACAGGAATAGGTTAGGGACTGGGCATTTGATGCTGAATCCTTGACATAGATCATGAACATGTAATTAAGTAATGATATTAATTAAGAGAGAGAAGCAAGAACTTTTTGCTACAAGTAGTGATCTTGTCCTTGAAATGGGTAGGTAAAAAATGTAAATAGCGTGTTATTTATGGATGCTCTTTTAACTACTGTGGTTCTCAGCGTTCCATTCTAAATTGGGCATGAAAGACTGCTTAATTTTGCTCAGAGGAGGCCTCTATATCAGGCTTGAGGATTTTTTACATGCCGTAAATCTATGACACGGGACCAACGGCTTTACTTCTCTTCTGAAGGAAGCCACGCTAAGGATTTTTATGCCCGAAAAAATCCACCGTCCTTCGCCGGGCTTGAACCTGTGACCTCAGGTATATAAAGTCAGCATGGCAACCATTACACCACGGAGGGCAACAAAAAAAAATGGGTAGGACAAAATGGATGGTGAATGAATGAAATGGATAAGATGATGCTCAAATGAGCCTGGAGTTCCATAGAGGTATGAATTATCTTTCATTTTCTGTTATCTCAGGATAAAGGAAAGCCACTGAAAAAAATTTTACCAGGTAGCTCACTGTAACATCATAGATATGGACTCAGTGATTTTGATTTTTGACTGAACACATTGCTACTAAAGAGCAGAATGTTAAAAAGCATCTTGAAGATGATTAAGGTTCTACCATTCTTATTAGACACATCTTTATACTATGTGGCTTGAAGATGATTAAGGTTCTACCATTCTTATTAGACACATCTTTATACTATGTGGCTTTTTTATTGTGTTTAACAAAATAAATGAGTTATAGCTTTGAAAGTTCTGTATTTTTCAGGAGCTGGTCGACATGAACCAGGCACTTCTCAGTGCAATTGGTGTATCTCATCCAAAGCTGGATCAGATATGTAGCATTGTTGCAGAATGTGGCCTTCACGCAAAGCTGACTGGAGCTGGTGGAGGTGGTTTTGTTTTTGTCTTACTTCCTC
The DNA here is from genome assembly GCA_030762935.1 of Hymenopus coronatus. Classification (NCBI taxonomy): domain Eukaryota; kingdom Metazoa; phylum Arthropoda; class Insecta; order Mantodea; family Hymenopodidae; genus Hymenopus; species Hymenopus coronatus. Next base: position 23,810,099 of record CM060880.1, on the reverse strand, counting down.
CTGACGATCAAGATCATGATAGTGTAAGAAAGGTAAAGGAGCAGCTGACAAACAAAGGGTTTCTCTTTAGTGAGACCGAACTTGGTGGTCCTGGTATTACAGTACAAAATTTATGTAATAGCTTTTGACGAATGTATATTTAGGTGAAAGAAGCATGAATCTCTTAAAAATTTATAATAGCAGTGGAAGTGGTAAAGGAATATTTGATTTTATGTAACCAGAGTTTCTTTCACGTAGCCAAGTTAAGTTTGTCTCCTAGAATTGGATACATAAAATCTTTATGCAGCTCTTATTCTTTTTACACTGTTATCTCATATTCATACCCATAAATAAATGTACTACATGATCATAAATCAAACAATAGACTATATAAAGCAGATTCACTTTAAAAAGTGTCCACTAAGGAAAACATGTTTTAATGTAAAGTTACATTTCATTTAGTAAAAGAATTGCTTTTTTTCTTAGATCATCCAAAATAGTCATTAAAGATAATTGTAAAAACAAAGATTAAAGGAAAAGAGCAGCTCAATTGTATTATAGTCTTCATTACATATAAGGATCTTCTCTCCATTTTGCCATGTGTTATAAGGCTTTATTCATTTATGGTTTTTCATCAGGGAAAAGCTCTGTATTTCTCAATGATTTTCTTCTGAAGTGGATTTTACGATGACATGTTTTATAATTTTGAATTCCATTTCCATTCAAAGGCTAATCTGATGTATAGCTGACTGATTTTCTATTCCAGTTTATATTTTGTAGTAGTACTTCTTTATTTATTTCAAGAACAAAAAATATTGTACCATTATTTTTTTTATTCTTGACTTTTAAACATAATTATAAGTTATCCCTAAATACATATACTGCTATTTAAAAATGAAGTTTGCAGACAAAATGGTAAGCTCAATTTTGTTTCAGTCGCACTTATCACACATTATGCAATATGTTTACTATTCCTAACCCCATCATTTGTTTTCTTTATTTTCCAAAATAATTCCATACTGCTATTTTCTGTGCTCTTAAGGCCATCAGCATTTTATTTCCTGTAACATCATTTTGTAAATTTTACTATTTGTGTTTTCAGAACCCTTCTCCGTCTTTATATTTGCATAAGTTTTCTCTACCATCAGTACATGTGTTCCTCAATCTTGTTTCTTAGTTCTTTTAGAATTAATACTCCAGTTTATTTCCAGGATTTCCTTCTCTCACATATCTATCACTCCCATTTAGCTTTAAAATAAGAATTATCCACATATTTCTTGCTTCTGAACACCCTCAAATCTTTTTCTTACTTCTGTGGATATTTGTATTCTGTAATGAAAGTTTTCTCATCTCCTCCTGTCATGGCAGAGACTATACTAGGGTCGGCTGATAAGTCCCAGGCTCTCAATGAAAACAGCTTTTAAATTTGTTTTTTTGCTTTATTTCTCAACATAATCTCCAGAAAGGCTAATACATTTGTCATATCAGTGTTGTAATTTAATTAAACCATCTCTGTAGTGCGATTTATCAAGGTCAATAGCTGTTTACCGCATCAATGATCTCCTTGTTGCTGTGAAATCTTCATCCACCAAGAACTTTTTTGAGGTTTGGGAACAGGTGGTAATCACTGGGTGCTAGATCTGGCGAACAGGGTGGATATTCAAGCAATTCCAACTTTAATTTGCACATTTTTCCCATTGCAATGATTGTACGATGGGCCAGAGTATTGTTGAAATATTGTATCATCAATAGGATCAATAATTTCATTCATTGCAGTTGTTATATTTATTCTCATTTTATGAGAAAGCATAATTTCTAAACGGCCCGTTCTATATTCATCCCAAATGAATTGATGAAACAAGATTTTCTTGCCAAATGAGGTGTTTTTCTTTTCACCTCATCACTCAAACGTTTCAGTAAGCTTGCGTAGTAGTCACCAGTGATAGTTTTATCCTTTTCAAAGTAATCAATGAAAATAATTCTCTGTGCATCCCAGAAAACACTTTCCATAACCTTGTTAGCTGACAAAATTGACTTTGCCTTTTTTGGAGTTGGTTCACCTGATGCAATCCACTGTTTTAACTGTGATTTACTTTCTGGAGTGCAGTGCTGTATCCAATTTTCATTCATGGTAATAAGCTGTCTCAAAAATTCACTGGGATTTTTACAGTAGACCTCCACATTCTTAAAAGAAACTGTTTTTCTTTGCAACTTTTGATCAGGTGTCAACAAACTTTCACTTTGTGAAAGCCCAAAACATTACTTAAAATATTACCTGCACGTTCTTTTGATATGTTTACAGCCTCTGCCATCTCAAACAGCTTTAATCTGTGGTCTTCCAGTACTAATTGATTAATTTTTTCAATGATCTCTGGAGTTGTAACTTCTACAGGGTGGCAAGAGCGAGGCTCATCACTAGTGCTCATACTTCCCATTTTAAACTGTGCAACCCACCTTTTAATCATTGAATATGAAGGGGCAGAGTCTTTCGATGTACTGTCCATTTCCTCCTTGATTTCTTTAGGCATTAAGCCTTTCAAATGGAAGTATTTAATCACTGCTTATTTTTCCAAATCCTCCATTTTTATGAAAACTCTAAAGTTGTCTTGTTTAAAATTCTGCCATTCGAAAAATAAACAAGCTATTGACCTGTAACTATGGGTACATGCTAGTCTAGAGTTTAATTATATGATGCTACTGTCTAACTGGCCTAATGGCGCCATATCTGTGTGAGGCCCGGGACTTATTAGCAGACCTTCATAGATGTAGGCAATTTAATTACACTGGTGTTCCCACACCACTCCCTCTCTGCATCGAGGTTACTTTCAGACTGTCCGGCCAAAATTGTTTGCAGATATGCCAAAAAGTAACTGGACCAATTACTGTGCAGGAAATCATCTGGGATGTCTGGAGCCAGGCTTTTTAGATGGTGCAGAAACTGCAACAGTTTTCTGTCACCCATCTTTTCATGTGTCAGCAGTTGCCAGCTTAGATTTTGAGCGATGCGAACAAGTTCCATTTTTCATTTCTCATATGGTTTGTCTGCCAGTGGAATTGTAATTATATCTTCTGCTTCGGCAGCATACCTGTGATCCAGCTGGGATATGATGTGGCTATATTTAGTTTTCTTCTGTGTAAATCCTGCAAGTTTGCGTAAGTTGGGCCTTTGCTTGCGCAAACCACAATGCTGGGTAATCTAGACAGAAGGTGGCAAGCGAAGGTTATGTGGTAATCTGCAGTGCTTTGGTTATCGCATTTATCAGTTTCCATGATGATTGCGCACTAACCAAGGTCACTACTTGGTATTTGTATCGATGGAAAATCGGTTGCTTCACATATAGATTTATTCATTCATCTACATACCATTTGATACTTATTCAAAACTCAAGGAAATCAAATAGTTAAAAATATCAAGCATTTCCATGGTAACTATAATGAAAGTTTTTCTCCTCCTGGCATGGTAGAAACTATAGGCAGAGACTATAGGTGTGGACAATTTAATTACACTTTTTCTACACTTCCAAATTCCTGCCAAGTCATTTATCTCTCCTGTTAAATAAATATATTTCAATTTCATCCAGGATTTTGAGCACTAATCCTTTTTGGTGTAAAGGTGGCACATGTACCTTCCAATCTAGAGACCCAAGTTCAAATCTTATTTGGGGTGAATGATGTAGATAAGTTTTTCTCTGGAGTAATTCTTAGTTCAACAGATCCCTAAATCATGTTAGCATCATTTCAGCCATTTCGTTGTAAATCTTTGTAGCACCGAGTTCTCAAAAGGGATTAAATGACTAAAAATATGTTGCCTATTCCCATATCTGCCCATTAGAAGGGGGGAGCAACTATAAGGGGGATCTGGGAATTAGGAGAAAAGTGGATCTTGTTCTACCATTATACATAATTTTATGTTATTTTTCTTTCTGTGTATGCCAATGCCCAATTGTTGCAGAAATTGTGTGAGATTTCTGATAAACCTGGTTGGCAGGGGGGGGGGGGGGTTGGACTTAAATAAGGCAAAAACAATAATAGTAATTGAGTTAATAACATACAAGGACTTACAGATGTAAGTGATTTTGTATTATATTACTTCAAATTTATTAATAAAGCAAACATATACATACAAAAAAAATTGCTCTCTTTAACATTCCCACATTGTTTTGTCCTGCAATTACAAATTTGGGGAAATCTTAAAATGGACGAGACTCTATTAAAATAAAAATTATTTGTTTTCAGTGAGATAAAATTAGATGTAAAAATAGCTCTTAAAAGCAAGGAGCTATTGCTACCACAATTTTATGTAAAAAGAAACAAAAACATAGATGATTATGCATGAGGAAAATGAACTAATGCACCAATGTGCAAACCATTCTTTATAGAGGATAATTTGTAAAAGTTGCTGAAGTTTTTAAAATAACAGGAGCCTTAATTTGTGGGCTCCTTATGCTGATTAAAACACATTTATAGTGTCCTGTAAGAAAGCTTATAAATATTAGTTGATAAAGCACCCTTTAAGTTTTGGGTTGAAAATCAATCTATAAATTGCTAATGATTTGCTAACTCACATTGCATTCCATAATTTTGCATCATTCAAATAATTTTGCTGCTACTGCTGTTGTAGTTATTATTATTATTATTAATTTTTTTTTTTTTTTTTTTTTTTTCCACGAATGAGCCAATGAGGGTCTATGCAAAGTACTTAGAAACGTCTCTTTGTTTTCCTTTGAACCCATATTTCTCTCATTCTTTGGTTGTGGGCTTCTATTCTCTCGTCTGTCCACATTGCTCCAGTTTTTTTCTTCAGTCTGTCCTCATGGTCAACTTGCCATTTATGAACTTTGTTTCTGAAGAGCTCTCTGTTTAACATATCTTCTTGTGTAATTCCTGCTAATTTTAAATAATTTTTTACTTCCCCAATCCATTTCATAGTATCTACATGTGATTTGCTTCTATTTTCATAAAATTCAATGACTTGTTTTGTGAGCCTGTTAGAATTCTTTCGTTTGATATGTCCATAAAATTTTAACCTTCGATTTCTAATATCACTATGAATATCTGTATATAATTTTATTTCATTCTTACTTCTGAGTCTGTACTGTTCACCTAAAACTTGTGGGTCTAAAATATTATTATTGTTGTTATTATTATCATTATCTACTGATATTGCTGGAGAACAAGTTTAATGTGATATCCGTATTATGTTGTTATTCACCACAAAATTTTGTGTGTCAATGTTACCTACTTATTGAAAATGCTCACCTCCAAACACATGTTTCTGGCAAAATCTTGGTATCAAATGTTTATGTACAATACAATACCTTCTCTATACACTATGTACATAGAACATGTAGAGAAAGTAAAAATGGAAAAGCACAATTCAGAAGTTTTAAAACTTAAGATAATGAAGAAAGGGGTATAAAAATGTTAGGGGAATCATGGGAAAATCAAGAGAAAAAAGATGCAGAAAAAAAAAAAAATGCAAACTAGTGTCCATGGCATTAAGAGGTAACTATAGTAATTCAAAGTAATGCATAAAGAAAAACTAAAGCTTAATCTGCAGATTATCAAAACAAATGCAATACAAATAATACAAAGTTCAATCATAGAGTTACAGATGTTGGTGTGATTGACAAATGCTATGCTTTCACAATCTGATGTTATTGAAATAAAATTTTGCCAACTTATGAGAGTTAGAATATGTTTTTAAATGTGAATAAATAGTAATCAACATCAAAAAGTGAATCAGTAAATAGGAATTATTCAATCCAGTATTATTTATGAATATGCTCTATTTTCATTTGCTCCTTAATCATGTGACTTCCCTTAGCCACATATAACTGGTTAGGTTTAACTTCCTTTCCATTTTGAAAATTACACTTCCAGTTATGTCTCTTCCATTCTCTTAACTACACTGAACTACTTCGTTATTTGCCAGCTATTCTTTATGTTAGTGATTTTATCCTTCCTAAAGAATGATTTAATGAGACTATGCAGCACCTGGGCAAAGGACAGCAACATTACTAAAATTTGTTATAATCTGAGACGTTTTGATGTTGGTTCCCCTTTCCAAACAATGTTTTCCATCAGAAGTAATTCAAATTCACTGCTGCAAAAACATGTGCATGGAAAAAAAAAGAAAAAAGGAATGCTCCAAAATATAATTATTTATATATGAATTGCCTTTCAAACAAATTTTAGTTATAACTGTCACTTTAAAATATAGTCTTGTGTATTTTAGCTTTGTTCTAGAAAATATCGTATTGATTATCTTTGCTTGCTCACTGCACAATGTGAATCTTAATCATGTGATTACCACACTTACATAAAGTAAAAGTTGAAGTTGTAACGAACACTCAGTTGATTCAAGTCTGTTTTTTTGTCCAAATTGCATTGATAGCTTGCTGATAAAATTACCTTTTTGAAGGCTCAAGTTTGAGCAGGATGCTGTTACATAATCAGATTGATTGCCACTGTAAATCTTCAGTTATCAAAATCACAATAAATGTACATACTAAAGAAAAATCTGATGTAATACATTCACAAGACTTTTGCTACCTATTTTGCAGCAAACTATTCTTATTAAGGCATATTCTTCTATCTACTTTATGCCAACTGAGATAAACATTAGCAGGATGGTTTTATTAGGTTCAAGGGGAATAAGGAAATACATTAGCCTAAAGCGACAGTAACATCTTTTAAGAGTTGATTGCTAAGTGACAGCTTTAAAATTCCAGTCTTTTTTAATGATGAGGATGAGAAAAAGCAAATAACAACTTCTCTTTGAAAACAGTATAAGTATTGGAAAATTTAGGCCAATAACAAGGAAATATTTTGGAAGTGATTAACTCAATTAATAAAAAACAAACAAACATGTATTTGCCCATAATCTGTATACTTTAATGGAATCAAGAATTTTGTGCATTAAGATTTTGTCCATCTCTTATGATTTACCAGTTATGCAAAAGTGGTCCAAAATGAAGAAGACTTCAGAGCCTATAGAGGCTATTCTTAGAAAATTCAAGATATACATTTCATTTGTCATGAAAATATCTTAAAATTATGGTATTTTAATGAAAATAAGGAGCCATTTTTGAGTAAATCAAAATTTTAAAAACAAATCTGATGTGTTTCATTCACATGACTTTCTCTATATCTCTGTAACAAATTATTGTTAATAAGCTTATTCTTTTATTTAGTTCATGCTAATCAAGAAAAATTAGCAGAAATAGCCTTATTTCTTGCTTTATTGTAAGTAGAAGTGAAATAAGGCAGTAGCATAGGTTAAAGTAAAAGCCTAAAGCTGGTTGCTATGTGACTGAAGTTTGTTTGTTTGTATGGACACGAGTTGGCAAATTCCTGTATGAGAAAAATATAAGTTTTTCAAAGCTGAAACCAAAAACAAGGAATATCTCAAAAACGATCAACTCCACGAAAAAAATGTACATAACATAAATTGTGTGTTTTAATGTGCTTTACATTTTTTGTGTGTTAAATTTTTGTCCATCTTTTACGGTTTAGTAGTTATGCAAAATTCATCCAGAATAAGGTAGTCTTCAGAGGCTACTCCCAGAAAATTCAAGATATACATTTTATTTGTCAGGTAAATATCTTTAATATACAATATTTTAATCAAAATCGTTAAAGCCATTTTTCAGAAAATCAAAATTTTCGAAAAAAGTTCCATGTAAAGGGTAGTTGGGAGTGAGGGGATTTTCTTGAAAATCTTTGTCGCATCCTTGGAAGATACCAAACCTAAAAACCAAGTTTGGTTTTTAACAGACTTTTCGTTTTTGAGGTATGCTGCACACATACACATACACACAGACACACACACACACACACAGACACTCACATGGACATTTTTCTAAAAATGCTTTTTTTGGATTCAGGAGGTCTCAAAACATGTATTTCTGGTGAAATCTCGGTATCAAATTTTGGGTGCATTACAATACCTTCTCTATACACTATGTACATAACTTGTATAGAGAAAGTAAAAATGTCCTTGTAAAGGGTAGTTTGGAGTAGAAGGATTTTCTTGGAAATCATGTCACATCCTTAGAAGGTGGAGAATTTAAATTCTAAGTTTATTGTGTTTTTATTTTCGAGTTAATGCTGTTCACAGACACATAATCAGCTGTTTTTCTAAAACTGCTTTTGTTTTTTTGGATTTAAAACATATGTTTTCAGGGGAATCTCAACATATTTTTGGAGTGGAATACAGTTACTTCCACCACTTACTATAATGTGTTGGGTAAGAAGGGCATAGATGCTATAAAAACTGAATGAAATTTTTCCTATAGCTCAACAGAAAATTTTGAAATTATAAGAACTGGCAAATACTTCATTTAATCCTGAAATTGTTTCGCAATACCTTAATAATCTTCAGTAGCGATGTGTTGATTACTTGTGACCATGATTGCTTAGTGGTTCATCTATATGGGAATGTAATAGGTAACTACTGTATTGTTTTCTCCCTGCAAGATTCTGCAGATGCTGTAAGATCTTGCAAATTAATTAATCTGAAAGGATATATAGTAGTTATCAATTCCATTCAACAGGAAGAAAACTGTTTCTCAAAATATTGGATTGTTATTGAACTGATACCTTCATTATTAAATGACTAGACATTTGAGCAGCAGCTACAACAGCAGCAGCAGTAGTGGTAATTTTGAGCACTTGGCCTTGCGTATGCACTCTCCTTTACACTAATTTCTACTTGCAAAACTATGCTGTTATTCTGAATGTGATTATAAATACCTAAAAAGACAGTACATGTTCATAAAGTGCAGATTTAAATAATTGCATCTATAAAATGGAAATTTAATTTGCTGTTAAAGTAAGTAATTGTAATAGTTAAGTGGAATTTTACACATTATTAAGTGTGCAAAGGAGCATAATGAATGTACAGTTCATATGCTCCGTTTTCTTTGTAATTTTTGTATCCAATACGAGGAGCTGTTATGATAGATCGCAATATGGTGTTTTTATGGTTTTTTTTATGTTTTACCATATTCACAAGTATAAATATCCATGTAAATGTGAAGATTGAAACAGATATGTATAATGAACAAATGCGAGTTGTAATTGTTGAAAACAATCCATGACGAACATGTACACTAGTTTAGACAGAAATGAATATGGTCAGTAACTTAGGTTTCAGGTAAAGCTTTTCTTATATATACCAGCTTTAATGCAGCAAGTATTATTTGCACATAGAATAAATATTTTTACATGAATAGTTTTGTAAATCAGACTACCAATAAATAGAGTTTTAGTTGTATGATTACATGACGACATAAAATGTTTTGCTGTAAAATATATTTTATACGTCTGATGGGTTAGAAAGTCAAATAGGGTATTAGGATGCTCTGTGGCGCACTGTTGAACTTGTCTTCACTTTTTGCAAAGCTGTTAAAAACTTATGTTGTATAAAGGGATTAATGAATTAGAATTAATCCTAATTTTTTCATGTAATTTACAGTCAGTCAGAATAGCTGGTGCAATGACATCTGTATCTGTTTAAGATTAAGACATAAAACATGGTTGGTGCAAAGAGATGCTTCACCATTAGAAAAATGTTGTGTTCAGTTTTCTCAACTCCATTTAAAATAGTCCTTTTATTTTTTTTAGAATGTTATGTGAGCATATTTATGCCATAAATTGTATTATAAGCATCACATTTTAATGTAGTTGGTTTATTTAAGTTGATTGTTTCATGTGCAGTGGTGCATCACAAAATAATTTATTTTTTGCTCCATTTACCAGTATTTTATCAAATTAACCCTAGATTACTAACTTTTTATCTTGCAGCTAGAGATCAAAATGACATGATTTGAGCAAGTCAGTCCTTTACGTAATAATAAAGGTTCAGCAAAGAGCAGAACAGGTTTCACAGCTTTTTGCCAGCCAATGGTGCTACTTGCTATGTGCGCTGAGCTATTAAAGCAAATAATTTTAAGTCTTGTGGAATTTTACAGAATATTTAGTGTGCAAGGGAGCATAATGGAAGTAAGTTTCATATGCTCTCTTTCTCTATAATTTTTGTATGTAATATGAGGAGCTATTATAGTAGATCACAATGTGGTTGTCTTATTTTTTTATGTTCTACTGTATTCATAAGCATAAATATCCATGAAGATATGAAGTTTGAACCAATGGGTATAATAAACAAATGTGATTTGTAATTTTGAAAAGAAAATCCATGACAAACGTATGTACATTTTAGTTTAGGTAGAAATTATTATGATCGCTGACATAGATTTCAGGTAAAGCTTTATTTATACCAGTGTAATGCAGCAAGTATTATTTGTATATAAAATAAATATTTTTACATAAATAGTTTTGTAAATATGACCATCAATGAATTATTTGTATGATTATGTGATATGATGCACAAAGGTTTACTCAATTAAAATGCAAAAGATGAAAAAAAAGCTGATGTGTTCCATTCTTTTTTATACATCATGTTAATTAAGATAAACATTACCAGAAATGGTCTTATTACTCAGTTCCTTATAAGTAAAAGGGAATTAAGGAAATACATCAGGCTAAAGCAATGTTCAAATGCTTTAAAAGATGCTGATATGCGATTGTTATTGAAATTTGGTTCTCTTTCCAGGGTCAGGAATAAAACAAAAGAGATATGAAACGGATATAGGCTTTATATATAAGAAAAGTTTAAATATTTTAAAATTGAAACCAATAACAGGGGAATATCTTGGAAATGGCTAGTGGTACAGAAAAATTGTATATGACATAAATTAATTGTGTTAGCAAAATCTACATTTTTTTTCTGCAGTAAGTTTTTGTCTTATCTTTTATGATTTAGCAGTTATACAAAAGTCATTCAGAATGAAGAGGACTTCAGGGACTATTCCCAATAAATTCAGAATATACATTTTATTTATCATGTTAATATTTATTTAATTTGCCATGTTCAATATACATCATTTTAATAAAAATCGTCAGAACAATTTTTTTTTTAGAAAATAAAAAATTTCAAAAAATGTTTTATGTAAACGGCAATTTGGAGTGTGGGATTTTCCTGAAAATTGCTGTTAACTCTATTGGTTATGGCTAGACAGACTAATCTCTGTACCTTTCCCAATTCCTTAATAGCATCTATCTGCTTAGTCTTTTTCCACCTTGCAAACTTATTCAACAAAATGTACCATTGCATTTTATGTATATCTAATGCATTTATTGAAAAGTGATACTCCCTGCCCCCACAATCCCTATCTTGCTACACTCGTCTTGAGGAGGTTTAAACTATGGATATGTAAAAAGGAACAAAATATGTGTAGCCATTCTGCTTCATCAAAATGCTGTCAGATTTAACTATATAATAATGTAGTCTCTCAGATTATTGATTTGCAATTATATCTTTTGTCTAATGGTTTATTTTAGTGATCTAGGGTTAATACACCAAAAGTTTCAGTCATTGCATTGGTTGTAATTTTAAAAACAAAAGTAAAATCATGGATGGCACAAAATAAAAGTGTATGTTTTAAAATATCACCAAACATGTAAGAAAGTAATACTGATTATCTGCAAAACAAAAAAGTATTAATGTTCCCCTCTAATGTTTTGCCTTTCGGGTTAAGTAAAAGACAGATTATAACTGATATAAGTGTAGGTTCCTCCTCCATAATGGAAGAAAAGAGAAACTAAAATGTAGAGAGAGAATTTGTTTTATAGAAAAATGAATATTTTTATTTTGTTATTGTCTTATGTCTGTTTCTACATTGTAGCTACAATTTGCAGCATGAAAAAATAAAGAGGCTTTTTTAATTAAAATGGGTTATTTATTAATATCACCACTGCCTTTCATGTACCTCCTTTTATGAGGGTCACTGGATAAAAATTGAGACAGTAAATAATGAATACTCATAGAAACGTTTGTTTACCCCAGTTTTTCAAAGTATTCTCTCTGCTACTGTATGCAGTATTCCTTCCTCTGGAAGTATCCATGCCACTCAGTTTCTGCCACTGCAGATTAACTCCTTTTTGTATACCACAACAGCTTCTTCAGGGGTAGAAAATTAGTGACTCAAAGTCGGTTCTTTACCATAGGGAACAGGAAGAAATCTTTGGATGCTTTTCTTGAATTTTTTTAAACTCTTTCAGAAGGAAGTTTTTTGTGTACTATTTTGCAGTGACAGTTTTATGACTTTCAAGCACAACTGTTGCCAACGATCACTTGTGGAGAAGAAAGATGTAACCATTTTCTTCCCGGCATTTCTTACTCTCTTAACTTTGATGGGAACACCCACAAAGGACTGGCATTTTGTTTCTGGGTCAAACTGAATATCCATGTTTTGTAACCTGAAACAATGAGATTTTCCACAGTTAAATGTTTGCTTCATTTCTTGGCACCATTCCACACTATGGATCTTCTGTGCTACATGTAAATTATGCAGCACCCATCTTGAAATATTTTACACAAATGTTTATGAAGGATGGTTAAAACACTTTGTACGCAAATCACTATAGCAGCTCAATGTCCTTGTAAGTTAGTCTTGGATTTTCTCTAATCATTGTTTCCACAGTGGTGATGTTTCTCTGTCACTACTCTTGGTCTGCCATCTCTTCTAAGACATTACCATCCCCCTTGAATTCTCCAAATCAGTGGAACACAGCCATCATTGCTGCTTTCCCTTTTGTCAAAGATGATCTCTTTTTGCTTCTTCCATTTACATCCTGTGTCTATTTTAATTCCTAAGTACAGTCATGGACCACTTTACACTCATATGTTCTTGTCTACCATTTCTCATGCTTGCTCAAATTTCCATAATATTTTGTTCAAAACTTGCAAATATGCATAGAAGCTTGTGACAGTGATGTGATTAAATAAAAATAAAAGAATTTGAGTCTGTTTTTGTAACACAAACATCACTTATTTTTACTTACTGGGACTGGTTTTGGGAACACTTGTTCCCATTTTCAACCCTTGATTCCAACTAAATCTTTCTTCGTTGGCGTCAACGATGGGGGTTGTGGTGTATCGCTTGTGGAGGCATCTGTTGCTGGATCTATGAACTTCCAGAGGTTGCTGTAACATTGAACACTGAAAAGCACTACACTGTTATAAATTTAGAGGAGTGCACGTCATATGAAATATCAAGTGGCTTGGTGCCAGTATTGACACTACCAGAAGCTTTGAATGCCCTTAAGAGTGTCCAAAAGAATGGTTTGAATATATTGTACCAGCACTGTGTTCTCCAACTGTTCTATTTTGTTGGTTCTGATTTGATGTTTAATGGTTCTGCGTAGCCATTGCTTAGTTATTTTGTATTCTGGCTGACATGTTTGGCCCCTAAACTTCATCCGATTCCTCTGGCAAACAATGACTGCTCCAACTGTGGGAATGTACAATAACTGGGCAGACTTGTGGTATATGCAGTAGAGCTTCATTTAGTCGTAAGCAGCAAGGCAGTGAAGTTGTCAATGGTGACGTCAATATCTGTCACTTGTAGCATGACAGCTTGGGCTGCGGGATCCTGTGCATCCTGAATATGAGCTTACTCCATTCTGTTGGGGTCAGTTTCCTGTATCCAACATAACTGAAAATAATAATTTTGCATATTTCAAAATGTGCAGGAAGGTGGTCGAGGTCCAGGCTATGATACATGGTTAGATTTTGTGAAATTGTTATTGTAAGAATGAAGTAAATAGTGCTTCAATATATTCAAATAATTGTAAAGCAGTAAAGTAAATACCTGAATATTGAGGTGTTTAATTCAATTCATATATAATCCATGTCCAAAACTTTGGTGTCAAAGTTCAACCAGGAAATCATCTTCCGCCTTTGGCATGAATTCCACATGGACTTTATGGACTCTTGAATATTCTGCAAATATAACATATTTTTCCACAGCTAGAATTTTTTAAGGTAACATATGCAATATGATGGGGGGGGGGCTATAATGAGCTGCCATATTAACCAGCTTACTTGACTTGGGTTTTAATTGCTGTGCATTCCAATGCTTCTAAAGATAGAAGCGTAAGCAATGCTTGTTTCAGCAAAATGGTTGTTCCCCTGAACTTGTAATACTGCTTTAATTTTGTTTTGCAAACAAATGCAATAGGTATCAATTTTATTACACCTCAGGTAATTTTCGAGTTCGTGCTGCTGGCCATAGACGTCATCCGACTTCATAGAAGTGCGCGCATTAAAGTTACAGCTCTCCTTCGAGTAGTGAGAAAATTTATGATGTCTTCCAATTTCTCCCGGGGTTCTGTACAGCTCTTAAAAGCAGGAAAAGTTGCAGCTTGGTAATTTTTTCCAGTAAGTTTAATACTATTTTAAAAAGATTGAACATTTCTTTTAGTTTTCCCAGATCACTAGCAGGGCTTTGAGAGCTATTTATGGTGAGGAGCCAGTCAGAGGTGGCATGTCAGGAGTCTTTCACCATTGGTAATGCCTTTGTAGATTAGTCCCTCCCAGCATAAAGCCGAGTGAGGGATGTGGTTTGGCATTGCTGCTGAAGCACCTGAGAGAGCCCTAGTTTGAGACACCAGTTGGCAGCGACATCTTTCATGTTGGAATAACTCTCAGCCCCGGTACTAACAGAGAATGCCTCAGCGCAACAAAGTTTGGTGTTTTTTTCCTTCTTGGGGCATTCATTCATCAAGGTGGTCTGTTTTGCTGCAGAGGACATAATGTGTTATCTGTTGCAGAAGCGGTATACATGGCCCAGCTGTTGGCAGTTAAAGCACTGTGTGATATTTTAGTTTTAGGACCTATACAGTGACCATCATGTGACACACTGCTTTTATGTGGATGAGTTCCTGGTTGGCGGTGGCCCTATTAAGAGCCACTTGGAAGTTTGGCAGAGGTCTACCTCGTGAGTATAACTGGTGAATCTGGACTCCTGTAAAGTCACACAATGGGAAGCCCTCTTTGATGTAATTAGCTTCCATGTCGGTGGGCAGGTGCCTGCCCACAAGGCATTAAACTACTAGGTGCTTAGTTACAGTGGTTTTTAGCGTATCCATGATTAACGCAGCATCAGCCATGTTATCGAGAAACAGCTTTACACAGTTGCGTGCCACCTGCATTTTGAATGTTTCTGCTACAATTTATTTTTTAGGACAGCAAGTAGTTTAATAGCCTGTTTTGGGCCATGGATAATAATTGTGGCAAGTCATTTGGATTTGAATGCTAATTATTACCTGGAATTAGAGCCCATAGAGGAAGTTTTTGTGGTAGTGGAGCAAGTGCTAGGAGTTGCGTTTGGTGAAGGTGTGTTATTTGAATTGTGCATATTTATTGAATGAGTTTGTTGGATTTTTGGCTGTTTTGTTTGGGTGGTCTTTGTTTATTAGGCTTCACCCTGGTGGATTTCTTGGAAGGTTCATCCTTCGCTGTCTCCATCCTTCCTCGACTCCTGCATTTCATTGGTGGCTAGTGTTTTGGGAATAATAGTTTTCCCTCTGGGCATATTCTGTGGGATAGGCTAGCTGCAAAGCCCGGCAAATTTTTGAAGAAAAAATTTCTATTAAACTTGAAAATAATAAAGAATTTATGCCTAATCTGTTGGCATTCTAGATTATTGTTAGGCATAGAATGTACTATTAGTGATACAACTCAATACTGTTTGCAATGTATTGTCTTCTCAGGTGAGAGCAGCATGGCTGACCAACATATAACGGTAGAAATGAGATGGGGAAAGTTGATACATAGCCCTGTTGCAACAAACGTCTCTTGCCAATGAGTCTCAAAGCAAAGCAATGTGATTTTTATTATTGAATCAGAAGTTATCCATGTCAAAAATAGGGTGATTATTTTTCACATTTAATTTAAAGGTCTAGTTAATGAGTAATTAAAATTGTTATTCATCATCATCTCTATGTATTTAATTTCATTGAAATTATTTACATTGTTAAGGATAACCTTTCGTTAAATCCTGAATAAACAATGTTCACATCATTTGTCAACAGGGCAAGAGAGCCTATAGCTTAGCTGCAGCATACCTACAACTCTGGTTAACACATTATTATGCTAAGTATTCAGGCATCTATTCAGGGGCAGTTTTGATATAGACGTGCGGCAAGGACACTCGTGTTTACATGCCAGACCTTTTGAGAAACCTTTTTGCTCGAAGAAAAAATTCTCGTACTCAGCCTGGAATCGAAACCAAAACCGCAGACATGCGCTCTATCAATAGTCATGTATTAGATCATTATTAGTTTAATGGGGACATTTTGGACGGAAATGACAACTTTTTTTTTTATGGTAATCCTGGTAATGTTTGACATCGAGTAATCTACCAACTGCTGTAAGTGATAAGAGAACGCGAAGTCACAAATCATAGTGGATTCAGATCATGATCGTCATGTAATTTAGTAAGACTTATTTTAGATTTAAAATATATCATAATAAAAATTAATTTCAAAAATATAAAAAAAAAGTGCATGAGAATAATGTGAAATGTTTTATTCGCTCCTCTCGTGAGTAATTTTTGTGCGGAATTTTGTGGCCAGCCTGCAAAAGACAACACAGTCGTGTGTTCAATGCAGCTGTCAAAATGTTAACAAATAATTTTGTCTTGTGTCAAATATGTATCTGAATACAATGTACAATATTAAACTGTTATAGTATGCTGAAATGGAGCCGTCCCATATAATTAAAATACTCAGGAGACGAAAGAGTGATGGTGCTTTATACAGATAAATGTTTTAAGTGGTGGTACATTTTTATGAGGACTGCACATCTGTTAGCTTTCTGCTTTTGACAATGTTAACTCTTTTAAGCCAAGCGAAATTTTGGACGTTTAGGGATGAAGTAGCAATAAAAAATTCCGATTTCGGAGCGTTCAGGTTGGCACATTAATTTTCATATGTGGAGCTGCAAATAACAGTTATTTAGAGTTAGTTTTTTAGCTTTTTGTATTCGCTATGTGAGATTTTGTATATCAATTTTGTGTGCAATAATTATTTAGATGCCGTGTTGTACTGTGCCTCATACATTTAGGATAATAGTTAATTGCGTTTTCATTCTGAATTTATAGGTACCATGAAAAGAAAGATGTTACAGACTCTCCATACAATGAGAGCAAACGTTCTTATACCGAAAAACGTGGTATGACATGGTTACCTCAAAACAAGAGGCCAAACAAACTAAAAGATTCATTAAAAGAATTAGAGGTAATATGTTTAAAACTAATTTTATAGGATTCCAATTGAGTGTGTGTAAGTTTGTTTTGTCTCCATTCCAAATCCATAAAAGTCATAAAAATATGTAATGTTTGTTGTAGGATGTACTTGCTCATCATAAGGTTGTTTTCTGTCAGTGGCGAGACAACTGTGTTGTGCAACTGATGGTCAGCTCAGGTCTGCTTATAAATATCTGTGTTAATGTATCAACTGGGGATATCCTCAGGGTGATGCTGGACAAGTTCCTAGTTGGCAAGTTACTTTCTGAACACATTGCTGATGGTGAGATATTTTACTTGTTTTTAATGTGTTTAATGAAACATTGTGGGGATAATTGTGACTCAAAACTATTTGATTGTTAATGTTCATCACTGGTTTTAAGTCTTCAGGCTGTGGCTAAGAATAAGAATATTTATAATACATATAGGCAGTAGGCACAATGTGTAAGATATTTTATTTATATAAATGCAGTCATATTTTGTTATTGAAGCAGTTATTGTCTGAAGTGAGGAGCTTATTTTCAAAACATCTTTTGTCTTTTTTTTAGAAATTTGTGGAAAACTATCAAAAAATTGGTTGTGAACAAGAGTTGGTTTGATTCCAGTAGCCATTTTTAATGCTAAGTTTACTGTTTTGAGGATATTCTGAAGCCAAATGATAACATATGCACATAGAGTAAGAAAAATGCAGAGGCACAAGAATTCAAGAAATGGATAAGAAATGTTTTGAGAATAGGTATCTCAAGTGTCTGCTATAAATAGAAAATTCAAGCTTGTAAGGCAGACTTGACACATCATATATAATGCAAAAAATAAACATTTTCTATCCAATAAAATTCATAGAATGATAATCAGTATTAAAAAATTCACATATTGATTTTTTTTTCCATGATTCGGTTAATGTACAGATAATTTTAATTTGTGTGTAAACACTTAAGATTAGCTTAACTTTTGAATCTTGAAATCTATTTCATTTTAAAAAAATGTATTGATGGTAATAGATATACTCTTCTTTTTATATTATTTGTAATTCTTGTTTTATTTATATCAAAAGCACACATAAAAATGTTAAGTAAGCCTCCCGTGTAATAAAACATAATTAGCTTTCATACAATATTTTTTCCTTTGAATATCCAGAGAGGTTAAAAGAAAACACTTCCTTATGTGATCTGGATTTGGTATTTTTGTTATTCTTTCATTAGAGCTGTTTTGTAGCTATTTATTGGTCTGTTATAGACTTTTAGGCTCCTAAGCTGCAAAGCATAGCTTAGGGATGTTTCTTTATTAAGTAGAGAAGTGATGCAGTACCAGGCAAAGGCAGTAACTGTGGAGCAACAACAACAAGGCATAGCCAAAGGAAGTGAAGTTAAAACCCCAGTGATCTCAAGAATTTAACTTAAAATCTCGGGAATTTAGCAGATTTCAAATCCAGACATGTTAATATTTTCAACACTTTCAAATCCAGAACACATGCAGAAGTTTTACAAATAAATAAAAACATTAATAAACAGATTAACTGTAGTAATTTTATCTCTTATTACTTACAGTAATACTTACAAAGACTCATCTGATATGTTCATACAATGACAGTCAGCTGACATTGGTTTACTTCACAAAACCAGCCATGAAGTGGAATGATAAACTGAGTCGTTTAGACCCAAAAGTGCAGATTTTGGAACTTGGTGGTCCATCTGGAAGACGACTGGAACGAAAGCTCTCTTGTAATATTGGTGGTGATATGGTAAGCTTTTATTAGTTACAAGTATAAATTACATAGATGCATAGATTTTGGTTTAGTAGCTATGATTGCACATGGAATCTTGAGATCAATTCTAGAATGCCCAGATAAGCTTCTTGGTAGCTACACTCCAGGTAAATTTATCTGACCTACAAGCCATACCCTCATTCTGCAATACAGTTTTCCTCTATTATATGACAAAATTTGTGATAAGATGTAATCTATTAGGTTTGCTATTTTGAATTTAACTGAGACACCATAGTTGGGGACCTCTTAAACTTAAAACAAATGAGATTCACCTCCTAAAGCATAAACTTGTTTGGATTTTAATAATTTGGTATTAGGTCAGACCACGCTTTTCAAGTCATCTGTGAGTGACACATCTGTAATTATGAGGATGTGTGTAATTTATAAACCCACTCCCTTCAGAGAAAGAAATACCAATCTTTTAGGACAAATTGAGGAGTTTTAAAAGCCTCTGCTATTTTACAAGTAGTAATATTTCATGGGAACATGATTTTGTAAATTTATTTATTTATTTTATTTATTTTTTTTTTCCTGGCCTTGGTAAATTTTATTATCACATTTATCCAAGACAACCCCATTTTTTCAGAACTTAATTTTGGAATTTACCATATCATCCATATAAAAAGAAGACGTGATAATTTAAGGACACTTAGCTAATTAATTCATGATTTATTTATTTTTACTTAATTTGAATTTGCATGGAAATTCACATATGGGTGAGAGGAAGAGAGGAAAATGTATGGTGTAGGAATGTATGTGGTGGAAGAAAGTGATGGCAACACATTGTTATAAAAAGTTTTACCTATTTTGATTTTGCATGGAAATTCATATAACGGAAGGAAGGATGAGGGGAGAATAGAATTATCTTGGTATGTGTGCAGTGCAGATGCAACAACGATGATATATATTATTTTCTATTTAGACAACGTATGTAATATAACACATAATTTTAAAAGTTTTACCTAATTCAAATTTGCGCAGAAATTCATGCAGTGAATGGGAGAAAGAGAGGAGTATGGAAATGTAATGGTATGTGTGCTGTGGGAGAAAATGACAACAGTAGCAGCACGTCAGCTGCAATGATGATGATGGATACAATTTTATATTTAGACAGTATTCCTAATTTAACACATAGTTGTAAAAAGTTGTAAGAGTTTGCAATAAAATTCATGTTATGCGTGAAAGAAGATAATATAGGTCTGTAAGCAGTTAACTTTATGAGGTGAAATACAATACAAATCTATTATATATGTCACAATTTTGGCGGTAATCTTCTCCCATGCTTCACCACTACCATGCTGGCAAAGATTAAAATCTACTTTTTCTGCATGCTGTTTGGAATACAGATATAAAAGCAAGATGACTCCCAGTTCTCAATATTAACATTTTGGAAAAAAAATATTGTCTTGTATTTGGATAAGCTAGAATTATTTGCTACACCTTTGTAATCTGGGATTGGTAAGGTGTTGGCTTACTGATCCCAAGGTCGCTGGCCTATACCGGTGGTTTTTAAGTATGGCTATTGAATGACAGCCCTTTGTCAGGAGTTTTACTGGAATGCAAAAAAATTCCTATAGGAAGAGATTCTGACACTCCGACAGCACTAATGTGATCCTGTCAATTGATTACATTGTTGACGACTCTTTTTTTTTTTTTTTCCTGTTGCAATCTTGAAGTGTGAATAAGACAATGTGCACCATTCTTGATCAAGGTTTGACTGTGATCTTGTTGACTTTGACCATATTCAATGCAATGTTTTTGGTGCAAATGATCAAAGTTAAACAAGATAGTTGATTGTGGTCAACTTTGGTACTGGACCAGTCAGTTCTGCTGATTGCTGTCAAGAATTGAATTGGGTGTATTTCCACTTAATAAAACATTTAGCTATATAATACTATTTTACAATCTCTTGACAATACAAAGAAAATACTGCAATTAAATACTAGTGACTCCTCCCAAGTTGTTGTTTAACCAATTGGCTTCAACCTTGTGGTTACTCAACTATCAGACCAACTTACATCTAGGGATGACCTCCATCTCTATATTTAATTATGTTTCAAGCCAATCTAGATCTTCATTTTTATTTATTTTCTTTTAACCTTGCCCAGATAATCCGCAAACTCTTAAGATTTCGTGCCTAGCTTACGCATCCCCTTTATTTCAATTGATAGATTAGCTCAGTTCTCAGTCCATTCTCTCATTTCTTTAGTTTCTTCACATTTACATGCCAAGAGTTGTCTTGCATTCCGCTATATTTAAATCTCCTCTTGTACCTTTCAATTCCACTACCCTTGCTCGGGCCCATGCAGATCCTTCCCTCATCCACTTGTCACCTTTCTCTACATCATTTTCTCTATCCCATATTCTCTTAAGCTCCCTGTATACTCAAAGGGACTTTTTGTTCTGGAACTACCTAATTTCTCCTGCATTTCCACATTGCCATCTGTTAACTTCTTTTCAAAATCCACTTTCCTTGCTCTCTATCCCACCATACCATACCATACCAAGGTCTATTTTTTCCATGATCTCATTATTTTTTCTATTAACCCATATGTTTCTTCCCCTCATGTGCCACTAGACAATGTTTCAAAATGCTATTCTCTTCTACATTTTTGATCCTAAACCAATATTCATCTTGTCATTATTTTTCCTTTACTTCCTATTCTGCCTAGTTCAGCTTGTGCATCCCCATTTAGTGAGCTTTTAGGTAGGTGGTCCCAAAATTTATTTACAAAAATGTCTGTGAATCAAATCTATATTTAGCCATCTCTCCTATGCCCCATATTCATTTTAACTTCTACTACTGCTGCATATATTTTCTCCAACCACTTTATATGCATATCTGGTACTTTGTGCCTGCAGGCATTGATAACTTTTAAAGCCAACCTTCCTTTAATTGATCCTACTACTAAGTTATCGCCAAATAGAAGTCCTGGAATTTCTGCACTTTCAATTGTGGGTTGCTGTCAAGTAAATGGTTGTCTGTTGCAATTTTCTTGAAGGTATTAATGACAAGATGTACCTGAATTACTTAAATTGGAACCACGTCAACACCTGATGATTATAGAAAGAGCCAATTCTTTTGAAGACTATGGGGACAGAAAATCTGAAGAACTATTCTGGGTATATAAAGATACAGTGTGGTGGCTAGTAAATAAAATGATTGAGAAATTAGAATTTCCTGCAAATCACATTCACCAAAGAAAAGTAACAGATTATGTGCCATAGGAGCTTCTAATATTATGAGCTTGGTATTTCTAGCATCCACCAAACAATTGCTCTGCATATTTTCAGTAATGTGTCAAAATAATTGCTTCCTTTCATCCACAATTTATATGGTTTTTGTTGAAGCTAGAATTTAAGATCTATAATGAACCGATTTCATCTGCTCTAGAGATTTACAGACATCACAAGAATTATAGATGTTTATTTATTTACTTGTTATTGCATTAGCAATTGTTAAAATGCCAGACATTTTAATGTGAAGACATCCTTTTAGGTTGTTAGTGTAACACCATTTAATGGGTAGGTCATATAGGATAATGAGTAATGGGTGAAATAATGTTCAAATGACCCCAGAATCCATAGAGTTTAAAGTTACCTGACATTCATCTTATAAGAACCTTAACCAGCTAACTGGCCCTAACCTAGATTTGAACCAGGGATCTCTTAAATATGAGGATATGCGCTAGCCCCACACCACAGGGTTGGTTCAATGAAGTTCAAACTGTAGTAAAAAGCTTAAATATTACATTTCTTAACCTATAATTTATGCCAAATAATAATAATAAAACAAATTCTGCTGTGTTATCAAAATACTAGTAGATATAATGCAATAATTTTTTTTTTTTTTAATTTTCTGAATTACACATCATGTCACCTATTTTAATGTTGATTGATGAAAGGAACCTACCTGGTGTAATGGTTAAATACATTCATGCCTCCAATTAGTCCTTTATAGAACTAGAATGAATCTTTTTATCTTCCAGGTTCTGATTTGGTGGCGCTGTACCAGAGATGAAGTGTATCCTTGGAGCCCACTAGTAAAAGATCAAGATAGGGCCAATGTCCATGTTTATAGTATTAATGGGTATGTGTTTTCTTGATATTTATTATTCAACTCATAAAATTAGTTTCTTTACAACAGCTATATTGTAAGTGGAGTTCCTTCTGCAAAGGGGTATTGAACAAGGGAAATGTGGGCAAGATGGAACAGCGAGTAAGAGTTTGTTTCACCTGTGATTTTATAATTGGTAAATGTGTACTTCAGCCTTAAAAAAAAGTAGGACACAAAGATTAGTTTTTTAACAGTTTGAAGCTGTATTCAATATCATATTCTATAAATATATTCTCCCACAAAATTTAATATAGCGCCTGAAATTATGTTTAGAATATTTATGGAACTGAATATGCATAATTAAAAATCTGAAGTATTCCATTCACATGTCTTTCTCTATCAGTTCTTCTATTCTACAAATGATTATTATTTTATCTGTATTATGCTAATCAAAAAACATTAGCATAATGGTCTAACTACTTAGTTCATTGTAAGTAGAAGGAAAATAAAAGAATACAGTAGGCTAAAGTGAGTCAAATCTTTTAAAAAGTGTTGTTATGCAATTGTCATTGGAATTTGGTACTCTTTCCATGGGCAGGAGTAAAGCAAAACAGATATGAAATGGATGAGGACCTCCCATTTGACAAAAGTTTAAATAGTTTAAAATTAAAACCAATAACAGAGAATATGTGTGAAATGATTAGCTGTACAAAAAATTATATACACATAAATTGTGTGCTTTAATGAGATCTACATTTTTATTTAGTAAGTTTTTGTCCATCTCTTACGTTTTATCAGTTATGCAAAAGCCATTCAGAGTGAAGAGGACTTCAGGGGTTATTCCTAAGAAATTCAGGATGCATATTATATGCCATATAAACATCTTTAATATACATTTTAATAAAAATCGTAGGAGCTGTTGTTTAGAAAATAAACAATTTTGATTTTGGTGGTTTGGGATGGGGGGAATTTTTTCTGAAAATCTTTGTGTCACATTTTTGAAAGATCTAACTCCATGGCACGACAGCTCACAGGGAACCTTGGCCTACCGCCCGGCCGCTGCGTCCCCCATCTCGGTCCACTACAGACGTCATGGATGGGGTGTAGTATTGGAGGGTGAGACGTGGTCAGCGCCTCGAGCCCCTCCCGGCCGGTTAATGCGGTCCTCACGACCTGGAGCCGCTACTTCTCCATCAAGTAGCTCCTCAATTGGCCCCCCAGGGACCTCACGAGGCTGAGTGCACCCCGGTCCAGGTCTCCCAGCGGGGGAAAAATCCCCACGCCGGTACTGGGGATCGAACCCAGATCTCCCGCTTGGTAGGCAGCTGCGCTACCACCGCGCTAAGGAGACGACCATTTTTGAAAGATACTAAGGTTAAATACCAAATTTGGTATTAAACCGACTTTTTGTTTTTGAGTTATACACAAGTGCATATATTGATCATATTAGACTCTTTGCATAGAGATTAGTCTAAGCAGCCATGGCATGAAATACCTGATAGATCTCACTCTAATCATAGTTCTGTTGAATTTTGACATTGGCAAATCTGGCTGAATTGAAGACAGGTGAAAAAATATAAATCTGTTTAAAACTAATGAAATCCCAATGAACAAAATTGACTTTCCACTTTGAGATTGATATGATTATCGATATGCAATCCAGTTCTCGTTACTGGATTGGACGAGACACCACATACAAGAATCTTAGTACTTCAGTCTCAAATGACACTCTTGAGAATTTTTGTTTTTATTTTATTTTATTGTTACAAAATCGCAACAGAAAAAATCTGATGTGTTCCATTAATGTAAATAAATAACAGCAGCAGCAAAGAGAAATTGAGCGGAAGATGTAATAGAACTTTAATTGCAAAACTAGTCCTGTGGATTTTAAAAAAGTTAAGTGAAGAGTTGCTACAAATTTTTAATTGTTATATAAATACTTTTATGTTTGGTGCATCTTTGAGTTTAATGTGTGTCTTTACTTTCATGTATGTAGTTAATTCTCAATGAAGTCATTCTCTATCTTGATTCCCAATATTTGGATGTTATCTTGGTAGTTTTAAGAGCATATTTTCATGCATTCACTGTTTATGGAAATATTTGCTAAACATTTATTTTCTGTTTGCTTAATTGCTTTATTGCTGTTAGACTTAAAAGTGCAAACTAAAATGCAAGAATATTTTTACAGGGTAAAAGCTGAACTGCTGTGCTATTATCGGACAGAGTTTGACCCTGTTTGCGTTCTGTTCAGTAAAGTTCAAGCCAATGTTATACACTCTGTGGAACAAAAAGTTACACGTAAGGTGAGTAGGCAGTTCACTTATATTAATTCATGTTTAAGTAATCTTCTGTTTCTATTTATGGATTTAGGACCCTGGTCTGTTTCCACATCCTCTTGATTAGGTGGACAGCATTTATTTTTCCTTTAGTTTGATAATGCAGTGGCATTGCAATCTATTGACTGACATTCTTTCAGTATGATTAAGGCAGTTAAGTTTTAGATTCTTTTTGTCAGACGTAAATGTTTAATTTTGTTCTTATATAACAACTGTTACTAAACATATGTTAACATGCTATAGAACATGTTATAGAAAAACCCCAAAGATGAAAGTGATGTGGTTGGAAAGGGTATATAAGGAACTGGTGGAAGCAAGAATAATGCATGGAGCGAAAGTGTGGAGTTTGGAGGAAGGATTGAAGAATTGATAAGATTCATAGGGAATTCTGGTGCTTTCTTTGTTATAGGGGGAGGTAACTGTAGAAAGCTGTACATATGAGATCAGCAAGTGTCGTCTGCAACGTACTTCTGTCACATCCATCCCTCTGCAGACTCAAGTATGTTGTCATGGTTTCTCCCCAGATGAGGAGAAGTTACTTCTTGGTTGCATTGATGGATCACTAGTGCTCTTTGATGAAGGCAGAGGGATCACCCATCTTGTTAAAGCAGCCTTTGTAAGTTGTCCTGAAAATATAAATCTTAACACTAGTATGTCTGGAGGAATTGATATCTTCCATTTAAGTAAAGTGCAGTTTAATAAGTACTCATGTTAGGAAGAACATTCCATTTTTTTCAAACACAAACTATTTATTTCTCAAAATAGTCCCCATTTAGGGGTATACATGTCTCAAACTTTCCTGCCATTTTTAATCCCTCCAAAAATAGGAATTGTCAAGCCCTGGAGAATATGTCTGTGTCTCAATGATGACCTCATTTGATTTACATTTTGTAATGCATTCATTTTAAAGGTGCAAGGAAAAGATTTTAAAGTTTTTTAATGTATTTATTGTAAAGGAATGGCCAAGGAAAGAATAGTTGCTAATATGATATATTTTAGAAGTTAAACAGATGTTATTATCCACTGCAAAGCATCTAGATGTTGTTAGACTTTTGTGACAGTAATTTTAAAGGTGCAAGGAAAGAATGGTTTTGCGCATGAAAGGAAATAAATTCCATTTTTATTGAACCTTAACATGCCAAAAATAAATCTGAGACACAACATTATGATGATAAAAAAAATATAAGTAATACATAGACAGGGTTAATGATAGTTTTAGTGCTGTTAACACTGTAAACTATAAACAAAATATTCCACAGCTATGCTTTGTGGATTAGGCACCACCCCCCCCCCCCCATAGTGGACCCAGTGGCACTTTTTGTTGATATGTTAGCACTGCTACACCTAATGTAGTTTGTTAATCATATGTTGGCAGCTCTATTAGTGAATGGTGTAACAAATGAAGCGAGGACCATCTGGAGGCAGGGTGTGTTTGCTGAAATCAGCACTACATACAGAAAAATCTGGGGTGTTCTATTCTCGTGACTTTCTCTAGCTATTTCAAAAACAGAGTTTTCTTACAAAAGATTATTTTTTTATTTATGTCATGCTAATGACTTCGTAATGAGGATTTTAAACTTCAGAATGAGGATTTTAAAATGCGGCCATGGAAAGTCACGAAATTTAGTATGCACATCTTTAGTTCGACCAATATTAGAATATAATGCTGCTTACTGGGATCTGTATTGGGTTGGGCAAAAACTGGCGCTTGAGATAGTTAAAAAAAAGAGCAGCCAAATTTATAGACGGAAGAAAACAATTTGAAAATCATACTAGCATGCTAACTCCTGGGAAACACTAGAAAAACGTAGAGATGAGCAAGGTTATGTGCAATTTTTAGAGGCTCTGAGGGGGAATCTGCATGGAAAGATATATCCAAGCGATTATTAAAGCCATTATACTAGGAAGAAATGATCACTTGAAAAAAATAAGAAATAGGAAACAGAAAACTGACATAGGTAAATTTTCCATTGCAAATAGAACAATTAACGAATGGAACAAAATACCTGCAGAGTTCCTGGAGATTTTGCCTCAAAGTGTAAATAGTTTTAAAAAGAGACTAAAGAAGAGTGATTTGTAGTCAGGATAGCAAATATAAATGTTGCATTTTAACAAGTATTGTATTATTATTATTACTGTTGTTATCATTAGTATTACTATTTTTTATATAATATACCATGATGTATTGCCATTCTGACAGGGTATTGTTATATTCCCCATATTACTTATTTATTTTAATTGTATTATTACATTGACAGCACTACCACCAGGCCATGCTCTAAGCAGTAAAATTAATGGAGATAAGCATTAGCAAAATTAGTGTATTACTTATTTCTTTATAAATAGAAGGGAAATAAGGGAATGCATCAGGCTGAAGAGATAGTTAAATCTTTAAATGCTGTGAAACAATTGACATAAAGTTCTCTTTGCTTGCCGGAGTAAAACAAAAGAGAGATGAAATGAAAGTTGACTTCCCATTTGAGAAAAGTTTTAAGTGGTTCAAAATTGAAACCAATAACAAGGACTATCTTGTAAACAGTGATCTCTACTAAAAAAAAATGCTTGTATCATAAATTGTGTATTTTAACGAGATCTACATTTTGTATTAAGTTTTTATCTATCTCTTATGGTTTACCAGTTATACAAAAGCAATCTGAAATGAAGAATTCCTCAGAGGCCATTTCCAGAAAATTCAAGATATATATTTTGTTTGTCATGAAAATATCTTAAGCAATTCTAATTAAATTTGTTACTGCCATTCTTGAGAAAATTGACATTTTTGAATAAATGTTCCATATAAAGGGCAGTTGGTGGTGGAGAGATTTTCTTGAAAGTCTTTGTGTCGCATTCTGAACTTAAAATACCAAGTTTGGTATTTAGCAGATTTGTAGTGTTTTTGAGTTATGTTGCTCACGAACACATGTATGCACACACACAACAATTTTTTAAGAATGCTTCTCAAAACATGTATTTCTGGTGAAATCTCTGTATTGAATTTTTGGGTGGAATACAATGCCTTCTCTATCTATGATGTGCATAGTACATATGTGTTAGAGAAAGTAAAAATGTGCCTTAAATGGCCCAAATTAGCTCTGCCTTATTGAATAGATTAAGAGTAGCTGAATCCAAAGCACTACATACATAGAAATTTGGCTTTTACAGATATCTACTATGGTAGCTTGGCATCCTGATGGAGCACTAGTGGTGGTAGCTAATGAAAGAAGCCAGCTGCAATGTTATGATGTGGCACTGGCTTGTATCAAACATCAGCTGATCAGTGAAGATGTCACTCCATCAAACTTGTTGGACTTGGCAAGCTACTTCAGAAACCAACCAACTCTGATTCAGATGTTGTGGGCAAGGAAGCCAGATGTTGTGCAACATAGAGCAGAAGGCTTTGCACAGACTGATGCTTTACTGCTGCTGCATTTTGAAAGGTACGTTGCTATAGAAACTAGGGATAAATCTCAGTCCCGTTCAGTGCTGGTTCAGTATTTTCCTATCTATTAAATCATCATGAATATGACTATCACCATCATTGGCTAGGGCCTAGATTAAAAAGTGATAATTTGCCATGTATTTACTTTCATCATAACAGACAAGCAATCATTAATAAGAAATAATCAAGTGCACAACCATTATACAAGAAATAACTACAATCTCTTTAGACACACAAATAAAAGTTTCACTGAAAGTGATGTTGGTACAAGAGGGGCAATTTTATTCAATAGAATACCAGTAGCATTAAAAATTTTAGTGAACGCCCAAAAAGCATGATTCAAACATAAGCTGAAAGAATATCTCATTAATAAGTGTCTGTATAATTTAGATGAATTGTAAATAGCGCATTGTAAACAACTGTATGTATATATGTATAATATTTATTTATGTAACAAATGACCTGTCCAATGTCAATTGTACAATGTACAAAGGATTTACTGGATCAATAAAATTATTATTATTTATTATTATTATTATCATCATCATTATTATCACTGTTATTTTTTTAAAGCTCTGTATGTTTCATAAAGCAATTACAGTAACATTCGGTAGAGATTTTGTTGCAAATCTGCCATGTTTTGAAAGTTGTGTTAATACATACTGAACAATAAAGGTAATCTGCATACATAGCCAAATATTTATTGCTCATTTTCCACAAACTTGATTTTCAAGCATGTTTTCTTTGATAAAACACAAACTGTTAAATATAAATGAGTATATATCAAGTAGTGGAAGAGGGCCTACGTGTGCTGACGTAGCTCCTGCAAGTAAGAGGAAGGAGATAGTACAGAGCAAGGCATCCAAAGACACTCGGCACTGAGACAATTAGAATAATTGGAAAAAATAATGAAACAGAGCATAGGAGTAGAAAAGGGTAGAGAGAGAGAGAGAGAGAGAGAGAGAGAGAGAGAGAGAGAGAGAGAGAGAGAGAGAGAGAGAGAGAGAGAGAGAGAGAGAGAGAGAGAGAGAGAGAGAGAGAGAGAGAGAGAGAGAGAGAGAGAGAGAGAGAGAGAGAGAGAGAGAGAGAGAGAGAGAGAGAGAGAGAGAGGAGAGAGAGAGAGAGAGAGAGAGAGGAGGATAAGCAGAAAATGGAAGAATATAAGGAAGAGGGGAAAATATTAGAAGAGTGGAGAATAAGGAAGGCAAAGGCAAAAGACACAACTTGGTTAATTTCAAGGATAGAAGAAAGAATTGGAAGAGATGGGAGACAAAAAGTATGTGAATTTTTTTTAGTAGAAAACTAGGGATGGAAGTCAGCAATTACGATACTTGCTGACTTCCATCCCTAGTTTTCTTACTTCTCTTCTTTAGATTTGAAGAGAAGAGGGAATAGAAATATATTGGTAAAATTCATAAGTGCTCAAGTGCCTTCCAACATAATAAATCAGAAAAAAAGAAAAGTACGTGCTTCAGTTTCAAACAAATAAGAAGATTATAGAAAAAAGAAGAATGGCACATAGTCAAGGAAAAGCAGCATTCATATGAGGCTTTAAATTATGGATCGATGGTAAAACAGCAAAGGGGACATATGAAAGAACAAAAACAGTGAACTAGAAAACAGAAAAAACGATGACAAAGACAAAACTCCAGGGTGGTGCAATGACATACGAGGGGAATAAACAGAAAACAGCAGGCAACAACCAAGTTTGGTATTTAACAGACTTTTAACCTTTTGAACTATGCTGTACACACACGCACAATTACACATACTTTTTTTCAAAAAAAATGCTTTTCCTGGATTTAGAGGTTCTCAAATAATTTATAGTCAGCAAAATTTCAACATCACATTTATGGGTGGAATACAATACCTTCATACATGTAGAGAAAGTAAAAATGATAAGAGAGGCTGTATAAGAGATTATAAATACTACTGGGTATTCAGCATAGAGCAAAACAGGTTTCATGGGTCTTAGCCGCCAGTGGTGAAGAGCGAAGTTTGTGTGAGTTGAACACTTGCAAACATGGCACATGGTTGTTAGTTGACACAATACAGTGTGTGTTAAGTGAAATGGCTCTATTTGAGTACAGTATTTCTGTTCCCCAGAAAGATTAATTTATTATTCATATGTCCATATAGAATCTGCGAGTGGCTTCCACATTCCCCCAATTTAATCCCCAGTGATTTTATCTCTGAGGGCATTTAAAGACAAGTTCACAAAACAAGTCCACGCATTAGAAGGAATTAAAATAGCATTCGTGAAGAAATTGTTGCCACTACTCTTGGGGGAACTTCAGCGTATAATGGCCAATTTTCTAAGAAGGTGCCACAAATACTTCAATAACAAAAAGAGGCACTTCCACCATCTCCTGGCTTGATTACACATCATTTTATATTTAAGTGTTTACTTTCTGTCTCTTTGTTAAAAATTAACTTTGGCAACAAACCATAGTATACTTACTGCAGAAATGCTCTTACCTGCCCAGCGCACAAAGCAAGCAGCACCACCGGCCAGCTAAAAGCTGCGAATCCTGTTCTGCTCTATGCTGATCACCCAATATTTTCAATAACCAATTTTAGTACACTTATTACGTTATAAAAACTGATAAACTTATATAAGAAAATGGTATAGTTTATTATGCTATTAACATATTTTGGTCCATATTTTCAACGTTTTTACTGCATAAATGCATGCATATAATCATGGTTTTAGTTCATATAGATCTGCTCTTAAATTTCATATAATTTCCAAATGAAAGAAGTTTGTGTATTCCAGATAGTTTTGCTATGAAGAATTATCATTTGAAATACTGTTGTTCCAGAGGACCAATGGCTGTTTTAAGGCTGGTAGGTGGTGGAGGTATGCAAGGTGATATTCATGGGACAGGACTCACACCAGATGTTCTGGTGACTCAGTATCTCTCAGTGAATCAAGTAGACAGGGCCATCAACTTGTTGCTCAGCCTTAATTGGGACTCTTATGGACTCATCTGCCTGGCCTCACTTCATCGCATAAGCAATTATCTCTTCCGTCAGCCACTCACCCCAGAGCGAGAAGGTTAGTAGTATGAATTTATTTCACTTCCAACATACATAACTATAATTACTATGCAGCTTAACTCTATTACATATGAATTGAATTGAATTCCTTCTGGTAACACAACCTGTATATTTACATTTAGTTGCCACTGGTGCAAATATAGGTAAACACTATGGTTATTATCCTGATATATGGTGGACTTTGTGACAGTGATGTGTTTTAACAATTGAAAATTAGTTGAGTCGATTTTATAACACTACATCACTTACTTTTTATTTCGGAAAACATATTTCAGAAGCCATGCGCTTCCATTGTCAATTCCTTTGGTCAACTGCCGGCATCGCTTGCTGTGGTGGTTGTCTCTGTCCCTGGTGGTGGTTTGATGAACCTCTGAATGAGTAGATCGCCTGGCTGGATTTCAAAATTGAAAACACGGTTCTTGTTTTACCAAATATATATGTTTTCCCAAACTTTTAATTCTGTCTTCCTTGTGATGTTTTTGATGATTTTTGGTCTTCTATTTATGGTGTGTTTCTCTTTCCAAAAATGCCAAGCTACTGTGGATTTGTCTTCTTGAGTTTAATATTTCTGTGGTGTTCTTTTGCCCTTGTTTTTATATTTCTTTTTGTTTGGCCGATGTAGATCTTTTCACGGTCATTACAGCTGAACTGATATATTCCTGGTTTGTTTTCTTGTGGGATATCATCTTTTAATTTAGAATTTAAAATGTTTTTTATAGAATAATTGTTTTTAGGGGCTAGAATGATGTTATGTCGTTTGAAGATCCTCTGGAATTTGTAGAAAGTTGTAGGGTGGTATGTAAACTTCTTGTAGATCTTGTTTTCTTTCTGGTTTTGAGTGAGTGTGCTGACTTCTTTAATTCTCTTCCTATTTTTGGCCTTATTAACTTTTTTGTACACCAGTTCTGCCCGGAATCCATTCTCTGTAGCTATGTCCAATATTTTAGTAAGTTCACATTGGTATTCTGTTTTGCCCATTGGTACATTTACCAATCTGTGTGTAAGGCTGTTGAGTAAAGCATGCTGAAGACAGAATTAAGAGTTTGGGAAAACATATATATTTGGAAAAACAAGAACAGCGTTTTCAATTTTGAAATCCCGCCAGGCGATCTACTCATTCAGAGGTTCATCAAACCACCACCAGGGACAGAGACAGCCACCACAGCAAGCAATACCGGCAGTCGACCAAAGGAATTGACAATAGAAGCACATGGCTTCTGAAACATGATTTCCGAAATAAAAAGTAAGTGATGTAGTGTTACAAAATCGACTCAACTAACTTTCAACTGTGGTTATTAATGTACTATACACCCAGTTCACTATCTACCTAATTTTTAAATCCCTTGTATTTAAATATACCAATTTTCCTGATAGGCATCTTCACAAATATGAATTTAAGATTTAAGAATTCTTCTTTTATATTTCTCTTTAGTCTTTCCTAATAATTCCCCCAACTTTCTCAACTGTATTCTTAAATTTTCTAATTCTCACTTCAATTATTTCTCACAGTAACCACAACCACCTAGCTGCTCCGCCTGCGGTGCCATAAGTAGTTAAAGCGGGCGTTAAACACTAACAACCACCTAGCTAGTACCAATTGGTCCCTCCATAATTTTCTCTCTTCACAATCTAAAATAAAATGTAGGTCATTTTCTATTCCCCCACATAATGGGCATTTCTGTGGGTCCATTTCCCCTTTCATTCCCCTCAATTTCTTGCACCGGTTCTGTACCATGCCCACCCTTCCTTCCCCAATTTATTAGACACTTCAATATAGAAGGTTAGTAAGTACAATAATATTATAGCTGGACTTTCTGTGTTTCTCTTGCTAGCAGAATTAAATATTTTTTTGTGATTGTATTAGGAACAATTTGTTGGTTATACAAATCTGCACATAAAGGTTCTTACACAGCTTTCTCTACAAATTACAAGCTCCCATACATAACTTGTGTATTATAGTGTTCTATATAGGATGACTCTTCAATCTTTATTATGTTATTCCTGACTTTGTCTGTAAATTATTTCAGATTAAATATTTTGCATATTATATACAAGACTTTCATTTTAAAACTCCCCAGTCGAAATAACAATTTGTTTAAATTTAATTTCATTTAAACAAAACCATGTCATCTTAGATATTGAGGGGGAAGCTTAAAACTGGTCTTAATTGCATTTTGGGTTTCATCCTCTCATCCCCACTCACCTCACTTTGAAATTTTAAATGGTTTCCCTATATTTTACTTAAATATAAGTTACCAAACAAAAAAAAGAAAGAATGTAAGAGAAAAGGGAAGAAAAAGATATTACTGAAATTATGCATTTTAATAATCAGTATATTTTTTGTAAAGATTTTATATATATCTTACAGAATGCCAAATATGTTCAAATGAAGAGAACTTCACAGGTGTTTACTGAAAATTAAAAAAATGTGCCTTTTATTCATGTCAACTTTCCGTAACATATGTTATTTGAATCATAATTACTATTCATCAACTTTATAACATTTGAATGCTTTTTGTGCATATTATGTAAAACTAAGCCTTACTATTTAGAAATAAATCTTTATAGGTAAAAATATATTGTAAATAAAGTAATGTGGATAGAAAATCATTTTACATGAGAGCATACATAGTATATACTGAGTACATACTGTGTGAGGTATCATCGTATCTTATTTCAGTTCAGCTACAGACTGCTTTGGGTAGCTTCCATGTGCCACTGCGACCTATATGCCATGCCACAGAGGTAGAATTTGGTGAACAAGTTCGGCATCTCACTCGTCGATTCTTTCATCACTTATTAAGGTTAGTGATTTATACTTTGTAATCTGATTTTATCCTGATGTGCTCACCAAACTCCAAGACTGAGGTAAACTAGTGCAGAGCGATACGTTCATAATGGCTCATAACAAAGTTGCACTGTGATCAACATTTCTTAAAGTTTTGGACCACATTCAAAACTGAAACAATGATTTGGGATCACAGAGATATCCATTCTTGTTTCCTTTACAGTATTAGTTGATGCTGTCATTTATCAAAGTTTCATAAATTACATGTAAAAATCAAAATAATGCTGTTATCAATTTTTGCAGTTTTTAAGGGATAATGTTTTAAGGTTTTAATCTCAGTTTTGATATATTTTGCTTCAAATTTTATTGAATATGTGTCAGTTTATTTCCTTGCTCCTTACAAAATGTAAAATTGAGGATGCAATTAATGATTTTCTCAATAATTAGATATAAAAGTTGCCTGATATATTTTAGGTATTCTTTGCATAATAAATTTTCATATATTTTGAATAAATCAATAAAGCACAACTAGTATTAATATGCTTTTCTTGGTTTGTCATACATTCTAAACGTCCTTAGAAAGCATTGTTTTCAAATATGATAATATCATTTTCTATGAATGTTCATTAAAATCCACGGTTATTTGAAACAGACCTAAAGATCAGGATTTTTTGACATTACATGTGAATAAACATCTGTTGCTCAAAGTAATAATGTATGCTTAGATTGATAGACTGCATTTATTACAGGGTGTTCACCAATATGTAAAGTCAGAAAAACTTTACAGAATAAAAACTCAGAAAATTTTGAAAATAACTCTGGCTAAAGATAATCACATTTAAATCATGTTTCATGTTAGTAGGTTTAATGGTGTGCAAATTGGTTGCTAAGCTAATAGTAGCAATGTGATTTTTCTTTTTCTCCACCTTCATCTTCCCAATAGTACCGTTATCAGTGTTAGGAGATTATCTTAGATCTATCTTTTGAATTCTGCTCTGACATGTGATCATCCAAGAGTGAAGTTTGAGTGTAATCTATGTTTTCACTGTGCATTCTCATTAATGTTTTAAATGTGGTCATCCATTTGCATTTTAATGTTAAAATTGTAGGACTATCATCATTCCAGAAATGTCAGTCACCAACTAAGAGTGGGTAATAATAGAAGAATATGCAAATAGTATTATAATAGACTGATTGAGTGTTATAATGCAGTTGGTCACATCGATGCACAGTAAGTTTAATGCACATTATAGATGCATACAAAACGTGTTAGTGGTCCACCTTGATGGTGTGCGGATAACTTGTCAAGAGGTCTTGAGTTTTCATCTTGGTTAGGGTGAATTACTTGTATAAGCGTTTTTCTGAGGTTTTTCCCTTATCCTTTGAGTAACTTCTAAGCTCTAAGAATCCCAACCTCATATGAACATAATTTCACCTATATCATTTATTCATTAACCAATATGATCTATGTGATTATGATGAATGAAAATTTTATTCTAATATTTTTTATAGGTATCGACTTTTTGAAAAAGCTTTCCGTCTAGCAATAGACTTGAATGACCATGACCTGTTCATGGATATCTATCATTATGCACGCTATATGAAGGAGAGTGCAATGGCAGAAGCTGCCCGGGAGAAAGCAGAGCAAATACTCAACCATTCCAGCACTGGTAGCAGTTCTGACACAGGCAAGCATAATAATACAATTAGATATTTCCAATTTTGCATGTGACAGATTTCTGAAATATACTTATTCTGTACATAATGAAATGTTTCCTGTTTTAAGACTGCCTAAATAAAAATTGTAACATTTTACACTTGTGAAATAATAAAAGTTTGTGTTTCATTTAAAATTTTTATTTTTGATGCAAAACAAATGTTTGCCAAAAATGTTTGTTTTTCTCAGTAAGTTTTACATTTTTTCATAACATTTTAGCAAGGATGTTGAAAGCAAAAAAAGTTTCAATGTTTTCTAGCAATAGCAATTCTCTCAGGCCTTTGGGATGAATCATTTGTCTGATGTTACATTTGAAGAGATTGTATTTTACAAGATGTACAATATATTGAAGCCCGCCTGGGGTAGTGTGGTGGTAGCGTGTCTGCCTCACATTCAAAAGGTTGTGAGTTTGAATCTCACTTAGGGTGAGTTACCCGGATAAGGTTTTTTTTTCAGGGTTTTCCCATATCCTGAGAAGACAAATGTCGAGTAACTTTAATTTCCATGGACCCCGAGATCATTTGAGCATCATTTCACCAATTTCATTCATCGTCTGATATGACCAATCAGGTTAAAGGAAAATATATATATATACAGAGAAGGTATAATCAAATTAATTAATATGGTTAACTTTTACACACACTCCACTTACTTTTACAAAGGACAATTATTTCACGAGCCCATGCCTGCATTGTCAGCTGCTTAACCACTCAATTGCTGACAATACAGGTAAGATCTTGCTAAATAATTGTTCTCTTTAGATTGTATTTTATTTTTTGTAAATAACATCTCATAAACATAAAACACAAACTTCATTTAGTTATTTTATTACAAAAAATATAATTGCTGTATCAAAATTTGGGATGTTGTTACCTTAAAATCTACCTTATCCACTATTGCACAACAGCCCAGTTTTGAGCTTTGGCCTCCCTAACAGTTTGTTGATCAATGGAATTTCTAGCTCACGAGTTCACCGCTTTGTGCACATGGTGATAAGGGAGCAACTCATTGCCCATACTCACTATAAAACAGAATTGTTAAAATGGCTTTTCTGTGGACAATGTAATGTTAACAGATAATGTTTTATTATTTTCTCTACACGTACTATGTACATGGTGTATAGAGAAGGTATTGCACTCCACCCAAAAATTCAGTACCGAGATTTCACTGGAAATATATGTTTTAGGATCCCCTGTATCCAAAAAAAGCATTTTCAGAAAAAGGTCTGTGTGTGTGTGCGCATGGGTGCATGTGTGTGAGAAAAAGACGGTAAAATACCAAACTTAGTATTTAAGTTTAATATCTTCCAGGGATACGACACGAAGATTTTGAGAATAATCCCCCACCCCAAACTACCCTTTACATGTAATTTTTTTTGAATATTTTGATTTTCTCAAAAATGGCTCTAACGATTTTGATTAAAATATTGTATACTAAAGATATATACCTGACCAATAAAATGTATATCTTGAATTTTCTGGGAATAGCCTCTGAAGACTACTTTATTCTGGATGAATTTTACGGAATTTTGCATAACTACTAAACCGTAATAGATGGACAAAAACTTAAAACACAAAAAATGAAGAGCATGTTTAAACATACAATTTATGTTATATACATTTTGTTCGTGGAGTTGATCGTTTTTTAGATATTCCTTGATTTTAGTTTTAGCTTCGAAAAATTTAGTTTTCTCATACAGGAATTTGTCAACTCCTGTCCATACAAACAAAGAAATTTCAGTCACATAGCAACCAGCTTTTGACTATCACTTTAACCTATGTTACTCCCTTATTTCACTTCTACTTACAAGGAAGCAAGTAATAAAGACTATTTCTGCTAATTTTTAACAATAATTTGTTATAGCGAGGTAGAGAAAGTCATGTGAATGGAACACGTCAGATTTTTATTCTTTTTTCTCAGGTTCACATTCATCATGTTCTGATTGTCCAAGTGGAGATGGTACATCAAGTGAAGCTGAGAGCGAAATTCCTCCACAGCCTCCACCTCCTCTTCCAAGACAACAGCAAAAAGTCAAATTCTCTGACACTGTTACTCACATTTTAGTACCTGTAAGTAACTTGGTATCTTATTACATTAATTTATAGTAGACTTAGGTTAGTTAACTGTGCATAGGTTGCCTCTCCTCTCAGTAATAAATTTTCCTGTCCAGTTAAGTAAAAATATGGATTTTTAAAATTGTCACTAGCTGGCTGCATGGGTGGTTCTTTAAACCTCAAATGAGATTTTTAAGTAGTTTCATTTGCCTTCTCATATTCTTCATCAAGTCATGCAATGAGCTAAATGATTTTTATACTGAATCCTTACCATTACCCCTGTAATTTCATAAATTCTATCACATTCATTTAAATAACTGATGAAACATCCTTTATTATTTGAGGGAATGGGTATCCAATATTGCAGTATGCACATAAAATATATTTTTAATTCATAAATTTTTACCAAAAATAATTAAGCAGCATAAGCAATATGGTTAGGTTTCAAATTGAAAATTAAAACAACACAAATTTTGATTACCGTAAGTAATTTTGTTTTTGTTTCTAATGAATTTAATCAGGAGAAAATAGAAGTTCTATACCTTCAAAAATGCTTTCTAGATACAGATTGTAGTTAAAGCTGGGAAAGCTTAAGATGTAACAATGAAGATTTTTAAAACTGTTAATGTTGCAGAAAAAAAAATGAGATAAGTTGTATATTGAACAAGCTCTACATTTTCTGCGTGGTATGCTTTTTCTATTTGTGTACTTTGGTATTTGAATGAATTA
This sequence comes from Hymenopus coronatus, assembly GCA_030762935.1. Lineage (NCBI taxonomy): Eukaryota > Metazoa > Arthropoda > Insecta > Mantodea > Hymenopodidae > Hymenopus > Hymenopus coronatus. The sequence goes on along the minus strand of CM060880.1, from coordinate 23,771,019 downwards.
AAATTATCTTCACTTAATACTGTTTTACAATCACTTGACCATACAAAGTAAATACAACAATACTAAATATTAATGACTCTTCCCAAGAAGTCTGAGTAGTTTCAATCTTGCAGTTATTCAACTATCAAGCCAACTCATATCTTGAGATAAACTCAATCTCTATCCAGATTAAATTATGTTTCTACCGGATCTGGTTCCCCATTTTTTTTTTTTTTTTTATTTTCAACTATTTCCTTTTAACCTTGCTTAGATAGTCCCTAAAGATTTGCTTTCATATTCACCAGATTTTTCTCCCTTATCTCTATTGGTAAATTAGCCCACTTCTTAATCCTAAGTTATGCTTTCATTTCTTTGGTTTCTTCACTTTTCAAAATTGCAAGCCAATAGTTGTCTTGTATCCTATACATTTGTATTCCACTATATTTAAAACTCCTCTTGTTTCTTTCAATTTCAATACCCCAATTTGGGCCCATGCAGTTCCCTCCCTCATCCACCTGTTACCTTTATCTACTTAATTCTACCTATACTATAATTTTCTTTAGCTACCAATACACCCTCAGTCACTTTTTGTTGCTAAAACTACATAATATTTCTGTATTTTCATGTCATCAATTCTTAAACTTCCTTCCAAAAGCCTCTTTCTTTACTCTCTCCAGCCACACCATACCCAAATTGACTTTTTTCCCCACGGTCTCGTTAATCTTATTAACCCATGCATTTCTTTCCCACCCTTTCTTCTATCGGTTAATGGTTTAACATTTATGCAAAATTCATTCAAGTTATACAAGAAATTAAGATATGCGTTTTATTTGTGAAGCACATGTTTTAAACATGTTAAATATGTATTTTAACTCTTCAGAACTGGCAGCTGTAGATGTGCTGGTCTAGGGGGGGGGGATGGATTGGGTCAGTACATACATAAATACTTCATGAGAACTCATGCAGGATAAATGATTGTCATTTACATAATTTGCATAATAAACTCTATTACGAGGTACGTCCAGAAAGTAAGTTCCGTTTCAATTTATCTCCGCTACAGCGCTGCAATTGCAGTTCCGCACATGTGCGGTAGACGCTCTGTATCAAGGAGAAGAAACGTGCGCCATTTTGAGATCACTGTCAGCCACATATGCTTTGTTGTGCTTGTTTACAATGTCGGTGTTGATTGAAAATCCTGCCGCTTGTGAAATCAGATCTGTGATTCGTTTTCTGAATGCTAGGAAAGTGACACCAATTGAAATTTATCGACAAATTTGTGAAGTTTACAGACAAAATGCGATGAGTGATTCAATGGTGAGAAGATGGGTCCGACAGTTCAATGAAGGACATAGTGAAGTGCACGATGAATGAAGTGGGCGTCCATCTTTGGTTACAGAAGAACTGGTTCACGCGATTGATGACAAGATCCAGGAAAACCGCAAGTTTACAATTAGTGCTCTCGCTATGGAATATCCCCAAAGCTCACGATCACTAATTCATGAAATTAATTTCGTAAACTTTGTTCACGTTGGGTACAGCGGCAAACTTCTATGAAGAAGGTATACAAAAACTTGTGCCACGCTATGACAAATACCTGCAAAATTTCGGCAGTTATGTGGAAAAGTAGTTTAAGAGTTGTAGAATTTTGTGCAATAAATAATTATTCTGTATCTGTACACAATTTAATTTTATTACCAAACGGAACTTACTTTCTGGACGTACCTCGTATTTGACTTTGTTAAACAAATTTGTTCAAAAAGTGTTTTGACACTCACTGATTCACACCTTCACTTAAAAGAGAAACAGTCAGAACAGAACTCAACTGTGTGTTCTTTGCATATCGCTTCCCACTTTGTTGCAACATTTTGATCTCTTGCAGCCCTGGACAGAAGTAGCACCTTTTCTGTTATAATAGTCACTGCTTGTCCACATTCCCATCCAATGTTTTATTCTGTGTTGAACAGGTTTCGACAAAGTGTGGATAGTTGCCCTCTTTTTCAGGTAGATATCTAGAAAGTCCCTTCCAAGATCTTTTAGGATGTTGCAGCAAGCAATTTTTTGCCCTTGTATTTCCTCTACAATAATCCACCACCCACATTAAAAAAAAAATAGAAACCCACCTCAGTAGTGAGTTTGTTTTACTACTGGACATACAAGAGAATTTCGTTTATTTTATATAGCGACTAGCTTTTAAAAGACGTGACTATCGCTTTAGTCTAGTGCATTTGCTTACTTCCTTTCTACTTGCAATGAAGCAAGTAATAAGACCAATTCTTCTAAAGTTTATATTGATGTAGATAAACATTAGCATCAAGAGGATAAAAAGAATAATATTTTGTAAGAATAGGTCTTTTGTTTTTATTTGTGGAGCGGGTAGAAAAAGTTGTGTGAATGGAACATATCAGATTTTGAGTTATGCTCTTCTACTCCCCCTCTTCTCCCTCTCTTGTGCATTGACTGTTTGTGTTATCAATGATGGCTGTTATGGTTATACATTCCAGGACTTGCCACCCGCTCTTCCTGAGGAACTACCCCACAGCAACAAGGAATATCTAAAAGACTTCACAACAATGCCAGGTATGTTAACAAATGAAGACCACAGTGCATATAGATGAATGATAGCTCATTGGGTTCATTTTATAGGGAGAGTGTTTGCCATAAATGGACTAGAGTTTGAATCAGAAAGAATTTAAGTTCCATGTTATCTTTGGTGTAATAATAGATTAGTGTGAATAATGTTAGGAAATATGATTCAGCAATTTTGAAGATGAAAAAATACATGTTTAGAGTTTCTTCCCTCTTAATTCATTGATTGGTTTTATTGACATATTTTAATTCTGGTTAAGAGGTGAATGGAATAAAAAATGGCCTATGTTAATGATGATGCCGATAATAAATGTATTGCTATTTTTATTGTTAAGGTACCAACCATAGGAAAAAACATTTTCCAGCCTAGTATTTTCTTCGTATTATTTCTTATTTCATTGGTTCAGTTTGGCTTATGCAATTACAAGTGGCAGACACTTGTGAAGTATAAAATGAAATTACATTGGAAAGGAAATGTCCCAGGACTAAGTTTGGGCACCTTCCTAGCGGAATTTGCTAGTTATGAGGACTGAGGAAAACATGCTTGGTTTCATCAAAGTGTATGAGGATTTTCAAGCTAAGTGACAGTTCTTTAAAAGTGGCAGTTTCATTTATCACGGTACATCATTATTTTGATAACTAAAGTTCTCATTAACTTTTGAAGAACCTCCAATGAAGTCATTCTTTGTCAAATCTGTGTTTAATGTCGTGTACCGAGGTGCTTAAATTCTTGTGAAATAACATTGCAGTTATTTTCATTTCACTCAGTGAATAATAACTATTTCAGACTTCAAAAGTTATTTGAATTAATAGATATTAGGGATTCAGAAATTACCTTATCTACAAAATAGATGTCGTGAAGCTTTAGACTTGATATAGGTTACAAAAAAAAAGGTAGTGCTCAACAAGAGAAATTGGTCATTTCTACTGGTACAATGTTTCACTGACATTTCATAATGTATTGTTAATGGTAACTGCAAAAGATGATGTGCTAATATGTTGCTAAATATTCAAAGTAAATAACTACTTCCTTGCATGAACACAACTAGGTTTCCAGAAAATGAAAAGGCTGCTGCATTTACTGTATTTATCTCAATACAAGACAATGTTTTTTTTTCTGGTTGTCTTCAATTCATGATATATGTTTCCCAAACACCATGTGGGGATACTTAAGTTTCGAACTTCGCGAATATGTCAGTGGTGAAGCCTGGGGATTTCCATCAAGGTTGCAACATTGTTCTCCTAGACTAAAATAAAATGACTTCCTTTCACATCGATGTTGAATGCAATGCTGTATTGGAAGCCAAGGTCAAGTAGATAGAGAGAGGTCAGATGCGCATTTCGCTACCTCCGCCGCAGATACCTATACCAGTACTTTCCAGTTTTCCCTCTGCCTCTCTGTACCATCCACAACGTGAATTTATGCAAATTCGATAAAACATTTTATGATATATTATACTAAGTATGTTGTCTTAATGGCTTTAACCCTTTTTCACATAAATTTGCTGTTTTTAATAGTTTAATTTATAGGTTAATTAATTTACCCCTTAATAAAGATGAATTCTATAAAGAATATAAACACATTATCAACACTGCTTTAATTAATGGTTTTAATACTGATTTTATAAATAAAAAAATTGAGAAGTTTAAATATCAAAAAGCTATTAAAGAGATTTCTACACTTAAGAAAATGAAAGATAATTACATTTTTAAAAATTTACTTATTACCCTTGGGCAAATAAAAAATTCACAAATATTTTCAAAGAGCATGGTATAATGTCGGTTCCTCAAAATAAATACATTATAAAACATTTGTTAGGGTTTTCTAAAAAGGATAAAATTTCAAAAAATAAAAAATCTGGCATTTATGAATTAAGCTGTTTAAATTGTGACCTTGTTTATATTGGTAAGACTAAACGTCATTTAGAAACCAGAGTAAAAGAACACTTTAGGAATATTAAATACAAACAAATTGATAAATCAGCTGTGGCAGAACATTTTTGGAAATTTAATCATGAAATAAATCCAGATGTTAAATTGTTAAAACACTTAAATGGACCCATAGATTGAATGGTTTGGGAGAAAATGTTTATATTAAATTATAAAAATCATAAATGAATTTTGATATAACACCAATTGACTCTCTCACCAAATTTGTTTTGACTCCAGTAGTTAGCAATACCTTAGATCACAATCCATCTAGTAGCAGTAACCATAACAATTTTAATAAACAAGAGCAAAAAGAAACTGAGACCAAAAAGAAACAAAGCTGAGGATGCAATAGACCAATTTATTGCAAAACTAGTCCTTGGATTCCAAAAGATAAGTGAAGAGCTGTTACAATTATTATATTATAACATATTAAATAGTTGTTTCCCCATACTTCTTATATCTTGATTATATAAGGTACTCCTAAGAGTATATCTGAAACGCTCCGTATGTTTCTTAAGTAGTTCTTATGAATATCACCTATTTTTTTGGCTCCTCTTTATCTAATGTAATACTTTTTGTGCATGCATGCAGGGATGTTAAAATTTTATAATTTTTAAAATTTTTTTGCCAGAATGCTCTTTATCTGCTATCTCTAATTGTTATTATTTTGTAAAATAAATACCTTATTCCTGTCTCTTTCTGTGATATTCCCCCAAAGAGTAATTCCATACTTTATGTATGAATAACTGGAATTGTAGTAGCTCTGATTAACAGTTTCTTTATCCATAATATTACTGGCTTGTTTCATTATATACATACCTTATTTGTTTGCTGATATTTGTTATGTATGGTTTCAAATTTAATTGTTTGTTGATTATCACTGCTAGAAAGTTGCTATAATTTGTTTCTGGCATAATTTTTCCATTTTTTTTCTATTTTGTTATTGAGTTCATTGTTGCACATATCATATTCAAAAAAGCCTTGAATAAATAATCAGCAACAGTGAACATCATTTTTAAAGAAAAACTTCACATTCGGAAGCCTTGCAGTCATTAGATCATCCACCTTCTTAAAAATGAGCAAAAACGGGTGTGAGTGCAACGGTGCCAGGAAATTATAAAAAGTTTGATGAGGAAAGATCCAAAAACATATGTAATGTGTTAACATATAATAAATGCTGGATATACCAGTATAATCCATACACCAAGCAACAAAAATGAGGCTAGCAAGAAGTAACAAGATCATCTGTTTGTTCTTCTCTGCTAGGGACCATATTGTGACAGCTGACTGATGGGCTCTTCACTAAACTGAGAACAAAGTGTTTTCTAAGACTGGTCTGCATGGAATTTTGCTGCATAACAGTGCCTCTGCCCCACTGCACTAAAAGCAAACCAATTTCTTAGGAGTTAAATATTTCTTGCAGCTCAAGATCTAGCCCCATGCAACTTTTTTAAACTTTTTTCTGTTCTCCAAAATAAAAGAAATAATTTGAGGTCAATGGTTGAATCATTTGAAGCTGCAGTAGCTACTGTAAAGAATGTATTTGTTTCATTTCATAATTGATTGGCTTACCCTCCTCATAATTGTAGGACTGACACCCCCTCCCCCAGAACTTACAAGCCAATGCCTAGAGGTCAGAAGCCTGTCAAGGAGCCTAAAGGCACGAAACCACAGAATGGAGAACCTGTTACGAGGGGTCGGCATGTAGCCAGATGTATTTGCACTAGTCTTAAAAAAAAGTAGCCTCTTACCAGTATTTTTTTGTTTTTTTATTTTGGTAATGTTTAACGCCCACTTTAACTACTTATGGCACCGCAGGCTGTGCCACTGATGATACATGAATGATTATGGAGCGCTGGTGGAATGCGATGGCGGGGGAAACTGGAGAACCCGGAGAAAACACGCCCCAGCGCCGCTTTGTCCACCACAAATCTCACATGCGGTCATTTGGGATCGAACCCCGGCCGTATAGGTGAGAGGCGAGAGGTCTAACCACTCAGCCACGGCGCAGCCATTACCAGTATTGAATATTGTTTACTTGGTAACATTTTTATATGTTTGTAATTTAACATTGGAATCAATGTTTAGTAAATGAGGACTGTTTTGTTACAGATGTGTCTGAAGAAGAGGATAATGGGAATGGCACAATTAAGATTGTTCACTTTGGAGTGGTATGACATTAACTTCAGTCTTCCACTGTGTACATTGCTGATTTTGCTGAGAAATATTGTAAATTTTTAAGGAAGAAGTAAGCTCTGCAAATGAGAGATCCTAATGGGATGGTTGTTGGTTTTGAAGGGTGACTGTGAGACACAGACTGAGTGATCATTAAGAACCAATTTTATAAATGTAAATAATATCCTAGAGGGTGTCCCATGCACTCTCAGCTCCTGTTTACAAAAATAAAACTAATGGTTTATTTGCTATGGATATGCTGTGAATCATGTGAGGCATTGTGCCACAGTCTTTCGATTCTAAAGTCTGTAGTATACATGCTGCTTGTTGTTGCAATGGGACATCCTATATTATCTACTCAGAAATACTTATTGGCATGCTCAAGGATTCCGTCCGTTTCTGTCATAAACAATATCTTGTATGAATTATTTTATTTCTGTAACATCTGTATTTTTTTCTTATTTATTGCAATGTTCCTTAACACGCTGAATGAAAATCACCTAAACATCCACACTTAGAAGTGAACTGAACAGAATTTTCCTTTGTAGTGTGTGTATTTAACAAATAGTAACACACCCTGGGTAAAAGATCTTTGAACACTGGCCATCTTTGCATAAGGTCATTAGTTTGGCCAGACCCAGGATGGCAGGTCTTTAAGCATATGTCTTATCAATAGATTTCCTGGCATAAAAAATAGGTAAACAAATCTTCAGCTGGCTACTGGCTACAAAGCTACTGTCAATGCTGATATTTTCTTGAAGTTGCTAGCATTATTAAACAAACTTGAACTATTAACTGGATACACAGATGTACAGAATTTAATGGAGGACAAGAGTAAATTTTGTTGGTTTAATGCTGAAGTTAATCTTTGCTCTCTCTCTCTCTCTCTCTCTCCCTACAAGTAATATGTACATGAGAGGGAGACATGGCATTGTGTTTCACTCAAAAATTTGATATCGTGATTTCACCAGAAATACACTTTGAGGTCTCCTGAGTCCAAAAAAAGAATTTTTAGAAAAAGGTCCATGTGTGTATGTGTCTGTGAATAACATAATTAAAATATGATAAGTTGGTTAAATACCAAATTTGATAAGTTCAGCATCTTTAAATGCAACATGAAGATTTTCCAGAAAATCCCCCCAAACTACTCTTTAATGGACAAATTTTCAAACATTTTTATTTTCTCAAAAATGGTTCTAATGATTTTGATTAAAATGTCATATTTTGAAGATATTTTCATGGCAAATAAAAAGTATATCTTGAATTTTCTGGGAATACCTACTTAAGTTCTCTTCATTCTCAGTGAATTTTGCATAACTGGTAAATCATAATTCGTAGACAAAATCTTACTTTAGAAAACACATAGAAGCCATTAAAATATACAACTTATGTTAAAAATAAACTTTCTCATAGAGTTAGCCATTTTTAAAATATTCTGTATTGAAAGTATTACCCTTTCCTAAGCGTCAATTAACAGACATCTTGAATGTTAGCAACTCTTTCTTTTTTTCTCCTTTTCCAATGTTCAAGATGCCAATTTTACATAAATATGAATGTAATGTTCATTTGTTTGAACCAAGAGCTCATGAATTGGGTTGTTGTTTTTAAACATACCTTTCTATTAAGAAGTTTACAATATATCATGAATAACATAAAACAACAGTTAAAAAAATTATCCTGATAGGACCTTATGAAAGATTAATGTATCCCTTTCAGCTTTGATAGATTTTTGAATTTGTTAGGTTACACCTTACTCATTGACTGTTACATATTTTTTACATTGAGAAATCTATTTACAGCTCTGTGATTTTATAAACAAATGAAAACAACCATCGTAACATTATTAAATTATACATTTTGTGAACTTCTTTTCAGTGGCTTTTGCTTCTGATAAGTGCTGACTGGGCTCATTTTGTTTAATTCATATTTTATTATTTGGTACAATAGAAATAGTTTTCAAGTGTTTCTTCTTTTGGTTTTTGTTCTTAATTTTTGTTATTTATAATATTGCAATTTTCAATGAACTGACTTTCCATTTAACTGACTATAGTGATTGCTGTTTGCTTAGCCAAGATAACTTTGATGATATTAAATGGATGCTTTTGTGAGAATAATTTGTTATAGAATAGGTAGAGAAAGGCATGTGAATGGAATTCAGATTTTTTTTATACAAAAAATGTATTTGATTGTGTAAGCTAACAGTAAAGTATTACAGATTAACATTAAAAGTTAACAAAACATATATTTCTGATGAAACCTCAGTATTGAATTTTTGGGTGGAATACAATACCTGCTATATGTACTTCATACTTTTTAGAGGAAGTAAAAATGTATTTGGTATTTCCTATTCATTTTTATGAAGCAACTATTTTTACCTTTTATTAGATTTATTTCTCCCTTCTTATTTGAATCTCTGGAATAATTACAAACAGTCTGCATACTTAACTGTAAAAAGTGTGGTATTACAAATATAAGAACTCACACTTCCAATACTTCAAATCACATTTTACAAAAATAATCATATACTTGGATTTTCCTGTAGTTGTATGGTACCGAGTAATAAATTCAGGTTATTGTTTAAAATATAATTGTATTAGCGTATTTGTTTTTTCACACTAGCTTTATGTAGATAGAAATTAAAAAGGTGTGCTCTTCAGCTATAATTAACTTAATCTAGAGTTGGTTAGGCTTATGCTTATTAATAGACATTCCCAACTTTAAACTTGTTTTTTGCAAACTTTTATCCAACAGGTTTTCATACTCAAAATGTTCCACATGATGTAGTTTTTCACTAATTGTTTCAAAACTTTTATACTACTTCTCAAAAGCACATTAAAGAAAATGATGTCCGTGGTGTAATGGTTACCATGCTAACTTCATATACCTAAGGTCCTGGGTTCAAACCCGGCAGAGGATGATGGATTTTTTCGGATGTAAAAATCCTTAGCATGGCTTCTTTTAGAAGGGAAGTAAGCCATTTATCCCATGTCGTAGATTTACGACATGTAAAAAAACCTCAAGCCTGATAAAAGAGGCCTATGAGCAAAATTAAATGGTCTTTCATGTCCAGTATAGAATGGGATGCTAAGAACCACAGCAGTTAAAGAGTGTCCATAAAAGAAAATGGTCGTATTGCTTTTTCCAACTAATGCTCAAATTTTGATAAATAAAATTTTACATTTTGAAAAATCAAGAGTGCTGGGAATTATATATTTGTAAACTCATTTTCTGTAAAACTAGATTTTTGTTTGTGAATATTTTTAAAAATGCATCACATGGTTTATTTTTATTAGAATAATGAATTTAGAAATATAAAATATTGTTATTTCAATAACCATGCAAGCTAGAATTTTGATACATGGCAAAAATAACACTATTATTGTGTGTAATAGCTGGTATAAATTTCAATAAGATATCTCATATACTGCAGATTTCCAAAATTTCACAGATGCTTCACCTTAAATGAGTTTCCATACATGGTTGAAAATTTTGGTAAACAGTCAAAGATCTTTAGTGTTTGTAGCAGTTTATGTAATTAGGACTTAAAAAGAGAAGATTTCGTGGATTAACTTGCCTTGTTCATAATATTAGATGAGTGTATAAACACCTTTGAATATGGATCACATATACAATTTTTTTTGTAAAAGCTCCATAAATTAATATTATAGATGGATAGGTAGGGTCAGACTGAAAAATTCAATGCCATAGCTGGGATTTGAATCACAGATCTCCCGGTCTGTAGCTGGTTGCTCTATCACTGAGCTACCATGGCAACATGCTGGCATAGAATTGAATTTCTCACATGACTTGCATGTTTCCCAGTAAACCACAAGGTGAACTCAAATTATTTTGAGATGACAACCCCAATGGCGACTTACAATGTTGTAAGTACTTTAAGTCCCAGCCAACTATTTGGTCCGACTGTACCTATCCAAGTCCTGTCCTACACATGGCTTGTGTGAAAAAACAATTAAATCACTACTAATATAGTTATTTATGCATTGTGTTACAAAAATTTAATTTATCAGCAAAAGCAAGTTTGTTTTAATTTTTTATGCACTTTTAAGGTGGTTTTGTTACATAACCAGTGAGAATCTTAGTCTGGAGACTTGTTCATGAATATTAACATTACATTTTGCAAAATGAGTTAAGTCAAAGAAATATTATTTCACAGAGAGCAATATTAAAAGAAATACAATTTCTTCAAAGCATGGAACACAGTAAACAGAATGAGTAATATAGGTGAAAATATACTATTAACTTACACATATGAGAAGTGAAACTACTGATAAGATTATGAATTTCATTTTCCTGTAATGTTTTGTTTTCTTCAATGCTGAACAGCATTTATTGAAAGAAGTTATGTTCCATTTGTTCTTATATGACACATTTATTTATTATTCTGCTAAGTGTTGACATGATACCTTGAAAGTATATACTATCCACTAAAGCCGCATTTTGCAGACTTATGTTTTTGGTCTGCAAAGTTACAATTTTAGGAAGGATGTGTAACATATTTTTAATTTGTCAAGATAATAATGTGGTTCTTGTAGTGAAATGTAACAAACTGTCTCATTTTGAATATGTATAGCTTATAAAACCTGTAACATCTATTAACGTCTGGAATAGTCTCTGCACAAAGGTGTTATGCCTTAGAAGCCTATGTAATTTATAATCTGAATTAAGCCAGTAGAGTGTTGCTTAACTTTAATCAACAGGATATGTTTACTTCCTTTAAGAATTAAGTAATTTGAATGAATCTTTTTAAGTACAAATTGGATTCTGGTGCTAAGAATTTATCCAGGTTGAACTTTAAAAGCTGTTGGATAGAGCAAAATCAGAGACGGCACTGAAGAGGTATAAATTTAGAATATAAGAACACAGGTTTTGATGTGCTTGCATTAGTTTAAGTATGTGATTTTCTCTGCTAAATGCATGATATCCCACCATCTCTCTATCTTCTACTTTTGTATATAAGAATCAAACTAAGGATAGTTTTACCCACATGATAAGACTGTAGCCAAAATAATTCTGATAGAATTTATTTTGAATGAATAAATATCACATTAGCTTGTATAATGGGCTACCCTTCATGAATTCAGTGATAGTTTTATCTTTTACTTTCTCTAGCACGTATGTACATGCAATGTACATAGTAGTTAAAGAAGGTATTATATTCCACCCTAAAATGACTATTTCATATGTGTTGAAGTCCCCAAAGTCCAAAACAAAATTTTTAGAAAGAGTCCATGTGCACGTGTATGTGGACAGCATAGCTCAAAAACGAAAATACTGTTAAAAACCAAAATTGGTATTTATATTTAATATCTTCAAAGGATGTGACACAAAGATTTTCAAGTATCCCCCCACCATACACTATTCTTTACATGGAAAAATTTTTGAAAATATTGTTCTCAGAAATGGCTCTTAACGATTTTGATTAAAATACTGTATATTAAAAATATTTACATCACAAATAAAACGTATATTTTGAATTTTCTGGGAATAGGCTCTGAAGACCTCTTTATTCTAGATGAGTTTTGCAGAATTTTGTATAACGGTTAAACCTTAAGAGATAAACAAAAACTGTAGATTTCATTAAAATACATCATTTATGTCATTTTTCTTGTAGAGTTTACCGTTTTTAAGGTATTACTTGTCATTGATTTCAGTTTCGAACTAATTTACTTACCTCAAGCAGAACCTTACAGTGAAACAAACCTCAATTGTTTCACCTAGCGACCAGCTTTTAAACGATTTGACTATTGCTTTAACATAATGTATTCCCTTATTTCCCTTCTATTTACAAGAAGCAATAATGAGACCAATTCTGCTAATGTTTATTTTGATTATCATGATGTAGATAAAAGAAGAATCTTTTCTAAGAATAGCTTGTATTTGAAACAGCTAGAGAAAGTTATGTGAATGAAACACATCAGAGTTTTTCTTTTGCTTTATTTTTAACATAAGAATGGCCAAACCATTTTTAAGCCCCAATTAGAAATTAGTTTATGTGACTTTACCTTGCTTATTAAGATTTTTCTTTGGAAATTACTAAATAATAAAGTTTGTAGACATAATGATTTCAACAAATTTAGTAATTTATAAAACTTTGATAGGATGCACATTTACAAAGCTTTGCATTTCTATTATTTGCATTCTACTGCTTACTAAAAGAAAATGTATAATTCCTACCCTTTGCAAACATAAGGAAGAGGCTTAAATTGTGTGTTCTGTTAACCATTAAAATAACATTGTTACTTACATCCCAAAAAAGCAATCTTATTACCGGTTTTCAAAGCATTACATGAAATTTAAGCTGCCATGAAGGTAGAAGAGAAAGAGTAAAAAGGGAGAAATAGAAAAGGCTCTGCAAATAAAGCAAGCAGTGCTACTGATTTCATAGCAAGGTAATCACTAGGGAGCAGACTTATATGTGATAAAAAAAGTTAAAATATTTATTTTTTAAGTGCTAAAAAATAGAAAATATTTGGTAGAAATCTTAAGATATTTTATTTAAATTCAGAGAAATGAGAGCAAATTATTAAATCAGTATGGCTAAAGGTACTCACCACTCTTATATGGATAGCAGCTTTTAGTATGTTCCCTTAAAATTGCAGTGGAACAAAAGTCTTCTCTGAATGTCCATCACGAACGCATCATAAGTGTTTCTAAATAACACCTTATATTGTGAGAACGATCTTTCCACATCACAGGATGTCACTAACACTCACATACTCTAAATCACAGACATCTTCCAGGTCTTGAGCCACTCTACTACACAGTTTTTGGAAAAAAAATTCTCAAACAAATTTTAGCCCTATTAATGAATTAACTTTCATTTCAAGAGCCTGCACATCCTTAACTGTTTAATAGTTTTTTTTGAAATGTCTAGTTTTTGTATGGAATTACACAAAAACCCAAATCATATATGAATTGACCATTTTTCAATAAATCCTAAACTATTTCAACATATGATGCATCACTTTTGTTCAATTCATTTACGACAAATGCAAAACTTTCAAAATTTTTTCCATAATACAAAACTGCACTTAGCCAAGTGCCCAACATTGCTTACTGGTGCAGGGGGAAGAAGAACTTTGGGTGTGTCATAAAAGTAGGGCCAAAAGATAATGTAACAACAGAAGTGCATCCATGTTTCTCATGCACTAAGATATGTGCATAGCAAGTATTATTATCATTATTTTATTTTCATTAACAAAAGTCAAAGAACAAGAGTGAATAGGATATCTTGTATTTACCTAAATGTGTTGTGGAGCTGAAATTTGTGTGTCTGGTTTCTTGTTAGTTAAAACTTAAGATTCACTGCTGTTATTTTCATTTAAATTAGTTTCAAAATAGCTTTTATATGTTTAAGATGTAATTTGTTTTTAATGTTAGTAAGGTTGTATACAAATTCAGTGCAAGTGAAAATGATTTACACAGCTATAAATCACGTGAAAGATGAAATATGCACATGCACAATGTATTCACGTAAATTATTCTGCATTAGAGAGAAGTTACAGAACAGAGATTAGAAAAACACACAAACTCTAAGATATGTAAATTGTTAAGCAGGTGCACTAATACATGTGCCTGAGTTATCAAGCACTTCACCACTCACAGAAGTATAAATGACATAAATATAATTAGTATAATAGCACACATCAGTATTTTATGCATTGCTCTCTAGATAATTTTTTTGTACAAATTTGCTCAAAAACTTTATTTTTTACAGCTTTTACTAGAGTCAAAATAGAAGCATAGTATTTTTATACACAATAGTTTTAGAAAAAAATTAACAACTTGCAAACAGAGATTATGTAACTAATATTTGTATCATTGTTTTTTTTTTTATAAATATATATATTTTTTTGTATATTTTTAATAACCTGTGTGTTACCAAAATGCCATTTACATCAAATCCTGCACTTCTACTGTTATTAAGTACTTTATTTGGACTCATTGCCGGCCTAACAGGATTTTTCTTGGTACCAGTAAGATAGTGTTTCTCAACAGAATTGGATATTCATAAATTCAAGCGCACAGATTTTTCATAAAAATTCACATACCTTCTTTTTATGCGTTGTGCTGCCATACATCTCTCGTGCCTTTTATGTAGATCTGCACAACAGCTAATAATTCTCCAATGTCAGGGGAAAGGGGTATAAAGAAACAAAATTCTGTACATGTGGCTGATTTGCGCACACACACAGGGTAATGCAGCAGGTGGTTTCCATCCATTTCTTCTTTAAGTGTACAGAAAGGATATCTCACTATGCCAAACTTGAATAAATGTTTATTGAGACAGTTATGACCTGTTAGGGGTCTAAAAGTTGATATAGAGGATTTTCTTTGTACTGTAGTGGTTCTGGATGTGTTATTACATTGCCCAACCTTTAGTCAACATAACAAAACATCAAAATACTGGAATGGAAGAGAGCGAATGGCTTCTCCGCCAAATCAACATTAGATACCAACCACAATTTATGATATATACATTTTTTTCGTGGAGTTGATTGTTTTTTAGATATTTCTGGTTTCGGGTTTAAAAAACTTTTACAGGAATTTGTCAACTCCTGTCCATAAAAACAAAGGAACTTCAGTCACATAGCAACCAGCTTTTGACTGTCACTTTAACCTTATTTCACTTGTACTTACAAGGAAGCAAAACTATTTCTTTTAATTTTTTCTCGATTAGCTTGAAGTAAATAGAAGCATAAGCTTCTTAACAATAATTTATTGCAGAGATGTGGAGAAAGTCATGTGAATGGAACACGTCAGATTTTTTTTTAGAAGTAGAGGAGCGGAGTTACAGTTTGCAATCTGACAGATTCGCATTCCCCATTTGGGCCACAATGCTCCGCATCTCTACTTATAAAAAACATCCTTCACTATACTTGTGGCTTAGGGCCACCATCTTGGCAGTATTCATTAATTATATTGACAGATCTACATTAGTGAAGCAGCTGAGCTAGTGCTACCCATTTGGTGTGCTTATATGTCAGAATCAGCAACAGTACAGAATCTTTTCAAAATTGTTTTTAGATTTATACCAGCAAATTCTTCAAGGCTATGTAAATAAAACCTTGCTCCGTCATAAATAAACCATTAAATGTATAAAGCAATCATTAACACTATCCACATCCAAAAGCTCAATGGCATTTTAAACAAAGATTTGAGAAATTTCTGATTCCTGCACTAGCTTTCTCAGAGATTTCTTTGGACTTTGTTTTAACTTTTCTATGGTCATCAAGTTTTTCTTTTGCGAGTTTCTTTTCAGTAATAGATACTGTTTTCCTGAATCATCTTAAAATTGTGAACTGTTTCTTTGTGAGGCGTACAAACAGCAGGGAATCCGTCTCACTTCTCTACAAGCGTGTCACATTCAAGAGCTTGAATCTTGGTTAGGGTGAATTTTGCAGGGTTTTCCCTTATCCTGAGAAGATAAATGTTGGGTAATTTTAAGCTCTATGGACCTTAGGCTCATTTAAGCATCATTTTGTCCATTTATCGTCTGATACAACCACTCAAGTTAATTAAACAAGAGTTGTTGCACAGGAATAATCTATGAAAATTTTGTGTTCTAACCAAATGAAGTTTTTAGGCATTATAATAGTACTAATACACTCAAACAGTAAGTCCCACAATTTATCAACTGATTAGCCTACACAGAAAGGAGGGAAATAGGAAGGGACATAGAGCTGGAGAAACAGTGCAGTGCAAGCATTTCCACGTGTTGAAATAAAGGCTGTGTATTTTAAGCTTACAACATTTTTTCCCTACATAGGTTTGCAATGCATTGTTTGGGTGCAAATATAATTGATTGAATTCTAATATGGAGTGGTTGGTAATGAAACCATTTCACCTCTTGCAGTCCCCCATATAACAAAGACTGGTCAGTCTATATCTTTAAGATGACAAGGACGTGCAGAGAATTCTACAATTCCAGTCTTATGCAAACAGAGATATTACTGACAATTTTCCTGGGATCTTAGGATTATATTTATATTCTAACATTTTTCTATTTTTTGAATTATTTTCTAAAACCAGTGTACTGGTTTTGGTTAATGGCATATCTAGAAAATAATTCCTGCAAAACAGACCCTTAGTTTATTTAATAACTTAAGAAGGTAGCTTGTAATATTATAATATTAATACAATTTTCCAGATAACAAGTGTATAATAAGCAAATCCATTACAAATCTATTAAATGAGCCTTATTTTTAGCTTCCATTTTCTTTCCATTTCCATCTAGTTGAAAATGTTGGCAGTTAGCAAATATATCTTCAACTTGAGTGCAGATTTAAATGTTTGTGGAGTGACAAAGGGGAACTGTTAATAAGTGGTGAAAAGCAGATTGTTTTTATATGTATTTAGTAAATTAACTTGTACAGGAGTGTTAGAAAATGCAGTGAAACTAAGCTGCTCTGAATATATCAATGTCAGTGAATATTCTGTAGCAAACTCTCATTAGGAGATGAAAGAAAGAGGACCTTTTAAGTACATCAGGAAAGAAAATAAAATGGCAAAAACTAGTCATTGGAAAGATTATGATTTTGTTAAGTGTGCAATTCCAGCTAAGATGTATAACCAGTTTTACTTTCTCTACATATACTATGTACATAGTGTATAGAGAATGTATTGCATTCCACCCAAAAATTTGATACCGAGATCTCACCAGAAATAGACATTTTAGGGTCCCCTGTATCCAAAAAAAAAAATTATTTTCAGAAAAAGGTCTGTGTTTGTGAGAACATGGTAAATGAAAAATGAAAAGTTGATAAAATACCAAACTTGGTATTTAAATTTAGTATCTTCCAAGGATGTGACACAAAGACTTTCAGAAAAATCCCCTCATTCCAAACTACACCTTTACATGGAAAAAATTTCGAATTTTGATTAAAATACCTTTTATTAAATATATTTATATGGCAAATAAATGTATATTTTGAATTTTTTGGGAATAGTCCCTAAAAACTTCTTTATTTTGAATTAGTTTTGCTGAATTTTGCAAATAGACAAAAACTTGCTACATAAAAAATGTAGATCACGTTAAAATACACAATTTGTGTATGCTACTTTGAAGTAGTTTTTCCAATTATATTAGTTCACTGTGTTTTCCCCTGTATTAGTGGAATTTTAACTTCTGGTCCTCTCATTTTAAATGTTTTTTTTTTTCTAGGGATAACTATAGAAAGCATTAAAGTTTTCAGTGTTGATACTAAAGATACGAGCATTCAATTGATAAGGAAAATAATTACTATCTTCCATATTTAAAAAAAATTAATAATTTAAGAACATTTATTTTGCTGGTAATGATAGGCATGGACAAGTTTTTAAAATGTTATTTATTAACTATTTAATCTAATTTTACACTTTTTTCCTTGGTCCTCCTAGTTCTTCAAGTTTAGATTTCAGCTCTTTTAACTCTGTGTCAGGTATGAAACGATTTTCTTCATACTCTTCATTATGTTCAAATACTGTCATGTTTACACCCTGTGGCAAAGATGTCTGTATCACCTCAATAAATAGTGGAGCCATTGTGCTTGGCACGTCTGTCACCTGAAACAACACATTTTAATACACTCTGGCAAAAACTTCATAGTACTTATACATCTGTTAGTCTTGTTATGTGTTCTATTCTGACAGGAATGAGTGTGAGTTTCTCTCCCCCACCAGATCAAAAGTAGTTGCAACAATTCCAAACTTCTTTTTACTCCCATATGATTGCACGAAAGGGGGAAAAAAATTAAAAAACACACCTACATGCACACAGTTTTTTTATTTTCTGAACTTCATATAGAGTGTATAGGTAGAGAAGTATTGCATTCCACCCAAAAAATTTGATTCCAAGATTTCACTGGAAATGCACATTTTAGGGTCCCTGTATAAAAAAGGGCCTTTTTAGAAAAAGGTTCATGCATGGGTGTGTGTCTGAACAAACTCAAAAATGAAAAGTTAGTTAAATACCAAACTTGATAATTAAGTTCAGCATCTACAAGGAGGTGATCCAAAGAGTTTCAAGAAAATCCCCCTACCCCAAACTACGCTTTACATGTACAAATTTTCAAAAATGGCTCTAATGTTATTAAAATACTGCACATTAAAGATATTAACATGACAAAATATATATCTTGAATTTTCTCGGAACATTCTCTGAAGACCTCTTCATTCGGATCGAGAGAGAGAGAGAGAGAGAAACTTACTACCAAAAATTGCAGATCTCCTTAAAAACATTAATTTATGAGATATAGTTTTTGTGGACTTAACCATTTTTGAGGTATTTCTTGTTGAGGTTTCAGTTTTAAATTGCTAAAAACTTTTCTCAAGTAGGAATTTGTCATTCTTTGTTTCTTTGGCTTACTCTTGGCCATGCAAAGAGAACCAAATTCCAATCACATAACAACCAGCTTTTAATTTCACTATTTATTAGCCTAGTGTATTCCTTTTTTTTTTCTTTTTTTAAGATCAATAAAGGAAAGTAATAAAATATATGCATAAAATAAGGAAGATACTTTGAGAAAAAAATTTGGAGAGGAGGAAGGTGAGCAGGATATACACAGGATAAGTTATGGACCATATCCTGAAATAGATCAACTGATAGAAGGCAATATAGATTCAATAGATATTGAAATAGCAATGAGCGAAATTAAAAATGGGAAGACAGTGGGAATAGATGACATAGCCCCAGAACTAAGTACAGAAGGAAAATAATGAAGATATGCCAGAGAATGTGGAATGAAAATAAAGATTTCCAACGAATGGAGAACAAGCATACCTAAGAAGGGCAATAGTAATGAATGCAAATGAATTAGGTCACAGCATACAACTCAATTATTCATTTGTTACATGCTTCATTTTTACTTTCTCTAGCATGTATGTACAACATAAACAGTAGATAGAGAAGGTATTGTGTTCCACTCAAAAATGTGATACTGAGATTTCACAAGAAATACGTTTTAGGGTCCTCTGAAATCAAAAAACACATTTTTAGAAAAAGGTCTGTATGTATGTGTAAACAGCATAATTCAAAAACAAAAAGTTAGTTAAACGCCAAATACTTTGGTATTCAAATTTAGTATCTTCCAAGGATGCGAACAAGAATATTTTCAGAAAAATCCTCCCACCCCCAATTACAGTGAACATTTTTTGAAAATTTTTATTTTCTCAAAAATGGCTGTAATGATTTTGATTAAAATACCATTATGCTTAATATAGTTTTATGGCAAACAAAATGTATATCTTGAATTTTCCAAGAACAGCCTCTAAAGACCTCTTCATTCTGGGTAACTTTTGTATAACCGGTAAACAAAAACATACCACACAAAAAATGTAGATCTTATTAAAATACACATTTTATATCAGACTCATTGTTTCAAAGATATTCCATGTTATTGGTTTCGGTTTTAAGCTACTTAAACTTTTCTCAAAGGCGAAATCTTCTTTCTTTTTGCCACTCTTTTGTTTACTCCTAGCAAGCAAAGAGAAGTATTTAAATTATTTCACAGTAACTGGCTTTAAAAGGAGTGGACCATCGCTTTAACCTAGTGCAATCCCTTATTTTCCTTTTATATACAAAGAAAAAAGTAAACAGACAAATTCTGCTGAGTTTATCTCAACTAGCATGATGAATAAAGGGATAATCTTTTGTATGAAAAAGTTGTTTACATAACAGCTAGAGAAAGTCATGTGAATGGAACAAATCTAATTTTTTTTCTACACTTTAAGGTAATTATAGAGAACTTGGGCCCCTCTAGAAATTAAACTAATTGTGGTTTGACTGTAAGTTTGGTTTATACTTGTTACGTTTTCACCATTTTTTTTTTATTGGAAAAGCCCCGTAATTAAGTTAAACGCTAATTTATTACGTGCGCATAGCGATCCTTTTTTGTGAATACTTATGAAGTATGCTGCCTAGAAGAAGTAGAATATAAATAAAGAAGTCTTGTACTTTTGCAATGTAAATATATAATAATACTACACACTAAAGTGCCTAAAACCCGAGTTTTATTGTCGGCGGCAGACGAACAGTGTTGTGGAATGCAACACTGGCATATGTCGCTAGATGCTGTGCTGATACAACTGTTCAGTGAATTTTATTATACAGAACTTCGGCCACTCTAAAATCAAATGAAACTAAGTGCGATTGATTGACTTTGTATTTATGATGACAATTTCAAAGCCTGTGGATTTCAAATTTAGCACGAGATTAGGTTCCAATCCATTTAGGTTAGTGTGTGTATATAAATTTATGTATCTAATTTTATATCGTGGTAGTACCTCATTATCGATATTTCCAACAACTACTAACAGCGCAATGGATACAACATTAGTTTTTTAAACCATCTCCCCACCCATAATCCCTCTCTAACCACACCGGTCCCGTTAGAGTACAAAACTGGCATAAGTCGCAGCGGAGAGATGTAGCTGCCCAACTTGTAAATAATTACCCACTTTAATATTTGTTTTTCTTGAAATATTTCATTTATGCAAATCTCAGAAACTTTTATATTCCACAAGTAATGCTGCTTCTTTATTGATAATTGCCTTACCTGCACATTTCTTTCATAAAGCATCAACCTAAATTCATCAGCAACAACTGTACTCTGTGGCTTGAATCTTTGTACTTGTAGATTCTGTGTTGGCAGAGCCCATCTGAATATTATCATAAAGAAAGAATTCCAGCATTATAATAGGTGTAAACACCAAAAAGTAAATAGCCACATTTATAACAAACTAAGAACAAAATGAATGCATTTAAAAATTATGTATAACTTACCCATCTTCAACTTCTATATTAAAAACATTAGCAATCTTGTGTACAAATTTCTGGAAATTCTCCAAAACAGGAAAGTCATATCCTTGGAGTTGAATATTAAGTGTATCATAAATTGGAGTCGTAGGTTTGCCTACCTGTAACAATGAGTTTTGACATGGTAGAGGAAATAGAGAGATAGTGATGCACCTATTCTTTGATGATATCAATGAAAATTCTAATGCATTCCATTACATGTAATACAAATCAGAAGAAAATCATACGCCGGGTAAGTGTAAGGTTATTGGGTTTTATTTTAAAGTTATGCTATGAAAAGAAGTTGAGCTGCTCGACATCTACTTACGTCTAGATAATCCGGCTCATAAAGACCGCCAACTCTGTAATGCCTTTGTGAAGTGCACAGTGGCAACGCTGAACTTCTTGCCCAGCAGTATGCCCTTGACAAATATCTCTGAAATTTGATAAATACTATTAATTAATGAGAAAATTGTATTTCTTTTTACTAATGAATTCCTAGGGTCCTGAAAACGTTGTCTGGAGTGATGTTATACTTTCACTATCTCAAACATTTAATTTTTATGACTCTGTTTATGCTTATTACTGCTAATGAGTGAAATGCATGTATTCCATGAGAGAATAAATGTGACACATGGGCTTTAATAATTAATGCTCCTCTCTTTATAACACTTTTACTTTCTTTATATGTAAAATTATTTTCAATTATCTGATAACTCTGTATTCCTTCAAAAGACATTTCCAAAATTTTTAGCCGTTTTAAAAGCTTTCATAGCATTATTATACGAGCACTTACCGGATTCATTAACTTTAGAAAAGACATAACCTTAAAAATAGCAGACGAAGTTTATTTTGTTCACATCAGTTTTTTGTTTCATCAAGATGTCCAACAGCTAAAACAGGTAACAAATTTTTATTTCCATGAATGTTGGCAGTACGAACTAAAGAGCAGAGAGGACAGGCTACCGATAGATGGCGGGCTACCATATCCATACTTATTGAAGCTCGTGCAATATACTACAGTAACATTTAATACCTGCATAACAATCGATTAGTGGATAGTTATCGATAATTGAATTATTCGATAGTTTCTATTCGATAGTGCCAACTGCCAATCATTGTAAAAATGGCGACACCAGGAACAGGCACAAGTTGGGAAGGTAAATGTAATTATAAACGTAATTACCAATAATTGAAAAACCTTACGTTTAAGCTGGGAACATGTAGTTTATTAGTTTTAAGGTGAATGAGGGACCATGTAAAGCTTAGCGATGACATTTAAAGGCAATGCCATCAGATACATTTTTGCTGTCAGAAACTGTAATTTAAATTTCTCTTACAGATCTCCGCAAACAAGCTCGACAGCTGGAAAATGAGATAGACCTAAAACTTGTGTCTTTCAGTAAGCTTGGCACCAGCCATGGAGGGACAGGCTACAAATCTGATAGGTAATTTCTTTTCTTATATCTGCTGAATCAGGGTTAGGTTTTATATATATATATATATTTACCAAGTCTACCTCTCAGAAAAACCGATTGCTTTAAATTGCAAGTGCAGATTGGAGTACCCTGGCTAAGTCGTGCAATGCTCAAATTTTTTAGGTTCAGCGACTAGATACTAATTGAGTGGATATAAGGTAATAGTTATTTACACTGATCATGTCCAACTCTTATAGTTTATTCTTAGGAAATAGGTTGATATTTTTATACCATATGTATAGAAGGAAATTATCACTTACAGATGATGTCTGATAAGTTATGTGATATTTTAAGTAAAACTTCATTTCAAATGTATTGTTACAGGAAATGATTTTAATCTTCGAAATAAAGACCTTAGCCTCTATAGTCTTTCAGCGAGGTTTACTATTCTGCAATGGTACCAGTTCCTGGCTTTTTTTGCAAGGGATTCATTGATATCTATTTTAATTGTGTCAATGTTTTCAAAATATCTTCCTCGTAGGGAATCGGCTATGGATCTAAGCAGATGGTAAACTGATGGTTCAGAATCAAGGGCATATGCTGAATGTGGAAGCAGCTCAATTCCTTCCAATTTCTTAATTTTGTCCATTGATTTTTGTATGAGATCTTGCATTGACCTGCTGCAACAAAACTCTGTTTCTATTATCTAATGAAACTTGGTGAAATCTCTCCGGTTGTTGAGAATAAAGATCCGCATTGACTACATGTCCATTTGGAACAAATTGCTAGTGAATAACACCTTAAAAATTCCAGCAGAAACATCATTATTTTGGGGCAGAACCAATTGTTTTTAACATTTGCCATGTTTTGAGATGTCAAGGTTGCGGTAATTCACCCATTTTTTCGTCATATTTGATAGTTCTCCCAGGGATTAGTGATAAGCTGATGACAGATATTCACTCTACATATAGCCTAATCAGGTGTCAATTCATGTGGTATAAAGTGTATATGACAATGTGTAGTATCTTTTGAGGCACAAAGTTCTTCTGACAACCTCTGAGTGCCGGTCTGTGTTATCTTTTCTTCCTAACCTCTGTGAGTATTCTCAATATGCCATAACTTGGATCTTCCAGAATGTTGTAAATCTTTAATGTTTTTGTTGTGTTACTTGCTCCCTAACATCTCCACATTCGACTTCACATATTCTTCGAACCATAACAGCAATAGCTTTGTAATCTTTTTTCCTGTAGTGCTTCAGAAGGACTCTAATCTCAAATTTTGCTGTTTGGTAATATGTTAACAATATGCAACAGTAACATAGTACCCTATAATTATTGACAAATGCAAAGCATATATACATATGATATTATAAACCCAACAAATGTTCATAATAAAGTAAAATGGCTGCATTTCTTCAACTTAGGGCTAGAAAATTGTTTAAAGAAAGAAAACAGCCTAGAGACTGGACTTCAAGCACTTATATCAATTCAATAAGTAGAATGTGGAGTGATTAAGGGATTATTTAATGGCGACACAGGCGCAAGGCGGGAAGGAGTTTTAAATTTTAAACAAAGAATGAGGAATGTGTTTGGATATCTAGCAGATCCTAAGGTATTGGGGAAGAAATGGGAGTCGACTAGAGTAGCGTTTCAAGAACAATTACAGAAATAGCTGATGTGGATTAAATTTCCTTCAAAAATTGACAAAATGCAAACAGCTTAGACCAACTGACAACAAAAGTACAACTTACTTACTCCAGAAGGAATGCTGGACTGCAAGCACATCAGGATTCTAAATCCATCAGACCACAGACATGAATATATTAACCACAAGGGTTTCCCCGTCTCTCAATGTACAGGCCACGTGTGATTCAGAGGAGTATTTCACCAGTGTGGACATTATTTTGCTGCCTTCTATAACCTGTTGTGTTAAGTTTTAAATGAGAATGGCCAATGTCTAAAATTACTGAATAGAAGTAAAAGCACACAATAATAGGAAAATAGATTATTGAATTACCTCAGAAAATTATTTCATATTGCAAAAGGGAGTGAAAGTAGGCAAAATGTGTTGTTCTTAAGATATTTGGGTTAAGGAGAGTTTTTAAATTTCACTTTGTCTTAAGAAATCCATATATAATAAGTTATACTCCCATATCATACAGCTCTCTTACAACAAAGTTGGTCCTGAGGTGAACGCTGAATGAGTTGTTATTGTTTATTTTGCAGAGTTGCTTCTGATATTTAAGACTTGAGTTCTTACAGCTTATCTTGCGTACTTGAAACCTTAGAGCACTTGTTCAATTATGGATTATACTCTTGTCTCAAACTAAAATGCGAACACATGTAGCCTGTTGTAAACAATGAGGTGGAGCTGACTTCCTTTGCGCAGGCCAATTCCATTTTTTCTTAACTTTGCTTAAATACTGACCTACAGGTCTGTCATTAATAGCTAACAGAAAATTAAATTAATTTTTGCCTTAAAAATTTAAAAAATCTAAAATGTGTGTAAATGTAATTATATGGGTGGGCATGATGGGTATTAGTGTTACAGAATTAATTTTATTTAGCCTAGCGCCTGTTAACCTGGTTGGTCATATCAGACAATTGAAATCGGTGAAATAATCTCTTTTTCCATGGAGCCTAAAGTTACTCAACATTCTTCTTCTCAGGATAAGAGACGCCCCCCCCCCCCCCCAAATAAAATTATATCTGGGTAACTCTCCCTAAGCCAGATTTGTACTTTCGACCTGTTGAATGTGACACAGACAGGCTACCCCCACACTGTTGAGACAGGTTAAAACTTTATTGTATGAGCTGAATTAACCAAGAAGATTATTCCATATTACATAATATGTAGTGTGCTCTTCATCTATTTGAAGCCTTTATTTAACCCCAAAAGGGTCTTATTCTTGCTAGTGAATACATAATTATATTTAAAATATGTTGTTCTTAAGATGTTTAGTTGCCTAAAACTATCAAAATCACTACACATAAAACAGATCAATTGGAATAAAAGTTAGCCAACAAAGCTTAGCATCAAACACATGGGACATTCTTGTTCCGAGATAAGAATACATAGCTTAAATTTGATACAATGTCCATTGAATCTTAACACATCAGTATAATGCTACCTCCTCTTGTATTGTGTAGTATGACTATAAAATATGGAGGCATGGCTAGCTCACGAAACGGCTATCAAGAAATAAAAGGTAGGGTGGAGTATTTGTTAACAAGGCTGTCAATTGCCAGGATCATATGAGAACTGCCAGTGTGCTGGAATTTCATCCTGCAGGAGTTCATTTACGTGCCAGAAAATCTACGGTCATGGAGCTTTCGCTTTTAAGCACACTTTAACTGTTAAGCAGACATTTAGGAAATACTACACGATGAGGATGCTGGGCATTTCCGGAAGCCATTAATATTTCTCCTTTAAGGGCTTTTAATGCATGTGCATATAATGATTTTTGATTTCAAGAGTTGCTCGTAGCTGTAATTAATCTGTGAAGTAGACACTGCATTTTGGCAGCACTACATACCGCTTGCGCCTGGATATGTAAGTATTGTGACAATGCCTTCCATGTACTTAATCGCTTTCATGTTTGCTCTGGTATGCAACAGTGGAGCTATAAGTGAGACATTGCAATTGGATGTATAAACAGCTGTGCAATGTAACATGAGACTTCAGAATGTAACACATCATCATCTGGTACATCCAAGATTTACTTAGAAGCATCCAGTATCTTCGACAAATTTCTCGAAAGTTCTGTGATGCGATTTTCTGGCTATAAAAAGAGAAAGAATTGCAGTTGTGAATTGTACTCAGTTGTGACTGGAGTATTAGTGCTCAGTGGTGTGCAAGCCATGTCTATGTGTTAATGTTTTTTCTTTTTAATCTGATGTAAAAGATTTCCTGCCTTTTTTTTTTCAAACACACAAACATTCACTCTCTCATACATATTTTCAGACTCTGAGGGATAGAGGATGTTTCTGATTATTCTGATAGAAATTTAGTTTTGTTGTCCATTTTACTCCATTTATTTTCCCACACTATTTCTCTCTATATCTATGTTTCTTTTCAATCTGTCATGTAATGCTGTATGCTTTCCTAATTGCCACAGAGTTCACATATTCCTTTTCCATAGCCTCTCAAACCTCTTTAAGTATATTGAGCCTGTTCTCTTCCCAACTCTCTTTTTATGTTTTTAAAAGAGTTTAATGATTTTTTTCCTTCTTTATTTCCAATCTCTTGCCTTTCTACGTCTTCCTTTCTACCTGTTGCTAACTTCTGGAAAAGTCATTTATATTTCTATCTTCTAGCATCCATGTGTCTCCCCCTTCCTATTTTACTTCCTCTAGATGTATGTACAGTGCATAGTAGGTAGAAAAGATATTGTATTCCACCCATAAATGGACTCCTGAATCCAAAAAGGCATTTTTAGATAGAGGTCAGTGTGTGTGTGCATGCATGAGAGAGGGCAAGAGAGAGAGAGAGAGAGAGAGAGAGAGAGAGAGAGAGAGAGAGAGCGAGTGAGAGACACACATACCATTTCAGTTTAGTATCTTCCCTGGATGTTACAAAGATTTTCAGAAAAATCCCCCCACCCAGACTACCCATTATGGAACATTTTTTCCAAATTTTGATTTGTAAGTATTTATTTTCTGCAACTGGGTACTACCCAGTGACAGAATTAAATGTACAAATTTAGTCAGTATAGCAATACTTATGTCAATTACCAACATATTTATAAAGAGTTACTATAAAGTCTCAATATTAATGGTTACAGAACAGTTTTTGAGATAATTAATTAATTCACAATATTTATTTTAATCATATAACATTTATTCTCTTTGAATTACCCCTAAACTTCTTTAAGGTCAGAGGCTGCTATAGGCAATTCATTCAATTTTTTAATGGTCCTATTAACAAAAGAACATTTTCCTACCTTCTACGCTTAATTTTATACAAATGATCATCTTGTCTGTAGTATGCCAGGTTTTCTAACCTCTTTCTAATGCCCACTCATGCATTTAAACCAGCATAAGCTTTAAATAGTGCGGCTAACCTATGTCTTTTATGCCTAACTTTTGGCGGCTCCCATTTACTCTCTCCACCTTCTGTAAGCCCAAAATCTTTACCTCTCTTTATGCATTTTACAGCCTTCTCTGTATCTTTTCCAGCGAATTGGTTTGATTAATCCTGCATGCTACTCCATATTCCATAACTGGCTGCACTAAGAACTTATAGGCAATTTCCTTGGCCTTTGTGCTCCCCTTTTTACAGTATTCTCATTACAAAGTGCATGTTTGCATGCCAAATAAAATGTATATCCCAAATTTCATGGGAATAGTCCTTGAAGTTCTGTTCATTCTGAATGACTTTTGCTTAACTGTAAGAGATGGATAAAAACTTACTGCACCAAAAATGTAGATCTCGCCAAAAAAATGCAATATATGATATATGCATTTCTTTTCCTAAGTTAATCATTTAGAGATATTCCCTATTATTGATTTTAATTTGAAAGTACTTAAACTTTTCTCAAATGGGAAGCCCTCATCTATTGCATTTTTTACTTAAGTCTACCTAACTAAAAATCTGATGTGTTCCATTCACACGACTTTCTCTACATCTCTGCAACAAATTAGCTTAGGCTTCTATTTACTTCATGCTAATTGAGAAAAAATTTGTCAGAAATAGTCTTATTATTTACTTCCTTGTAAGTAGAAGCAAAATAAGGAAGTACCATAGGTTAAAGTGATAGTCAAAAGCTGGTTGCTATGTGACTGAAGTTCCTTTGTTTGTATGGACACAGGTTGACAAATTCCTGGATGAGAAAAGTATGTTTTTAAAGCTGAAACCAAAAACAAGGAATATCTCAAAAATGATCAACTCCACGAAAAAAATGTATGTAATATAAATTGTGTGTTTTAATGTGCGCTACATTTTTTGTGTGTTAAGTTTTTGTCTATCTCTATGGTTTAGCAGTTATACAAAATTCCATAAACTTCATCCAAAATAAAGTAGACTTCAGAAGCTATTCCCAGAAAATTCAAGATATACATGTTATTTGTCAGGTAAATATCTTTAATCAAAATCATTGGCCATTTTTAAGAAAATACAAATTTTTGAAAAAAGTTCCATGTAAAGGGTAGTAGGAAAGGGGGGGATTTTCTTGAAAATCTGTGTGTTGCATCTTTGAAGGATACCAAACTTAAATGCCAAGTTTGGTATTTAATAATATTTTCGTTTTTGAGCTATGCTGTCCACAGACACACACACACATGGACCTTTTTCCAGATTTTTTTTTTTTTTTTTCTTTTTTTTTGATTCAGGGGGACCCAATACATGT
Organism: Hymenopus coronatus; assembly: GCA_030762935.1. NCBI lineage: Eukaryota > Metazoa > Arthropoda > Insecta > Mantodea > Hymenopodidae > Hymenopus > Hymenopus coronatus. The sequence goes on along the minus strand of CM060880.1, from coordinate 23,741,789 downwards.
ATTTCCGGTGAAATCTCGGTATTGAATTTTTGGGTGCAATGCAATACCTTCTCTATACACTATGTACATAGTATGTGTAGAAAAAGTAAAAAATTAACACATAATTATAATTTATTCCAATGAATAAAAATTTTCCTAAAAAGAAAAGGAAAATACTCGTATCTCTTTTGTTTCACTCCTGACTAGATAAAGAGAACCATATTTCAATTGCTATCACTTTAGCCTAGTGTATTTCATTATTTCCCACAAGGAAGCAAGTAATTAGAGTGTTTCTGTTAATGATTATCTTAATTAGCATGGTGTGTATAAAAGAATCTTTTGTAAGAATAGTTTGTTGCAGAAGAGTCGAAGAAAAGCCTTGTGAATTGAATATATATAAGATTTTTTCATAATTTTCTCCACTCCTGCCTACTAACTAATTTTGTCTTACTCTTTTGTTGATTTGTACATATCTATAAAGTTTCTCCGTCTTCCTTTGTCAGATATCTAAACAAACTAATCCTTGTTATTCACAATTTTACTAAGGCCACCTCCCCTGCCATAGTAATTCTTTACAAAACAAACTATACACATGATTGATTTTCTTATTTAATTCTAATCCCCCTAAATTTCTATGCATAAATCATTCTTGACACTACCAATGTCTCAAAAATTGTTTCCTTCTATTTGTCATTTCCAACTATATTTACATGTTCTTATTCCCATTATGGCTGCTTTCTCTTTAACCACAGCCTTTGTCCCCCCATTCTCCCTTATTACAAATCCTCACCCTTGGTCCTATTGACTAGTTCTATTTTTTGTCTGCCCAAGAACTATTTTTCTTATTTTTTTAAATTTTGTTCATCTTTTAAATACAGTAACATATGGTTTATTTATATCATCTTTAATTCCTTATTACTTACAAAAGTTTTTAATTGCATTAATTGCTTGTTGTAGCCCCACTATCGATATTGCCTCTACCATAAAGGCATCTATGGCAAGCATGTAATAAGCATGGTATTTCTTAAAAAGTGCCTGGTTTCTGTCTTTTACTCTTTCCATTATGATTAGGTTAAATAGTATGGTCAACACCAACATAAGCAGAACTGGTCATCTGTGAACTAGTAGTAACATGCTAGCGTCTGGTTCTCAAGGTCACAGGTGGAAGGCGATGAATTATTTTGTACATAAAAATCTTTAGTATGGCTTCCTTCGGAAGGGAAGTAAAGCCATTAGTCCTGTGTCATATTTATACAACACATAAAAGGACCTCAAGTCTATTATTGAACAAAATTAAGCAGTCTTTCATGCTCAATATAGAATGTGGCACTAAGATCTCCAACAGTTTAGAGTCCATAAATAAAACTCAATTTAATTTTGTGAAAAACTTCAAAGATACTCATTTTAGAGTAGTACTTAACAAATTAATATTTTTGACTTGCTTTTGTTTCAGCTCCGATACAGTACCTTTGCTGAGTGGGGAGCACATGTTTGAAACAATGGCTCTTGAGATTGAACAGCTGCTTGTTAAGGTAAGCACAATGGTGCTATAAGTTTAAAATTATAGCCTAATTGATTTATCAAACCATCAGAGATCAGAAATTAATGAGTACAAAACATTAAGATTTCTTTTTTGAGTTGCAAGTGTAATAGTAAAAACATAACTAAAACATAAGTTTTACCGGAACATGTTCTGAGGATGGTTCACCTCATAATCAACTCGTGTGTCATTCCTGGTGGTCTTGGAAGGGGTTGGCTCCAATGTGAAGGGCAATTGTATCATAATTTTCCGAGGGTACTGTGTAGCGCAAATCAGAATTCATTATGTTTTCTTGGTTCTTCAAAATGTGTACTTCATGATTGGTTGACCAAAAGTGGTAAACAGTGGTGAATTTCTCGCTTTGTATTTAACTGCTCTTAGATGTTCTTATAATCTGTTTCTTAAGATTTCTTTTGGTTTCTCCAATGCATAGTTTGTTGCAAATTGCACAGTTTATTCTGTAAATGCCACACTTGGTGTCCTGGAATGGGATCTTTTAGGCTGGTACTTAGTATTTTTGCAGGCTGAAGTTATTTTGGGGTACTGCTGCATTTTGTATTTTTTAAGTTTTTATTTTCTCTACTTTGTATGGACAATGTGTATAGTAGGCAGAGAGGGTATTGTATTCCAACAAAAAAATTTGATACTGAGATTTCACCAGAAATACATGTTTTGAGATCACTTGAATCCAAAAAAACATTTTTAGAAAAAGGCCAGAGAGAGAGAGAGAGAGAGAGAGTCAATACAGCATTTCTTACAATATGCTGTCATTTGTATAATTGTAATAAGTAAATATTTCATTAGTGATTCTTCAAAATGGATGGAATACCAATATAATCATGTTATCCAGTGATAAAGGCCAAGAAACTGTATTAAAAATTAAATATGTAAATGCTTTTAGTCGTTAAACACTCTAGATCCTCCAACATGTGTTCCTGCCTATGAAAAAGTATGTTTACTCCAATTCTTCAGTAACATTTATTCTGAAAGCAAAATCCTAACTTCAGTTTAATGTATAATCTTAGGATTTTGTGGTCTTCTAGACCACTACAAATTTGGTAAACAAAACTTCTTTTATTAATTTCAATTTAATAATTGGGATTTAGTGGTTTCTAAAGATATTCCTTACCAAGTTAACAGCAGAAATAGAAGACAAGCTTTTAATTCACATTAAACTAAGGTTGGAATTGGGGGGGCATATGTTGATTAGTATAATATATCAAACACAATATGGAAAATCAATTTTGCACTTTTAAATGTCAATTTAAATGTTCATTTGTTCAGAAGAAATCGGTGGCATCTTTTTTTCTGAATTCTAATGGAATACAGTAAACACTTTAAAACAATATTGTTATTGCTCGTGATACTTAAACTAAATGTCGCAGATGCAAAAATGAGAGTTATAGCTTTTGCAGTTATAAAGTAATTTTAAGAGCTGTTTTGTTCATGGCCTCCTCTGCTGTCTCATACAATCAAGATCTTATTACATTAACTATATGTTATGCCATGACAAGGAATGCAAACAGGAGACTTGAAACTCTACCAACATTTCCATTCTTGCTGACAGAAAAGCTTCTCATTGATTATGCATGTTCATATTTGAAAATGAATACTTTTTTATGATTCTGGTTCCCATTTCCAGAAAACTGTTATAATTTTTAACGTTCTTTTTGTGACGTGTTGCAGCTGTCTTCTTTGAATGAGAAACTGGGGGAAGTGGCTTCCTCACAGGCAGCTCCGCCTAGCTCAGCTTTGCTACACACTTTACAACGACATCGGGAAATTCTCCAAGATTACTCACAGGAGTTTCGCAAGACGCAGTCCAACTACAGAGCACGTAGAGAACGAGAAGACCTCCTTAACACTGTCAGGAAGGATATTGAGTGAGTTGATGCTATTCTATTTGTTCACTGTGATGAATACAGAAAATCTATATATCCTTTGACAAACAAGAGTTATCCCAGGCTCTGTGTTGCAATTAGAGAATTGTGGATGCAGGTAAACATTTGTAATATTAGGCACAGCAATTCCTATGAGCTTTGAAGCTGCATGAATAGAAATATCTCTTGCTTAACTAGTACAGTTATATACTGTTTTTATGAAGCACTTTAATGAATATTTCAGTTCAACAAATAAAACTGAATTCCCCTTCTGTATCTCCATAAGCATTTAGGTATGTTACATTTTTTCATTGTATGAATGTCAGTACAACGAAAATGTCAATACCACTTCCATATGCAATCCAAATTTGATACTTTTATTATTCTGATATTAGAATAATTTATAGTTACCTTGATAAACTTTTTATGCCGCAAGGAGGGGCCCAAGCATAGTTGAGGAATCTGTGAAGCTAAAACCTAAATGATGCCAATAAGAAGTCAAAAACGCAGCAAACTAAGGATTTTAAGTCTGGACCTAATATATTCAACACTTTCAAATCCGGATTGCCTGAGGAATTTTTCCATCAATATAACAAATATATAAATTCTCCTTAATGAATATTGAAGAAATGTTTAAAACATTTTCCAAAATGACTGAACAATTAGTGTTTGACCGTATCATGTTTTGCCTCAGCTTGTCATTAAAGGACAAAAGTTGGATGGAATTCCATATTCCAGTAGTATTTTAAAAGGTGCTGTTAAATGGTAAACTTTTGCTTTGTCTGCTTATTGTAGTTTCATAAAAGTTTAACCTACATATATGACAGGAATTTCAGTGTGTGCAGAGTAGTTCTGATTTAAATGATGTCAACCACTGGAGCAGGGAAGAGAAAGCAGTTTTTCCTAACGGAAAAGTTCTAAAGAAATCAGATATAGGGAAGAAATATACAATCAGTATATCTATGCTTTCAACAATTAGAGGGAAGTGTCGAGACATTCTGACATTTTGCAATGCAAAACAATAAGAGATGTTGAATTATGTAAAGTTGACCAAGCTGTTTTCGAGTGTTTGTGCTATTTGTCAGTAGGTTTATATTTACTGCAAGTTCATTAATTATGTAATGGTATGAAGTGTATGAAGTGGCCAATTTCAAACTGTATTGTTTCTTCCATGTTTGCTCCTAATGTTTATTATGCATACAAGACACATAAAAATAGAGTATTGTATTAAATTTAAAAGTTTCAATTTTGCTTCTTAAGATAATAATATTAAATAACCAATTTAACAAGATTTTAATACAACAAAATTAATTTAAAAGTCTCCAAAAATTCGTTACAATGACATCTGACTCTATTGTAAAATTGGGTGAAGAGAAACGAAACCCAAACAGTTCAAGTTTGTTAAAATTCATTATCTAATTATGATATTTTAAGAAAAATATCGGTTTGTATATTAATCATACTGAAGATAAATATATGTTTTATGTTGTCAAATCTGTGATGTGATGATATTTTAAGAAAGAGAACGTTACAGAGCCTTTTGCTGGTGACCTAATACTTATCTCTAAAGAAGTATTGGAGGTTTATGTAGAAAAAATGATGTTTTGAAGTTTGTATTGCTTGCTTAAAACAACATTTGCATTAATATCTAATAAAATGACATTGATGTTTTGCTTTTACAGCAACTTTAAGTCATCCTCGGGACTGAATCGAAGAATGGATCTCTACTTGAAAGAGAATGAGCATATTCGCAGGTAAGAACAGCTCTATCTCACTTAGCATGCACATACTGGTATATTATAGAGGATATTTAATATTCTGGCCAATTATTACCTTCCTATGCAGCAGCCTATGGAAGAATTGTCAAATTATGCAATCCTCTACTTTGTGCTTCAAAAGTCAAACTTTTTGCTTACAGAATAAAATTGCATTATATACTGTATTTATCTGAATACAAAACGACTTCCCCTTTTTTTAAGAACTTAAATTTGGAATTTAGCATATCATCTAGATAAGAAGATTGCATGAATAATACATTTTTAAACACATATTTTGATCAAGTTTATGCGTCTCTTTTTTTCCCTCTCTCTCTCTCTCTTCATGTAATGGTAGGGGGGGAAGCAGAGCTTCAACAATGATGAATAAGATTTTCTATTTAGACAATTGTCTAACGTAACACATCATTCTAAACGGTTTTAGCTAATTCAAACTTGCACAGTAATTGTAATGGGCAGGAGAAGGAAGAACGAAAATGTACAACATTGTGTGCAATAGGTGAGAGTGGCAACGGTAGTGCAGCTGCAATGATGACGAAAGAAAGCTTTTCTATTTAGACAGCATATTTAATATAACACATCACTAAAAGTTTTATATTAATTGAATTTGTGCAAAATTCACAAAATGGATGGAAGGGAGAGGAGAAAACAGAAACGTACCCAATATGTGTGCTATGAAATGTGCAACTAAATTTCTCTTTCATTTGACCTTTGTTTAGGCAATCACCAATGTGATAGGCAATCCTCTATTTTTATTTTTTTTCAATGAGAATGCTTACAATCATCAGTTCGTTAACAACTAACTTTACCTCGCAAATTAAAAGGCTGGCAGTAATCTTCACCACTTCCCCCAGGCTTTGCCACTGCCACACCTGCAAAATTTGAAACATGCATTTTTCCTGCATGCTATTAGAAAACATATATTGCGAATGCAAGGCGACTTCTCATCATTAATATTGGGGGAAAGAAACATTGTCTTGTTTTCTGATGAATATGATGTCTCAAATGAAGCTATAAACTTTCATGTCTGTTACATTAGGACACTTTCATAATAAGATTTATTTTACTCTGAGCAACCATTGAAATGTTTTTTTGTTTTTTTTTTAAAGTTTGAGTTGAATTGCCTTTAATAATTGGTTTTAAGGAGTTTTGGACAGCAGAAGTATTAAAAATAACAAAGCTTTGAAAGAGACATATTTGTTTTAAATAGTATAATTTATTGCCGCATTTATCTGCAAAACTTGTAAATAACATCAACTGTATTCAAACTTCACTTTGTCATTCACTATAAGTTTAAACATCTGTGGCTTAAGTGAAGCAAGCTGTTAACTGATTGATGTCTATAAACACAGCTTCTTTGGCTGCTGGTGTATCACCTAACATCAGTATACAAATTAACAGAATTTGAGAACAGTTATGAGGCTTAAAATAGCAGACACACACTTGCGCGCAGCTTTTTTGGGTGCTAGTTTTATTGGGAAGCGAGGGTTGGGGAGAAGAAGAGAGAGTTCACTTGCTTGTTTTCTGCAGTGCTATCAACTGAGGAAAGTTTCTTTCTTAGAGGCTGTCAGTCATTATGGTGAATAGGTTATCTCATTCACTGTGAATTAACTGAATTATTAAACAAAACACATGATGTGCATGTGTGAACTCTGGGATCTACAGACAAAATGAAGCCTTAGCATTGAAGCCATTAGATATCAAAGTGTATTGTATGCTACAAGTCTTAATGTTGTCACTCTGATCTGCTTCAGAAATTGTTCAACCTATCAAATAAAGACTAGGAAGCCAAGCGCCTGAGAAAATATGCTTGCATAGTATGTGCTGATGTAAGCTTTTCTTGTTTTTCCATGCAACATGTAGTATGAAGTGTACTTTCACATCTAATTGTGGGCATTTTTCCATAATTATGGAATAAATCACTAGAATCTAGTGATACTCTGGTTGTCAGGTTCCATTTATGGCCAGCAACTTCCCTGCAAACATGTGCATGTATGGGGAAGGTTGGTTACACTGTATCTTACTTTGATGCTCTGGTTTATTATTCGCAGGTGTTCAAACTTTGCATTCTGGCCATTCAATCAGTAACTGATGCACTGATCATTGTATTATATTATATATTACTATGTTATAGTTATATTAATTAGGCTATTTATCAGAGCCCGGCTTTATATGCATAAATAAATGCCAAAATATGCATGCAAATATGCACTAAAACTCGTAAAATATGCATAAACGATATGCAAAATAAAAATTGAATGCTTGATAACTATTCTCATAAGTTCACCATTTAATTATAGTTTAAATTATTAATCCTCACTAAAATTATCACTCCCGAACTCTGTATCACATTTACGTAGCACAGATGAACGTGGCAATTTTACTGGTGGCATAACAAAGCAAAGTGTTTTTCACCCTTTACTGTTATTTCTGAACTGTGATTGCAACTGCAAGTAAATGTGACAAAACACATCTGGCAGATATGATGTTACAGCATATCTCAGATAACATCACGCTATGAAGGGGAACGCTAGTAGCTTCTGTTGCAACACGAGTAAACAATTAGCTGATACAACGAAATCACATAACTACTGTCACTAGTCGTCATTTCAAGCAAATAAAAAAAAACTATTGCGTGTGTGAACTAGAGTTTTTATTTAGGCTAGATATAGAAAAAATATGCTATTACCTGTTACATTTTAAGAAATATGCATGCAAAATCAGTTTTTCCCAAAATATGCAATTATATGCACTTTAAAACTGCACTAGTGATCTCTCAAAGGTGAGAATGGTAAAGAAAACAGCTACTGCATTCACTTAGACTGTTCAAAATCTCTATGTATTTTGCATACAAATCAGGACTCTGCTAATTATACAAGTATTTAATTACTTTATTATTATTATTATTGTAGGTGCTTAGCCTCTTAGGTTTTTATTCATTACTAGATCTTACCTTTGCAGTTAACAACTGGAAATTTGAATATTTTTTCAATTTTTTGGTTCAAATGTTGTCTCTTTGTGTTGGGTTTTATTCTTAGAGAAAGATGATCTGTCTTGCTCCTGTGTAGTGTGGTAGTAGCGTGTCTGCCTCACATTCGAGAGGTTCTGAGCCCAAATTACCCAGATAAGGTTTTTTCTTGTCCTGAGAAGGCAATTGTCAAGTAACTTAAAGCTCCATGAACCCTGAGCTCATTTGAGCATAATTTCACTGATTTCAGTCATTCATCGTGTGATATGAGCAACCAGGTTAAAGGTCGTTAAATTACAAAACACACACAACAAAAAATGCAGTCTAGAAAAAAACCAAGAAATTTAATTTTTAAAGTGTATACTGAATCACAACAAACCATAGCATATTTATCTGAATATAAGACATCCTCATATACAAGAAAACTCCTTTTTTCAGAACTTAATTTTGGAATTTAGCACATCTATAGAAAAATAATTAGCATAATTTTAAAACACTTATTTTTAACATTTATTTTGATTAAACTAAGGGGCATTTAAGCTGATTAAATTTTTTATATCTAATTCAAATTTGTGCTGAAATTCACTTAATGGGCAGAAGGGAGAGGAGAAAATGGAAATGTATCAGTATGTAGGAGGGGACAGTGACAACAGCTTCAATAATGATAATAAGAGTTCATATTTAGCCAATATATGTAATATACTACATCATTTTATCTAATTTGAATTTGCGAAGGAATTCTTGTTATGAACAGGAGAAGAGAGAACCACTTTATATGCAATACAGGTTGACTGTAGCAAATGTAACACATGCAACAATCATGATGGATAAGATTTGCTATTTAGACAACATACATAATATAACATATTGTTGTAAAAAGTGTTATTTGAATTTGAACATAAATTGGTGGAGGTAGAGGGGAGAGCGGGAATATACCTAGTATGTGTGCTGAGGAGGGGGCGCTAAATCTCTCATGTTTGGATTTGAAAGAAAGCCCTGTATTTTTATTTTATTGTTGAACAGAAATCTATTTCCAATGAGAATGCTTACAATCCATGCATGGTCCCTAAACAGCTAACTTAAATGCTGTGCATGTCACAACCTTAGTGATAATCATTTCGCCAAAGCTTTATCACTGCTGCACCCTTGAAATTTGAAACTTGTTTTTTCGTGCATGCTATTTGGAAAACACATATCATGAATGCAAGACAACTTCCCATTTCTCAACATTAATATTTTGGGAAAAAAATATTGTGCTATATGTTATTCTTCTTGCAATTACAGTACATTAATTTGCATTGTTTAAAACTGCAGGTTATATAAGTTATGTCCATAGAATGGTTTATGTTTAATTTAATATTTCAGTTGCATCCAAGTTATTAGTTATAAAGTAATCTATGATTATGGCAGAAAAGGAAGGTGATGGCCAAACTCATTGCAATTTTCTGTTTTCAACATTAGTCTAATAATGACCCGAAAGGGGGATATTTTCAAACATGTGACATAAGGAGATGAGCAATTTTTACTTTCTCTACACATACTATGTACATAGTGTATAGAGAAGGTATTGCATTCCACTCAAAAATTTGATATCGAGATATCACTGGAAATATATGTTTTAGGGTCCCCTGTATCCAAAAAAAGCATTTTCACAAAAAGGTCAGTGTGTCCATGTGTCTGTGAACACGATAACTCAAAAACAAAAAGTCGGTAAAATACCAAACTTGGTATTTAAGTTTAGCATCTTCCAGGGATGCAACACGAAGATTTTGAGATAAATTCTCCCACCCCAAACTGCCCTTTACATGGAACTTTTTTCGAAAATGTTAATTTTCGCAAAAATGGCTCTAACAATTTTGATTAAAATATCACATATTAAAGATATTTACCTGACAAATAAAATGTTTATCTTGAATTTTTTGGGAAGACTCTGAAGACTACTTTATTTTGGATGAATTTTACGGAATTTTGCATAACTGTTAAACCGTAAGAGATGGAAAATACTTACCACACAAAATATGTAGTGCACTTTAAAACACACAATTTATGTTGTATGTATTTCTTTATGGAGTTGATCGTTTTTGAGATATTCCTTGTTTTTGGTTTCAGCTTTAACAATAATACTTTTCTCACACAGGACTTTGTCAACTCCTGTCCATACAAACAAAGGAACATCAGTTACATAGCAACCAGCTTTTGACTATCACTTTAACCTATTTTACTCCCTCATTTCACTTCTACTTACAAGGAAGCAAGTAATAAGACTATTTCTGCTAATTTTTTTCGATTAGCATTAAGTAAATAGAACAATAAGCTTTTTAACAATTTATTGCAGAGATGTAGAGAAACTCATGTGAATGGAACACAACAGAGTTTTTTAAAGTCTGAAGGTTCACCAATTGCACATGCAGGTAGACAGAAATGACCAATGACTATGAGCTCTATTACCTCTCGCATAGCAGCCAACAGGTACTTCAGATGTCACAATCATAGCCAACCTCTGTAAATAATCCCCTGACTTCTGAACAACAAATAATATGGAAGCAATTAATAGCCGGCTATTTTTGAAAAGTCCTAACCAAACTTACTCTCGGATTTTATTGCTTTACAAACAGGCGGTTGCAATTGAACAGAAGTTATATTGTGCAAGAATCAAAGCCTTTATGTTTTGGCGATACTCTTACAGATTTAGAAATGCTTCATTTAGATTAATAAGAGAGATCTGATACAGAGATCTGTCTTCAACTTTTATTTTATGAGGGTTGCTGAGAACAAGAATGTTATGTTCTGAATGTGATGCTATCCTACACCCCTTTAAGATGCGGGACCACACAAATCCCAAGTTTTGCTGTAAGTAGGAGAGTGTTAAAATAGAGCCCTACTCTTGTAACTTTTGTTACAAATAATCAGCTGGTAATTAATTATATTTATTATTTATTTTAGAACTGGACATGAAAAAGTCAATCAGTCTGTGAGAAAAGATTTGAGCGGGTAAAGCTTTTGTCTGGGCAAATTCATTTCCTCATCCACTATTTTGCTCATAAGCAATCTTATGAGGTAATGGAGTGTTTGCTGACCAGTGTGTGATCTTGCAGATAGTATCTGACTGGTTCAATTACTGCTATGAAGTATACGTATACATGATCTCTGGTACCAAACTGCTGGATCTTTGAGGGTGCAAAAGACAATATGTAATAAAATAAAAATAATAGTAATGATGATAAAGTGGTGTAGCCATAGGCTTAGCTAACGAGTGATTAGTATTGTAATTAAGGGACTGAGGTATATAGTTACATGGTTAGTGTACTTTATTGATGAAAAAACGCAGTTGGCAGCATTGTATTAAGTGATGCAAGATGAATAATTTGACTGCACTGCATTCCTCAGTTTGGCTACATGCATGGAAGGTAAATAAAGAATTATAAACCTTAAGTTATGTTAAGTAAATATTTTCCAGCATGAAATCATAGTAAAGAGTGATTTTAAATGCATATTAGATAAAAGAATGTAAAGCTGTTCTTCGAAAAAATATTCTGCTCAATTTGGACTTAGAAAAAAATGGCATGTCACATGTTGGAAAGAAGAGCCAACCTGAAATATATACAAGTGCATTTGTATTGTAATTAAAGGGACTGTAGTATATATAGTTACATGGTTAGTGTGTTTTATTGATGAAAAAAGACAGTTGGCAGCATTGCATTAAGTGATACAAGATTAATAATTTGAGTGCATGCATTCTTCAGTTTTTCTACATGCGTGGAAAATTGTATGCATGAGCCTTCATAATAGCAGCGGACAAGATACTCTGAAATGATAAAAAATCATATTTTTTGTTTTAAGCACTAGTAAAGTCTCTGTTATTTTCAGTTTCAGAAAATATATACTTTGGAGGGCTTAAAAGGTTTTCAAGGCATTTAAATATCATTTAAATGCTAGTTTGCATTCCTTTGAAGCTTTGTATCTTCAAATTCAGTTTTCTCAAAACAACATTTTTGGAGCCCAACAGGGTAGTATGGTGGTAGCGTGCCTGCCTCATATTCAACATGTCACGAGTTCGAATCTCTTAGGGTGAGTTACCTGGATAAAGTTTTTTTCAGGGTTTTCCCTTATCCTGAGAAGACGAATGTCGAGAAACTTAGCGCTCCATGGTCCCCGAGATCATTTGAGCATCATTTCACCAATTTCATCCATCGTCCGATATGACCAAGCAGGTTAAAGGATGTAAAAATAATAAAAAAAAAAAGGTACTTATATACCTTTTTCTCAGAAAGTATGAGAGTTAGAGAGCTGAAATTTTCCATATGTGTATACAAAACATAGTTGAACTTTCTGAACCACAATCTTAATCATATATAAGTAATATTAAAAAGCAAAAAATTGGAAGGTTTTAATTGTTTGACTTTCCAAAAAAAACTCTTTTTCAGTTTCAAGTTAACTGATATACATAGCTGAGTAATTGAGGTTCAGAAGCTAACTGATTTTACTAACAACATGTATGCAAAAGTGTTTGTGATTCTTTATTGCGGATAGTATCAGAGGGAAAGGTACATGAATTTAGATGTTTTTAGAGTACATTTTATTATTTTTCTACTGAATGAACTACTTTTACAGATTCAACCACATAAGCTATTAATGCAAACAATCACTTGAAATAATTGTCATGATTTATAGAATAACTCATAGAACTTTCAGGTAAAACTATTGAGAACTTTAAGAGCAGTGGTAATTTAACTCACTTAAGGTTTAGTTTCCTTATGCTTAGACTACCTTGTCCCCTTAAATGAAAAAGCTCATGACAATGTATAGTATCCTCGTAATCCTTGGTCAACATCATTGGTTCCCAGGAAAATTCTTCCTTTCATTTTTACCAGTTACTATGGGCCTGATTATCCCTTCCCTTGTTGTCCAGAGCTCTTTACCTCATGGTGAACCTCAAATACCAACTAAGTTTGTGTCAGTTTCAACAGTGCATAGCACAGGGTCTTAACATTGTTTTCTTCCTATTCCAGCTCTGATCGTCTATTGGATGACCAAATAAACATTGCAATGGACACACGAGAACATCTAGTATCACAGCGCCTAACATTCAAACGCATTCAAACAAAAATAAATGATTTGTCAAACAGATTTCCTATGGTAAATAGCTTATTACAAAGAATCAACATCCGCAAGCGAAGGGACTCCATTATTCTTGGTCTGGTTGTTAGCATATGCACAATACTGTTGTTGGTGTATGCTTTCCGCTAGTAATGGCCTAGCATTGGCAACTACAATATTTCAGCATTTTTTTATTATAGACTGAATACATTCAGGTTTCATTGGGGCTAAGGACTGAAAACTTCTTCCAGGCAAGAACAAATTTGTGTTTCTCAATCGTTTTTTATTGTATTAGATGTATAGAAGTTGTTTTCTAATGCACGGTGAGCACATACCATCTCTAAAATACTTGCAGAATTTTAGATATATATGCCCTTAATTTTCCAATTGTTTGATAGTATTACTGTAGAATAATTACAGGATAGATTCCTGTTTGATTCAGCTTCTTGGGTCTTTGTCCTGGGAAGTCATAGCAATCATGAGCAATTTTTAAAGTCACAACACAAGAACGAAGTCAGGCCCTTCAGTTATAAGATAATACCAAAGATATAAAATTTGGCTGAGAATATAGAAGTTCCTATTCAGCATCACCGACCTAAACATACCTGGCAAAAGTCCAAAAACTTAGGGCCATTTGTACAAACTAGGAATAAATTATGGAATAGTTATTCTTGGAATAACCTATCAAAGTATAAATCTGGTGACAAATTATATGTTGCAATTTTATTCCTAAAATACCTATTCAACTTTTGCAGATTTAAAACTAATTTTAGGTATATTGCAGGTCATTTATAGCCTGCTTTACACATAATCAGTGGTTCTTTTTGCTGAATGTGGAAATTTGCGTTGTTTTTATAATCAGTGCTCCTAAATTATTATTGTTATTGTTGTTGTTCCTTAGTTGGACTATTCACAGTACAGTGAAATAAATATGAATGCTCCCAAGCTTGTTTGGATGCAAAATTATAATTTGATAGCTATGCTATACAAAATATAAACAGACACTGTGACTTCTTGCGATAGGATAAGAGAATGGGAGTGTATAACTTGCTATCTGTACAAAGTTGTATCTAGTGCTTATATACAGGTTTATGGTATCCACTTTTCTATGCACAAAATAGTAAGTACATAAGGGGGCTTACCAGTCAAATATAACAAATTTCAAAATTGGGTTTTTTATTTATTCTTGCTCTTTGAAATCTGATGTTTAAAATTATATATAACATTTATTTACTTTTGCTTTATTTAGTAATGAATTTTTATTTTTAAAACTATGCTACATGTATAAAAAAACAGTGAACTGATGTAAAAACAAAAAACGTTGTTATGCTGTACTTTTTTTGCTATTAGAGACAGAGGGACATTTCTTCCCTCTTTTGATTTAGAGTTCCTTTGGTAGCTCTGCTTCAATATGAAGCCTGATTGTTTACATTGTTCATAACTCAAACAATGTCCCAAGATTTACAATAATTCTGAGGTTTTTGTGTGTAAGTGTTATTTCTTCCGGTGTTTTTTGCATTATCTTATAAACGAGATACCAAAATGCAAAAAATTGTTTAAGAAGAGAAGAAATATGGGTAAATGTGTCAATCAAACAGTTCAGAATATTACACCTAACCTGAAGACAAATGAAGTTCATGCTTCTAGACATATCTCATCCCATATACAGTTGAAACCTTTATCACAGCAATATGAAGTCATGAAAGTAGATGAATTCAGAGGTTTTCAGTATGAAATAATAAATATATCTTTATTACAAGGTGCAGTAAAATTTTCTTGCTGTAAAACTTGCCATGGCCCTATTACAATGCTTGTGCAAAGAATGTTGGTTTAGCCAATTATATTGACTGTAATATGTGTGAAAGGAAGCATGATTTTACAAATTCAGAAGCAGAGGAATTCTACAGTCAAAAAATAACACTAATACTGCATGACATTAACTTACATTTAGTTTATGGTCTAAGAGCTATTGGGAAAGCTCGAACAGCAGCAAATATTTTCTGTGGAATAGTCAATCTTCCAAAACCTCCAAAGAAGTTTCCAAATATGTACATGTTCTTGGTTCTGCCATTTAAGATGTATGTGGGGAAAGTAGAAAGAGGCTATTGAGGAAGCTGTGGAAAGTAACTATGGGAAAAGAGACATAACTATTGCTGTAGATGATGCATATCAAAAGTGTGGATTTTCTTCACAGATAGGAGCGATAACAGCAACCTGTATAAAGACAGGTAAGGTTGTAGATCTTGCTATAAAGGGTAAGTTACAACTCCATGAAATGATTGCATTGCCAATTGCCAAGAGAAAAGTGGAGGGATGGAAGTTGAGGGGGCCAAGGACTTTTTTTCAACTGCTCACTGACACAGTATGTTGGATATTTAGGAGATGGAGACACAAAGTCTTACAAAACTGTTGAAGATGAATATCCTTAAGAAAAGGCATAAATGCTGAGAAGTTAAGAGTGCATAGATCATGAATAGGGACAAGACTAAAATCTTAAAATTAAATTTACATGGGAAAATTCTAAGTGATGGCAAACCAAGCAAGTTACTGTCAGTGACATTCTGAAAATTCAAATATATTATGGATAAGCAATCAGAAGAAATGTTTCAGAACTTCAAAGCAAGAGCAAAGCTGTTTGGGCTGTTTATTTTCATCTCCTTTCATCAAACGAACAACCTCAACATGGTCTTGGTGAAGCAAAAAATATGAAAAAGATACAATCATACAGAACATTTTCATCTTCCTTCCCCCTGCATGTAGCTTTAATAGAACCATGCAGTATGTAAAAAGTCCAATGTTTTATTATAATGTCTTGAATATGCAGTGCAATTTTTAGCCTCGTTGCATAAAAATTATAAGAGGAGATAGCTTTGATTACAGAAAATGCTAAAAAAAAATATACAGGAGAAAATTAAGATAATAGTTTACATTGAAGGGCTTTTAAAGGGTTCAGGCTTTAAAAAAATGTTGTATTTGATTAAGTTAGAGACATAGGGCCTACACAAAACATATTAGTAGACCTGGTTTTTGCAACAAAAACATTTTTTTTGACTAAAAATAACATACACAGCCGTTAGCCCCCTTAAACTTACACATAACTTCCAAAATACTGAATATCGTACAGAAGTCATCAGTTTTTACACGTGGCTGTATGTTACACTTGAATACCTGATGAAGTAACTAGTGATTTTTGTTTTGTTGATAACATCACTCTGTACGTTGCTATGCATTGTAGTAGTGAATTGTAACACTGTACTTTGCATTTATCTTGGGCAGTATTTAATTTCACTGTTTCCATAAAATAAATAGTATTTTGCTGATATAATATTCAGGTATGTTATACTGTTTCAAATATTAATTTTATTTCATCTCTCTGCTTATCGTATGTTCTAAATAAGCCACAAATTATTTCAGCATGACATCCTTACTTGACTTGAATCTGTTGTAGTCCTGTTCATTTAATGCACATATTTTGTGAAGGTGTTTCTCTCCTAAGACATTTATTATTAAACCAGACAAAATGTGTCTAGTGCCCAAACAGCCATTTTTCTTGTGATACTCAATTCTCAGAATAGCAGCTTATATGGAATCCTGGAATAAGTTATTACATGATTATTCTCTTGATATGCTCTATTCTGGTGTCTTAAACCCAATTTAGTGTCTAACAATGGAATAACTTCTAACAGGTTTATCTCTAGTTTATACAACTGGCCCTTAATATTAAACTTTATGTTATATACTTATTCCAAACTAGTCTTAATATTTATCATGCATATATACAATATATTAGTTTGGTGCTATTGATAAAAACCACTTATTAAGATAAACATCTTGTTTAAAGACATCAATGTGTTTATTTCTAAACTTACCAAGTCAACTGAACAGAGCTTTTTGAGAAATGGTCCAAAATAGAACTAGGTTTACAAATACTGATACCTATGTAAGTAAAAAGTATAATTTGATTAATTTGTAATATTTACACAAATCACAAACAAGGCTACAGAATTTGTTTAAATTTTGTGGTGGTGAGAAGACAAAACTGGTGTATGCATTTTTGAAGTTTCTTTTAATTTAATGATGTGAACCAGAGCAAATAATTCACAAACTACATTTATCACACTGCATTGAAAAATGGCCCAGACCAAAGAAAAAGAAGACACTTTTACTTTTCTCAAAAATATAATAAAAAATAATTTTATGCACCTTTTCGTAATAGTTTCAGTACATACTATTGTTCAGAAACTGCATGCTAGAATTGTCAGCTCTCATTAAATATAA
Organism: Hymenopus coronatus; assembly: GCA_030762935.1. Lineage (NCBI taxonomy): Eukaryota > Metazoa > Arthropoda > Insecta > Mantodea > Hymenopodidae > Hymenopus > Hymenopus coronatus. Next base: position 23,724,272 of record CM060880.1, on the reverse strand, counting down.
ATACTTAGGATGAAACAGCATATTAAAATAATATGATGTCTGCAACATCACAGTTTTTCTTTTTGGAGACCTTAAAAGTATGTAATGTTAAAAACAGCCAATAAACATTAACCTCTCCATTGCTTATTGATAGAACCAACTGAAAAATTCAGTGTCACAGCTGTTGTGCCACAGAATTTGAGCACAGCTCTCCTGCTTTCTGTGTGGTTGCTCTAACCATTGAGCCACTTTGACAGCATGCCAGTATGACATTAAATTCTCTAAGTGATTCAGGTTTCTGCCTGGTTAAACAACTGGTATGTCTCACTTGAGAGATAATACCTAATGTTGACTTACTATCGAAGTATTTAATCAAATCCTTTAATAATAATATCACTAATGTAACCGGAAGAATTGTATTAATAAATGTGACTCAGATGTACCCTTATGCTTCATATGCATTTGTGATGCCAGAAGCAAATTTTAGGTTACAAATTTTTATATGAAAATGAGTGTATGTGATCTATACTTATTAATTAAAATAAGCAGTAACCTCTATTTGTAAATGGTGAGATCTTCCTCTTATTAACCATTCAAATTATTTTAAAGCTGGCACTTTTTAAAATATAATCATTTAAGGATACATTGAGCTGCTTTAATAATAAAGTTTCTCATAGTTTAAAATCCTTCTAAGCCATTGAGAACGAGAGAGTATTTTAAGTTATCTAGTGACTAAAACGTATAGAATGAAAATGTTACATTTCAAGATGCAGTTGTTTCTCTCACACAAGTCCTCTGTCTCATTCCCATAGGGTACCAGGGGGCTGAATTTACCATCAGCCCATAGGTGGTGCAGGCTGTATCTTCTGGTCCTCCCCACCATGGTGTATCTCCAACAGAATAACCAGCTGCACAGGACAGGTGATTTGACTTCTAGCTGGCAGTTCTTTCCTCCCATCACATCCATGGCACAATTCCTCAATGAAGGCCTTGTGCCACGTATGTCATGGACATACATCTTCCTGGTTTGATTGTACCGCGATATACTTTTCATCATCTGGACTAATTCTTCCTTCAGGCTCTCTGTTCAGCATTCTTAAGCACAGATCCTTCTTTAGTATTGTAATAATGTTATCCTCTGTTTTCGTAAGTGCTTTGTTGGTTGCATTTCTTTCTTCTTCGGCACATGGACAACACTTCTACATGTCATCATCATTTACTTCCTTAATATCGATGTTTGCACATTACCTAGCATCCACCATTGGCATCCATATCTTATTCCTTTTAACACATGCTTTGAGCAAAATTTACACTTGTTACTAAATACTTTTGCGTTTTTATTGGAGCCATTCTCTTTACCATCATTACCAGCTGCCATCTTTGTTGTAGTTGCAAATTATGTGAAAAAGACCTAAAATATCCTAAAAAGGACCTAATAACTGGAAAAAAATAATATAAAAATGTTACGCAAACTAATATTTTAATAATTTTGATTTTAATTATGTATATAAATAATGAATAAAATGTTGAAACCATTTGAATATGGTTCTCCTACTATCTGTGCACTTGCTCTAACCATTGAGCTACTGTGACAACATGAGGGTATGACATTCAATCCTGCAATTGATTCATGGTTTTACCTGGTTAACTAATCAGAGATAAACACCTTAAAGGTGACTTGCATATTGTAACTACTTAGTGTCCGGGTAATATAATATAGTTATGTCAACTATTGAGCAATTGTAGCATACATTTTTCAGCTGGTTCTAAAACACAAACCCTTGCTAAGACATTAGTCATGATTACCTCACCAATATAATGAATAAAATACCTAACATTAATCATAAAAATCATAAAATCATTGTTTGAAAGGCATGTGTGTATTTTTCTTCAAATTGGGTTATTTATTGACTCTTGATGTATATTAATGCATACATATTTCAATGAGAGATTGATGCTTTTAATTTATAAAGAACACCCAAATGTTATTCTTAATGCAGTGCCTTATTTTTTACTTGTGACTGGCTGGCTGGCGGGAGGTAGATGCGTGCATACAATGATTCTAACTGGTCCTGGCAAAGTTTTTGTTTTGTTCTTTGTGGTTAAATTGTGATAGTTCTGTTATAATGCCAAGAAGTGAGTCTAGCACACCACATATTCATGTATAATTCCTATGTTCAAACAGTCTTGTAGATAAGTGAGATTCCCTGGTATCCCTGCGCCTCGCTGAGAAACAGTTCATTAGCATGTAAACAGAGTTAGAGAAACGGTTTCTGTTCTTGATAAGAAACACAAAAGAGCTTGCCATGTGCTTACAGAAGAAAAAATCAATGAAATAGGACAAACGTTAGAACATAGCCCAAGAAAATCTCTGAATAGGCTATCACAGGAAACAGGAGTTTCACAATTCTCAGCTTGGAATGCCACTAAACTTTTGAAATTAAAATCTTATAAGATAGTTCAGGAACTGCAACCATGTGATACTGTGAGTAGGGTAAATTTCTGCGATTTGGTGTCAGGGTAAAGTTAATGATAAAACATGGTTTTATTTAAATAGCCATCTATTGACACAAAACAACAAATATTGGAGTGCAGAAAAACCTGATATTGTACATGAAATGTCATTGCATAACCAAAAAATTGGTGTTTGTATATTGTGAATGCATACCAAATTATAGAGCTTATATTTTTTGAGAATACAGTTAATGGATAGAGGTGCAGGAATACAATAATTAAACCATTGCTGAAATATTTGTGTACATTGAGTGCACACAGGCATAATTTCAACAAGACTCTATAACAGCACATACAGTTAATCTCTTGTTGAAATTAATTGAGGAAAATTTTGAAGATAGGATCATCAGTAAAGGATTATAGGACTATGGTCACCACACTCCCCAGACCTTATGGTATGCAAATTTTATTTATGGGTGAGCTTAAAAAATAAAGTGTATCAAAACAACCTGCATACATTGGAAGAACTGAAAGAATATCAGAAGCAAAATTACTGCAATTTCAGAAGAAGAATTAATGCGTGTAAATGGAAATTTTCTTAAAAGGTGTGAGAGTTGCAAGGCAGCACAAGGACATCATTTCCAACACCTTGTATGATAAAGGTAACTTGGATGGCAGCAACATGCATCCTGCAGCAGCAGGCAGTCACAAGTTTAAAATAAGGCACTGAAGAATTAAACATTTTTGTTAAAGAAATACAAAATATTGGTGGTATGAAAAACTTTATGAATAAAATGCTACTGCTTTACATATATTTTAGATTGATATGTTAATCTGTATCATTGTATGCTTGAATTGAGAAAGAGCAATAGAAATGTAGTGAATAAAGGTGAAGTTACAAAATGTTGTAAGATCTAAAAATGGACCAATAAGCAAATAAATGCAAATAAAAGGTTAAATAAAACCCATAATTTTCTGGTTTACATGACCCAAACTGACCATATGTTATGTTGGGCTTTCATTTTGAGACACTGATAAAGAAAAGGATTTTTCTCTTAACTTCAGAACCTTTTAATATACACAGTATGGCTAGAAAAGACGTAAAGCAGCTCCTCCATCTTTAAATTTAGTAGGAGAAATATGGTTAATTAATAGAATAGTTGAATGTGAATCATAACACTGTTTCTTATATTAATTTCTTTTTTTCGAGCTGTTTATACATTATGTTTATATTCTAATAGCTAACACAGTATTTATTATACATAATTACACCAAAATTGTTCAATATTTTATACAGTGACAGTGAAAGGGACATTTTAGGGGTTAAACTCTTCTCAGAGCCTCAGAGAAAACAAATGTTAGACAAAATGAGTGCAAATTTGTCTGAATGCATTATCTAAGCCCATGGTTCCATGCCATAGTTTCATTAGGACTCCTGGTGGTCTATGGGATGGGCCAGTAGCACACACAAAATGTAATGAATGGCGATTTTGAAAGTGATTTGCATGGAACAAGATGAAACAAATGTAGTCATGCTAACGATGATCAGTTGTCTTTAAAAATGTTATTAGAACATGAGACAAAATGATGTTCATAACTTTTGTTTATATGTGGCAGATAAACTCTCAGCAAGAAAGGCACAATGCTCTGAGTTGTGAAAACTGTCTTATTGATCATATTGAATTTGGTTATGGAAAAGGTAATTTGAAAGGGTTACAACTGAAAGGGGTAGGAGTGATCAGTACATGATTAAATTTCAGGCTGAGTGGTCCTCAGACTTCTACAGGTGGGGTAAACCCTACCTCTTTAAAAATTTGGTAGCAAGTGATTTTTATTTTCTAATGGTAGGCAACCCTTGTTCAAAATGATATGTACAAGAGAATGACTCCTGTTACCAAAATGTCATAACCTCTTGATCTTTCCTTATGCTCCTAGTGATCATCTCTCATCACATCAACTGATCAGCTGTAAAACATAGATATATGATATTCACATTTTGATAGTGAGTTTGGTTATGAATAAAGAAGCATAAATGTAATCTTTCTTAAGTTTTAAATGCCACTGTAAATGTATGCATAGAGCCAGTATGTTAATTTTGTGGCTGAAATAAGGGGGCAGTATTAATAATTGTTATTATCATTTTGGGAAATAATCTTAAAAATCATACTTTTTGGAGGCGTCTTATAATTACACTTATTTAAACCAAAACTGAAATCAGCCAACAGGTGTCCGAGCTGTTATGTATTAAGCCCACACCTTTAGTTATTTTTAGTTTGCACAAGTTATCCTTAATTTATAATTTTGAACTGATTTTTAGCAAATTTGAAAGCCTCTACAAACATTTAACATTAAGTACATCAAAATTGAATGGCTCTTTTCATACAGACAGGCAAATCAAATAAATGCTCTTCAGCAATGAATGCATCTATAAATGTTAACTCCTGCCAGTACCAAATCCTGTACCCCATAAAATAGCAGAGGTGCCGGGAGCAGAAGTGATGCTCAGCAAGAAATATTTTCTCTTTTATAGAAGGCTTACCTTTCACTACACCTTCTCTTAAAATAAAAAGTGTTATAGAATATTGAGAAATTTTGGAATACATCTCTTCTGACTAAACTGTTTTATTTGTACATTATTCTAAATGGTAAATATATTAATTACACATTGATGTAACTGAACAAAAGTCAGTTGCCATTGTTGACAGAATTATTAGTTAAGTGTTAATCTGAGGGGCCCTGTAAAGGCTTAGCAAAACTGCTCGTAACAATCGGAACACATGCTTAACAGAAATAGAATGTACAGTTACAAGAAGAGTATGATAAAGCTTCACTGAAACCTTCAGAATACCGTAGAGCCATTTATTTTTACTGTGGCTCTTGAATTTTGTATATATGTCTTGTAATTTACATTGTTATTGTATTAATGAAAATGTTGAAATAATGCTAATATATAAAATTTATCCTTGACTGTGAATAACTATAGATTACTGTTTTGCACCTTTATTTAATTCCATTATAACATGTGATTTAAAGACTTTGTATCATAAACTTTAGGAAGAATATTGAAATAAATATTTTTTAAGTCTGTTTTCTAGTTCTGCTTCCTCATCTAAAGTATTAAGTTCATGAATGGATATTTGGTAATAAGTAACAAATATTTTGCCTATGGGTATTTCCCAAAACAAAGACATTTTACTCTCAAGTGGGAGATTAATTTCACGTTTATGAACCTTTAAGCTGAATTATTATAAGACAGCTTTAAAGAAAGTTGTATGCCATATTACTAAAATAAAACAGGTCTGATAGAATTTTTATTAATTAAAGTGGATTTCAAAGAACCTGGAAAAAAAAAAATTAGTAACCAGGTGATAAAAAAGGCTGCCTTCAGCTATTTAGAAAATGTTAGTTATGGCACAACTTTTGAATGAAAATAAATTAAGAAAGTTCCAGATTTGTTAAGTAATTTAATAAAATTTAGTGCATAGAGAGATAAAACCATAATTTTGCAGAATTATGGATGCACCTGTGAAATTTGGTTATTAACTAAGAAATAAACTAAAGTATTGACATCAGAAATTATATTTTTAAGAAGTAACAAATGCATAAAACTAAATTACAAGGTATCACTATAAAGTGTCCAAACTGATTGTGGCATTGGTAACATCATCTTTTCCCCCTCCATTCATCCTCAAACCCATGCTGATATGGCTCTAATAGTGTAGCTGTAGCAGCCTTTCTAAGAACCTTGTACACCTAAATTCTGCTGGAAGGATGTTGAATATGGAAATTAAGCAGCATGTGAATGTGAAATTCCTCATAAAACTTGAAAACACCGCTACAGAAACTTTCAATTTGCTAAGCCAAGTTATGGTGATTAATGTTTATCCCACACTCAAATTTTTTAGTTCATAAAATTTAAAGAAGGACCATCTTTTGAGCATTAGAGTCATTGGTGAATTAATCAACCTTTTTACTTTCTCTATACGTACTATGTACATAGTGTATAGAGAAGGTATTGCACTCCACCCAAAAATTCAATACCGAGATTTCACCGGAAATATATGTTTTAGGGTCCCCTGTATCCAAAATAAGCATTTTCAGAAAAAGGTCTGTGTGTGTGTGTGTGTGTGTGTCTGTGATCACAATAGCTCAAAAACGAAAAGTGAATAAAATACCAAAGTAGGTATTTAAGTTTAGTATCTTCCAGGGTTGCGACATGAAGATTTTGAGAAAAATCCCCCCACCCCAAACTACCCTTTACGTGGAACTTTTTTTCGAAAATTTTGATTTTCTAAAAAATGGCTAACGATTTTGATTAAAGTGTTGAATATTAAATATATTTACCTGACAAAATGTATATCTTGAATTTTCTGGGAATAGCCTCTGAAGACTACTTTATTCTGGATAAATTTTACGGAATTTTGCATAACTGCTTAACCGTAAGAGATGGACAAAACTTGCAGCATAAAAAATGTAGAGCACCTTAAAACACACAATTTATCTTATAAACATTTTTTTTGTGGAGTTAATAGTTTTTTAGATATACTCCTTATTTTTGTTTTCAGCTTTAAAAAACATACTTTTCTCATACAGGAATTTAACAATTCCTGTTCATACAAACAAAGGAACTTCAGTCATATAGCAACCAACTTTTGACTGTCACTTTAACCAATTTAACCCTTATTTTGCTTCTACTTACAAGGAAGCAAGTAATAAGACTATTTCTGCTATTTTTTCTTGATTAGCATGAAGTAAATAAATAGAAGCATAAACTTTTTAACAATAATTTGTTGCAGAGATATAGAGAAAGTCATGTGAATGGAACACATCGGATTTTTTACTCCTGGTAATCATTCATGTCGATTGGGTGCCACAAGAACAAACAATTAATCAGGCCTACTACAAGGGTGTTTTAGAAACACTCAGTGGGCAGGTTAGATGTAAGAGATCTGAAATGTGGAAGACTCAAACCTGTATCCTGTATCAGGACAATGCCCCAAAGAAAATCACACTTTCTGTCAAGCAGTTTCAAGTGAAACACAAGATTCTTGCATTAGAACATCCTACATACTAACCTTTGCAACTTTTTTGTTCCTTAAACTCAATTCTGCATTGAAAGGAGCTTAGTTCAAGTCTCTAGAAGTAGAAAGCAAAAATATTGAAGTTAATGAACAGTCTGACAATGCTTCCAACAGAAGAAAATATACATGTATTAGGTTATCAGGGTCTTCTCAGGGAGGAAATTATTTTGAAGGGGATAATAGTTCCAATATGTAATTGTTTACAATAAAGATTTTATAGCCCCAATCCTGTAACTTTATAGTCTCCTTGTATACAAAACATTAGAGAAAAATTGCAGATTTTGGAATTGAACAAACCTAAAGTTGTAAACCAGCAAGAGTCATCTGCTGAAAGTGCCCAGCAGAATCGTGGGCAAAACATCAAGTGATATTTCATCTATTGGACCGTGGCGTCAAGCCCAGAAACCACATTCTACTGGATTAATGCCAGCCATGAAAGCCTAAATATGTATATGTAGAAAGAATGTTAGATACAAGAGTACCAGAACAAATGTAGATACAACACAGAAAGAGATGTTTGGAAAATCTTTTAAAGACAGAACAATCAATAAGTATAGAAGAAGAAAACTATGGTAGATCTTTATTACAGAGATAGTGGATTGGCATTTTAAATTGAATTTTGTAATTCTTAGAGAAAATTATGCATATATTAAATCAATAAATCTTTTTCAAGCTTTTTCTTTTCTTTTTTTACTTCTTTCTGTTTCTAACTTATATAAAACTTGATGAAAATGAAGGACTCTACAAGCTACGTAAAGAAATACAGCATATACATTTTATTTTGGATGGAAATATAAATAACATTTTCATCTAAATCACCATAGGTATTTGTAATAAAATAAAAAGAATTTGCCATATAAATGATTGGTGTGGAAGATTTTCACGAAAATAATAATTACAAGGGCCATTTTTTTTTTTTTTTTTCAACCTCCGATAGGCTATACATAAAAGACAAGTTCATAGAAAACAATTATTTTATTACTAAAAGTTTTGTGCACTTATGGTTACTTTTCAACATAATCACCGAAAAGATTAAAACATTTATTGTACCTGTGCACAAGCTTTGCAATACCCGCTTCAAAAAATGTTGCCGCCAATGATTTCAAACAAGCATTGACGTTGTTTTGAAGATCTTCATACTTTACGACGTTTGCGGAGGGCCATTCAAAACAAACGAAGAGGAATGCTGACTTCAGGAATTGTATTGATCCATGAGATAGACAGAAAAACTACATTCGTGCTTCCTTAACATTCAACTAAGTAAATTATAAGGAAATTATGTTTACTTCTTTTTTACTTTCTCTACACATACTATGTACATAGTGTATAGAGGAAGTATTGTATTTCACTCAAAAATTTGATACCGAGATTTCACCAAAAATGCATAGTTTAAGATTGCCTGAATTCAAAAAAAGGTATTTCTGGAAAAAGGTCACACACACACGCACAAACGTATTTCCGGTGAAACCTCGGTATCGAATTGGATGCATTACAATACCTTCTCTATATAATAAGTAGGTACATAGTACGTGTAGAGAAAATAAAAAAAACGAATGATCTTTTGTAAGACCAGTAGAGAAAGTCAAGTGAATTAAACAATCATATTTCTAAAATGGTTCGTCTATGACTGCGGCAGATACAAATATAATTTTATATCCTCGACGGTTGATGCTATTTATTTTGGCATGACGTAAAAGCAATACTTATTTAACTTAGCGGAAATATGAATTCGAAGTCAAAAATAGTTGTGGATTTGATTAACATTTTCTATTTTCAGTTCAGTGATGAACTTTTCTTTGATGTTGACTTGCGGTAATTGCAAAGCAAACATCAAGTTTACGTGCTTACGTCTTTAGTTGACGTCACAATGGACGTCACGAATATCACTGCACTGAGAAATAATTTAGAAGTATCCGTTGTTTACTGTAGTTGACAGAGGACGAGAATGAAGGTCATGTCCACCTATATTTATCGCTGACATTCACTAAATAAATGTCACAAAAACTGACTCAGATTTTGAATTTTTGAGAATCTTGTGATATAACCCTGCGTTTTTACTTTCTCTACACGTACTATGTACATAGTGTATAGAGAAGGTATTGCATTCCACCAACAAATTCGATCCCTGTATCAAAAAAGAAACATTTTCAGAAAAAGGTCCGTGTGTGTGTTTGTGAATACGATAACTCAAAAACCGAAAAGTCGCTAAAATACCAAACTTGGTATTTAAGTTTGGTATCTTCCAGGGATGCGACACGAAGATTTTGAGAAAAGTCCTCCCACCCCAAACTACCCTTTACATGAAAAAATAATGAAAATGTTGCTCTAACGATTTGATTAAAATACCGTATATTAAGGATATTTATATGGCAAATAAAATGTATATCTTGAATTTTCTGCGTAACTGGTAAACTGTAATAGATAAACAAAAACTTATCACACAAAACGTAAAGATCATGTAAAATCATATAATTTATGTCATAAACTTTTTTTTCGTGGAATTGACAATTTCTGAGATATTCCTTGTTATTTGTTTCAGATTTAAGATACTTAAAATTTTCTCCCACGGAGAGTTGTAAACTCCTGGCCTTGCATAGACACCGTTTTCAATCACATGACCACCAACTTTTAAGAGTTTTGACTCGTTTTAGCCTAGTGTATTCCATTAATTTCCTTCTACTTACAAGGAAGCAAGTAATTAAGACAATCTCTGCTAATGTTTATCTCGATTATCATAAATTAAAGAGAGAAATATGCATTTTAACAATAATTTGTTACAACTTGGATAAACGTCTTCAATTCCAATTAAAACTACCAAATCGCCCCATTCTTGGTCTTAGAACTTTCTCCATATTCTCTCTATCTATAACTTAAACACCTGATTTACGCATAGTTCACAACTCATTCTGTCGATTGATGTGTTTCGCGTATAATAACCCAAAACACTATTCTCTTCTTCATAATCATTATAATCGTATTTCAGCCCGAATTATCAATAGTACGATGTTGGCTAGCCAAATTAAGTAAAACCGAACGTTAAAAAGTATGTATGCAAATTAGTACATTCGTGGTCCCCAAATTCCCTGTGATCTCAGCTGCTAACCTAGTATTCAAGTGACTAAAAGTCATTTACATCTTAATTATTTAAAAACATTGCAAGCCCGCCTGGGTAATGTGGTGGTAGCGAATCTGCCTCATATTCAACAGGTCGTGAGTTCGAATCTCGATTAGGGTGTGTTACCCCTTATGCTAAAAAGACGAATGTCGAGTAACTTTGAGCTCCAGAGACCCGAGATCATTTGAGCATCATACTTTCTCTACACATATTATGTACATAGTGCATAGAGAAAGTATTGCATTCCACCCAACGTCCGTGTGTGTCTGTGAACACACACAAAAACGAAAAGTCGGCCAAATACCAAATTTGGTATTTAAGTTTAATTTCTTCCAGGGATGCGACACGAAGATTTTGATGGAGTTTTTTTCTCGAAAATTTTTATTTTCTCAAAAAATGGCTCTAAAGGTTTCGATTAAAATATCGTTTATTAAAGATATGTACCTGATAAATAAAATGTATATCTTGAATTTTCTGGGAATAGCCTCTGAAGACTATATTATTCTGCAAGAATTTAACGGAATTTAACAAAAAAACGTAGAGCACGTTAAAACACACAATTTATGTTATATACAGTTTTTCGTGGAGTTGATCGTTTTTGCGATATTCCTTGTTATTGATTTCAGTTTTAAAATACTTAAGCTTTTCTCCTACGTGAACTTGTCAACGCTTGGCCACGCAGAGAAACGGATTTCAATCCCATAGCAACCCCATTTTAAAATATTTGAATGTCGGTTTAGCTTAGTGTGTTCCTTTATTTCCCTTCTGCTTATAAAGGAACTAAGTAATAAGGGCAATTTCTGCTTGTGTTTATCTCGATTATCATGAAGTAGATACAAGAATAACATTTTTAACAATAATTTGTTACAGAGATGCAGAGAAAGTCATGTGAATGGAACATATCAGATTTTTTTTAATGCAGGGACCCTAAAACGTATATTTCTAGGGGAATCCCAGTATAGAATTTTTGGGTGGAATGCAATGTACTAAGAGAGAAAGTAAACATTTATATCCTACTTAAATAAAATGCAACTCTGTTAATCGGTTGATACGCGAAGTGTACATTTTTTTTCATAATTAATGCAGACTTTGGTGATGTTTTTATTGTGTAGAGCATAACGCTAAACGAAAGCATTAATGACCTCTATGGTACAGAGGTAGCGTGCGCATTACCTTTTGCTTTAAGGTTTGTGTTATGTGTGAGGTCGTGGGTTTATGTATGGAATTAGGACGTCATGAGAATTGATTTTCAACTGACCAGCAGACCAAACAACCTCAGGGTTACCAGAAGTGTAGAGGGAGCAGGCCACGCCAGAACAGTGTTGCATTGAGGAAGGCCTGACCAAGCAGTATAACGTATGTTGAAGAAAGTGAAGTTATTCAAGTTACAAATTATACTAGAGAAGTTTTCAGTATAACTTATTAGAGAGCTTTGTTACTGACGGCCTAGAATTAACAGTTGAACACTGTGTCGCGCATTTTAATTTAGTGAAAAGAAGACATTGAATATGAACAGCATGTCAGTACAAAGCAAAATATAAAAATTGAAATTTAAAGGGCGATTGTTACAAATGTTAGCTATTGTTGTAGAGACTGAGCACAAGACTTCAGAAAGTGTCGTGCATTTTCTTTAAACTGCGGATAAGATAATTGACAAGCACAAGATAATTGACTTTAGACTCTTCCTGAAGATGGTGCGTCTGTTGTTTGTTGGTGTATAAAGTGAAAACAGCAGTTTGGTGGAGTTTCGTTCTTACCTAACCATTTCTATTTTTAATAACCTTAAAGTGACGATAGTAACAGTGAATAATTTGTAATGATAAAGGAGCGAAGCAAGTCTTTATGTGGAAGAGAAGCCAAAGATATTACCACCTCCTTTAGTGAAAACGCCCGTCCAAGAAGAAAGTCAACCCACAGCATCTCAATGCGCAGCAGATCTCTTGTTGATTACAGTAGCATTCAAAGCCGTGGTCCACGTTTCTACTATCCTACACAGGATGATATCTACAAGATACTGGATGAAACCAGCCAAGCCTCCAGGCCCACCTCGGACAGTACAAGACTCTCGCCGTACACCCCGTTACCAGCAATCGGCACTCGGATAAATACTTTAGAATCCAAAGATGAGAAGAGCGACGGAGATACTCCTCCTCCAATATGGGAAAGCCATGACATATCCTCCGGGGGCCTCACTTACAGGAAAAACAGTATTGAACCTAAAACAGAAACGAATCTCGGGGATATTCCTCCGCCAATCTGGGATGGCCGCAGCATTGTGTCAATCGGGAGGCCTTTATCCAGAGCGAACAACGTTTTGAAGAACGACGGAGACACTCCACCGCCTATCTGGGGATCTCCTGATACCAACACCAGCCCGGTACCCAGGTTAGTCAGAGAAGGTACTTATGACGTCTTAGAGCCAAAATTTGTCAGAGGACCTACTCCATTACCTCAAAGTCCTTCAATGATTTTAAATACTGAACTACAAAAACCTCGTAAAAGATCAGAGAAACCAAAGAAAAAGAAATCAAGTGATGCAAAGGCAGATAAGAGAAAATTTAAAGATCCTTTCAAGGAGTCATCTGGGACAGTTCTGTTCGGAGCGCGTGTGCCAGCGCACGGGTTTGATGGCGACCTGGAGGATGTTTGGGAAGAGTCTGAAAGTGTTACTAAATCGCCCTTGTTGCCTCTTGAAGGAGCTGAAGACAAGACCAATTTCATCTCAACAGACAACACTATGCAAAAACTTTATTCGCAGAGGAACCATTGGCTTTCCAGCGCTGTTAGTAATGTCACCATTCCTGCTAATATGGAACACGTGCCTCGCATCCAGCAAACATTTTGGTTCGATTGAAAGAATTCTGTGGTATTTGTGTTGTCCAGTATTAGTGAAAGAAAAGCAGCATGCATAAAATTATTTTTGTGATATTTTTCATTGAAGAGTATAAAATTAGCGAGCATAGACAGCCAAAACTATACATTTAATGTCAACTAAATATGTGGTGGAGAACAACTATGTGCTTGCTAGTCTGTAACTCAAAATACAGAAACAAGACTTTTGGTATGCAAATGTTATCTTTTTAGAACGTCTGGTATAAATATGAGATCATTTTTATAAGTGATTTTATAAAGTGACACAGCGTCACGTATTGCAGTGCTGTTGGTAATACTTTTCAGAATTAATGCTTAATTTCAATAGTCAGATATTTTATTTCTTTAGGATAATCTGACTGTTCTGACGCCGCCACAAATCTTACATTTTCCGTGTTCATTATCAACCCTCTTAAGTTTTGGCAATACTCATTAACATTGTTCTGCTATTATCAAGAATCAGTGACAAAAAATGTGATGTGTTCCATTCACATGACTTTATCTACCTGCACTGCCAATAAACTAATCTTACAAAAGATTATTCTTCTATCTACATCATGCTTATCGAGATAAACATTACCAGAAATTGTCTTATTGCTTAGTTACTTGTAAGTAGAAGGGAAATAAGGGAATGCATTAGGCTAACTCTATAGTCATTTCTTTTAAAAGCTGTCGCTATGTGATCAGTTAAAATTTGGTTCTCTTTGCGTGACCAGAAGAAAAACAAAAAGGATAAGAAACGAATGACGACCTCCCGTTTAAGGAAAGTATACGTATTTCAAAATTGAAAAACCAATAACATGGAATTGGAGTATCTCGGAAATAGTTAGATATATATATGACATATATATGACATAAACCGCGTGTTTTTGGCGAAATCTACATTTTTAGTGTAGTAAGTCTTTTTCTATCTGTTATGGTTTACGGGTTATATAAAAAGCCATGGAGAATGAAGAGGACTCCAGGGGCTATTCTCAACCAATTTGAGATATACATTTTGTCATGTAAAATCTTTAATAGTAGGTAGAGAAGGTATTGTATTCCATCCAACGTTCAATATCAAGATTTCATCGGAAATACATGTTTTTAGGTCCGTCGAATAAAAATCATGTTTATAAAAAACTCGGTGAGTTTGTGTGTGTGTGTGTGTGTGTGTGTGTGTGTGTGTGTGTGTGTGTATGTGTGTGTGTGTGTCTCTGGGAAGCTTAAGTCAAAAACCGTTAAACATCAAACTACCCTTTACATGGGAAATGTTTTGAGAATGTTTACTTTTTCATACATGACTAACGATTTTGATTAAAATAGTGTATATTAAAGTTATTCACATTAAAATAAAATGTATATATTGAATGTTTTGGAATAACCGCTGAAGGCCTCTTCATTATGAATGGCTTCTACATAAATGGTAAGCCGTAAGATAAGACAAACACTTACAAAAAAAAAAAAAAAATAGATCTCGTTAAAACACACAATTTGTGTCTGTTACATACATTTTTTGTAGAGCCAACGATTTCCGAGATGTTTCTTGTTATTGTTTTTAAAATTTCCAATACCTTATTAGATTTTTCTCTAATGGGAGGTCGTTATTCACTTTTTTACTTTCTCTACACATTCCATATACTGCTGTATTGTACTGCTCCCAAAATTCGATATCGAGATTTCACCGGAAATACATGTTTCGAGACCCCTGAATCTAACAAAAACTGTCCGTGTGTGTAAGTGTATGCATTTATGGGCAGCATAGCTAAAAAAAGGTATCCTCCAAGGGTATATACAAATATTTTCAAGAAAATCCCCCCACCCCCAGCTACCCTTTACATGAAACATTTTTCGAACGTTTTGATTTTCTTAAAAATGGCTGTAACATTTTTTATTAACATGCCATATGTTTAAGATATTTTTATGACGAATGAAATGTATATTTTGAATTTTCTGGAAATAGCCCCTGTAGACTTCTTTATTTTGCATGACTTTTGTACAAGTTTTATACAACTGGTAAGCTGTAAGAGATAGAGCTTACTACACAAAAAATTCGATAAAATACACAATTTAAGTGATACACTTTTCGAGATATTCCGAATTGAGTTATTGGTTTCAGTTTTAAGCTATACTTAAACATTTCTCAAACGGGAAGATGATCATTCTTTTCGCCTCTCTTTTGTTTATTCCTAGCAAGCAAAGAGTGCCGAATTTCAATTATTTCTCATAGCGACCGGCTTTTAAAAATATGACTATCACTTTATCTGTGCATTCCTTTATTTCCCTTCTACTTACCAAGAAGCCAATATAAGAATGATTCTGGAAATGTTTATCTTGATTTGCATGATGTAGATAAAAAAATAACCTTTTGTAAGAAAAATTATTTGTGGAGCTAGAGAAAGTCATGCGAATGGCAAACAAATCGAATTTTTTGTATCGGTAAACACGCTGTACGGAAAACATCCGCTATAGTGTAAGTTCATTTTCCATGCCTTGTTCTACATGAAAAGTAGTGAATTTCGGCATGTAGGTAACAAATTAATTATTAATTGTCATATTTTGTGGCTAACGTGATTCCCGCTTTCTACTATTTCAGCTAAAAATTACTTCATCAGCTTAAACTATTGGGCAAGTATTGAAATGTATAACATAACTAAAGTTGTAACTAATGTTGCTCTTATGGTCATTGCCTAGAAGTTCATTATGAGGAGAGTTGGAGGATCTGAAATATCTACTATCTTTATTTACTATTGATGTAAGCAAATACCATATTTGCGTTCGTGACATAAAACATGTCATTAATCTGAACGATACCAATGATCCTTGACAGAAAATTGTAGCGTGTTGCAGGGGCCCTACGACTTGACCTACGCCGAACCAATGCATTCTGTGGCCACGGATCTGGAACTGGTATAGACATTACAAGAAGTCAATTTTACAATATACTGAAAGAGTTGTATGTTTGAAGCATTCTCCCTTAGAGGATAAATTATTTTATTTACTACAAAATAACTTTATTGCTAACCTCAAGCATTAAATCGCGTAGACGTTGATTTGTTTCAGAGAAGTTGCAGTTACCAGGTTTTGAGAATACGAATGTCGTTTTTGTGGGGACAAGCCCAGTATCATACCGACACGCCATCTTTCTCACAAACATTGTTACTTTCTCTCACGTACTATGTACATAGTGTATAGAGATGCTATTGTATTGCACCCAAAAATTCAATATCTAAATTTCACTGTAAATACATGTTTTGGGACCCGTGAATCAAAAAAAAAAAGAAAAAAAAAAAGAAAATACTTGGTATTTAAGTTTAGTGTCTTCCAGAGATGAGACACGAAAATTTTCAAGAAAATTCCTCCACCCACAACTATCCTTTACATGGAAAAAAAAATTCGAAAATGTTGATTTTCTCAAAAAATAACTCTAGATTTTGATTAATACACCATATATTAAAGATATTTATATAACAAATAAAATATATATCTTAAATTTTTGGGAACAGCTTTTAAGGACCTCTTTATTCTGGATGAATTTGGTTGAATATTGCGTAACCGGTAAACCGTAAGCGATAGACAAAAACTTAACCCACAAAAACTGCAGATCTCGTTAAAAAACACAATTTATAGTATACACATTTTCGTGGAGTTGATCGTTTTTGAGATATTCCTTGTTATTTGTTTCAGCTTTAAAATACTTAAAATTTTCTCACACAGAAAGTTGTAAACTCCTGGCCCTACATAGAAATGGATTTCAACCATATGGCAACCAGCTTTTAAAAGATTTGACTATCGTTTTAGCTTAGCGTATTCCCTTATTTACCTTCTACTTACAAGGAAGCAAGTATTTAAGACAGTTTCTGCTGGTTATCTCGATTATCATAAAATAGATAGAAAAATAAGCTGTTAAAGAATAATTTGTTACAATGATATAGAGTAAATCATGTGAATGGAACACATAGGTTTTTTTTTTTTTTTTTTTTTTTTTTTATTGACACGTCTGTAGTATCGTCCCCTATTGTAGAAACATAATTTATAGCTTTAATATCTGCGTTCATTTTCTAAGTAAGGCGTGATTCATTTAATACGCCGTGAGAAATCCACTTACAGGATGCCCATTTCATTCATTTTTCGAGTTTTGACTAACCTCACACTTAGGTAAGAGAAAGCTTTTAAAATTACCTATTTTTGTTATTTATATGGCCACGGATTGTTATTCCTTATATTCGTTATCATGCATTTCATCATGAAAAAGTCCTGAATTTAGACTTTTTATATACCTTAACGACCTTTAACTGGTTGGTTATTTCAGATGATGGATGGGATCGTTGAAATGATGCTCAAATGATCTCAGGGTCCATAGAGCATAAAGTTACTCGACATTTGTTTTCTCAGGATAAGGGAAAACCCCGAAAACCCCCTTATCCGGTAGCTCACCCTAAGCTAGATTCGAACTCGCGACCTCTTAAATGTGAGTCAGAACGCATTCCACAATACCAAGGCAGGCCCCTAGATTTTCATTCATTGACAGACGAATTTATAAGTAGGAAATAACATTTTTAGTAGCGTTTAATGCCCGTTCTCTGATACTGCGGTGGACACTGATGGTACATGAAATGAAATAATTGGGGAAGGGAATTTGGGAAGGAAACCTGGAAAAATTCACCAGGGAAGACATTTCTGGCGGTATTTGAACCGCAGACCTCGCGTTCACGAGTTCATGTCTTAACGACCTCGGCCCGAGATGCAACATTTTCGCTAGAAAACAGTAAGACCTAACGAAATTTTACTTCAAACTTTAAATTAATGATCCATTTATTTAATATTCAGACAATTGCAAGCAGACTGCCTCTGAAGCGTTGGGGCAATGTGTCTGAGTCAAATTCAAGAGGTCCTGAGTTCGAATCTTGGTCAGGGTGATAAGGAGTTTTTTTTTTACTGAGCTTTCTCTTATCCTGAGAAGACGTGTATATAGTGTACACACACATACACACACCTGAAAACAATTGTACTGTATTATAATTAAGTATAATTTTATTTAATAATTGTACTGAATATGCAATTAATTCGCCCCTCCCCCAATGTATAACAAGTTGGCGTCTGGCCATACCTGTTATAACACTGTTGCCATAAGGTCTGTATATTTTCTCCATGTTAGTCGTACCATAACAAAGTACAAACTGAACCTCAAACCTTTCTCTGGGCATCAAAAGCATGTAAAAGGGACTTTTGACAAAGCTGGTTTTACATAATGCGACATAATATCATGATTATGAGAGATACTGGAATATTAAAAATAAAGTAATTAAATAAGAAAAAGTTTGGAAAACGCCATTCTTTTACTTGTACGGAAAACACGGGATAACTAGCTCCCTGAAATTCGGCGCATGACAACCTGTATGCATAATAACGATAGTCCATTTTTTTTTTGTTTACGTCCAGCGTTTATTACTGGTGTTGGCATGGTAATGTACTTCAATATTTGATCGCGTCGCGTGTGTATGGCCACGCATTGAAGCAGATAATACAGACCCTACGTACAGTGTTGCACTTTCATTACTTGTCCGCTCGTGAGTTCGATGGTTTGACCTCAAAACAAGGCAATATCAGTAAGCTAACACCAAAGTGCTGAAATTAGCATACCATTGCATGCTTCTTTTGTTATCGGAACTACCCGTGCGTGAAACAAGCAACATTGCAGTAGTAGACCCATCGATTATTTATTTATATCCACTGAAGGCAATTTTGGATGCTAGTTTGTTTTAGTTGGGTACTAAGGCGGTGGGAGTGTAAGAAAAGAGACCAAAGGAGCAGAAAGCAAATTTCTGATTGGGTATAAATTTCGCGAATTGGTTTAGAATTTATTTGGAAGATCATCTAAATAATCTTAGAAAGACTTTTCTGTTTTTTCTCGCTGTGAGAAGAAATTATTTTGGGACAAATACATCTTAGAAGGGGAAAAACATACAGAATAAATTTAGAATTTTCATTATCATTTATAAACAAACTGTGTTTGCTTATGTTAAAGAATTATCGTTAAAAGAAGAAATAAAAGAAAGGAAAGCAAAATTGTAAATGTAAGTATTGCTTTAAATAGGTGTGTTTGTTTTTTGTTGGAGAAATTAGGCGGTAGTACTTTTTGGAAATATTATCATGATATTTTTTAAAATAATCCCAAAACAGTTTAATTTTGTATCAATTTCAATCAAAATTGAAATATGTTGAGAAATATTATTTATACAAAATTTCAAATCTTTGTGTGCAGTGATTAGTACTTCTAGGCACCTGTCAATATAGACCATTGTTATGTGCTGTGGTTAGCCTAAATATTTTAAACTAATAAGCTAGCTCTTCATTTCAATTCAGTTTATTGGTCCTGTAGATCATGCACATAATTAGGACATGTAAAAATATAAACGGCGGCTAGTGGTTAGACCGCTCGCCTCCCATCTAAGCGGCCCGGGCTCGATCCCAAGCGCCTGCATATGGGATTCGTGGTGGACGAAGCGGCGTCTGGGCGGGTTTTCTCCACCAATTGTTCCATCATCACCTTTCCAACCATCAATTTCGCTTACATTTCATATCATCCATTTCCTCATGTTCATGCCTGGCTTTTATGAGTCCTAGGGGGTGTCAGTCCTAAATGCGGGGGGGGGGGGTAAACCGACTAAGAAAAAAAAACTAATTAATTACCTTTCCGCATGTAGGTAATTGTAAATATTTCCAGGATATTCTTATGTGTTTATATTTGGGACTTACAAACGGATACCTAGGGGTCTGAAGCCTGTCGGGAAGCCAACGGCATGAAACCACATAATGGAGAACCTGGAACGAGTGGTCGGCCCATAGCCAAGCATGAGCGTGAAGAAGTGGATGATAGGAGAGGCACTTCGTCCACCACAAATCCCACATATGGGCGATTGGAATCGAACACGAGCCGCCCAGGTGGGAGGCGACGGTCTAGCCACGGCGCCGCCCCCAAATTAGTTAATATAATTTATATTAATTAATTTTGTTTCTCGCAAGAGGAGGATTTAAGCGCCGCAGCCTAGGATCTATTATGCCGTATGCAACCTCCTGGAAGAAGGAATGAAATGAAAGATCCAAAGGTTGTTGGTCGGACCAAGTAGCGGTAAGTGCGGATATTGCGGGGTTCCTTAAGTTCATAGAGGCATTACTGCAGCTAGCCTCCAGTGCTCCTGACTAACAGGTCCGAACTGCTCTGGTCCCGTAGCAGAGGAAGGAGAAACAACTACAGATCCACCGCACACCACCAATCTATGCAGTCAAATGTGATATGAAATGGAATGATAGGGAATAAGGGACCAGATTTTTTTATTAGATAAACCACTTCAGCATTACCTGGCGACAAGGGAAAACCACAGGGGGTGGGGGGTGAAAAAAGAAAGAAATAAAAAAAAAACAACCAAGTCAGAATGGGCGTTCAACGAGGATTGAACCCGCGACCTCCGAATGTGGGCCACAGATGAGCCCGCTCAAGCTATCCCGTTCGGTATTAAGTATATTGAAATACAGATTAATTTATAACACGAGGTATTTGCAAAGAGAGATCTACCTTTAACAAAATGCATCATTTTTAAACTGTTTCTTTTGTAAAAAACGCAAAAAAAAAAAAAAAAAAAACTCAACTGAATAATAACATTTGTGTAAAAATTATGTATGCGTTTTTAAAAAGTGAAGTACGCTTTACACATTTAAACTCCAAAGGTAGATTATTATAAAACTGGATACCTTTATAATAAAAATATTTTCAAATAATTTACAATTACGAGGGGTTAGATATAATTTACATTTATCTCTTGTGTCATGGTAATACATTTCAGAATGAGTATTAACTACAATTTTATACACGTTTGCATATGTACAATAGTCACACACAGACAATAATATTTTTATCATTTCACTGCTATTCACCCCACAAAAAAAAATATTCCATATGATAGAAGTAATGGGTCTTTTCATTAATTCGTGGTTTTATACATTCCAATTATTATGATCGACCATATTTCAAGAAATGTTGTTATTTGCGTTAGTGCTTCTTCGTCTAGTGTGTCTACTGGGAATTTATTTACTCTTTTGTTATTTTTTATGAAATCCAGTACTAAACATTTTGCCATGTTAATACATACTTTCTTTTCTTTAAATCAAGAAATATAATTAGGAAGTTATGCTGTTAATACTGTGTTTAGAGTATCCTTTTTATTGGAAATTAGTAGTGTGACTATGTACCCAAAGGCATGCGCCTACCTTACCATCCTGAATTGTTGCAGTTTTACACAGCTCCCTTGTATTGTCGCAGGTGTGCGTAAATTGAACATATCGCGAGCGGACGCTTTGCATCAAACCTCAACATTGTCACACCTGCATGAATAAACACGTGCAATGATGAAACCCACCTCTCGAAATTTCTTGCTGCATAATCGCGGATTATATAAGGGGAGCTGGTGAGGCCGGAGGAGGCCAGTTTCGAAACGACATCGGAGAGTACAGCTTTTGGATTAGAGACAGCCGAAGCAGTCGAAGATTGAGTGTACGAGCTCGAAGCGTCGCGCAATAAACATTGTCATCATAGCTATTTAAAAAAATACCTTTAGTTACATTGATGTTAGGAGCGGGATAAACGCCACGACGGAAGCTAGAAAACACCAATAACTGAAATCAAAACACTGAGATCTGGAATAGAGAAAATTAAAACCGGAATGGAGAAGATGGATACAAAAACGAAATCAGGAATTGAGAAGATGGAGGAAAAAAAGGAATCTGCAATGGAGCAGACGGAGATATCAACTAAAATCGACGAACGAGTGGCTGACGTGGAGAGACATGGAAGAGCTCGGTAGAAGGTGAAGGAACTTGACCAACGGTTAGGCCCTGAAGGACACTAGGGAACAGCTTAACGCCTCTGGAGGACTTCGGGGAACGACTTAATACCCTGAAGGAAAGAGTCGACGTCAGCGCTAAGGAATTGAACGCTACAATGGAAACGATGTTCGACGAAAGGCTTTTGGATTTGTAGGTCGAGACGTCATGTTGCGACAAAACATCTGCGCGCGTCGAGGTACTTAAATACGGCGGGACACCAACCTTCGAAGTCTTCCGCCGACAGTTCGCCGCCGTCGCCACACAGAGCAAATAGTCAGAAGAGGAGGAAGCTGCATAGCTAATAGTCAGCCTCCAGCGATGGGCGGAAGAAATTTTAAATGCGATTCCGATGTCGCCATTGTCCGGAAACATCTGGAAGAAGCATCGCTTGGTCGCAGCCTATTGCAGT
The DNA here is from genome assembly GCA_030762935.1 of Hymenopus coronatus. NCBI lineage: Eukaryota > Metazoa > Arthropoda > Insecta > Mantodea > Hymenopodidae > Hymenopus > Hymenopus coronatus. The sequence continues at coordinate 23,701,501 of CM060880.1, read as the reverse complement.
CAACTAAGTCAAGATTGTAACAGACAAAGGGGACGATGCAGGAGTTCACTTGCAATTGAACAGATCGTGAACAAAGCTCTGGTGATACTCCCACCCTATTTTGTATCTTAAGAAGACGCCTGCTCCTTCGTCGACGGTGAGATACAACAGCTTCTGATGCTCAGCGATTAATACACAAACCAGGAGGCGTTAAAGGTCGCACCGATTATGGAGCCGGCCAGCTAGGACAGTGAAAGACTGTTCAGTAACAAGCAGGCGGGAAATAATTTGAGAGGCAAGTCAACTCCTCGAGTGATGCTGTGCGCCCCAGGTAAAAGATTGGATGTCTGAATCTTCGCAGCCGTCTGGATACAAGAAAAAATGTGCCGGATACTTGTGGACACAGGTGCAGCTGTGGCTGTAATCAGATCTGACATGGCAAAGGGCTTGTCGACACGAAAACCCAGTCGGCCCTATTAAATTCTGATGGCGTCAGCGACATCTAAGGCACCCTATTGATTTGACCCTATGGAGGAATACTGTGAGCTGTAGATGTTCGTCACGAGGGTAGCTGAGGATGTGACAATGGGATTGGATGACCTGGAGCCACGAGGCGATGGTCGACAGCAGGGGAAGAACCAGAGAAATTGATCCTCCCTTGGAGTAAGGTGAAAGGAGTCCTGGAGGGAGTACATGCAGGGACTTTGAGAGAACATCTTGGACCCAAGCAAACAATTGACAAGCTCCATCATGTTGTGGGTAATGCTATGAGCAGAGGCTGAGAAGTGGTGTCGCCAATGTCATTTGTGTGTGGTAAGTCGCAGACTTCATTCCAAGGCAGCATGCAGTAGTAATACGTGGCAGCAGCCTTCGAATTCATAGCCATTGACATAGCTGCATCATTCTTTGTGTCAGACAAGGGTAATTAGTATATGTTGGTGGTCATGGATTATTTCACCAGGTGGTGGAGGTGTACGCCATTCCTAACCAGAAGGCCAAGATCAATGCAAACTGTCCCATAGAAGAACTGTTCTGCCAATTTGAGTGCCATTGGAACTATGCAGAGATCAGGGCACCGACATTTAGTCTAACTTGATGAAGGGATCACTGGAGCGACTTAGAATGCACAAGACACCCCATTATCTTTCCTCCCACAAACAGTAGGCTTTGTCGAGCGGTATATTAGGACTAGAAGAACATTTGAGGAAGGTTATGGCCTCTCATCAGAGAAACTGAGATGTCAGGTTACTACCAAGCAAGTTAATATTTGAGAGTCCTTGTGGGGGGAGAACAGCCAGCAGTTAACTACTTAGAAAATCTCCTAGACTGCCACAGGCTTAAAAAATCTTGGAATGGGCCTACCCTGTGATGAAGAGGATTGATACTATCATCCTCCACATCCCTGAGGGAAGAGGCTGGTGATACATTTAGATTGTTTAGCCTAAGATAGAGCTAGTTGGGAAAACCAGCACTGAGGAGGCAGCAGTGTAATTATGGACCTAAGGCATGTGCCTATCTTGCCATCCTGAATTGTTGCAGCTGCCTGTTCAGCTTGTTTTACATAGCTCCCCTGTATTGTTAAAGGTGTGTACATTGAACATTTGTGTGAACAGATGGTGTAATTAAATCCTTTCATTGTCACACCTGCGTGAAAGAACACATTTAATAAACTCCACTTCTCAAAATTGCTTGCTGCATAATCACGAATACATACTAGGAGCTGGCAGTTCTAGAGGAAGTCAGTTTTGATAACTTTGGAGGGCACAGCTTTTAGATTAGGGACAGCCAAAGTAATTAAAGATTGAGTGTACAAGTGTCGAAGAGATCCGCAACAAAAATGGTCATCATCAGCTATTTAAGATAAGACATTTAGGTACAGTATACTGGTGTTATCAGCAAATAAAGAAAATGCTTTGTCTTCATTCAGATCATGATTTTTGAAATCATTCCTCCCAGGGGCCTTACAATAGGTATAGGTTAGGTGCACCTGAGTTCCCGAGCCAACCCTGACTTCCTTGGTGTGAGTTCCTCTTGTGGTGAGTCGCCCTCCGTGATATAATATACCCAAGGTCGCGGGTTCAAACCCGGCGGAGAATGATGGATTTTTTCGGGTGTAAAAATCCTTAGCATGGCTTCCTTCAGAAGGGAAGTAAAGCCATGGGTCCCATGTCGTAGATTTACGGCACGTAAAAGAGCCTTAAGCCTAATAGAGACCTCTGAGCAAAATTAAGCAGTCTTTCACGCCCAGTATAGAATGGGACGCTGAGAACCATAGCAGTTAAAAAGCGTCCATAAATAACATGTAATTTCCATTTTTTTCTTTGTGGTGAGGGAGTCAGTCAAAACATTGTTTCTTTTTCTGTATTTTTCTTTGGGGGGGGGGGGTACATTTCACCTTTAAGAACCATTATTCATCTGGATATCATATTTCTATTAAATTCACATACACATTCATACTTCCAGATTCCACCGAGGTTGGGGGATTAATCCTGGTTAAAGAAAAATTCCTATCCTCCAGCCAGGAACTGAACTCAGGACCTCTGGATTTAGAAGATAGCATGTTTACCCTAGATCACAGGGCAGTACCCAAGATTGAGATTAAAATCAAAGTTTGCACATAGGACATATTATGGGACTTTGCATGAATCATTTAACACTTTGTAGAAGGTATTGATAGTAATGAACACTGCATGGGACAAGCATTTTTATAAACAAAAACATACATTTATTTCAAAGTTTTATTATAAATAACAAATATACAGTCAATACATTTATATCAGTACAAGCAATAGATATAAAAAAAACAATATTAACTTGCATTTACAAGAGGTCCAGTTTGTAATTTATTAATTTCAGCCTTGAACTTGACAATAGTTTCCTTCGCAAGTTTCAGTCGCTCCTTTAAATCATTTATCTCACTGCGAATTTTATTTTTGGCATTCAGTATGTTCTGCAGCGTCTTATCTTTCTTCTCTTCAACTGCAAAAATAAATATCATAAATAACACTTTACATCTAGTTATTTATTAAGCCTTGAGGAGCAAAACTCTTATATTGACTATTTCTGAACATGCTTCGCAAAGTTTATCTTCTTTGACATGGTTTGGTCATCATATGATGGATATTATTTTCCTACCTACATATAAAAATAGTTATCTAGATCATGAGAGTATATTGGATACAAGTATGGGAAGTGTATATTACTGAATTGAGGAACAGTTTGAAAAGACAAAACAAAGTGGAGTCTTTTCAATTTATGAGATTCTGCAATACACTTAACACTCTTCTCCTGAGAAGACCCAGACCAGTGACTTTCATTTAGTTTCTGGATCATACAGGTAAATCCAGTTTTCTTTGCCTCTTACAACGTTAAATATATTTTTGTCCTCTGATTTTTACTTTCTCTATACATACTATATACATAGTGTATAGAGACGGTATTGTATTGCACCCAAAAATTTGATACCAAGATTTCACCAGAAATATATGTTTTGAGACCCCCTGAATCCAAAAAAAGCATTTTTAGAAAAATGTCTGTATGTGTGTGTGTGTGTGTGTCTGTGGGCAAATATAGCTCAAAAATGAAAAGACCATTTAAAACCAAACTTGGTATTTAAGTTTGGTATCTTCCAAGGATGTGACACAAAGATTTTCAAGAAAATCCCCCCCCCAACTACCCTTTATAATTTTTTTACAAAAACTTTGATTTTCTTAATAATGGCTCTAACGATTTTGATTAAAGTATCTTATATTTAAGATATTTACTTGCCAAATAAATTGTATATCTTGAATTTTCTGGGAATAGCCTCAAAAGACTTCTTTATTCTGGATGATTTTTACTGAATTTTGCATAACTGCTAAACCGTAAGAGATAGACAAAAACTCACTACACAAGAAATGTAGATCATGATAAAACATAATTTTTGTTACATACTTTTTTTTGTGGAGTTGATCGTTTTTGAGATATTTCTTGTTATTGGTTTCAGCTTTGAAACACATACTTTTCTCATACAGGAAACTCCTGTCCATACAAAGAAAGGAACTTCAGTCACATAGCAACCAGCTTTTAACTATCATTTTAACCTATGGTACTCCCTTTTTTCGCTTCTACTCACAAAGAAGCAAGTAACAAGACTATTTCTGCTAATTTTTTCTCGATTAGCCTGAAGTAAATAGAAGCATAAGCTTTTTAACAATAATTTGTTGCAGAGATGTAGAGAAAGTCATGTGAATGGAACACATCAGATTTTTTCAATCATTTCTTGGTACCACCACTTATAGAAAACAAAACCAGGCTTGTAGGTCGTGGTCCACTGGGCTTCTTCCCTTGCTCCCCAGACTTTTCGCCTGCATCTTGGGAACAAGGGGAGAAGCCCAGTGGACCACGGCCTATAAGCCCGGTTTTGTTTTCTATAAGTGATTCTAACACCGGCCGTGAAAGCCTTTGAATTTTAATGATTTCCTGGTAACATTGCACATATGTTTCTACTCATTTGTGAGATGGTGGGGGATCCAATGACTGTTGAGCTCCGTGATGTCAAGTTTTTCTTTCACGTTTGTTTTCATTGCTGCCAATCCATTATTTAGGGCTTTTTGAATCTGACCATATGTGCAACAATGATCTTCTCGCAATATGTGCTCTGCTTTCACCACATTATTTTCATCCATTGTTGCTGAAGCATTCATTCTTGCTCAGTCTTCATCTTTGAGGGAGTCCTTTCCTCATCTAAACTCTGCTACCAACCAAAAATGGTGGACTGCAAAGGACAAAGATCCTCTAATGCACGATGCAGAATTTCAAGCCATTCTCTCTCTCTCGCCATAGAGAATGAAATGCTCTACTTGAGATCCATCCTAGCAAATGACTTATACATACACATGCTGTGTTGACAATGCACATTGTTGGAATTTGCCCAGACTTGCACATGTAGCTATGTGAACTTCAATCTGAAGTTGGAAAAAGCTGCCTTGGTTTACAACTTTTTGCTGCCCAGTCTCAAAACTTTTGGAGTGACCCTTGTGTTACATTATTCAATTCATTAAATTGTTTAGTATATATCAGTTTTATTACACATTAATCACTCTAATATCATTATAATTATGGTTTTTATTTTCTTCTTTCTTCTACACTTTTTCATTCACATACACAACTTACAATGATACATGTTAGTGGTACATATGAGTTTATTATTTGGCTTTTGTAAATATTCAAGGTCACTACCCAAATCAGTATGCATATTATTATTCAGATGATCACTGTTCTAAACTAAAATTATAGGCTGGTATATGGGGAGGTCATCTTATAGGATTGACATAGGGTAAAACTATACAAGGTGTGGCAATAAAGAAACCAAACTGACTGTTGTGCACATTATTGACTTTGTCAATGACAAAAAGAAGAGTGGTGGATATGCCCTGGGACTCTCCCTGACATGCATAAAAAATTTCATGCCACTGTGGTGCTTAGTCAGGCTGTGAGCCTTCTTAGAAAAGGTTCATGTGTCTGAGCTTCGTCAGAATTATGCTACACTCTAAAGTAGAACAACGAATTAACATCAAATTCCTCACAAAACTTGGAAAACCTGCCACAGAAACCTACGATTTGTTGAAAAAAGTTCATGTGATCAGTGTCTATCTTGCACACAAGTTTTTGAGTGGGTTAAGAGGTTCAAGGCCAGTATAAAAGAAGTTGAAGACGATTCGAAATAGGGCCGTCCTTCCATTTCAAAAACTGAAGAGAATGTAGAGAAGGTTGGTAGAATTATTCGAGAAGACTGCTGCCTGAGCATTCGAGCAATTTCAGAACTTGCCTACATCAATACGGAAATCATTAGATAGATTTGGCGTGATATCTGGGCATCAAAAAGGTTTGTGCTGAAGTGTTGCCAAGAATCTTCACAAATGAGCAAAAGCAACAATGAGTGGATTGCTGTGCCAACACTCTTGAAAATGACCCCGATTACCTCCCCAAATTAATTATGCGTGATGAAACATGGATATCCAATACAATCCAAAGACTAAGCGACAGCATTGGAAGAACCCTCAATCCCCAGGAAGAAGATAGCTCACATGAGCAAATTAAAATTCAAAGCAATGATGATTGTTTTTTCAATATCTGAGGGGTTATCTACATTAATTGGGTGCTTAAAAGTCAGACAGTTAATAAAGTTTATTATACAACTGTTCTGAAGACCCTCCTTGAATGTGCACAATGAAGGAGACCAAATCTGTGGAAGAACCACTCTTGGATTCTTCATCAGGATAATGCGCCAGCCCATAGCACGATGTCTGTGAAGAGGTTTTTGGTGAAAAACAACATTCCAGTGATGGAATATTCACCATATTTGCCTGACCTAACGCCAAGCAAATTTTTTCTCTTCCCAAAAGTGAAGTCTGCACTCAAAGGAACCAGGTTCGAGACCGTGGATATAGTGAAGGAGAAAATGATGAACAGCATAACAGAAGAAGACTTACAGCACTGCTTGACCATGAGTTTGGTTTCTTTATTGCCACACCTCATGTATCTTTGACGAAAATTTATACCTCTTATCTGCTGAAATATACGGTTATACCTAATTTCACTCATATTATATCCAATATCTCTATGTAAAATGGCTACACAAAACAAATTTTCTTTCTCTCTTTTTCTTATTTAACTATGACTCAGAAACAATAAGTATCCTTATAGCTTCACTTATCAATGTTTAATTACAACCATATTTACATATTCATATATGTAATCATTTTCTTCTTTTTTTCCCATTTATTTAATCAGGTACTTCATTTACTCATACTTCTTATTTAATTCTTATGGGTGTAAATTCCATTTTGTGTTGTTACGATTTCTTCAATAATATTTATCAAAATTTCACTACATAAATTTCACTTAATTCCCATTATTAATTTCCATAATTATAACATTATTTTTATTAATAAGTACTTGATTTTAACTTGTTCAGATCTCATATTTATGGCAAATTATGGTGAAAATTTGTATCCTTATATTTATTTTGAATCACCAATGTTACATTATATGACTGATTATTTCTTTTACCAATTATACCACATTATTTTCTTTTTACATTTTTTAAACTTTATATACGCACTCTTATTATTTCTATTATAATCCTTTTTGTAACTTCAAAAAACCAAATAAATGTAATTAAAATATTCATCCATCCATTTTCAAATTTTAAATCTTCACCTGACGTGATTATGTTCCTTTATCTACTTTCTACCATACCTGTTGTGCTGCCATCTAGTGACAAACATTTTTAGTATTAGCTCCCATCCTGCTTTTTTATACTTTTCATTGAAATTCAATAGTATATCATCAATGATACACGTTAATCCCAAAATGAGTTTGAGAATACTTTGTGTTTTACCAGAAAAATCTAAAATTGAGAGTCAGTTGGGGAATTACCTGCAGCTGTCATGATAGCTCATTGTCCGTTGGTCCGTGAAATGGATAGGCAGACGAAGATATATTCTTCAATTCTAGCTATGCCACTTAAGTTTTTCAGTTTGATTCTATCCTTTCAAATTTTCCCAGACTAAAGTGAAAATAGGCCCTTAAAATCTAGTCTACAGAGAATTAAATCTATTCTAGAAAAAAAAAAGATTGTTTTGAGCGTCAATTTTATACGCATTGAAATGCAGCAATAGTCTTAAGTGTAGCAGAGGAAATCAAAATTCCTTCAAGTGAAGCTTCAACCAATGTTTAAAATTAAAGGTTGATTTGACTACACTTAAATTTATGGAGAAATTAATATTCTAAAAATAATAGTTTGAATCTTGGCTTGAATGACATTTTTTTTTAACCTCAGAAGCCTTAACCTTAACCTCTTGGCATGCATGAGTATTACTAAATTTAATGAAAAAGTGAAGATATTCTATTAAAGCATTATTTTTGCATTGCCATTAAACTGCTTCCTACTAGCAGCCAGCAACATCATTTTTTATAATTTTTGATTACTGAAAGTGGGACACTGTGAAGCTAGCAATTAGTTTGGATTTTAATTGGAGTTGAGTATACACACATGTGTTTCACAAAAACTTACTTACTTATGTAGAACTAGTTTCACATGCATGTTGCATGCATTGTCTACTGTTTTCGGCTGTCAGATTCAACATGAGGATCCTTGATGTATAACTGTCTTCCCTCGGTGTTGGATTGATGAACTTCATAAGCGGGTCCTCTTCAAAGGGACGATCAAAATTCATGAGGTGCGTTTCGTGTTTTTCCATGTATATTACAACAAAATAAAATAACAGAAATATCCACCCTCTAACAAATTAAAAATAACGATAACTACAAAAGATTCACTCACCACCCTTGGGCAACTAAGAAATTTAAAAAAATATTTAAAGAACATAATATAACACTGGCACCTTACAACAAATTCAGAGTGAAGAATTTGATTCCATCCCATAGAACAAAAAAAGTCCCAATTGACAAAAATCCAGGAATCTATAGAATTAATTGCAATGAGTGTAACAAAAAGAAACATAGGTATCCGTCTTAAACAACATATTAGAAATATTATAAATAGGGAAACTGAAAAATCTGCATTATCAGCTCATTTTTGGAACAATCAACATGAAATTAAAAAGACATCCATCTTTTGATAAATGTGTAACAGACAGTAGAACTCGACGCATGGGAGAAACTATATATTAAAAAAAGAAACGAAACGAACCTCATGAATTTTGATCACCCCTTTGAAGAGAACCTGCTAATGAAGTACATCAATCCAACACCAGAGGAAAGACGGTCATACATCAAAGATCCTCATGTTGAATCTGACAGTTAAAAGCAGTAGACAATGCATGCAACACGCATTCGAAACTAGTTCTGCATAAGTAAGTTTTTGTGAAGCACATGAGTGTATTCTCGACTCCAATTAAAATTAAAACATAATTTTTACTTAACCCTTCAATTATTGTGCACAAATTCCTTAACTGTAGAACAAAATAATGTTGCAACAGTATTCTCAGATGAATACTGATAAACCAAATTACAGCTGTAACTGAATAGCTTAATTTTACTATTATATGAAGACAAGAGAAGTTTTTGTAATACATGAGGGAATAAATTACAAGAAGGCTCAAATATGAATGGCAACAATGATTTTACAATCACAAAATCCCACCTGGTATGCTACTGCCCTTGGAAGGCAGTTGTGAGCATGTTCAGTCTTGTCTGAGCTTTACAAGAGAGATGAGTGAATAGAAAGTGCCAGTGGCTCATTGATAAAGCAATTTTGAAAAATGATTGAGGAACTAATGAGTGCCAAGCAACCAATAATACTGACATTTTAAAACTGAATATTTGGGTTAAAATCAGGTGCATATATTGTGGGCTATCACAGCTATCACCGAAGCCCATGACCAAAGTATTTTAGAAATTAATAAGTAATATTAATAATAACGGCAATAGCACGCTTGGGTGGTGTGGTGGTAGCGTGTCTGCCTCACATTCAACAGGTTAGCAATAAATAACTGTGGTACCACTGCCATCTGCTGGCTATTAACCGTATGATTCCTTGACACTGTGTGCTGATTCATATTATAAGACTTTAAAAAACTTCCCTGTACAATTTTTAAACATTTTCTTTTATACAAACGTTGTCGTGACAATTCATATTATGAGACTTTAACTTCCCTGTACGATTTTTAAACATTTTATTTTATACAAACGTTGCCGTGACAATAACGAACACCACAAGAAAAAAAAAAAAAAAGTTCGGAAGTGATGCGTATACATACATTTTAGTGCTTCATTTTTATATATATGTATATTAATTTTTATTGCTTTGTTATATGTTCATGAACACATAACAGGAGAATTTTATGCAGAGGAGCAGAATTTTTGCTAGAGCAGTTTTTCTAGGACTATCACTTGTTAGAAGATGACTTAAAGGGAATTTCTAAGGGATAGACTTCCTGGCTTACATTCCCTGTCACTATCATTTCAACCTGTACATTCAATGCATATTGTTCATTGGATATCATTATTTTATATGCATTTAAAATATATTTTCTTCCTGATTAGTCATTATTCTTTTGTTTCCTTCCAGACCACTGAATATTTGGAAAGGACTATTTATCCTAGTTGAAGAGTGATGGCTAAGCAAAGATAATATGCACACCAAAGGTATGTCATGATGTCAAAACTTTCCTACTTTTCAAATTATAGCATATATACAAATTTTTTCTAAGCATCTCAAATTGCATGTTTACTCAAGTGAACTTACAATCAGTCTCATGCTTCCATGTTCCATGCGACAATTGACGAGTTGTCGTCAATAAATGCTGCATGAGTACTGTTGGATCTTGAAAGACAATCTCTTCATAAAATTCAGAAACCAGTGTTTTTTTTCCCTGGATTGCATCTGGTTCAGACTGAAACAGCTTCAATATATGATACAGTGTCACCTGAAATTAAAAAAATAAAACTGCTTTAATATGCATGCAAGCAGTTACTATACAATGCTGCAGTGTGGTCATGTGACCAACTTATGTACGAATGAGCATAGGGTATTTCAAAATACAAGCTTTATGCTTAGAATGAAATAACATTATTTTTTTGTTCCATATAATGGTAATACAGGAGAGGATTCTTCCTCATCATATATGGTAAATATATCGTGGGATGTATGGCAAGCCTACTGATTAGTATATTACATTTCTGAACAAGAGTTAAAGTTTATTTGTGGAAATTGTTTTCAATTTCTTTTGGGCTTCTTTTTTACTGTATCTTTTGTCTTATTCCGTAGACTAAAGCAATTAAACTGATCTTTTTATCCTTTCTGACATTTGATGATCCATAGTTAAATAGCTGTGTTTACTAATTACTGCGTTGCAAGAAGGACTTTAATTATGTCTGTATTAAGCAATTTTAATGTACCTATCTATTTTTGCCATAAGTGCTAAATGTTGCAAAATGTGATTGGTTGGATACTTATCATATATTACTTACTGTTGGTCGTTCATTTGGATCATGAAAGTATATTTTAATGACAATTTCAAATTCTCCCCAGCCTGTTTCTGTAACTTCATATGGAGGCTTCACCACAATTCTGTTTGGCTCTGAATAGCTTTCATGTAGTTTGAAGTGAACCTTTTTTACATAGGTTGACATGTCTTCATTGTGATATGGCTTCACGTAAACTGTCCATTGATGTGTGTGACCATCCTCTTCTCGTTTCTTGCCAAAGTATCTTGCTATGTTGCCATATACAATTGGCTTAACAATACACACGCCCTAAAAGATAGAAGGAAACTTATTTTAGCATTAATTAAAATTATAGTTTAAAAATTATGGAAACTAACAATATTCTAATACATGCTTGTGGAAAAAATCAAGGAACAATAAAGACTGCAACCTATACCAAATTATTGTCAGGCAATACAGTAAAAACTGACTATGGTTTGATTTTGATAGGTAGGAATACCATTTTGCTGTACTACACCGAACAGTGGAGATTTTTACTTACTCCTGAACTTCATTTGATGCCCGTGTTCAAACATTTGAGCATTCTAATGGGTTTACTTTGAGAATAATTAGTTGTATACTTAAGGCCAATTCCTCAGATGACAGTAACAAAGCACTGCAGCAACCTTAACAGTTTTAATAATTGCGATCTTTAAAAGCACTAAAAGTGCCTGCATAAAGTGTTATTTCTACGCTTATACTCACCATAACATGCTGTCTCAAAGCTTTAACAACCTATCATTCCTTATTTTTTGGTACTTAAGATTCAATAAGACATGTGATTGATACTGAAACACGTATTTAGTTTGTTTTGATTCAGAGGAGGTTAGGTTAGATTGTTTTTTTAACATAGCTATTCTGATTCACGGTTCTCGTTTCTAGACGCTCCACAGTGGACAATAAGAAGGTTTGTTCCACTCTTTAGAGTTACATTAACTACTGTAAAAATTCTCTACTATTGCATTTCATAACCTAAAAGTACATTTTAAATGTAATTCTGCATACCTTAACTCTTCCGCCAGAATCTGGCCCGTAATCTGTTGGTCCCGACATTTTCTGTCAATTATGAACATGCATTTAATATTTAATAATCTAGATAATTACTCCTCTTTCTTGTTTATCCTTCGTTTTAATGTTTATTTACTTTTGAATAGCTATGTTGTGTGTGTAAGTGTGCGCAGTATTCCTTTATAAAAGCATCAAAAGGCGCTAAATGGGAAAGTGAATATGCTAAATATCTTATCTATGAATATATACAAAAATTAATGTTTCTGGAGTTTATTTAAAACCCGATTATTCGTGTAGGTTTACTGCAATGTTTTCCAGAAATACAACACTTATTTTATGCAATTACTAAAATTCATTCATAATCATCTTTTAGAAATCACTATGTTGGCAGTACTTGCTGTGCACGTACATACAGCCTTCGGGCTTAAGCGATTCGCAACCCAAACCAGAGAATATCTTAATAATTTAAAAACAGTAGGGACAATAGATAAATAGGGACGGACCATAAATAAGTAGGGACGCTCCATAGACATTAACGAACTATGGAGTAAGATGGCGGAATTAATTCATGATTTGATTTGTAAAACTGAAAATAAGCAAAATTTCGTGCCTTAGTATGAATAATTATACATTATAGATTGGTGTTTGTTTACCCATATCGTAAAATGGAAATAATGCTGTGTTGTAAGCCTAAACGCATTGGTATGAGGAGCCAATGTATAGAAGAGCAACAGAATGCTAAATAATATATATGTATACAGTTAGTTATTATTTGTCTCCAATAGAAATACCATACTGTTTGATGTTTCTTTTTCATGTTGGCACATGTTCAGTTTTATCATTCACACTGGGTAGAATTATATTATACTTATAAATTTTTAAACTTTTTCGTTCCCATGTTCTTAACTTTTTCGCCAAAGATGTATAGTTCGTTAATGCCACTACAAACAGTATTGATCTCTAAATGTTGTTTATTAGAATAATTCGAGTTTTCGTTTAGTTAAAGCTTTAAAAACCTACAAGATATCTGTGACAAATTTATAATGTACTGAACTATGGAGATTACAAGAAAATAAATACAGATAACTAAATTGTTGTAAATATCAAAGTACTTACGTGCCATTGATTTCAGTTCATTTTTCTTCTCTAAATAATTTACAGTTCACAATTCAATGCCTTAAAATATTAGACATATATAATCGCATACATGAAGGCGTCCTGAGCTATCATGTGTACGACAATCTAAATAATGAGATGGAGCCATCACTTATTTCAGTACTATTTACAAAAATCTGATGTGTTCCATTCACATGACTTTCTCTATAAATTATTATTGTTAATAAGCTTATCTTTTATTTATTTCATGTTAATCGAGAAAAAATAGCAGAAATAGTCTTATTTCTTACTTTATTGTAAGTAGAAGCGAAATAAGGGTTAAAGTGAAAGCCAAAAGCTGGTTGCTATGTGACTAATGTTCCTTTGTACGGACACGAGTCGGCAAATTCCTGTATGAGAAAAGTATGTTTTTCAAATATGAAACAAAGAAAAAGGAATATCTCAAAAACGATCAACTCCACGAAAAAAATGTATATAGCATAAATTGTGTGTTTTAACGTGCTCTACATTTTTTGTGGGTTAAGTTTTTGTCCGTCTCTTACGGTTTATTAGTTATGAAAAATTCATCCAGAATAAAGTAGTCTTCAGAGGCTATTCCCAGAAAATTCAGAATATACATTTTACTGTGAGGTAAATAACTTTAATATACGATATTTTAATCAAAATCGTTAGAGCCATTTTTTAGAAAATCAAAATTTTCGAAAAAAGTTCCATGTAAAGGGTAGTTTGGGGTGGGGGGATTTTTCTCAAAATCTTCGTGTAGCATCCCTGGAAGATACTAAACTTAAATACCAAGTTTGGTATTTTTCCGACTTTTCGTTTTTGAGTTATCGTGTTCACAGACACTCGGACACACACACACACACACACACACACGGACCTTTTTCTGAAAATAGTTTTTTTTTATACAGGGGACCCTAAAGCATATATTTCCGGTGAAATCTCGGTATCAAATTTTTTGGTGGAGTGCAATACATTCTCTATACACTATGTACATAGTGAGTATACAGAAAGTAAAAATGAAAACAATGCCATTTTATTTTACATGAGAATCACGATTAGACTTGCAGCCAGATGACTCGTTTATAGTTATCTATGACCAGCACTTTCTAGCATATACAATGTATTTAAAGTGTTCAGTATTTACTGTTAACAGCAAATACGTGCTCAAGCCTACTGAATCTTAATATTGAGCACTTGAGATATTTTATTTAACACAAGCGCAATTTAATTTTTCGATATGTACCTACTGTCAGTGACACAGTTTCAAGCAGAAGAGCAGTTCTTTGTTTATAAGTACTACTAAGCCTCCTTAGAGTATTGTCGACTCTATGAACATCACGGCTTGTAATTTACAGAGGGCATTGATTATGTACTTCTGCAATGCTTTAGAGAAAAATCTGATGTGTTCCATCCACGTTACTTTCTCTGCATCTCTGCAACAAATTACTGTTCAAAAGCTTATGCTTACATTTACTTCAAGCTAATCGAGAAGAAATTAGCAGAAATAGTCTTATTACTTGCTTCCTTGTAAGTAGAAGCGAAATAAGGGAGTACCATAGGTTAAAGTGATAGTCAAAAGCTGGTTGCTATGTCGCTGAAGTTCCTTTGCTTGTATGGACAGGAGTTGACATATTCCTGTATAAGTTTTTAAAAGCTGAAACCAAAAACAAAGAAATTTCTAAAAAACGATCAACTCCACGAAAATAAATATATATATATATATAACATAAACTGTGTGTTTTAATGTGCTCTAGTTTTTTGTATGCTAAGTTTTTGTAAATCTCTTACGGTTTAGCAGTTATGCAAAATTTCGTAAAATTCATCCAGAATAAAGTAGTGTTCAGAGGCTATTCCCAGAAAATTCAAGCTATACATATTATTTGTAGGTAAATATCTTTAATATACGATTATTTAATCAAAATCGTTGGAGCCATTTTTGAGAAAATAAAAATTTTCAAAAAAAATTCCATGTAAAGAGTAGTTGGGGGTGGGGAATTTTCATTTACATTTTAATCCCTCATGCGGGCGCTTGAAATCGAGCCCGGACCGCCTAGATGGGAGGCGAGCGGTCCAATCACTCAAACACGGCGCACCCATTAAAATAGTGTATGTTCCTAATTTTGAAGCGGATCAGTGGATAATATTATCACTTTCACTTCTGAAATGCGTTATGTCACCTGTGTAACCAATGTAAACGGTTACTTAATGTGTGTGCAAAAGCACTTTAACACCAAATGTTGCAATTATGATTTATGAGTGCAATTAAGTGACCTCCAGGCTGTTATATTAGGGCTCCCTAATTCACAGAGAACATCTCATTTGGGAAGAAATAATATAAGTAATGAAATGTAAACTTTACCTTGCTTTTGTTTGTTTTTAATGACACTTCACACAGCTATTATGTACTTCCATTTTCGCTACGGTGGGTCGGTTCACTCTTCTGTACTCTGAAGCAATAGCCATGTTTATTTCATGTTTTGTGTGTATCTTTGGTAGACTTTATAAGAACACGTCTTTTTCCCGCCATTTTTACTTTCCCTATACGCACTATGTATTGAAGGTTTTGCACTCCACCCAAAATTCGATACCGAGATTTCACCGGAAATATATGTTTTAAGGTCCTCTTTATCTAAAAAAAAGCATTTTCGGAAAAACGTCCGTGTGTGTGTCCGTGTTTCTGTGAACACGATAATTCAAAAACGAAAAGTAGGTAAAATATCAAATGTTTCGGGAATAGCTTCTTAAGACCTGTTCATTTTGTGTGAATTTTGCTGAATTTTACATAACTTATTAAACCATAAGAGATAGACAAAACCTTACTGCACAACAAATGTAGATCTCGTTAAAACACACAATTTATTTCATATACATTTTTGTTGAAGATTTGACCGTTTCCGAGATATTCATTGTTACTGGTTTCAATTTAAGTGGGTATCTTCTCATACTGGGTCACCTTTTTGTTTCATGTCTTTTGTTTTTTTTGAAAATACAAACCGAACCCACCTTCAATTGTTCATATCGACCGGCTGTTAAAAGATTTGATAATCACTTGAGCCTAGTGTATTCCTTACTTTCCCTTCTACTTACAAGGAAGAAAATAAGAGTATTTATGCTAATGTTTATTTCGATTAGCATGAAGCAGATAGAAGAACAAGCTTTTGTAAGAATAGCAGAGAAATTCATGTCAATACAACAAGATTTTTTATGAAAATATTGTAAAATGATATAGAAAACATTTATATTGAATCTTCCTATTTGGCTGCTCAAAAATTCCACAATACTACTCATATACAATACTTGATAAAGCTGAAGGAAAGTGTTTCAACTGACTGCCTCCGTGACGAGTTCGAATCCCGGCTGGGGCGGGGAGTTTTTCTTTAACCAGAGTTATTCCCTATCCCCCACAGAGTCTGAAAGTATGTATGAAAGAGTGGATGTGTGTGTGTTTGTGTGTTAGTGTGTGTGTGTGTGAGTGAGGAAAATTAAAAAAACAAATCTGATGTGTTATACTCACGTGATTTTCTCTAGCTGCTCTACAAAAACCTCCTTACAAAAGATTATACTTCTTTCTACACCATGCTAATCGAGATAAATATTAGCAGAATGTTCCTACTACTTAGTTCCTTATAAGTAGAAGGGAAGTAAGGGCTGTCGTTATGCGATTCTCATTGAAAATCGCTTTTTTACTTGGCCAGGAGTAGAACAAAAGAAAAACGGACACTTCCTCTCTGAGAAATGTATAAGTAATGTACAGTTGAAACCAATAACGAAGAATATCTCGGAAACGGTTACTTCCACAACAAAAAGGTAAAGGGCATAAATTGTGTGTTTTGACGAAAACTACGTTTTTTATGCAGTAAGTTGCGGTCTAGCAGTTAAACAAAATTTGGCAAAATTCATCCTGAATAAAGAGGCCTTCAGAGGCTATTCCCAGAAAATTCAAGATATATATTTTATTTGGGATGTAAATATCTTTAATATACGGGATTTTAATCAAAATTTTTAGAAAATCAAAATTTTCGAAAATATTTCCATGTAAAGGATATTTTGTGGAGGGGGGATTTTCTTGAAAGTCTTTGTGTCGCAACCTTGGAAAATACCAAACCTAAATAACAAGATTGATATTTAACGGTCTTTCCAGTTTTGAGCTATGCTGTCCACAGACACACACGGACCTTTTTCTAAAAATTAGTTTTTCGGACTCAGGGGACTCCAAAAAATATATTTCCGGTGAAATCTCGACATCAAATTGTTGGGTGGAATACAATAAGTACCTTCTTTATCCACTATGTACATTGTATATGCGGGCTAGGGAAAGTAAAAAATAAAAAATAAAAAAAAAAAAACGATTTATACCCAACGTAAAGAACCTACAGACAACAAGTTGTTTCTAAAGCAAAGCTCTCGATATGCCCTTAGATGTTAAAATGGTTATTTAAATTAAACAATTAAAAAAAAATCCCGGGGGTGTAGGATAACTTTTTAATGATACAATGGTTTCTATTCTTTGGTTTACATGTAGATGGGGAGGTGGGAGTTTGTGAGTCAGAAAGTTAATATCCAAGGTGGTAATTTTGTCACCAGCGTAAGCGCTTTAATCCGTAGCATGAAATGTCAATTGGTATTGACAACAGCAAATACATTTCAAGTGTAAACATAAAGCGCGTAATTACGCATATTCTTAAAATATAACCTATACAGGAATAGTTGGTTTTTTTATTCCCAAACAAGTAATTAACTCCAAATTTCTCAAATAATTTACCAGTATAATGGCACGATTGCCAGAAATTTGGAAGTAAACGTCAGAAGTATTCTATATCTTCAATAAACTCAGGAACCATAATTCTGTTTCATTTTAATGTGCGTTTTTTCATTTTTTCTTTAATTGCCCAGGGGGTTGAAAGAAAATATAAATCTCAGCAGCAGCAAATGTTTAACAGCGTTATCTTTATTTAAATATCAGTGATCCAAACAATTATTGAGAGATATATCAAAACATTCTCAGCATTACAAAAGGTGTCTACATATACGGTAATTTTATCTTTTAAAGTCTCACTAATTGCTTCAATTATATCTAAGTTACAAATTGTGCTACAATGGCAATGCACAAACAAGATTTTTATTATTAACTTATGAAGACAAAATATACAAGTAGTAATGAAACCTACGATACTTGATTTTATATTTTGAAATTGCTTATATCAATATAAAGAACGCCAGCAACTTCATGCAATTTTAAATTGAAATGTGATTTTGGAAGACTACAGCGTGGGATCTTCAGGTGAGCATTATGTTTAACTGACGCATTAGGGAAATATATTAAATCCAGCTCGAAAAAGTAATGGAAAAATAAACGAACCTAGAATTGAATTTTCATTATAAAGGCTATTGAGCCCTTGTTGAACAATCCTGATATGGTTGGGGTAAAATAGGAATAAAATATTCATTGAGTATCTTTACCTACTCAAGGAACATATAGTTTTCAGAACTATAGTAGAAAGTTTCCCCAGTCTGGCCCTTAGTGAGTTCTTCGGGTTGTCCTGCTTTGTTGGACCATTTAAGCTTCAAACTTTTTCAACGATGTCATCGTGCTCTTCACAATTATGCATTTGCCAAGAAGGTCAGGTGCTAGGACTGCCTTCAGAGCATGTTTCAAGCCATACTGGAAATTAGCTCTCAAAGTAATTCATAGGAATACAACCAGGACCTCCACTAGGGAGGCACATGGGAGGATTTGTAAGACATTCAGGTCTCCCTTGACAAAGAGTACGCTTACAATCATGCTGAAGACCGTTCCGCTTAACGCAGTCACAGCCAGTCAGAAGAACACCTCCAATGAGCTCTCGGCTTTTTATTTTGCCCAGTGAATTGTGGCCCATTGAGGTTCCAAACTCGTTAGGCCCGCAAACTCCCGGACGCCTCTTGGGAGCGCACTTGTGATAATCGACAGCGCACTTAGGATCTTGTCTAATCGACGAATCAGGACTTAATCCGACTGAAAATTTTGGGGGGCACATTTTGGGATCTGCCATGCCGCCGGATGCCATGGCTGGGTGAACGCCGCCCATCTGCATACCTGGATGAACAGCGACAACTATAGTTGGATGAACGGCGCTGGCCGCCATCCCTCTGTGTTCTTCAGCTGCATTTCTGGGTGGACAATATTTTGTTTGTGTCGCAGTCACACCACCCTGTTTGAATCGGTTTCGCTCCATTGGTAATCTGGGCTGGCACATGTTGGATTTCGGAACTTGCATACCGCCAGATTGGAATCTGGTGGGCATAGAGTGACCTGGAACTCCTGAGGGATTCATACCACTAGGCTGGCCTCTCGAAGCCATGAGTTGACGCCCAGTTGGATATCCTGGAGGGCACATTTTGGGCTCTCCAATCTTGAAATCCCCAGGGTGAGCTTCCAGCTGTCGTCTTTCCCTGCTTCTTCGCTCTTGGTCTGCTAAAATATCCGTACAGGACTCTGGACAGGCCTTTGATGGTCCACCTGGAACTGAAGCTGACGCAGGACGTCGAACCGTTCTTGCGCCTTCGTTGTAACCTGGTGGACACCTATGGGCCTGTTGGTGTAGTAACAAAGAAAGAAACTCTCTTAAATGACAGTAACACTTTGATGGCAAGTAAAATGCTATAATAAGAGAAAGTGTAAGAGAAGACAAACTGCGCAAGAACTATCAGTGTTTGATTGAATGCGTTAGCGGTGAGTCTTAGTTTAATTTAGAGTAGGAGTTAAAAAAAAAAGAACAAAATTCATCGGAATCATAAAAGAACAGTTCACAACTCCCAAAATTTCAGGTTATACTGGATACACAGATCGAAGGAAAATGTAGAACACTATTCTAAAACTATTTTCTATAAAATTGTGCAGACACTTAAAGCTAACATAAGAATGAAGTAACATTATTTGTTGAGTCTCTAATTTCTACCTTTCAATTTTAAAAACTCTAAATTCAGCTACTTTCATTTGCATCTTAGTACTTTTTTAAATGTTCTGTTCACCAACCATTCGATACAGACATACATACATATCTTAAGGCTACCGTTCTATATATCCCAGCAGTGTACCATACAAACTCTCTACTTGAATATGTACATTTCAAATGAATAATTTACTCTTTCTACTTCGCACATAGTACATAGGTATAGGAGGTATTGCATTCCACCGATAGGAATTGGAAATACGCGTTTTTGGGGTTCCCTGAATCTCAAAAATCATTTTTAGAAGAAGGAACCTGTGTGTGTGTGTGTGTGTGTGTGTGTGTGTGTGTGTGTGTGTGTATGAGCGCCTGTGTGTGCACATGTGTGTCTGTGAACAGCATTACTCAAAAACGAAAATTCGGTTAAATACCAAAGTTTGGTATCTTCCAACTATGCGACTCAGAAGTTTGAAGAAAATTATCCTGCCACAAACTACTCTTTACATGGAACGCATTAACGATAATTTTGATTTTCTCAAAAATGGCTCAAACGGTTTTGAATAAAATACGGTATATTAAAGATGTTTATCTGAAAAAGAATGATGTTTTACATTCACATGACTTTCTCTACATCTCTGAAACAAATTATTCTTAAAAAGCTTATTCTTCTATCTACCTCATGCCAATCGAGATGAACATTATTAGAAATTGTCTTAATACTTGCTTCCTTATAAGCAGAAGAGAAATAAGGGAATACATTAGCATAAAGCGATAGTCAAATATTTTAAAAGCTGGTTGCTATAGGATTGAAATTCGTTTCTTTGCATGACAAGTTCCCGTATAACCAAAGTTCAAGTGTATTAAAACAAACTAACAAGAAATACCTAAAACCGGTCAACTCTATAAGAAAAACATATACAACATAAATTAGGTGTTTTAACGAGATCTTCATTTTTGTGTAATACGTTTTTATCTATTGCTTACGGTTTACCAGTTATGTAAAATTCATAAAGAATAAAGAGCTCAGAGGCTATTCCCAGAATATTCAACAATATATTTTTTGTCATGTAAATAGTTTTATAGAGCATTTTTGAGAAAATCAACCTTTTCAAAAGTTTTTTCCAATTTAAGGGTATTTGGGGGTGTTGAATTTCTTGAGAATCTTTGTGTCGTATCCTTAGAAGATACTAAACTTAAGCACCAAGTTTGGTGTTTAAGGGACTTCGTTTTTGAGCTATGCTATCCAAAGACACACACACACACACACACACACACAGACATGTTTCTAAAATGCTTTCTTGGATTCAGGGGCCTCAAAACATCTACTTCCGGTGAAATCTCGGTATTGCATGCCAATCAAGAAAAAATTAACAGAGAGTAGATAGAATAATAAGCATTTTAACAATAATTTGTTACAGAAATGTAAATAAAGTTATGTGAATGCAACACAGAATTTTAGAAAAAGACCCATGTGTGTCTGTGTATATGTGCCCGTGAAAAATGAAAAGTCGGTCAAATACCGAACTTAGTATTAAGTTCTGTATCTTCCAAGGATGCGACAAGATTATCAAAAAAAGCACCCATTCCAAACTACACTTTACAAGGAACATTTTTCGAAATGTTCGATTTTCTAAAAAATAGCGCTAACGGTTTTTATTAAAATGTCTCGTTTATTAAATACATTTACACGGCAAATAAAATGCAGGTATGTCGTGATTTTCTTGGGAATAGCCTCTGAAGACCTCTTCATTCTGATTCACTTTTACATAACTGGTAAACCGTAACAAAATAGACAAAAATTTAATAATACACAGATCGCAGATGTTAAAATTCACATTTTAAGTCACATACATTTGAGGGGTGATAGCCATTTCACACACACACACACACACAGACACAGACACACACGGACATTTTTTCTAAAAATGCTTTTTTTGTATTCAGGGTGTCTTAAAACGCGTATTTCCGGTGAAATCTCGGTATCGAAACTTTGGGTGCATTACAATTCCTTCTCTATACACTATGTACATAGTACGTATAGAGAAAGTAAAAACATTTCTAGAAACATATCCGTGTGTGTCTGTGGACATCATAGCTTAAAAACTAATGTCGGTTAAATATCAAACTTAGTATTTAAGTTCAGATCGTCCAAGGATGCAACACAAATATTTTCAAGAAAATCCCTTTATCCCCAGCAGCCCTTTACATGGAACATTATTCGACAATTTTGATTTTCTCAAAAACAGCTCAAACGATTTTAATTAAATTGTCATTTGTTTAAGCGATTTTCATGACAAAGGAAAAATGTGTATCTTGAGTTTTCTGGGAATAAGCTCTGAAGACCTCTTCATTATGGATGACTTTTGCATAACTGGTAAAGCGTAATTGATAGACAAAATCTTACTACAGAAAAAATATGAATCTCATTAAAACACATAATTTGTGTCAAATGCGTTTTTTTTAGAAGTTAAACAGTTTTCGAGATATTCCGAGTTATTGGTTTCAGTGCTTAAACTCTTATCAAAAGGGAGGCGTCTTTCTTTACGCTTCTCGTTTCTTTGCCCCTAGCAAACAATGAGAACCGAATTTCAATTGTTTCAATTAGCGATCGGCTATCGCTACCTGACTATCGCTTTATCCTAGTATATTCACTTATTAACCTTCTACTTACAAAGAAGCAAGTAATAAGAAACAATTTTGGCAATTTTTATCTTAAGTAGCATGACGTATATAAAAGTAATCTTTTATAAGGAAAGTTTTTATAGAACATCTAGAGAAAGTAATGTGAGTAGAACGCATCAGATTTTTACTTTCTCTACACGTACTATGTACATAGTGTATAGAGAAGGTATTGCATTCCACCCAAAAATTCGATAACAGGATTTCACCGGAAATACATGCTTGGGGTTCCCCTGAATCAAAAAAAAAAGCATTTTTACAAAAAGGTTCGCGCGTGTGTGTGTGTGCGTGTGTATGTGTGTGTCTGTGTGTGTGGTCAGCATAGTTCAAACGGAAAGACCGTTAAATACCAAACTTGGTATTTAAATTTGGTATCTTCCAAGGATGGGACACGAAGATTTTCAAGCAATCTCCCCCACCCCACACTACCCTTTACATGGATTTTTTTCGAAAATTTTGATTTTCTCAAAAATGGCTCTAACGATTTTTATTAAAATGTCAAATATTAAAGATATTTACCTGATAAATAAAATGTATATCTTGATTTTTCTGGGAATAGCTTCTGAAAACTACTTTATTCTGGATGAATTGTACGGGCTTTTGCATAGCTGCTAAAGTGTAAGAGATGGGCAAAAATTTAACACACAGAAAATGAAGAGCACATTAAAACACACAATTTATGTTATATACATTTTTTCGTGGAGTTGATCGTTTTTGACATATTCCTTGTTTTTGGTTTCAGCTATGAAAAACAAACACCTTTTTCATACAGGAATTTGTCAACTCCTGTCCATACAAACAAAGGAACTTCAGTCACATAGCAATCAGCCTTTGATTATAGTTTAGCCTATAGTACTCCCTTATTTCCCCTCTACTTACAAGGAAGCAAGTAATAAGACTATTTCTGCTATTTTTTCTCGATTAAAATGACGTAAATAGAAGCATAAGCTTCTTAACAATAATTTGTTGCAGAGATGTAGGAAAAGTCATGTGAATGGAACACATGAGATTTTTTCTAATACTATCAAGCAGCGAAAATAAACTCTCTTTAATTACCTTTTTCTTTAGGTTAGATTAGGTGGCAACCTAAATCTTGCATCTCATTATTTATTCACAGAGCGGATTTTCACTTTATTTTGGTTGGCATGATCACTATTCTTATTGTAATTAAAGCCTAACCTGGTTCTGCAGTGTCCATAAATTCGCTATCACTGCAACATTTTAACGTACCTTGTGCACATTTTAATTACTTTTACCTCCCCCCCCCCAAAAAAAAAAACAAAGATCAATTGTTGAAAGGTGGTCATGCAGTTAGGGTAACACTGCTACTGCTAAAGAGATAGAAGCTATGTCAGAAAACAAAACAGTATCAAAACTGGAAGGTTCCAGGTATTTTCTGATCAACAGAAATTGGCAGGATTTGGAAGAACGGGAAAAATTAATTTCACTTTAATATTAAAATTTACTTCCTAAACATTAGATTATAGCATTAAGAGACATCTAAAATGTATATTATTGAATTAAGTTCTAAAATCGAGAGTGTGTAGCTAGAAAAAATGTTTAATTTTTTTTTCTCCATATATTAGTATAGAATGAATTGATAGTTCAGCTTAGAAAATTATTTTTATCCCTTCAGTCTTGAAAATACTCAGAAGCTACATTACTATTAGAACAATTAAATGTTCCCAAAAATACTGTCTTGGAAGAAAGTGGCTATTCCGAAATAATGTCCATTGACTGTAAATACAAGAATCAATGAAGCAGGTCCTCTGAGTAGTCATTGAGATTATTTCGTTCTGACACGTGATCGTAGAAAGTGGCCAATCCAGTAAAATCCAACCAATCGGAACTTATTATCTCTGCATTTTAATCGTTTTTATGACACCCACCTGCAATTGTTTTTTCTCTGAATATCAGTGTGGAGTGATATTCCCGAGCAAACAGATATATTAATTGCAATCATGCTTTACTAAGCCAAAATAATTGAATGCAGCAATACAAAGAGATCTGTGTTTACTTTACGCCACAATGATATAATGTAGCAATACAAAGAGATGTATGATATAGACATCAAGTTGCAGTGATTTCGGTGTAAACATATGTCAAAACAAATGGGATTTTAGGAAATTATTCTTCGTGTCCATATAGGCTATTTTATTCAGAAATAGTCGTATTAAATACAACTCGAGCTTCAACTTTGCACTAGATAAATTCGCCTGCAACAAGTTGCTCGCGAATTTATCGATAAAAGTTGGAGCTCTCGTTATATTACTTATGATAAATGTTTACAAATTATTTATACGAATTTTTCAATCTACTTCATGTTAAAGATAAACGTTTGTGGAAATATTTCACTGCAATTTCGTTCTAAATACAAGAGGTATAGAGAAAATCAAATTACAAAAAATCTATGTTTTATTTTCACATGGTTTTTTTCTGCAACAAACTATTCTTACACAAACTTATTCTTCTTTTTGCTTCATGCTAATGGAGATAAACGTTTGTAGAAATTATTTTATTACATATATATCTGTAGATATTTTGAAAGTATAGTAATGCAGTATCCTTAAGTCAGATATTTTAGTGCGCTATGTGATGGCTTTGAAATTCCATTCTGTTCGTACGACAAAGAAAGAACTAAAGTATGGTAGAAAGAAAGGATTGAAGAAAAAAATGATAGAAAGAAAGAAACTTAGGGAGGAAGTAAAGAAAGAAGGTAGGAAAGAAAGAAAGATGTAAAGAAGAAAAGAAAGAAGGAAATAAATAAAAAAATCTGCTTGGCGAGGAGTAGAACAAAAGAAAAACGGACACTAATGGACTTTACAATTGAAACCATTAACAAGGAATTTCTCGGAAACGGTTACCTCCACAATAAGAACGTAAAGTACATAAATGATGTGTTACGACGAGATCTGCATTTTTGTACAGTAAGTTTGTACGGTTTAGCAATTAAGCAAATCGCAAAATTCATCCAGAATAAAGAGGTCTTCAGAGGCTATTCCCAGAAAATTCAAGACATACGTTTTATTTGGGATGTAAATATCTCTAATATACAGGAGTTTAATCAAAATCGTTAGCCATTTTTGATAAAATCAAACTTTTCGAAAATGTTCCCATGTAAAGGGTGGTTTGGGGTGGGGGATTTTCCTGAAAATCTTCGTGTCGCATCCTTGGAAGATATCGAATTTGGTATTTAACGATCTTTTCGTTTTTGAGCTATGCTGTCCACAAACACATAGACACACTCGGATCTTTTTCTAAAAGTGATTTTTTTTCGGATTCAAAGGACCCCAAAACATAAATTTTCGGTGAAATCTCGACATAGAATTTTTGGGTGGAATACAATACCATCTCTATCCACTATGTACATTGTACATGCGGGCCAGAGAAAGTAAAAAGAAAAAGAACGAACGAACTTCTCATTCTGAGAAAAATATAAATATTGAAAAGCTCAAACGAAGAGGACTTTGGAAAATGTCTTAAATACATGGTATTTTAGTCAAAGTTGTTAGAGCCATTTTTGAGAAAATCAAAATGTTTGAAAAAAATGTTCCATGTAAATGATAGTTTATGGTGACGTGTCACTTCAATTTTCTTCGCATGTGGAGAGGAAACAAATCCTCCTTCCGTTTCACTTGCCCGCAGTAGAAGCACTCACTATGTACTTCACAACCGTTGTCACAACACAGAGTAACCCACATGAATCGCATCAAGAACAAACCACTATCTCACTCAATCACTCAAAGAAACGCTTCTGCACACACGCTGGTATTTTCAGAAGAGTTCTAGAATGTTCGGGAAGTGCACGGAGAAAAAGCTTTCAAAACAATCCCGTTACTCGTATTTCTCGCTAGCGCTTCTCCCAAACAGTATTCTTAAGCAATGAAATACATGCAATGCTGATATCTAAGTCATTACTTTCATAATCGTCCTATGCAAGCGCATATTAGACTAAACTGCCTAATATGTTACAGTGTACAAGGGAACTCTTACAATTTCGCCAATTTTCAAAATGCGTTGAAATGTACTTACTTTTAGACAGCTTTTTTCCGTAAGAATGGGCTTATTCTTTCTCTATCCATTGGACCAGATTTTGTAAAAATGTTTTTTTTCGGAATCAGGGGACCCCAAAACATATATTTCCGGTGAAATCTCGGTATCGAATTTTTGGGTGCATTACAATACCTTCTATGTACATTGTACATATGGGGCTAGAGAAAGTAATACAAGATTTTTTAGAAAAATGTCTATGTGTGTGTAAAAAAAATGAAATGACCTGTTATTTATGGACGCTCTTTAACTGCTTTGGTTCTCAGCGTCCCATTCTATATTGGGCGTGAAAGATCGCTTAATTTTGCTCAGAGGCCTCTCTTATCAGGCTTGAGGTTCTTTTACGTGCCGTAAATCTACGACACGGGACCCACGGCTTTACTTCCCTTCTGAAGGAAGCCATGCTAAGGATTTTTACGCCCGAAAAAGTCCATCATCCTCCGCCGGGTTTGAACCCGCGACCTTGGGTATACGAAGTTAGCATGGTAACCATTACACCACGGAGGGCGACACAATAGTTACAGATTTTATTATGGCTTTAGCACAGTACTTTCCCTTCTACTTTAAGGAAGTAATAAGACCATTTATGGTAATGTATCTTAATTAACTGCTGTAGATAAAAGAATAATCTTTTGTAAGAATAATTTTGTTTGCAGAACAGATAGAGCGTCATGTGAATGGATTCTTAAAAATAAACATTTCCGCGATATATCGAGTTATTGATAATGGGCGTTCCCAGCACTCATCTGGAGTAATGTACTCATTGTCATCTTATAGTATGCGTCAAGCCTTAAGCGTTTTTACTTTCTCTATACGCACTATATACATACTGTATAGAGAAGGTATTGCACTCCACCAAAAACTTTGATACGAGATTTCACCGGAAATATATGTTTTAGGGTTCCCTGTATCCTAAAAAAGTATTTTCAGAAAAAGGTCCGTGTGTCAGTGTGTCCGTGTGTCAGTGTGTCCGTGTGTCTGTGAACACGATAACTCAAAAAAGAAAAGTCGGTAAAATACCAAACTTGGTATTTAAGTTTAGTATCTTTCAGGGATGTGACACGAAGATTTGAGAAAAATTCCCCCACCCCAAACTACCCTTTACATGGAACTTTTTTCGAAAATTTTGATTTTCTAAAAAATGGCTCTAACGATTTTGATTAAAATATCGTATATTAAATATATTTACCTGAAAAATAAAATGTATATTTTGAATTTTCTGGGAATAGCCTCTGAAGACTACTTTAGTCTGGGTCAATTTTACGGAATTTTGCATAACTGCTAAACCGTAAGAGATGGACAAAAACTTACCACACAACAAATGTAGAGCACTTTAAAACACAATTTATTTTATATACTTTTTTTTTGTGGAGCTGATTGTTTTTGAGATATTCCTTGTTTTTGGTTTCAGCTATAAAAACATACTTTCCTTATACAGGACTTTGTGAACTCGTGTCCATTCAAACAAAGGAACTTCAGCCACATAGCAACCAGCTTTTGACTATCACTTTAACCTATGGTACTCCCTTATTTCGCTTCTACTTACAAGGAAGCAAGTAATAAGACTATTTCTGCTAATTTTTTCTCGATTAGCATCAAGTAAGTGGAAGCATAAGCTTTCTAAAAATAATTTATTGCAGAGATGTAGAGAAAGTCATGTGAATGGAACAAATCAGATTTTTTATTTTCTCTGCTTAGTATTTATTACATAGGTAGAGAGGGCATAGCACTACATCCGAAAATTCGATACCGAGATTTCACTTATATACGTTATAGGAACCCATGAATAAATAATAAAAAAACACATTTTTAGAAAAAGGTCCGTGTGTCTGTGAACACGATAGTTCAAAAACATAAGTCGGCTAAATACCAAACTTAACTCTAAGTGTTCTCGAGAATAATGATGCAGTGAAGCACTACGTGCTCTCATGCGTGTTTTTTTTTTATTTTATTTATGGCGCCTTGTTTTGATTTACCCTACGTTGGGTCTAGCTCTAATATTAAATAAAGACAGCGTATACACAATTATAACATTAGTTATTGCCGGATGCTTATAGGTGAAATAAAAACTTTGTTCTAATTCCCAATCTAACAGGTAACTTTCTCTCAGAAATAAAAGTTCTGTAAATGAAGTGGAAAAGATAACCTTTTCGATCAGTTTGCACTGTTTCTGTAATCGAGATCATGGACTCTAATACAAACCTGGGAATTTCTCTCAATGAGCGAGAATGCTTCACCGTTTCCGCTGATATGCAAGAGGAGTAGAAAGCAAGTCTTTCGCGCTATCATTACCACTGAGCGGTGTTGACTTGAATTTGCCCCGTTGTGCTCTGCAATTCTTTAAACGCACGAAGGGTTATCTGCTAACGTGAAGTATGGCATTTTGGGTCACCTGGAATTTGTCATCTCCTGGTCATGCAAAGAAACGAATTTCAAACACATAGCAACCAGCTTTTAAAATATTTGCCTTTAAAATATCGCTTTAGCCTAGTGTTTCTCTATATCTCTCTTACTTATAAGGAGCTAATTAATACCATTTCTGCTAAAGCTTATATCGATTAGTATAAAATAGATGGATAAGCTTTTTGGAAATCATTTTTACAGAGATTTAGAGAAAGTTATGAGAATGAAACATCCGATTTTTCGCCTTTATATTTTTGAAGTAATGCCCCATCGAAGAAGTCAAAAGATAAGCATTAAGAACAAATTATGTTACGTAAATACATCGAGATGGTAGGTGCCCCCTCCGTTAACTGGTTATAGTCATAATGAAGCTCTTTCATTTCTCTCCTATTCTCCATGCCCAGGACACAAATGCATTCACATTGGATACTTAATGGAGTTTCTAGAAAAACTTAATGTTTGGCGCATACTAAACTGTCTTATATTATGATAAAATATTGATTCTAACGAAGTAGAATTGATCTTACCGCAAATGACATCCTTACACAGGACTTGGACGCCATCACTGAACGAACACCTTTGGTCTAACATTCACCTGGACGACACATATAATACCTGCCGACACAGTATGCAGCCTCCCTTTCGCACTGAGCACAGGGAAGTCCTGCACGATGTTCCATGTTTTCTGGTGGAGGTCCTCGTGGTCTCAGCGCCATATTTTTATCTGCTTTTCTCACTCTGTAGAGCTCGTCCTTCTTCCTCCTGTACTGCGCCAGCGCTTCGGCTTGGCATCGCTCTTTCACTTGCCTGAGGATCTCGTGGTCCGGAAGACGGCAAGGGCCCCAGTCTTTATCCTCGACCGTGTAGTCTATTTCAGGCTCTTTCTTTACTTCAACCATAAATGCAGGACATTTTCTGGTTGGCCTTTGTGTACTACTCACCGTTGAGACTTCAATGTAGCGTGAGGTTGCTGGATCTGGTCTCATCCTTGCGGTCTCCGGCATACACGTCATGGAACTCATCTTTGGTGCATGTCTTTGATTCACTTTTCCATAAGTTTCATGGCAGTGTGGGTTGACAATCGGGCATCCATTCCTCTGTCAACAAAAATTACAATGTTTTGTAGCTTCCATTATTTTTCTTCAATACTTAAATTAGAATATATCCATCCATATGTTTCTCTTAATCTTTAAATTAAATTATTTTATTTGTTAACAACGCTGTCCATTTTCAGGATCATATCAATGCCGCTGGTATACCAGAACTTTGTCCCGCCAGTAAATCTACTGAACATGGGGCAATCGCTTATAAACACCTTAAAAACCATCGGTCTGGGTCGGGTTTGAACCCGCGTTCTTGAGATCATAAGCACATGCCTAAACAATTGAACTACCCAGACCGACGCCTCTTAAGCTGGCCCTCATTTTAGGAAAAAATAATAGCTACCTAGGGATAAATAATTATACAGGCTGTAAAATGGTGCACAATTGCAGTTAAAATTCCTTTATAGGGAAAGAGAATCCTATTTGCTTCTAAGAAGAAGATATTGGCATAATTAATAGATTATCAGCTATAGTCATGGTGACATACAGTATCTAATTCAAGTGCAGTTTTCTGCCAGTCGATCGTAACTTGTTTATATTGTCAGATAATTTTTTAAACTCGATTATGTCTCTCCTGAATTCTGGAAGTAAGAGTAAACCTGAGTTGACATGCGACAGTGAGATCTCATTGCTTGTGGCTGTAATGCGCTGAAGCACCAGAGAATAATGCAATTTCCCAGAAGCCTGTAGCGATTTGAACACTATCCAAGTTTCACAAATATTCAAACCAGGGAAGTTAATGCAAGTTGCCCATACTTAGATTTTTACTTTCTCTACACGTACTATGTACATAGTGTATTGAGAAGGTATTGTAATGCACCCAAAAATTCGATACCCATATTTCGCCAGAAATGCATGTTTTGAGACCACTTGAATCCAAGAAAAAGTATTTTTAGAAAAAGTTAAGTTCCGTGTGTGTGGCCCCCCCACACTCAAAAACGAAAAGTCTGTTAAATACCAAACTTGGTATTTAAATTCAATATCTTCCAAGGATGCGATACGAAGCTTTTCAAGAAAATCCCCTCACTCCAACTACCCTTTACATGGATAAAGTTTCGAAAATTTTAATTTTCTCAAAAATGGCTCTTAACGATTTTGATTAAAAAATCATATATCAAAGACATGAAGAATAAAATGTATAGCTTGAATTTTTTGGGAATAGTCTTTGAAGACATCTTTATTCTGGATGGATTTTGTGATTCTGTATAACTGATAAACCGTTAGTGATAGACTAAAATTTACTATATAGAAAATGTATAGCTTGTTAATTTGCACATTTTTTTTCGTGGAGTCCTAGTTTTTGAGATATTCCTTGTTTTTGGTCTCAGCTATAAAATATTTATGTTTTTCTCATACGGGAATTTGCCAATTCCTTCAACATAAACAAAGGAACTTCAATCGAATAGCAACCAGCTTTTGACTATCACTTTAGCCTATGGTACTCCCTTGTTTCCCCTCCACTTACAAGGAGGCAAGTATTAAGACTATTTCTGCTAATTTTTTTTCTCAATTAGCATGAAGTAAATGAAAGAATAAGCTTTTTAAAAACGATTATTTGTAGAGATATAGAGGAAGTCATGTGAATGGAACTCATAAGATATTTTGTGTTTATGTTCTGTTTACTTTCTGTGTACGTATTATGTACATAGTGTATAGAGAAGGTATTGTATTGCATCCAAAATACCTTCGTCTTTTAAGAATATAAATAAGAATAGATTGTGTTGTTATAAATTACCATATACCAATTATTATCAGCATATTACTTAATGAAAGCAAAATATGGAAAATAAATTCTCATATAAAACGAAAACTGAAGACTATCCCACATATAGTACGTCTGAAGTTGCTGCTAGAACTTATTAGATGTTAAACAAATCCCCTGGTTCACTGAACATATGTAGTCTGGCACCACTTCTAGAATGATAAGTAGCTTCAAGTTGCATAATCTCTTTGCAGGACTTTTAAATCCGCCTCGCGTATCGGTTGATAGAAATGCTGGATACGAGCTTCGTAGAGCTTTAAGAAGCTCATGAAAAACGTTTGCTAACTGACATACGGTTACATGGTTACGGTATGTTTTTAAACTGTATTAACTTCTATTGAAAATTTAAAATACATTATTAATTTATTTGTACGATGTGTAGCATTAATTTAATTTCTGGAATAGTCTTCATTAGATAAGTTAAAAATCCGTAGTGGCATTACTTACAAATATATCAAGCGTTTCTTACTACAATGGCATAAATAACTTAAAACAATAGTCCTAAAAAGCTGAGAAAGATTAAGGAGAGATAGGTGACTGAAATAAGTGTACTATTTTAATAAAACACGAACTTTTCTGAAGCTATTACGGATAAGCTCCAAATTTAATTTCATGAATTCCTTATTTCTTACCTGAGGTTACATGTTTTTACTAGAACTTAGTGTTTTTTTTTTGTCGAACACAGACGATAACACTTTGAAATTTAGTATAGAGATTCTCAATAGTATATTTTTTATTTTGAACAATGAACCCGGTAGATTAATTATAGTTTTCACATAAAAGTACAATGCATGCAAAGGTATTTTATTCCACAAAACTATTTGATACTGATTTTCACCGAAAACATGTTTTGGGATTCCCTATATAAAAGATTTTCTTAGAAAAATATGTATGTATGCATGTGTGTGCGTGTGTGTGTATTAGTACAGCATAACCCAACCCAACCCAACTCAAAAACCAAACTTGACATTTAGGCTTCAGTATCTTTTAAGGATGCGTCACAAAGATTTTCAGAAAAATCCTCCCACCTAAAACTGCCCTTTATATGGAATATTTTTCGACAATTTTAACTCTCTCAAACATGACTAACGATCTTTATTTGAGTACTATATGCACAAGATGTTTTCATGAAAAACGAATATTATGTTGAATTTTCTGGAAACAGCGAACATGTTTTTAAAAGACTATCGCTTAATTAATTGTATTTTCTTATTTCCCTTGTACAAGGATATAATTTGTAATAAATCCATTTCTGCTAATTTGTATTTTGATAAACGTGAGTAATTAGAAGAATAAGCGTTTGTAAGACTTGTTTGTTGCAGCTCAGACAGAGAAAGTTATGTAAAAGTAACACCTCTGATTGAAGACTTGACTTCTGGATGACTTTTGTATAAGTTGTAAACCGTAAGAGATGCCCAGACAAAAACTTACTAATCAAAAAATATAGATCTCGTTTAAACAGACAACATATATATATATATATATATATATATATATATATATATATATATATATATATAACGGTTAACGGTTTCCGAGATATTCCTTGTTATTGGTTTCAATTTTAAACTATTTACATTTTTCTCAATAGGGAAATTGTATTTCGTTTCTACCTCTTGTTTTACTTCTGTTCATTGTTTCACATAGCAATCCGCTTTTAAAGATTTAATTATCTTTTTAGCCTAATGTATTTCCTTATTTCCCTCCTGCTTACAAGGAAGCAAATAATAAAGACAGTGTCTGCTAATATTTATCTTGATTAGCATCATGTAGATAAAATAGATCTTTTGTAAGAAGAACATATTTGCAGAACAGATTAAGAAAGCCATATGAGTGGAACACATCAGCTTTTCCTACCAATAACATTAACTAATGCCCATATTGTTCAAGATACGTAGTTGATTGTAGTTATAAATAAGCAGGAAATATGTTTACAGCTTATTGCAAAATTTCACTAAGATTGACTCACTATTTTCAGGGATAAAAGACATATAACAAAGAAAATGTAGTTCTGAGGAAAAACAATTTAAAGTGGAGGTGCGGTAGCCAATTAGGGGTTGCATTACTAATTAAAAAAATTCAAGACCGTAAATAATATCGCAAGCTATAAACTCATATTCTGTTTAGTTAGACCTGCACATTGATTAAAAAAATCAGGTGTGATCCATCCACAAGACCCTCTCTATCTATGCTGTAACAAACTATTCTTGCAAAAGCTTATACTTCTATATGCTTCACGTTTATCAAAATAAACGATAGCAGAAATGCTTTTGTTACGATATGTAAAGAAAATTAGGAACTACAATTAACTAATAGGATAATCAACTTTTTCAAAAGCCGGTCGCTAAGTGATGGTATCCAAATTTCGTTCTCTTTGCTTAACCAGGATAAAAATATAAATAATAATATCCATTTGAGCCAAGTAATACAAAATTTAAACTTACAACTAGGATAATTTCGGAAACGGCTAGCTTCACAGCAAAAACAAATTTGACAAATTGTGTGTTCTAGCGAGATCTGCAGTTTTTGTATAGCAAGTTTTTGTCTAGTTTTTATGGTTTACCAGTTAAGCAAAAAGTCATCAAGAATGAAAATGACTTCAGAAACTATTCCCAGAAAATTCAAAATGTACATTTTATTTAATATATTTTAATAAAAATCGATAGAGCCAGTTTTGGGAAAGCCAACCTTTTCACCAATTAATCCAGGTAAAGGATAGTTTGGGTTGGCGGATTTTGTTTAAAAATGTTCGTGTCGCATCCTTGGTAGATGTTGAGCTTAAATTTCAAGTTTGGTATTAACCAACTTTTAATTTTTGAGTTATGCTGTTCACAGACACATACGGACACACACGGGACCTATTTCTAAAACTCTGTTGTGTTCCATTCACATACATTTCGCTAGTGTTCTAAACACAAAATATTCTTATAAAAGATTACTCTTTTATCCACTTATGCTAATCGAGATAAACTTTAGTAGAATTGATCTGATTAATTGCTCCATGTAAATGTAAGGGAATACATTATACTAAAGCGATAGTCAAATATTTTAAAAGCTGGTTGTTATATGAAACAATTAAGGTTCGGTTCACTTTGCGTGGTCACGTTTGAGAAAAGTTAGGTAGTTTAAAACTGAAACCAATAACAGGAATATCTGGGAAAAAACAAAACAAAAAAAACAAACAAAAAACAGTCAACTCTATAAGAAAAATCTGATGTGTTGCACTCACATGACTTTCTCTAGCTGCTCTACAAAGAAACTTCTTACAAAAGATTCTTCTTCTTTCACATCATGATAATCGAGATATACATTAGCAGAATGTTCTTATTACTTAATTCCTTATAAGTAGAAGAGATCGTTATGCGATTGTCATTGCAAATCGTTTCTTTGCTTGGCCAGGAGTAGAGCAAAAGAAAATCAGACACTTCCTGATTGAGAAAAATATAAGTACTTTACAATTGAAACCAATAACAAGGAATATCTCGAAAACGGTTACATTCACAACAAAAATGTAATGGACATAAATTGTGTGTTTTGACAAGATCTATATATTTGTGCAGTAAGTTTTTGTCTGTCTCTTACGGTTTAACAGTTAAGCAAATTTCAGCAAAATTCATCCAGAATAAAGAGGTCTTCAGAGAATATTCCCAGAAAATTCAAAATATACATATTATTTGGGATATAAATATCTTCAGTATGAAGTATTTTAATCAAAATCTTTAGAACCATTTTTGAGAAAATAAAAATTTTCGAAAAACTTTCTATGTAAAGGGTAGTTTGTGGTGGGGGGATTTTCTTGAAAATCTTCGTGTCACATCCTTGGAGGATACTAAACCTAAATACCAAATAATGAGAGAGAGAGACACACACTTACACAGACCTTTTTTTTAAAAATGCTTTTTTCGGATTCAGGGGACTTCAAAACATATATTTCCAGTAAAATCTCGACATCGAATTTTTGGCTTTCTCTAGCTACTATGTACATTGTATATACATGCTAGAGAAAATGAAAATTCTTTTATTGGATTCAGGGGACTTTTGTAGGTGTATTTCCGGTGAAATCTCAGTATGGAAATTTTGGATGGGATGCATTACCTTCTATACATAAGTATCTATTATGAAGAAAGTAGAGATGGTAAAATAATTTGATTTTTTGATACTTCAGTTACCTATGTCCCCAAGACATATATGGATGTTAGAAGAAGCAAAGAAAAGATATGATGCTTTACGCAGTGAATATACTAAAGTGATGATATCAAGCAAAGCAACTTTGAAGCACTAAAACAAGCTGCAATACTGCGGATCACAATTGAAACTCCAGTCATTACCTTTTTTCTCAGCGCCTTTACTTTTGCTTGTGATAACGGCATTTTCTGTTGTAGAGTTTCATACAGCAGGGCAACTGTCTCTCATGAACCCCGCAGGGGCTATTGTAGTATGCAACACAAGGCGGCTGTGGGACGAAGTACTTGCGGCAAACTGGAGGTTCATTAGGATCCGCAGATTCTAGGGGATACGGCGAATTCTCAGGGCAGGGGTCACCACACACGTCCGGGCAAGAAACCTGCGGCACCTGCTATACATGGGCATTAACTTCTGTCAATCATCAACAGCCCACATTGGACATCTCGGTAAAACATAACACAAATTTCATTATTGTAGTTCAGTTAATCGCTGTTGTTTGAATGTTTTCGACATTTTCCATTCACAAGAAGAAATGAAGCTAAATTACCAAGTTCGTCGCTAGAGAGAGAATTATTTCAAATTCAAGGAAGGCTGTTCCAAGTATGACTAAATTGCTCAAAATAAGAAAGACAACTGAACACTGCTTCTAGACTAATAGAAGACAAAGTCATGATCAAACATAGTATTGCCTCCCTTGCAGCACTTATAATTGTTGAGTTTACTCTTCTATTTGATAAAATGAAAATAGAATACATTCTCATACATCTAGCTATTTCAACAATTCAGTTTTCGGTCAAGATGTACTGGAAGATACTATCACTTTGCATCTTAGAGCGAAATCCTCAGAGTCTCTTAAACAAGTGTTGAAAATGTAGAATGAAGTGGTAGAAACTGATCCACAACTGTACTACTTCAGAATTGTTTTAATGACGGAGTTTATATAACAATTGCTTTAGCGTGATCAAACGCATATAAAACATTTTTAGAAACGTTGCAGCATAATTGGAATATTTTATAGATGACCAAAGACACATCATCCCGAATTTATTTGACACAGAATCTAACACGTCTAAGGAATAGAGATTTTATGGTGGTTAAAGAGTTAATTCCAGCATGTAAATTGTTTATTCTATCTCAAAACTTGTCTGATGAGTAATAATACACTGCTGAATCCAAAAATAGGTAAAATATATTAAGTTCTCCTCATAGTAACGTAAAGCTTTGTAAATTATTGAATAGCTACAAAATCATTGCCAGATGTGAGATAAACTGAATTATATTACGAAAATGCAGAGTAATAGGTACAAAGCTAATGAAGTTGTTTAGAAGTTGTACAGCAGACTAAGTGTTGACATTCCTGAAGCCTGCTAATTGGAAGGTGACACTTGGAAGCCGTTGGTCTTCACTGTAGTGCGTAGCATGAAGACTGGGTTCCCCATGCTGAAAGATTGAAGGGACGACAGTCACGCTCGGGTTGTCCGTTCACTTTCTCAGCTAACTGCTTGACTAGCAATCTTAAGTATCTATTCTAGCCACAGTTGGACACTTCTTCATAGCTCCGCTTTGGACGGGTGGTTCACATATATCGCACGGTATCCCAGCTCGGTGGTCCATTGGTGGAGGTGGGGGGTAGCGTGGAGGTGGATCTAGGGGTATTGGCTTCGGGGTTCTGTAGAGGTAAGGGCTCTTCTCTCCAGGAGGTGGGTAACCCAGCTCCTTATTTCTCAGTATTTTGTCGATCAGTCCTGGAGGTGGGCTTGGTAGTTTGTCGGGCTGATAAAAGAATACGTTCCAGGTAAATATTGCTTCTTTACAGCCTTGTAGTTTATGCTCATATTAATACCTACTTGAATAAAAGGGAAGGTTAATAACCTCATATTTTATATTATAATCCATTAAAAGCCAGGGAAACAGATAGAAAAGGAGGAAGTTATGGAATTCCTTGTAGGTATTTCCTCATTTTGATGATTTCGCAAACTCTATCCACAGAGAAAATGTAAACCCGACACTCAATCTGTTGTAAAATCTGAACTCTAATGTTTAACAAGGAATTATGTTCAAATAAAGTATACTTTTGTATAATGTTTGCACGGTTAGATATCAAATAATTTTTTACTATCCTCACTAATTCCTCTTGTAGCTTAGAGAATTCCATGGTAAGCAGAATTTAATTCTATAATATATTCACGTTAAGGGGTCAAGAGTAGATTATTTATTCATGGTTGAGAACTCCAAATGTAAGAGTACTAACTGTGCGTGCAGACAGAATCAATACAATTACCTACTGGCTTTAGTTTAATCAGAAAGACAAATTTCTGTTGCCAGATTTTTTTAAAATGTAAAGCAAGGATCCACGCACGAAATGAGCATGCAAATAGTAAATTTAATATCGTAAGCTTATAAAGCACACGTGCTTCAAAGTTACTTCAACTGATAAATTTAAAAACATAAAATGGACAAAATCAGCTTTCTGCATACTAAATACCGTAGTGCTGGCATTCGTAATCGGTTATCCGCAATGCATTGCTTTAGAAATTAATGGACTTTTATAAACATTACAAGTTAGTACACGAACGCGACGAGCAGGTGCTGAACTGTTAGATCTTACCTTGTAAAATAAATAGGTAGTATTGACTTGGAAATCAAGACGCATCTGTGCAAATTCGAATCTTCGACAATTTAGTTTATTTTTACGTATCCTGCTTAAAACTAAAGTGGCACAAAGGGATTGAAAATCTGGGCCTTTTTTAAATTTATTTCCTTTTGCTTTGATTTCGTTTTTCTGCTTTTTATTTTATTTATTTTTTGTTTATTTCACGCACTTCCTAGGTTGTCAGCAAGTGGAACATTTGATAACAACAAAGCAAGTTGTTGTATAGAGCGGACAACCGCATTGCCTAGCCAGGTGACACAGGCGTTTCTACTGAGGTTGGCATTCGGGAGGTCATGGGATCGATTCCTCGCGGCCGAACTCTGATTCATGGGTTTTTTCGGGGGATTTTCCGGGCTACTAAGCAAATGCTGGGGAGGTTTCTTCATTCCCCAAATTTCCTGTACCTTATTTCATATCCGTTTACCCAACCGGCCTTTTCAAGTACCGGGTTATAAGTATCGGCGAGGACTGCGGTGGTGACGCCCTGTCGTGGAGGTGACTGCGCTTTGTTATAGAACTCTCGGCGGCAGGATGGCGTTGTAAGACTAGACTCAGGGGCGTTTGCTAGACCTGAGGCGCGGGCTGCTAGCGCTCCCCGCGTTGAGATGAACTGCTGGGACTGGTAGGGACCTTCAACTGTGGCTTCCTCCCGCCGTCCGGTTCCGGCTGCCCGCTGTAATTACTCTCATCTCATCCTATCCTCCTAGGGTCTGACGTACAATAAGCCAATACTGGCCAACGTACGCAATCCCTTCCGGCACACCCTCACTAAACTACCGTACAACTTGAATCCAACTAAACACGCACCTAGCACCAAGTATGAAGCATTATGCTTGGCCGTACATAGAAAAGGCACGCGGCATTACATGCGTAAAGCACCCTGCTGTAACGGCACAGGATAAACAGAGACAGAGAAACGTTTGCTTAACCTCGTATCCGAACTTTAGACTGCGTTTATACTTACAGCAATACTTTTTTTTTTTTTTTTTTTCATTTATACCCCATCTTTAACTGCAGTCATATCGGCAGGATTTTCCTTTGGAATGCATTGTCTATTGCAACGGTCTTAACCTGTACACTGTTATCGTTGGATTCTGTCTTTCTTTGTATGCTATTCTATAGATCACACACACATAAGCACGCGCGAATTCACACTCATTTATGTTTCCAGGGTTTGGGGAGGGTAGGGAATACTTTTGGCTATGTGAAAATTACCTCCACTCAGCCAGAAATCGAACCCGGGACCCTTCGCACAGCAGACAGTGACTGAAGTATGTGACCAGTCACTTTTTTGGTTCTTGTCGTTTTGGAATTTGGTGTATTCATGTTACACAACACATAAAACAACTCACAGTGGTCTTGTGTTTTGGAATGGACTCAGCTCTGTTGCGCAAAAATCCTTAGCAAGGCAGGCACGTAAAAGACCCTCAAGCCTGATAGAGAGGCCTCAGAGCAAAATTAAGTGGTCTTTCACGTCCAGTAGAGAATGGGACGCTGAGAACCACCGCAGTTAAAAGAGCGTCCATAAATAAAACGCCATTTCATTTTCCATTTCTGTTGCTTACATCAGTTTGAAACAAAAAGCTCAATTTACACGCATGCCATACAGTGGGCATGAAGAGCAGTATTAATCTAATGGACTT
The DNA here is from genome assembly GCA_030762935.1 of Hymenopus coronatus. Classification (NCBI taxonomy): domain Eukaryota; kingdom Metazoa; phylum Arthropoda; class Insecta; order Mantodea; family Hymenopodidae; genus Hymenopus; species Hymenopus coronatus. The sequence continues at coordinate 23,660,993 of CM060880.1, read as the reverse complement.
CAGAATTTCAGAGAAGTATAGAAATCTGATGTGTTACATGTACACGATTTTCTATACTTATACTGCTACAAACTATTCTCATTCTTCTTTCTGCATCATGCTAATCGAAATAAACAGCAGAAATGACTTTATTACTTGGTTCCTTGTTATGTGTAAGAGAAATAAGGGAATGCACAAGGCTAATGAGCGTTAGTCAAATTATTTAAAACCTGGTCGCCATATGATGCAATTGAAATTCCATGCTCTTTGCATGACCAGTAACTTCTTCCCATTTGAGAAAAATCTAAGTGTTGGAAATTTTAAAACCAATAAACAGGAATATTTTAGATATGGTTAACTCCACAAAAATATAAATTGCGTGTTTTAACGAGATCTACATTTTTTATGTAGTAAAGTTTACCAGCTTTGCAAAAGTCCTGCAAAATGAAGGAGTCTTCAGACGTTATTCCCAAAAACTCAAGATATGCATTTTATTTGCATGTAAATATGTTTAATATATGGCATTTTAATCAAACTAGTTTGACGCATTTTGAGAAACTAGAAATTTTCGAAAAAATTCCAAGTAAAGGATAGTTTGAGGTGAGGGGATTTCCCTTAAAATCTTCGTGTCACATCCTTGGAAGATACTACACAATTTTAAGACAAATAACATAGAATATCTAGAAAATAGTTAACTTCACAAATAATATGTGACAAATTATGTGCTTTAACGAAATACATTTTTGCGGTTTACCAGTTATGAAAAGTCACCTAGAATGAAAAAGACTTCAGAGGATGTTCCCAGAAAATTCAAGATATACACTTCATTTAATATGTTAAGCATTAGGTATTTTAATCAAAATCGTTACAGCTACTTTTGAGAAAATTAAACTTTTCGAAAAACGTTCCATGTAAAGGATTGTTTGGAGTGGGGGATTCTCTTGAAAATCCTTTTGTCGCGTTCTGGAAAATACGAACTTAAATATCAAGTTTGGCATTTAACGGACTTTTCGTTTTTGAGATACACACATAGACAATGAGAATTCCGGACTTAATTTCCGGCAAAATTTCATTTTGGGTGGAATACAATACAATCTCTGCCAACAATGTACGTGGTAGATATATTAAAAACTCTTGTACACATTGTTATTGCTTTAAATGGTGACAATGAATCTTAGTTTTGGTTTGGAGTTCTTGCTTGAGCGTTTTGTAAAATGTTATTTAAGCACAACGATTATTTTGTTACAATGTATTTATTTCAATATAATCACGGACCATTTATAGAAATACATATACGGTATTCCATAACCACTTCCTGTTGCCATATAACCAAGATGTTTGAAAAATGTTAAAGGTCTGCGGCTTGTTAAGAGTAAGGTTTCTGAAAATGGCTATCGGATAGTAATCCAAATTAAATTTTAAATGGTCCTTGATCCTTAAGTATGCTAATGTGTAAGAATAAATATATCGTTATGTGGATAAACTAGATATTGAAAGGTTGAAGGTAATGAATGCAAACTGCGTTCAAAAAGTTTCCGGAATGTATTGTAAGATACTGGTGGTCATTTTGGATAAATTAATAAAGCAAATGGTAATGTTGCATCAGTTTGAGCAATCGATATTGGCGGCAAGATGTCATAAGGACAACGCTGGCATAAGCATGGTTTTAGCTATGAAGACTCCGACAAGTAGGTCACGATGGACTCCTTGTGCTGCTGATGCAATTAGCGCACTCTGGATTGAAGGAAGGGCCTAAGTTACGCTTTTAAAGTGTAACTTCCAGCTGAGCAAAACCTAATTCATTGGCTTCTTCCCATAGCTGCTTAACCACTTAGTCTCGTTACTTTTTATTAATGGTAGTAAACGCATTGTCTCTCCTCGCCCTTCTTTTACTTATTTATAGCTCCCCCATCTCTCTCCAGATGCACCCCGTCTTGTACCTTAAGCTTTGCGGTCCTATTTCCCTCTACGTATGGGCGAAGTAGCTTTAACTCTGAACCTACCACCCCTTAACGGTGCGCAGTGGCAGGGGTAACTACTACCACACACTGGTTACGTTAGAGTATTTTTTCGCCGAATATGATGCAATGTAGCTTATTCCTGTTTCAGGTGTTAGCCGCTTTCATGTCACTTCCGTAAAAGTTTTATGACCATAGGTATAGTTAATTCTCCAAACTGTTGATTTTTTATAGTGTTTAACGCCCGCTGTTACTACATATGGCACCGCAGGCGATGCCACTATGATACATGGAAGGTGGATGCAGCACCCGTAAGATGCGAAGGCAGGCAAACTGGAGAACCTGGAGAAAGCCTGCCCCTGCGCCGCTTAGCCCACCACAAATCCCACATGCGCTCGCCTGGGATCAAACCCGCGCCGCCCTGGTGAGAGGTGAGTGGTCTAACCACTCGGCCACGGCGCGGCCATGCTGTTATTTGTGGGATAGTTGTTCAACGCATTCAAAATATAGCATACAAAACAACGGGTAAATGTCAAATGTTCGGTTTTGCTAAATAATCTCCTTCGGAGGTATTATGAATGCTCAGGACGTTTGTGAAGTAACAATGAAAAAAACAAAAAAGCAGGTCTATGCCTAGCATAAACGTTTTTGGAACTATTTGCGAGCGCCGAAAGAATCACTGCAAATATAATAAGTATGCTGAAGGTTTTCAGAAAACAGTTTACAGAAATGCTTCACATGTTAGCATATTAGAAGAAGGGAAGTATTTTAAAGAAAATGTGCAAATGAAGGTACGATACTTTATTTAATTATTATTTACCAACTCCGGAAGCTTTTTGAGTCTAGTAGTACCTATTTACACAACTATTATTTTAAACGGTGCTGAAGAAAACAGTTTAAAATATAATTGAACATTTAAGTATACTTCTTTAACAAATTTCAAACATCTCAAAGCCTTATGAGTTTTAAAACAGATCGCTTTAAATAGAAAAATGCAAAACAAATACTATCTTATGTTTGATTTTCTAATGTCTACACATCACAAATGTTTATAAGTAATGAAGGAAAATTGTGTCTAAAATTGAATCTGTTTTTTGATGGAACTTTCAAAAGGAATTAGTTTATCCAATAATGACAGGAGGTCATCTCCGTCATGTGAAGGAAACGAGCTTGCTGAAGGTGATGCATTTGTGAAATTTTGAAAATCCACATTATGTAAGATATCTTTTTGAAATTTATACCACATCAGTGATATTTTGTAAGTTCTAGCTTACATGGTTATTTAAATCATACTTTTTATTCTCAATTCATCGTTTTATTAAAAAAAATGGGACACATGATGGATTTTTAAAATTATTCGTATAAAAATTCAAGGTGTACGGTAAATTAGCTTACAAATAAAGCTGTCATATTTTTATACTAACGCTAATTATTGTAGAAACATTATTACTTTTTGTACTCTCCGAAACACTCCATTTTTATAAATTTATTACTTTATTTCTCAAAATTGAAGCAACATTTTAAAAAAATTGTATTAACATTTTCTTTAATGTTCATTTAATATGCACTATGAAAATGTTTAAACAAATTAATAAATAATTGCATCATATGAAGCATTTTGAATGTGGAAAAGTGTTGGAAAAAGGCTTGCAAGAAATGAGGTTTAAATTTGGCGCATGCTTATCAGTAGGTATTGATAAGCATGCGTCTTAGTTAATGCGATTTAGTTAATCGTTCAAGTGTGCCAAGTGAAAAATCAGTTGTGTTCCATTCACACAACTTTCTCTAGCTGTTCCACACACAACTTTCCATATAAAATATTATTTTATCTAAATCATGCTAATGAAGACAAAAATTACCAAAATTGGTCTTATTACTTGCTTCTTTGTAAGTTGAAGGAAATGCACAGGCTAAAGTGATAGCCAAATCATTTCAATGCCGGTCGCTATGTGAAACAATTTAAATTTGACTCTGTATGCTTACTAGAAGTAAACAAAGAGAAGGGAAAAGAAAGATCGACTTCCCGTTTGATAAAAGTTGAAGTAGCTTAAAGCTAAAACCAATTAACAAGGAGCATCTCGAAAACGGTTATCTTACAAAAAAAAAAAAATGAAATAAATAAAAAAGAAAAATATACATGACAAATTATGTGTTTCAACAAGATCTACATTTTTTTTTTGTGTGGTAGATTTTTGTCTGTCTCTTACGGTTTACGAGTTATGCAAAAGTTTCATCCCAAATGAAGAGGTCTTCAGAGGCTGTTCCCAGAAAATTTCAAGCTATAGAATTCGTTTGTCATAAAAGTATCATAAACATTGGACTTTTAATAAAAATCGTTATATCCATTTTTGAGAAAAAAATAAAAAACTTCCATGTAAAGGGTAGTTAGGCGTGGAGGGATTTTCTTGAAAATCTTCGTATCGCATCCTTGGAAAATACTGAACTTAAATACCAAGGGCCGTTTTTTTTCAACCTTCGATAAGCTATAAATAAAAGACAAGTTCATAGAAAAAATTATTTTATCACTAAAAGTTTTGTACACCTTGGTTACTTTTCAACATAATCACCAAAAAGATTGGGACATTTATCGTACCTGTGCACAAGCTTTGCAATACCCGCTTCAAAAAATGTTGCCACCAATGATTTCAAATGATTTGATTCGTTGGCTTGAAAGTGCTGTCCTCCTAGCCACGTCTTCAGTTCAGGGAAATGGTGAAAGTCGCTGGGTGCCAGGTCAGGACTGTACGGCGGATGATCGAAAATGTCCCATTGAAATTGTTCAAGGAGCCGATGGGTTGTGTGGACGAGCGTTGTCATGGGTCAACACAATTCCTGAAGTCAGCATTCCTCTTTGTTTGTTTTCAATGGCTCTCCGCAAACGTCGTAAATTACGAAGATCTTCAAAACAACATCAATGCTAATTTGAAATCATTGGTGGCAACATTTTTTGAAGCGGGTATTGCAAAGCTTGTGCACAGGTACGATAAATGTCTTAATCTTTTCGGTGATTTTGTTGAAAAGTAACCACAAGTGTACAAAACTTTTAGTAATAAAATAATTGTTTTCTATGAACTTGTCTTTTATTTACAGCCTATCGGAGGTTGAAAAAAAAAACGGCCCTCGTACATTTTTTTGCATTCAGGGGACCTCAAAGCATGTATTTCCCGTTATTTTTTAATTTTCACAATTTTCACAGATACATCACCTTAACTTCAAGAGGTATCAGTTCGTGTTTCTATTAAGTAGTTGCAAATAAGAATTTTCCAGGGTTTTCTCTTAGTTTCAGTGGATAAATAATGGCTAACTAAGTTCTGTGGACCTCGGGCTCATTTTCAAACCATTTTATCCACTTCAGTCGCCGTTCGATATGAATCTAACCAGTTAAAATACATTAAAGTCACAAGCAAAAACAAATAAATACAAATAAAGACGGTTTGCTGGATGACCTCGAATTATTTGAGCTAAAGGTACACCACATAAATATCATAGTTACTTCGAAAATTACAATGTCAGTTTCACTGTTTATTCTTAGCAGTGTTTTTGAGAAGCATTGGAAAGCAGAATTTTAAAATTGAACGTAATTCCAAACTAAAGTCAAATGCAGTAACTGAATATATAATTTGCATTGTATCTCTAAAGAACTTTGTATCCATTTGAGTACTTAACTCATTCTAAGTACCACCTAATTGTGAGAGGAGAACTTAATACAGTTTACCTTGTAGTCTGGTATGTTGCAGTATTCCACACCGGTGATGTCGGGGATTTTCATGTCGAGAAGATGTTTGTTTCCTGTGGGCCGGTATTCTAGCACCTAGAGCATTGTTTATTAAAACAGCAATAACATTATTATTATTATTTTGTTTCTGTGAGTAAATAATATATGAATCCTCAGTGCGTCAGAATTACCAATTGGGTTCAGAAATAGGAGGGAAGAAAGTAGTGGGCTACTCTGTATTTGGAAAAATAGAAACAATGTTTGTAAAGGTTTAATCACACTGAAAAATCCAATACATAGCCGGGAATAGCACAACTCATCTTCGGCTTACCCTGCCCAATACCATCTAAACAGAAAGCCTTGCATCAAACATAACACATGGCGTGACGTCACATTCTTTGGGCGTTGTGATACAGTAAGATCATGTTTCCATTTGTGTAAAATTGTGGGAATATCTTTATATGGGCGGGTTTAAATTGTATTCTATTGTTGAGGGCATAATGTACCAACATTTTAATGTACCAATTGTAATGGTAATGACGCGAACGATCTATTGTCGAGTGCCTTTGTTTCCTCAAAGGTTTGAAATCCAAATTGAGGTCTATTCACAGGAAGAATTTTGTTCCTATCGCTAACTACAAGGTTAGAACATATGTTTTAACCCGTTTAATAAAGAAAACTATTGAATACTACAACAACATACTTGTCATTCAATTTTTAGTTTTGTGAACTGCACTTTAAACATCAAGTTATTACTGTTTATTTATATTTAAAATATAATGCTTTCCATTCACATGCTTTTCTTTAGTTGTACCACAAAAAAACTATTCTCACAAAAGGTTATTCTTTTACCTACATAATGCTCATTGAGATTGACAGAAATTGTTTTATTACATGCGTCCTTGTAAGTAGAAGCGAAAATAAGGGAACATACTAGGCTAAAGTGATAAGTCGTATCGTAAACAAGCTGGCTGCTATGTGAAAATTGAAATTCGGTTCTTTGCAAGGCCAGCAGTAAAACAAAAGAGATGAAAGGAGAGATAATTTTCATTTGGAGAAAGGTTTGAGTAGTTTTAAATTGAAACCAATAGCAAATATCTCGTAAACGGTTAACTCTACAACAATGTATATAAGATATTAAATTGCTGTGTAGTTAGTTTTTGTATATATCTTATTGTTTACCAGCTAGACGAATGTCATCCAGAATGAAGAGATCTTCAGAGGCTATTCCCAGAAAATTTCAAGATATGCATCATTTCGTTTGTCATGAAAAGATCTTAAACATATAGTATTTTAATAAAAATAGTCAGAGCTATTTTAGGAAATAAAACTTTTCAAATATTTTTCCATGTGAAGGGTAATTCGAGGTGGGGAGGTTTCCCCGAAAAACTTGTGTCGCTTCCTTGGAAGACACTGAACTAAAATACCATTTTGGGTATTAACCAGCTTTTCGTTTTTAAACTATGCTGTCCACACACACACACACACACACACACACACACACACACACACGATGCAGAGATTTCACCGGAAATATATCCTGTATCCAAAAATAGCACTTTTAGAAAAAGGTCCGTGTGTGTCCGTGTCAGTGTATCCGTGTGTCAGTGTGACTGTGAACTCGATAACTCAAAAACGAAAAATCGGTAAAATACCAAACTTGATATTTAAGTTTAGTATCTTCCAGGGATACGACACGAAAATTTTAAGAAAATCTCCCCACCCCAAACTACCCTAAACTTGGAAGAAATTTCGATAATTTAGATTTTCCCCAAAATGGGTCTAACGATTTTGATTAAAATGCCGTATATTAAAGATATTTATATGGCAAATAAAGTGTATATCTTGTATTTTCTGGGAATAACCTCTAAAGATCTGTTTATTCTGAATGAATTTTGCTGAATTTTGCGTAGCTGATAAACCATAAGATATAGACAAAAACTTACTACACAAAAAATGTAGATTATGTTAAAACAAATTTATGTCATATAGGTTTTTTTTTTTTTTTCATGAAATTGACCATTTCTGAGATATTCCTTATTACTTGTTTCAGATTTAAAATACTTCAACTTTTCTCGCGATAAATTGTAAACTCCTGGCCCTGCATAGAAACGGATTTCAACGATATGGCAATCAGCTTTTAAAAGATTTGGCTATCGTTTTAGACTAGTGTATTCCCTTATGTCCCGTCTACTTACAAGGAAGCAAGTAATTAAGATAATTTCTGCTAATGGTTAAGTCGATTATCATAAAGTAGATAGAAGCATTTGCTTTTTAACAATAATTTGTTAAGTTGATAAAGAGCAAGTCATATGATTGGAATAGCATTAATTTTTATTTTCTCTGTGTGCACTATGTACATAGTGTATAGAGTGGGTATTGCACTCCATCCAAAAATTCGATTCCGAGATTTCACCGGAAATATATGTTTTAGGGTCCCCTGTATCCAAAAAAAGCATTTTCAGAAAAAGGTCCGTGTGTGTCCGTGTGTCCGTGTGTCTGTGAACACGATAACTCAAAAACGAAAACTCAGTAAAATACCAAACTTGGTATTTAAGTTTAGTATCTTCCAGGGATGCGACACGAAGATTTTGAGCAAAATCCCCCCACCCCAAACTACCCTTTACATGGAACTTTTTTCGAAAACTTTGATTTTATCAAAAATAGCTCTAACGATTTTGATTAAAATATCGTATATTAAAGAAATTTACCTGACAAATAAAATGCATATCTTCAATATTCTGGAAATAGCCTCCGAAGACTACTTTATTCTGGATGGAATTTACGGAATTTTTCATAACTGTTAAACCGTAAGAGATAGATAAAAACTTACTCCACAATAAATGTAGAGCACCTTAAAATACACAATTTATGTTATATACATTTTTTCGTGGAATTGATCGTTTTTTAGATATTCCTTTTTTTTGTTTCAGCTTTAAGAGCCATACTTTTCTCATACTGGAATTTGTAAACTCCTGTCCACACAAACAAAGGAACTTCAGTCACATAGCAACCAGCTTTTGACTGTCCCTTTAAGCTATGGTACTCCCTTATTTCGCTTCTATTTTCAAGGAAGCAAGTAATAAGACTATTTCTGTTAACTTGTTCTCGATTAGCATGATAAATAGAAGAACAAGCTTTCTAACAATAGTTTGTAGCAGAGATATAGAGCAAGTGATGTGAATTGAACACATAAGATTTTTTAAGTTATGTTGTGCACAGATACAAGTCCACGCGAACACTCATGGACTTTTTTCTAAAAATGTGTTGTTTTTCATTCACATGACACTCTCTACCTGTTCTAAAACAAGTACTCTTAGAAAATATTACTTTTATCTACATCATACTAATCAAGATAAACATAAGCAGTACCTAATGGTCTTATTACTTGCTTGCTTGTAAGTAGAAGGGTAATTAGCGGATACACTAAAACCATTTAAAAGCTGGTCATTTAATGATACAATTGAAATTTGATTCCCATTGCTTCAACAAGAATACAAAAAAAAAATATGAAACGTTTCAGTACTTTTCGTTTGAGAAAAGTTTATATATTTTAAGACTGAAACCAATAACAAAGAATATATCAGTAATTGTTGATTCTACAAAAAATGTACATAACATAAATTGTGTGTTTTAACAAGCTCTACAGTTTTTGTGCATACGTCATTTTATTAACATGTTTAGAGACGTTTGTGAGAAAATCAGGGTAATTTGGGGTAGGGGAATTTTCTTAAAAGCCTTCGTGTCGCATCCTTGAAAGATGTTTAGTATTTAACCAACTTTTCGTTTTTGAGCGCGCGCGCACATACACACACACGAGCGCACGTACACACATGGACATTATCATAATATGCTTTTTTGTGTTCAAGGGATTTCGAAACACTTATTTACAGTGAAATCTGAACGTCAAAATTTTGGGTGGAATGCAGTATATTTTCTACCTACTGTGTACATAGTAGGCGTAGAGAAAGTGGACCCAGGGATCATAAAGCATATAGTGAAAGCTTCGTATCGAGTTTTTGAGCGGAATACCACACCTTATCTACCGACTATGCACGTATACAATACACAGTATAGAAAATAAAAAATATATGTATCATTTACATGCCTCTCTGTAACCATTCTTCAATAAATTATTCTTAAAAATCCTATTCTTCTAGTTCGGTTTAGTCAAGATAAACAATTGGTAGACATTCTTGTAGATATAACGTGAATAGGCTTAAGCGATAGTCAAATCTTTAGAGAGCAGTTCGCTATTTGATTTTGATATGTCGTTCTCCTTGCTTGACTAGTAGAAAGAAAAAAAAAAATAAGGATCTTTCATTTGAAAAAAAGTTGTTGCAAAAACAACCGAATAACAAGAATGAACTAGATAGTATTAACGGTAAAAAATATACATCTAATTTGTACCATTCAGATGGCTTTCTCTATCGTTCTGCAAACAAACGATTCTTACAAAAGATTATTTTTCATATACATGATGTAAATCAAGATGAACATCACGAGAAATGGTCTTATTATTTAGTTCCTTATAAGTAAAAGGGAAATAAGGAATGCACCTGTCTAAAGTGACAGTCCATACTTTTAAAAGCTGTCGCTAATCGATTGCTATTGAAATTAGTTCTCTTTCCATAGCCAGGAACAAAGATGAATGAACACTTTCCGTTTGAGAAAAAAAAAAGTACTTTAATAATGAAAAAAATAACAGGGAATATTGAAAAGTAGAAACATTTATCAGAACAAAATCAGTTACAGCTGTTGTCAAACGTTTCTAGTGAATGAGTACACTCCGGTAGAGACCAACACTCCAGCGCAACTGTACTGGAAGCAGTGCACTGTCAAACTATAACCTCATCTGTCAACTGTGTTATCAACGTAAGAGAAAAAAAAATTGAAATCAAATCATCAGTGAATAATGTCATCTGAAACTCCACGCCGCTTTGTACATTGCAACATGACATACATATTTGACCGAGCATAATATTCTGGTTGATTTAAAACTTGTATGGTATTTATGCCTCAACCTGTATTTCTGGAAATAGACTTGCTGTTTTCTTAGCTTTGGAACTCTTTGTTTTACTGCTTCTAACGCCTCAATTGACACAATATAAGCATGACAACAGTTGTAATGTTACCTGAACGTTTGTGATGAGTGGCCGTTTGGACGGGTTCATGTAGTCGGGGTATCGGGGAAGATTGCTCATACATCCTCCTCCAGAAGATACTCGACTTTGAGATTCATAAACTTGTGACGTTCCTCTACTGCTTTCGTCCGAACATCTTTCGCTGCATTGTCAGAATAACACTATTATTCTTAAAGAACTCTCTTCTCATGAACATTTTAAAACTACAGTATGATTGCTTTCTCTGCCATTTATGAGGGTGGTTTGATATTGACCCCACTATTAGATTTGAGAACCATATTATTTAACCTGAAGAAGTCAATGCAGAAAAAGCAGTCAATATATAACCCTACCATACCTTACTGTCTAAATAAATACCCACTCAAAAGTTTAGAGGTTATCGGACATTTGGTCGGTGCACGTGGGACAACTCCTGTTTCTTCGTTAACTTTTGGAAAAAAATGTTATTAAAAACTTCACTTATTTATTAAACAGTGCTTAGTGCTCTTAAGCGATCACTGGCAATTTTTGAAAATCACTGTTATTCACATCTTAATTGTAAGGGAAGCTGTTATTCTCTTGAATACAATAAAATAAAATATAAAAAGTCTGACATTCTTTTTGTTGCTTTTCTTACAAAAGAGTATGCTATTATCTATATCAAGTAAATTGGTCTTATTACTTGTTTCTTTATAAGTAAAAGAGAAGGATAAGTCAAATCTTTTAAAAGCCGGTCGCTATGTGAAGCAATTGAAATTCGGTTCTCTTTGCTTGCTAAGAGTAAAAAAAAAAAAAGAGACGAAAACAAATATCTCTTCCCGTTCGAGAAAAAACTAAGAAATTTCAAACAATCCATTATCACGGAATATAGACTAAACGGTTAATTCTACAAAAATAAATGTATATGGCATAAATTATGTGTTTTTTGTGTAGGTAGTTTTTGTCCATCTCTTACGGTTTACCAATTATATAAAAGTTATACAAAAGTCTTCCAGAATGATCTTCAGAGACTATTCCCAGAAAATTCAAGATACAAATTTCGTGTCAAAATATATTAAGCATGTGATATTTTAATAAAGATCGTTAGAGCCACTTTGGGAAAATCAAAATTTTCGAAAAATGTTCCACGTAGACAGTAGTTAGGGAGGTAGGGGATTATCATGAACATTTTTTTAATATACGATATTTTAATGAAAATCGTTCCAGCCGAAAAATGTTCCATGTAAAGGGTAGTTGGGGTGGGGGATTTTCTTCAAAATCTTCGTGTCGCATCCTTGGAAGATACCAAACCTAAATACCAAGTTTGTTTTTAACGGACTTTTCGTTTTTGAGCTATGCTGCCCACAGATGCACACAGGCGCGCGCGCGCACACACACACACACACACACACACACTAACCTAGAGCCAACAAAGCACATGCGAGCATGCTTTGATGAAAGCAGAGGAAATTACTAAAGCTAATTACACAAAAATCAGGTTATTTACACACAAACAAACTTAAGAGCTAAAACAGCGCATGCTCGCTTCGCTTGCTTGCTTTGATAACACCAATGGAAATTACTAAAGCAAGTTCCCGTATGAGAAAAGTTAAAGTACTTTAAAACTGAAACTAATGACAAGTAATATCTTGAAAACGGCAAACTCCACGAAAAAAACACGTATGAGATAAATTGCGTATTTCAACGAGATCTACATTTTTTGTGATGTAACTTTTTATATGTATCGCTTACAGTTTACCAGTTATGCAAAATTCAGAAAAAATCATCAAGAATGAACAGGTCTTCAGAGGCTATTCCCAGAAAATTCAAATTATGCATTTTATTTGTCTTATGAATATCTTAAATATAAAAGATTTTGATCAAAATCGTTGCAGCCATTTTTGAGAAAATCAAAATTTCCGAAAATTTTTCCATGTAAAGAGTAGTTGGGGGTGGGGAGATTTTCTTGATAATCTTCGTGTAGCATCGTTGGAAGATACAACACTTATATACCAAGTTTGGTATTTAACGGACTTCTCGTTTTTGAGCTATGCAACCCACAAACACACACACGGATTTCTAAATCTGCATCTTTTGGATTCAGGGGGCCTCAAAGCATATATTTCCCGTGAAATCTCGGTATCGAATTTTGGGTGCAATACAATACCTTCTCTATACACTATGTATATAGTACGCATAGAGAAAGTAAAACTTGTACGAAAATCAATTTTAAGAAGTTTTCAAATTGAAACAAACACTGTATGTAATTCTTGAAGTGAAGCATTATTACTTAAAGCGCGCACCCGTAATCTATAGAACTGCCATAGAATAGCATGTCTTGCTACGTGCTTAAAAGTGTAGGTACATGAGCCTCAAAGTCCCTAGATATCACTATAGTTTGTATCTCGCGGTATTTTTTATATTTGTTAGCAGCCACCAGAACCTTGTAAACAACAGCATAAGCGCTCCTAACGGCCGAATAATATACCATCAAATCTGGATCGCCAAAGGAAGAAAGTCCGGGAGTTAAGGGAGTACACTAGACTAAAGCAATAGTCAAATCTTTTAAAAGTTGATTGATATCTGATTTAAATTTGGTTCAAAAGAAAAGGAATAACAACTTTCAGTTTGAGCAAAGCATCAGTCTGGTTTGTGCGCCCGGGCCGAGCGGACGCTACCAGGAAGCTCTAGTGTTGTTTACAAGTGGTGGTGCAGTGACAGCGAGTGAGTGCAAGAGGGATTTACCGCGCTTTGTCTACAACCCGTTGTCAATACTTTTGTGTTATATTTGTGTGTTACAGAGTACTTTCTCTGTGAAAAATGGAAATGTACGCCAGAAAGAATACAATTAGAGTTAAATTTGCGTTAAATGCAACGAGACCGACAGCTTATGAGGTACATGACTTTATTGCCGATACCTTACGGTTAAATGCGGAACAAGTGGACACCATTCAGTTAATCGCCAGTGAACGGGCAATTTACGTAAAACTGATATCAGCACTCCTATTAGAGAAGACTTTAAATACTTTCGCGGACGAAACGAATTTCACCTACATGAATGGGGAAATAACTAAAGTAATACTTGACCACGCGACCGGTAATGCGCTATCTGTGCGTGTTTTTGACGTTCCCCCTGAACTTCCGAATGAGGTGTTAAAGCAAACACTGCAACGTTATGGGACAGTGTATGATGTCCGAAAAGAACAATGGGGCCGTCATTATCGTGTTCCAGTGTTTAACGGTATACGTACGGTTAAAATGCAACTGAAGACGACTATTCCTAGCTTTCTTGTCATTGGCAGCTACAGATTATCCGTGTCTTATGCTGGACAGCCACGCTCATGTTATGTCTGTAATAGTGTGGAACATCTGAAGGAAGTCTGCCCTCACCGATCCACTAATGTGCGCCCGGTGACTGTTGGACATCGGAACGACTTGGTACCCGTTTCTCCGGTAACTGACCAGCAGAATGACAGTTTCCCACCTTTGAATGTCCGTGTACAGCCTTCCGTGTCAATTGAACCTCAGCAGCATGGTGCGACCCAGGATGAGTCCATGCATGAGCAGCATAGGGAGTATGCAACTGTGCTCCGCGAAGTCGCGGGTAAACGCGGTTTTCCGCCCACCTCCGAGGGGAGAGAGCAGGTCGGTTCTGATCCACTAGTTGTTGATGTAGCTGCAGGGGTAGAGAAACGGCCGACTGGACAACAGAGTGGTAAGCGCGCAAAGCTCCGCAAAACGAGTGGTGCAAAATTGCCCAGGAGCAGCCAGCTGGAAACTGAGCAAGACATGGAGGCAGAACAGCAGTACACTATTCCGGCAGAACAGCCTAAACCACAGCTAATGACGCCAGTGGCATCGACTTTTTTGAGTGAGTCGCAGACAGCAGTGTCATCCGCGTCGCTTAGCATGGAGGAAACAGTAAGCAGGTCGTCATGCGACTCCCGGGATGCTGGAAGGGACGCTGGGAGTTCTAACTGTGGTGATGGTGGAGGGCTGGCACCAGGGCAGAAAGCTGCGCAATTCCCAGAGGAGGTTACTGTTGAGGCCCACTCTGGGGCCAGTTGTCCCAACGTACCTCCTGACATCCGAGTCACAGTTTCACCTGTGGGACGGGGGTCTTGTTCTGCACGAGACCCTAGGCTAAAAGTACGCGAACTACAACACAGCCACTCCGGGGATAGCCAGTCTACTCCCGCGGAGTACGCAGTTCTACATCCAGCAGTGGCGACCGGTGGGACCCAACCCTCTCGTTCCGCCCCGGTAAAGATAGATACGGACCCGTTACTTCTTCCTCCGCTTGGAGGGGAAGGAAGGAGTTCTTCTGATGAACCGAGGATTCGCGGACATATTGCAACACAGATCTCTTCAGATGGAGAAAGTGACACCAGCCAGTAATGCTTGTAATATTGATAGCAGGTATTTGATGGTGCTGTTCTTGCTGGTACTGTCCTTGTGCTCGTGCCATCTTAGCATGATTTATCTGCAATCAATAGCGACTTTAAATGTGAACGGTTGTCGCAATCTTGTGACACAGAAACTGCTCAACACCTTCCTCGGAGTGAATAACGTTGATATCTGTTTTCTGCAAGAAGTAAACACTTATAATTTGGATACTCTTTATGGTTATAACTATAAAGTCAATCTGGGATCAGACGGAAGGGGCACGGCCATGGTCTATCGGGA
This sequence comes from Hymenopus coronatus, assembly GCA_030762935.1. Taxonomy (NCBI): domain Eukaryota; kingdom Metazoa; phylum Arthropoda; class Insecta; order Mantodea; family Hymenopodidae; genus Hymenopus; species Hymenopus coronatus. Next base: position 23,645,553 of record CM060880.1, on the reverse strand, counting down.
AGGTCTTCAACTACAGAACTTTCAAATGGACCCCTCGGGGAGGATCATCTCTGCGACCTTAGATGATATTGCGTTAGTGAATATATACGCTCCTGCAGGTACCCAACATCGACAGGAACGAGAGCGGTTGTTTCAGAATGATTTAATTCCACATTTACAGCATGCTAAGGAATGCTTCCTTGCAGGTGATTTTAATTGTACGCTGCATGCTAAGGACCAAAAAGGTGCGCCCAACTTCAGCACGATGTTACATCAACTAGTGACGCAGCTCCAGCTTCAGGATGCCTGGGAAATAAAGTATGGCGCTGCTGTAACATTTACCTTTCTTCGTCACAACTCTGCATCTCGATTAGATCGTATATATGTTTCTCCAGGGATATCAACTGCTGTACACCGCATTTGCGTTATTCCGTTGGCATTTAGCGACCATCATGCCGTCATCTGTCAACTCCAGGTTCAGCAACTCAGCATTCGGAAGGCCGGCCGAGGTTACTGGAAGATTAATAACGCCATCTTAAAGGATACCGAAGTCCTGGAGCACTTTAAAGTTAAATGGAACCAGCTACAAACCTCCTTCAGAACCGCACCCCGGAAGAGTGTTTGGTGGACTGAAATTGCAAAACCGGCGATCCGCTCGTTTTTTAAATACTGGAGTATTTTGCGGGCACGGGCGAAAAAGGAATTGCTGCTTTTTTATAACGAGGCCCTGGGGGACCTGTGTGCGAAGCAACGAGAGGGCTGTGATGTGACGGCAGCGATCAAACGACTGAAAGAGATTATTAAGATGAAACAATTACAGCACCTAGATGGCCATAAAGTTCGAGCTAAGGCCCGGCACATACACGATGAGGAACGGCATTCATTTTATTATTTTGCTAAAGAAAGGAAGGAGGGGCGTGCAAAATATCCAGAAGTCCTTCAGAATGTTGTCACTGGAGCCCCATGCTCTGGGACCAGAGCCATTCTTCAACTTATCGCGGATCATTTCCAAGCTTTGTTTCACGAGGAACCAGCACAAGGCACATCGCATATGTATGCTGATCGTCAGCTATTTAAAACTGACGTCTCGCAAGACACCTCAGAGATGCTAACCAGCCCTATCACCGAACGTGAAGTGTTAGATGCCCTTCTCCAGGCGAGTCAACACACGTCTCCGGGTCCTGATGGACTGTCCTATGAATTTTATAGGACGTGTTGGCCAATCATAAAGCACGCAATCATGCCAATCTTTGTGGAATTGTGGGATACAGCTTCTTTTCCCGACACATTTGCGGATGGAATTATAGTATTACACCCAAAGGCAGCTCGGGCAACCACAATGAATGATTACCGTCCAATAACATTGCTCAATGCGGACTATAAATTATTCGCTAAAGTATTGGCTAACAGACTGAAAGGTGCTTATGCTGAAATATTAAATTACAATCAGGCGGCAATGTCACAGAAAAATATCATTGCAACGTTAGTGGAACTTCGGGATGTACTAATGCAGCTCCGAAAGGAACAGCAAGTAGCAGCTTTGATCAGTCTCGATTTCCAAAAAGCTTTCGATAGAGTGCACCATCAATATTTATGGAAATGCTTGGAAGCAGCACATTTTCCTGTGCCGACGGTTCAACTGATTCAAGGTCTCTACAGAACAGCGAAGTCTCGGGTGTTGTGGAACGGATGGCTCTCCATCCCGATTCAAATCAGCCGGTCAGTGCGTCAGGGGTGCCCTTTATCTATGGGACTGTTTTGCCTGTCATTAAATCCTTTACTCCAGTTTCTTCAAGACACCCTCCGAGGAGTTACTGTGTATAATGAGCGCTTCACTGTCACCGCCTATGCTGACGATGTGACAATTGCGGCGGTTGATAACCTAGATATGGCAGCATTACAGCATGGCCTGGAGGTGTATAAGGGATTGTCAGGTGCAGCGTTAAATGTGGCCAAATCGGAGATATTGGTAGTCGGAAACTGGCCGGAGCCGCTTAATCCATTGGGCATGAAACTTGTTTCCACTACACGAATCCTGGGTGTCTCCTTCATGGAAAATGTGAACGACACCATTACTCTTAACTGGAGGGATAAAATCAACCACCTACGATATTCCTTATCCATTGAGCGGACTCGAAATTTGAATTTGCTGCAGCGCATCTGGTATATTCATACCTATGGTCTCAGTCAAATTTGGTATTTAGCACAGCTTCTGCCGATTACAAAATATGACGCACAGAGAATTGAACAACTTATCGGTTATTTCTTATGGACTGGTAAAGCATACAGAGTGAACAGACCTCAACTACGCTTGCCACGTTCCCATGGTGGATGTGGATTAGTGGACGTCACAAAGAAATGTTTGGCATTATTGGGGAAAACTGCCATCCGATCACTCAGTGGTAATGGTTCAGCAATCGATAGAGCGTTCTGGGAGGAGCAATTGCAAGATCCTTATACGGTACGTTCCGGCTTTAAACCTATCGTCACACATTTGAAGCGCCTTCTGGACACATGCACGGAGATCACAGCATTTGAGCAAACCCGGAACCACTACCGTCTATTGACTGCCGCTCCGCTTGCTCCTAGGATTGAAGAGAAACATGCTCGGAGATGGAACATTATTTGGCAGAATGTCTACTGTAAACATATTTCAACTGATTGGCAAGAGACGGCTTATGAAGTGTTAAATGAGACCATACCGACAGCAGAAAAACTCTGGCGACATGGGCGAGTACAATCTAACCTCTGTGCACTCTGCTCCAACGTTGATACTTTGGAGCATCGCCTTATATCGTGTCGGCAGGTTGCTGGCATTTGGTTGGTGCTTAATAGCTATCTAACCAAATGGTGCCAGCCGGAGACCCCGCCGTGCCTGGAGAAACTCTGGCGCCTGGAATTTCATTTCTCGAATACCTACCTTCAACGTAGTGTGATTTGGTTGGTAGCGGGAACACTCCATTGGATTTTGAAACAGAATATCGACACTGTGGCAAAGAGGGAAGACTGGTTTGGGTTCCTGAGACAAGAACGATGGAAAGTGATGAAGTCCGGATTTATCGGCGATATGCAGCCATTTATCACCATGTTTGAGGTTACCACCTAACATTGTTAGTCTCTCGGTGGACTATCACCTCCACACTAAGAAGCACTGACAATGTTGTTAGGTTCAGCTTCCCGCTTCTGTGATTAAAAAAGAAACTATTATGGTCAACTAGCATTAAAAAAAAAAAAAAAAAAAAAAAAAAAAAAAAAAAAAAAAAAAAAAAAAAACTTTGCCAGAATTGAAAAAAAAAGGAAAAAAAATGTAACTATTCGGGCTAAGGATTCATTAACCCGATATTAATTATGTTTATTTTTTTGTGGTTTAGTTTTAGAAGATAATGGTTTATTTGCACTGATTTGTAGTTATTTAAAACGAGTGTTAGTAGAATTATGTTTTTGTGGGCATAGATTGCCCCATAATTTAAAAAAAAAAAAAAAAAAAAAAAGTGGAAAGACCCCGATATGACTTAGATGTTAAAGGGGGTTATATAAAGGAAACAATAAAAAAATAAATAAAAGCTTATCAATTGCCCAACCAGATCTAATTGCTCTTTAGTTACGTCATTGTTAGCCTTAGAAATGACTGTAATAATTACAAAAAATTGAAAAAAAAAAAAAAAAATAAAAAAAAAAAAAAAAAAAAAGCATCGAAAATGATCACCTCCACAACAAAAATGTATAGGACACTCATTGACATCTATATTTTTTATCTTTTAGGTTACCAGTTGTGCAAAAACTCATCCTCAATGTAAAGGATTTCAGAGGTTATTCTCAAAAGATATAAGATACACTTTTTGTCAAGTATCTTTAATATACATTTTAATAACAATTGTTAAGTCATTTTTGAGAAAATTAAAATGTTCGAAATTTTTCATGTAAGGGCAGCACGGGGTGGGGGATTTTCTTCAAAATCTTTCTTTTGTATCTTTGCAAGATGCTGAGCTTAATATCAAGATTTGTATTTAAGCAACTTTTCGTTTCTGAGTCATCGTGTTCAGAAAATGAAATGGAGTTTTATTTGTGGACGCCCTTTAACTACTGTGGCTCCCAGCGTCCCATTCTATGTTAGGTTAGTTTTGCTCAGAGGCCTCTTTATCAGGCTTGAGGTTCTTTTACGTGCCGTAAATCTACAACACGGGACCAACGGCTTTACTTCCCTTCCGAAGGAAGCCATGATAAGGATTTTTACGCCCGAAAATATCCATCGTCCTCCGTCGGGTTTGAGCACACATAAACACACAAGGGTCATTTTTTAAAAATACTTTTTTCAATACATGGGACACAAACGTGATATCTGGGTATCAAATTTTTGGATGGAATGTAATACTTTCTCTTTGTGGTGTAAAATAAACAATAAATTAATAATTCCGATAATGCATAATTGTGATCCTGTGCTATACATCTGCAATAAATGAGTCAAGTTCAGTATATTTTGTGTAAATTTCAACTTAGCATATATTTCGCATGTGTGTAGATTCCCTTCTAGGACAACGACAAAGAAATCCCTGAGAATAGTGGTTCGTAATTTTTGTCTTCTCAATGGAATTTACAAACTACACGAAAATCAGTTTATTTACACTCACACATACATGTACACTCACTCGCGCACACACATACACACACATTAACCTAGACCCAGGTTACTGTGCACGCGTGTTTTGATGAAGCCCTGGAAATTACTAAAATCTAATTAACGAAAATCAGTTTATTTAGACAGCTTTTGTGGTCGCTGGATCATCCATCGTTACTACCGTAAGAATGACGGCATTTGTTAGTCATATGTTGGCAGCTCTGTAGTGCATTTCTCGTAGCAAATAAATCTGACAAAGCAAATGAAGTGATTTAGATACATTTCAGTATAAATCGCGAGCGTTATTAAACCTTAAAAAACAAAAACTAAGAAGCTGTTAAGGCTACCACATTATAGTGAGTAAGCCTATAAATAATATGTTTATAGATTTAAAGTAATTTTCATGATGTAACGTATCTGAAGCAGTAATGAATGAATTTTTGCGCTGAACACATACATTAAACTAAACTGCAAATTAAAGTCGTGCTATACAAAATATAATTTCAATGGTATTAAATTTGAAACCAGCGGAAAAGAACAATATTGCACACCTGAATGGTGTATTTTCGAAAATTTACCTAAGTACTTCAGAGAGCTACAATATATATGCTTAGTATTTATAATAGTTAACACTTTAAGAATTAAATTAGCAAATGATTTCCTTCAAAATATTTAGTAATATTAAACACAATCAATCATAATACACATACAAATTAAATGAATAATGTAGAATACCTTTCTTGGACGTGGTCCAAAAATTGTTGAAATTCCGATATAAGGGCTTTTCTTCTGGGAGAAGCACCTGATTTGCAGCAATCCATACTTACACACAATTTTAATTTCCAAAAAAAGTACAATGAAATAGTAAACTTGAATTTTGAAAAGTAAGCCAAAAATTAACTAGAAATTTGGAGAAGTCCGACCAGATCCCACGCTAAAATTTTCTAAGATAGCATATTTGTTTATGGCAACGCGACAATGTATGTCCAAAGCCTCCGTGTAATGTAAGTTTGAACGTGTAAGAATATTAGTGATGTCTTAAATGACGATCGCAGCACGAAATAAAAACGCTAATACACACACAAAAAGATATACTAGATGAAGCGAATATTCATTAACTATAAACTCCTAATTACTACATTTTTAATATTTTGAGATCCACTTCTTGTATTCAATCGTCCCTCCATCATTTATTGTCAGAGTTTCTTCGTTACCGAGATCTTTATATTTCATTATTTATTTCTTGTTTTCTGTTTTCCTTTCCTTTTTCACCTACTATTTAGCAGTAAATGAATAGAGAGAGGGAGAGGGGGAGAGAGCTAACTTTTATCTAGATTATCATAAATTAGATAGAAGAACATGCATTTTAACAATAATTTGTTACAGCGATGCAGATTTTTTTGGATATAAGGGGAGCTAAAACCTATTTCTGGTGAAACATCGGTATCGAATTTTTGGGTGGAATGTAATACCTCTCTATACACTATTTACATAGTACGTGTAGAGAAAGTAAAAGTTTGCTCTCTACCATATGCACGCCACTGCCACCAGGATCTGGCAAAACGCTCGCTGGTAAATAAAACTTGGCATGACAGATTTCGGTTTGTTTGGAGCCGATCTCAATGGAAATTGTATATATGCAGTAACAAAAGGGCGGACGTTATTGCTCCCTTTGAGTAAGGGCCTTCCACCGAACCCTTTGCCAGGGGGTGACACACTGCTGCTTGTCAAGAAACCTCAGAGGACCGGTTTCAATTGTCTCGTTGACACGACGCTCGTGATTCAGGGAGAAATAAATGTGTTTCTCTGTTATGTTTGCGTTAAGCAATTAGGCTATCACTTATCACATAGAGCCAGTCACTTGTCTATTTTCTTCATTTCTTTAGAATCGTAGGCTTATTACTTTCTCTACACGTACTATGTAAATAGTGTATAGAGAAGGTAATTGTATTGCACCCAAAAATTCGGTACCGAGATTTCACCGGAAACACATGTTTTGGGTCCCCCTGAATCCCCCCCCCAAAAAAAAAAGCATTTTTGGAAAAAGGTCCGTGTGTGCGTGAGTGTGTCTGTGTGTCTGTGGACAGTATAGCTCAAAAACGAAAAGACCATTAAATACCAAACTTGATATTTAAGTTTGGTATCTTCCAAGGATGCGACACGAAGATTTTCAAGAAAATATCCCCACCCCCAACTACCCTTTACATGGAACTTTTTTTCGAAAATTTTGATTTTCTCAAAAATGGCTCTAACGATTTTGATTAAAATATCGTATGTTACAGATATTTACCTGACAAATAAAATGTATATCTTGAATTTTCTGGGAACAGCCTCTGAAGACTACTTTATTCTGGAGAAATTTTGCATAACTGCTAAACCGTAAGAGAGGGACAAAAACTTACCACAAAAAATGTAGAGCACATTAAAACACACAATTTATGTTATATGCATTTTTTTCGAGGAGTTGATCGTTTTTGAGATATTCCTTGTTTTTGTTTCAGCTTTGAAAAACTTGTACTTTTCTCACACAGGAATTTGTCAACTCGTGTCCATACAAAGGAACTTCAGTCACGTAGTAACCAGCTTTTGACTTCACTTTAACCTATGATACCCCCATATTTCGCTTCTACTTACAAGGAAGCAAATTTTTTCTCGATTAGCTTGAAGTAAATAGAAGAATAAGCTTATTAGCAATAATTGTTACACAGAAGTAGAGAAAGTCACGTGAATGGAACACATAAGCTTTTTTGTATTTTATTTTATTTTTTTTTATTTTATTTTATTTTATTTTATTTTATTTTTTTTTTGTAGCTTAACGTCCTTTAACGTCCTTTAACCTGGTTGGTCATATTGGACGATGTATGGAATTGGTGAAATGATGCTCAAATGATCTCGGGGTTCATGGAGCTTAAAGTTATTCCACATTTGTCTCCTCAGGATAAGGGAAAACCCCGAAAAACACCTTATCCGGGCAACTCACCCTAAGCGAGATTCGAACTCACGACCTATCGAATGTGAAGTAGACACGCTACCACCACACCACCTAGGCGGGCCTCGTAGGCTATGTGTATAATTAAGTAATTCTCATACTTGGATAGGAAAAGTCAGACTGAACCAGACTCAGGCCTACACGCGGCTTGTGTGAAAATACAATTTAAACTTTCTCTATATCTCTGTAACAAATTATTGTTAAAAAGCTTATTCTTCTATTTATTTCCTTCTAATCAAGATAAACATCAGCAGAAACGGTCTTAAAACTTAGTTCCTTATAAGTAGAAGGAACATAAGCGCAGACACTAGGCTAAACCGATAGTCAAATGTTTTAAAATGAGGTTGCCATGGAATTGAAATCTTTTATTTGTGTGGCCAGGAGTTGACATGTTCCCGTATGAGAAAAGTATATTTTAAAACTTAAACCCATAACAAGAAATAACTCAAAAACGGTCAACTCCACAAAAAGAATATATATACATATAACATAAATTGTATGTTTTAATACAATCTAAATTTTTTGTGCAGTAGCTTTTTGTCTATATCGTACTGTTTACTAGTTACGCAAACTTTATCAAATTTCATTCAGAATAAAGAGGTCTTCAGAGGCTATTCCCAGAAAACTTAAGCTATACATTTCTTTTGTCATAAAAATGTTAAACATAAAGTATTTTAATCAAAATTGTTAGAGCCGTCTTTGAGAAAATAACATTATTCGTAAAATGTTCCATGTAAGGGCAGTTTGGGGTGGGGGACTTTTATTTAAAATCTTGGTATCGCATCCTTGGAAGATACAAACTTAAATACCACGTTTGGTATTTAATAGTCTTTTCGGTTTTGAGTTATGCTGTCCAGATACTCACACAAGTACACACGGACCTTTTTTCTAATTTTTTTTTTTGATTTAGGGGGATCCAAAACAAGTATTTCTGGTTAAATCTAGGTGTGGAACTATTGGGTGAATTACAATGCCTTCTCTATACAGTATGTACAGTGTACGTGTAGAGAAAGTAAAAATCTAATGCGTTCCATTCATATGATGTCCACAAGCTGCTCGGTAAACAAACCGTTTATTCAAAACATTAACCAGCTATCTACATCGTGCTAATCAAGATAAACATAAGCAGAATTAATCTTTTTACTAGCTTCCTTATAAGTGGAAAGAAAATTAGAAAATGTACAGGCTTTAAAAGTCGGTCGCTATGTGAAACAAGACGTTCGATAAACAAGCGAGAAACGATAAAAAATATGTCTTTCTGTTTGAGAAAAGTTTAAGTGGCTTAAAATTGAAACTAATAATCAGTAATATCCCTAAAACAATTAACTCTACAAAATACAACACCTTGTCTATACACTATGTGCATAGTACGTATAGAGAAACTAAAAGTCTAATGTGTTCTATTCAACGTGACTTTCTCTACATCTGTAACAAATTATTATTAAAAAGCTTATTCTTCTATCTACCTCATGATGATCGACTTAAAAACATTAGCAGATTTTGTCTTTATTACCTGGTTCCTTGTAAGTATAAGGGAAAAAAAATCTGATGTGTTCCATTCACATGATTTTCTCTGTATCTCTGAAACAATTTATTGCTATAAAGCGTATTCTTCTATTTACCTAATGCTAATCGAGAAACAAATTAGCAAAACTGGTCTTGTTTCTTGTTTCCGTCTAAGTAAAAGGGAAATAAGAGAAATAGTCAAAATTTGGCAGTTTTGCCAAATGCTGCTTAACTGCTAAACCATAAGAAATAGACAAAAGCTTACTGCTCAAAAATGCAGATCTTGTCAAAACACACGATTTATGTCCTTCACGTTTTTGTTATGAAGGTAACCCTTTCCGAGATATTCCTTGTTATTGGTTTCAATTAATTGTAAATTACTTATACTTTTCTCAGACAGGGAGTATCCGTTTTTCTGTTGTTCTACTTCTGGTCAAGCAAAGAAGCGATTTGCAATGACAATCGCATAACCATAGCTTTTAAAACATTTGACCGTCACTTTAGCCTAGCGCATTCTCTTATTTCCTTCTAGTTATAAGGCACTAAGTAATAAGACCGTAAGTAATAAACATACTTTTGTAAACATTATTTGTTTCAGAATAGATAGAGACATTTATGTGAATGGAGCACTCAGATTTTTACTTTCTCTATGCGCACTAGGTACGTAGTGTATAGAGAAGGTATTGCACTCCACCCAAAAATTCGATACCGAGATTTCACCGGAAATATATGTTTTAGGGTCCCCTGTATCCAAAAAAAGCATTTTCACAAAAAGGTCCGTGTGTGTGTGTGTGTGTGTGTGTGTGTGTCCGTGTGTCCGTGTGTCAGTGTGTCCGTGTGTCTGTGAATACGATAACTCAAAAACGAAAAGTCGGTAAAATACCAAACTTGGTATTTAAGTTTAGTATCTTCCAGGGATGCGACACGAAGATGTTGAGAAAAATCCCCCCACCCCCAACTACCCTTTACATATAACGTTTTTCAAAAATGTTGATTTTCTAAATGGCTCTAACGATTTTGATTAAAATTTCGTATATTAAAGATATTTACCTGACAAATCAAATGTATATCTTGAATTTTCTGAGAATAGCCTCTGAAGAGTAGTTTATTCTGGATGAATTTTACTGAATTTTGAATAACTGCTGAACCGTAAGAGATGGTCAAAAACTTATTGCACAAAAAATGTAGAGCACGTTAAAACACACGATTTATGTTATATACATTTTTTTTCGTGAGTTTGTCGTTTTTGAGACATTCCTTATTGTTGGTTTCTGCTATGAAAAACTTATACTTTTCTCATATAGGAACTTGTTAACTCCTATCAATATAAACAAAGGAACTTCATTGACATAGAAACCAGCTTTTGACTATCATTTTAACCCATGGTGGTCCCTTATTTCGCTTCTACTTACAAGGAAGCAAGTAATAAGACTATTTCTGCTCATTTTTTCTGATTAGCATAAAGTAAATAGAAGTATAAGCTTTTAAGAATAATTTGTTGCAGGGATATAGAGCAAGTCATGTGAATGGTACACATCAAATTTCTCTATTTGTACCGCAATTTAATTGTAATCTCCACATAACAATCATCTCTACTCAAATATTCAGTTGATTTTGATATATGTAATCATGTTAATGAAATTCTGCGCAAGAATTATTTTGTTGCAAGCAATATTATTGATGTAACAATAATAGTAGTAATAATATTTCGCAGGAGTCGTTTTGAACGTTAAGCATAACAAATAAGTATATTAATTCATTGCTATGGTGATATGTTGATGGATGAGTAGATAGCATTTGTTACAATAGAAGTCCTTGTGGTGGTAAATTAGATTGTGTTGAGATAATATCGGCTCTGCTTTGTTATCGGTAACTCAGGTGACTGTCCGCCAGGCGTCTCTACAGAAGATAACCGTAATGGTACAGCGACTGGTGTACTCTCGCAGTTACTCCGCAGCCGTGGGCAAGGAAACCCACGCAACCTCGTTCTCTCAGCGCTGGCCGTCATGGTTTGTTGACTCACGCGCGGGCGGCTCTAGTGCTCGATACATAACCTCAACATGACGTCGTAAGCTGGTGAGTACCATGTAAACCTGTGTTGTAAAGTAACTTCTGTATATTTAGAAGAAGGATCTTTCTCAGTGTTACATGTTTTATTGCTGACATGAAATGTTTACAGTATTATACATATTTTGATTGCCAAATTTGCATTCTAATTGCCCATGTTAAATTAAACATTATAATATCGCAAAAAAATTGTAGTTTAATTATTTGCATTCTTTTTAAAGAATATTCGCCTATTAAAATAGCAAAACACGATTTTAACTAACACTTTCCACACGAGAATAAAATTTGTAATTTAAGCGCAGTTTATTTTTTAAATTGCTTCATTTATATAACACCCTTTAACATCTAAGATCATATCAGGGGCTTTGCATTGGAACAATCTTTGTCTTTAGGTTCTTTACGTTGGGTTTAAATCGTTTTTATTATCATCAAACACATTCATTCTCACATACATACTTACAGACTCTGTATAGGATAGGGATCAAAAACCTTCCCCGCCACACCCGGGAATCGAACTCGGGACATCCAGGTGATAAGTCAGCACGCTGACCACTCAGCCACGGAGACAGTCCTTAAATGTAGTTGTCGAACTTTATATGGACTTAAAAATCACCTCTTCAATTACATCTTGATGTGTCATGTCTTGATCCCATCATGTTCAATAACATTTTGAGAACATTTTCAAAACAAAAATATGTACCTTTCAAAATTCTAAACATTGTAGATTAATAATGTATTAGTATGTTAGACCTCCGCCAAGTTTAAATGCCCTTCAGCCGTCAGTGCCCGTGCAACGATAGGGTATCTCTATTCCGCTTTCCTAGCAATCTTTCCCTGCAGTTTCATCATTGCAATTTTACAGTTTACATTTTCAGCTTAAGTTCTCGAACAGTTAAAGAAGAAATTAAACGCATTTGTTTTCTTTACCTTCCGAATTAAAGTACTTGCATGCTCTGACCTTCTTAAAAGTATTTTGTTTACGAAGGATATGAAATATTGTATATGGTTTGTTTTCTGACAACTACAAGTTCATAAAAATCTGATGTGTTCCATTCACATGACTTTCTCTATATCTCTGCAATACATTTTTTTTAAAAAGCTTATGCTTCTATTTACTTCCTGCTAATCGAGAAAAAATTAGCAGAAATAGTCTTATTTCTTGCTTCCTTGTAAGTAAAAGCGAAATAAGGGAGTACCATCGGTTAAAGTGATAGTCAAAAGCTGGTTGCTATGTGACTGAAGCTCCTTTCTTTATATCGATAGGAGTTGACAAATTCCTATACGAGAAAAGTAAGTTTTTCAAAGCTGAAACCAAAAACAGTGAATATCTTAAAAACGAACAATTCCACGAAAAAAATGTATATAACATAAATTGTGTGTTTTAACGTGCTCTACATTTCTTATGTAGTACGTTTTTATCTAAGTCTTACGGCTTAGCAGCTATGCAAAATTCCGTAAAATTCGTCCAAAATAAAGTAGTCTCCAGAGGCTATTCCCAGAAAATTCAAGATATACATTTTGTATGTCAGGGAAATATCTTTAATATATGATATTTTTATCAAAACCCTTAGAGCCATTTTGTGAAAATAAAAATTTTCGAAAAAAGTTCCATGTTTACAAAATTGCAAAATTAATGGCTCAAGAAGTTTAAATATATTGAACCGGAATATTGTGTTACCCTCTTATATTTTATCAGATAAAGCTGTGACAAATTTAAATGAAATTAATTATAAGTCATTAAGTTCACGTTTATTAGGCTACACGTACCTACAACTGGCTAGCCAAACTTCCACTTCAGTGTTTATATTTTCTAAGTGCTCCTTGCACAAGAGTTATTGCATTTTAATGAGCATTAGTATAAATAATTCTAAACTTTTTCATTTAAAATATGTTTCCTTTCGCAATATTATGTATAGCTTTAAATATCTTGATTATTAAAATTCTTACGTATTTATATTTTCTAATATTTGGCATATTCAAAATGGAGTAAATATATTTTAATAAGAATTACTGGAGCATTATTGGGAAAACGATTAAACACGCACTAGAGTTGATGTTCTAAGAACTACCAGATTAAAATACTGAACTGTTAGAATAAATTATGAATTTTTATCTCGAATTTAAAATATTTATTTTGGTGTTTTATTTTTCCTGGTTCTGATTTAAATTCATTAATGTTTTATTTAAAGCTAATTTTTATTGCTTTCATTTATTATTATAGGTAAGCAGTGAGGAATTTTGAGAAATAGGTTATAGCTTCCGTTAAACCTATGCCTAATAATTTTTTTTTATATTAAATTAAAAGCCACAAAGTTTCTTACAGTACATTTTCTATTTACTAAAATAAAATAAATTAGTATTGAAGCCTTTACATATACACATATAAGTTGTGTGTATCAGTGGACATGTAGTATTTGTAACGAATTTTCTCTACAAAGTTTGAGAACATTGCATTTTGTTTTCTTTAAGCGACATATACCACAAAAGTTTTTCAATAAAACTAAACATGGATTTTTACTAAAGCATTACTTTTGGAAATAAAAATATTAATTGTATACAGAAATCGGAAATCTTTTAGAAATTCTGCTTCTTTTACGGTGGATATATCTAAATTTGTTCTCCTTTTGTAATTAAAATATTGAAAATCGTTGCTTGAAGCGTTTATATGTGCTTCTATGATCTTTTCAGAAACGTTTTGACATTTTTCTCAAAAATTACATGAAAAAAACACATATAAAATGAACATTTATAATTACAATTTGTAATAAATCAAAAACTTCCAGAACTGACATTTGGTAAAACAACGTATTTTTTACAACCCTAATATGAGTACAAAAAATCTGATGTATTCCATTCACATGAATTTCTCTATATCTCTACAACAAATTATTTTTAAAATGCTTAGGCTACTATTTACTTCATGCTAATCGAGAAAGAAAAAAAAATGGCAGAAATAGTCTTATTACTTGCTTCCTTGTAAGTAAAAGCGAAATAAGGGAGTAGCATAGGTTAATGTGACAGTCAAAAGCTGGTTACTATGTGACGAAGTTCCTTTGTTTGTATGGACAGGAGTTCACAAATTCCTGTATGAGAAAAGTATGTTTCTTAAAGGTGAAATAAAAAACAAAGGAATAACTCAAAACAATCAACTCCACGAAAAAAATGTATATAACATAAATTGTGTGTTTTAACGTGCTCTACATTTTATGTGTGACAAGTTTTTGTCCATCTCTTACGGTTTAGTAGTTAATGCAAAATTCAATAAAATTTATCCAGAATGAAGTAGTCTTCAGAGGCTATTCCCAGAAAATTCAAGATATACATTTTATTTGTCAGGTAAATATCTTTAATATACGATATTTTAATCAAAATCGGTAGAGCTATTTTTTAGAAAATCAACATTTTTGAAAAAAGTTCCATGTAAAGGGTAGCTGGAGGTGGGGGGATTTTTATCAAAATCTTCGTGTCGCATCCCTGGAAGATACTAAACTTAAATACTAAGTTTGGTATTTTATCGACTTTTCGTTTTTGAGTTATCGTGCTCACAAGCACACGGACACACGGACAGAAACACACACGGACCTTTTTCTGAAAATACTTTTTTTGGATACAGGGGACCCTAAAACATATATTTGCGGTGAAATCTCGGTATCTAATTTTTTGGTGGAGTGCAATACGCTCTCTATACACTATGTACATAGTACGTGTAGAGAAAGTAAAAATTAAGCCACTAGCATTAACACCGTGGAAATTTTCACCAAGTTCCCCTTAAAATCATAGCTCCTTTAAACACAACTTCTTCAAAATTGCCAGATGGTATATTTATCGCCATGTTTGATAATTGGTTTTGCTACTTGCTTTTTTGTGAGTAGAATGAAAATAAGGGAATAAATTAAGCTAAAACGATTGTCAAATCTTTTAAAAGCTGGTCGCTATGTGAAACAATTGAAGTTCGGTTTACTGTGTGGTCCCGTTTGAGAAAAGTTAGGTACTTTAAAATTGTAACCAATAACAAGAAATATCTCGAAAACGGTCAACTCTACAAGAAAAACGTATATTACCTAAAATATGTGTTTTAATATGATCTATATTTTTTGTGCAGTAAGTTTTTGTCTATTTCTTACGGTTTAACCGTTATACAAAATTCTTCAAAACGCATCAAGAATAAAGAGGTCTTCAAAGACTATTCCCAGAAAATTCAAAATATACATTTTATTTGTACTGTAAATATCTTTAATATGCGGTATTTTAATCAAAATCCTTAGCGCCATTTTAGATAAAAACAACATTTTCAAAAATGTTTCCATGTAAAAGATAGTTTGTGGTGGGGGATTCTCTTGAAAATCTTCGTGTCGCCTCATTGGAAGATACTAAACGTAAATACTAAGTTTGGTATTTAACAGTCTTTTAATGTTTGAGCTATGCTGTCCAAGGCACACGCACACACACGGAGTTTTTCTAAAAACCTCGAAATATATTTCCGGTGAAATCTCGACGTCGATTTTTGGGTGGAACACAGTTTGTATCCACTGTGTACATTGGACACATGGACTAGATAAAGTAAAAATGCTGATTTGTAGTAGAGAATATTGTAGCTGCGTTTGCTATATCCATAATAGACCTCATCAGAATATCTTGAACGAAGTGAAACGGAAAGTAATTCAGCTTCAAGCAAGTTGAACATTGGAAAACTAGCCAGTGAGGTAGATCTAATTAAGTTACAACTCAAAGGGGAACCAAACAAGGTGTTTCAAGATGCGAAGATTACAAGATGTGACAGAGCCATTTCTTTTAGCTCAAAAATGGAGTAATTCCGTCATATGGTGAAAATAGGATGAAAACATGTAATAAATATGTTCGTATTCAAATGTTTAGTTCCACTCTTTCCAAGCGTCTCCTTACTCTCCTCTTTTTCTACCACATAATGGAAAAGTTACTTACGTCATCCCAAAATGGGCAGAAGATAGCACAGGCAATGGGTTCCATAATACGCTCTTGTGTGCCATTAAGTCAATACTCATAATAAACTAACGATGAGTATTCGTAGATCATTTATTATTTAACAGTCTTTCTGACTACTAGGGCTAGGTCAGCGTGACATTTTGAAGGAATAATAATAATAATAATAATAATAATAATAATATTATTATTATTATTATTATTATTATTATTATTATTATTATTATTATTGACTGCCTCCGTGGTCGAGTGGTCAGCTGACTTCTCACCTGGGGGTCCCGGGTTTGATTCCCGGCTGAGGCGGGGAATTTTTCTCTAGCCAGGATTATTCCCTATCCCCCACAGAGTCTAGAAGTTTGTGTGTGAGAGTGAATGTGTGCGTGTTTGAGTAAAACTAAATGATTTAAACTAACGTAAAAAGACAACGAGTTGTTTCAAGTGGAAAGATGTGACCTTAGATGTTAAAGAGGGCTATATAAATGAAACAATAAAAAAATAATAACAATAATAATAATCGTAATATAATAATACATCGATAATAACAATAATGCATTTCTTAGCCAAAAGTAACAATTGAAATTGACAAATGATATCATCTTGTGTAAATTGATGACAATAACTAGACGTTGTTTCCATGTCTGGTTCAGAAGAAATCTTTGGCAAATATGGCTGTTAGCAATTTCAGTGCTGCATGCAAATTATATCTCACACATCTCTCCCTCTATAAGATCGAGTCAATAATTATTATTACATTGTCTAGGCATCTTTGTTTACACAAATCAGAATAGAGTTCGTCATAAGAGGTTATATTTCGGACCCCTCTTTTGTTTTCCATTCTTTTTTTTTTTTCTTCATTGGATTTGTTTCAAGCTTTCATGTGTGCAAACCTTACTGACAAAAATACTATTGTAGTCTTGAGGAATAAACTACTCTTTCTTTTTCCAAATGTGCCATTTGAAAATAATGATAATATAGAAAGAGTTTTCACTAAATGCAAACATTGTATAGCTAACTTACTTAACTATTCCTTTAGACAAATATTGATTACGGCTGGCAGCTACGTAGTTTCGACATTTAGGTAATTTGGTATTTGCATTCCCTATTTAGATTAGGAACCAAGTTTTTTTTAAATGTGATAAAACAAAAAATGATCTTAAATGTATTCCTACAGTTTAGAAGTTATTATCCATAGTGCAAGTACGTAGATCTGCTATTTATTGTATGTGTCTTGAACAATATAACGAAAATAGATTAAATACAAAATTTGAACATCAAGTTCAGCAGCTTCTAAGGATGCGACACAAGATTTTCAAGAAAATCCCTCCATCCCGAACTACCCTTTACACGGAAAATTTTTCGAAAATTTAGATGTTTCAAAAATGGCGCAAACAGTTTTGATTAAAATACCATATATTAAAGATATTTACATGACAAATAAAATGTTCATCTTGAGTTTTCTGGAAATATTCTGTGAATACTTCTTCATCTGGATGACTTTTGAGTAAGTAGTTAGAGATAGACAAAAATTACTTCACAAAAATATAGATCTCGTTAAAACACACACTTTATATCATGTACATTGTTAACAAGTTCCGAGATATTCCTTGTTATTGATTTCAATTTTAAAATAGAACTTTTCTCAAACAGGAGTTTTTATTTGATTTTTGTTTTGTTTTACTCCGGGCCATGCAAAGAGACTTAAAGTTTAAGCGTATACCGACCAGCTTTTAGAAGATTTGAGTATCGTTTTAGACTAGTGTATTCCCTTATTTCCCTTCTACTTACAAGGAAGCAAGTAATAAGACCATTTCTGCTAATACAGGCTGGAGTATAATCCGGGCTTGTGGGCCGTGGTCTACTGGGCTCCTCCTTCTTCTTCCCAGACGTTTCGTCTGCGACTACGGCAGACATCTTCGGTGGCAGCGGCGAGGTCGAAGTGCTCTAGTGGACGTTTCAACTGCGAGTCGCTGAAACGTCTGGGAAGAAGAAGGAGTAGACCACGGCCCACAAGCCCGGATTATACTCCAGCCAGTATTGACACCGGCCGTGAAAGCCTAAGAATAGTTTGTTACAGAATAGATAGACAAGGATCAGAATTTCTAACGTTATAGTAAGAGTCAGAGAGACAAAGAGAGAAAACTCTACTTACAAAAACACACTTGTGATATAAAGAAAACAATGTTTTGTTCTAACAGGTGTGTAATTGAGTTACAAATGTTTAGTTTGGAACCATTTGCGCAACGTGAATAGTAATTTCATTTTAATATTAATATTATTTAAGGGCTATATTAATGTGTATTTCTAGCGGTAAGATAGGCTTCGATTTAAACATTTTTACAACTAAACTTCTTGAGAGCAAAAATTACACGAGTTTTTTTTTTTCAACTTTTTATTTATTTTTTTTTATTTTTTAGGTCTTACAGAATTATTTTATATGTATTAGAGTATACAGTGTGTTAATGAACAACACCGAAATAATTTGGAAGATTGTGCACGTGACTGATATAAGTAATTTGAGATCGGCGATGCATGGTCCGCGGATAAACATAACGCAGCTACATAGCGTTAAACGTGTGGGTATCAGGTGCTGATAAATCGGTGTTAAAGCAACGCAGGTTGAAAAATGGCTTAGAATGTCTTTAAAACTGCTGCCCGAGTATAGAAATATCGATTTTTAGCAGCTCGTTACTAGCGTTCTCAAGATTTAATGTCGCAAAAATCTGTAAAATCTCGAACTAATCATTTGACAGTGCGACACTGAGCATTCATTAAAACGATCTTGAGGTAGCCTACTCTGGAGGCGTTTTTACAACTGCTTTGATGGCTTAATGCGTAACGCGGGAAGCTGCTCTCCCGAAGGTCATGAGTTCGATTCCTGTCATAGTAAATGTTTTTTATTATTATTTTTTTCATTCCAGACGGAGTGCCACGATACGTGAACGAGACCCGAACTCGGGAAAGTATCTTTCACTTGAAAGCCAGTATCATAACCACTACGCTAGAGAGGTACGCTGTAATAACATTCCTTCGTTTTTCATGTTATGCTCCCGAATGGTTGATAAATTAGCCAGTGGCGTACTGACACTTCAGAAACTTATAGCCGTTACTTCGACATTTCAATACACAGGCCATAAGTCTCCTATCTCAAATTACTTATTTAAGTAATCTACATACAAATACGGGGAAGGTAAGCTGATTACGAAACGAAACGAATTGAATATATAGCATCCAGTGTTATATATTTATCTGTCGTTATTCATTTATGTCTACAATGAATTGTGTACTATAGCTATTTCCGAAATATTTATGTCATCTAAAGTGAAGCAGATAGAAATATAAGAGTAGTTGTATAACCACTAATAAATGACAGAAGGGTAGAGAACGTTAAGTGAATGCAACACATCGGATAGTTTCCCGTTTAGTGGATTTATCAATTGGCAACCCTGCATTACCTACAAAACAGGAAATAGGCAGACCACTTTCAGAGCTGGAATAGAAATCAATCGAGTGACATACAGTAAAGGGACGGGAGCATGTTCGCAGATGTTTGCAGTCTCATTTTCTTGCGACCACTTTGTATAAAATGAGGCAATTGCGAAAATTGGGGTGAACCAGTTCGATTATGACCCAGTCTGACAGGATGCACTTTTATTATCTGGTTTACGTCTTTTATGTGTCACAGTTATTACATTTTGTGAAAAATATTTTCGGTACTTATTAACACCAATAAAAACAAATTTAAGTGTACCATCTGTCAAATCCCTCGGGTTTTGTCACTTGTTTTGCAACAATGCATGCATGTATACTGTTCGTGTCAGTAGGCCAGGGCAGCCAACCGTCCGTGCGCCTAATTGAAGTTTGGTAATTATGCAGAGTTCATAGTGCGTGCAAAGGTCGGCTTCTTTTGTTTGCTGGTTGTTATTTAGGGTTCATTTCAACAAAAATGTTACGTAAAGCTACTTGCATATTCACGTGTCTATATTTGTATAGGGTAAATTTATCTAGTTGTTAAACTTGGGTTTTATTGCCATTGAACCATTTCTAAGGTGAATTTGTCCTTCACCGATTCAGTGAATTTAATAATAGTGAATTGCCGTGATATTGTTTTAACGTCTAATGCGGGTCATTTTCTTCGCAGCTCAGAGACTAAAAATTTTACGTGTTCCATTCACGTGGTTTTTTTCTACCTGTTCTGTAAACATACTTTTCTAACAAAAGACTATTCTTTTATGTGCTTCATGCTAATCAAAATTAACGTTAACAGAATTGATCTCATTAGAAGGGAAATAAAAGAATGCACAGGCTAAAGCGAAAGTCAAGTGCTTTAAAAGCCGATCGCTATGTGTAACAATTGAAGTTCCGTTTTTTTTTCTTGCCAGGAATAAACAGAGAAAGATATCTTCCCGTTCGAGAAAAGTTTAAGTGCCTTAAAATTGATATCAATATCTTAAGCATTTTAATCAAAATCATTAGAGCCATTTTTGAGAAAATCAAAATTTTATAAAAATATTCCATGTAAAGGGTATTTGGGAGTGTGTGGATTTTTCTTGAAAATCGTGTGACATCCATACTCAACTTAAGTACCAAGTTTGCTATTTAACCCACCTTTCGTTTTTGAACTATGCTACTCACAGACATAGACACGGACATGTTTCTAAGAATGCTTTTTTTTTTTTTAATCATTGAGCCTCAAAACATGTATTTCCAGTGAAATCTCGGTATCGAATTTTGGGTGCATTACAATACCTTCTCTATGCACTATGTAAATAGTATGCGTAGAGAAAGTAAAACTGTTTCTTTGGATTCAGGGGTCTCAAAATATGTATTTCCGGTAAAATATCAATATCGAATTTTTGGATGGAATACAATACCTTCTATATCCACTATGTACATTGTACGTAGGGCTAGAGAAAGTATAAAGTATTTGGATGTGTACGTATTATGGATATGAAGGGAAGGGTGATGGCAATAATAGCACAGCGATCTCGCTGATTCAGCGGTCTCGCTACGTCACCGGTACTACAGTTTGCTCTCGTTAGGTATCTGTCGAGTCCGAGGGCAAAATGTTTTCCCCTGGCAAGCCAATAATATTACAGTCGTGAATAGGAGGCTGGGATCCCCCTTTTCCCCATAAATTCGCTACATATTGTGCCATATGGTATGGTAACAGGAACTTCATTAATTTAGCACGTCTGGATTATTCCAGAAGCTTCGGCTTCCACAGGTTTGCAGAAAGTTCTGTGATTTCATTTTCTGTCTATAAAACGAAGAAAGAATTGCAAGGAGTGGAGTGTATAGCGAGTTGTGAGTCTTGAGTCAAACTTCGACTGGAGTGTTAGCGCTGCGTGACGTGAGAAAGCCAACTGTCTACGCGTAGAAGCGTCGAGTGAATTGTTTGCAGCATTGAATGAAAGACTTTATTTGTAAACAAATTTTGACTTAATAAAAGCTTTTGTTATAATGTGTTATTTTATCCGAACCTTTAAAAAGTAAATTATATTGAAATTCTGACGTGCAGTGTTTTCATTTGTTCTCGTACTAATAATGACATGCCTTTGTGAAATGTGTTTTATTCGGAAAACAGAACAAATCCCTCATCTTAGATATATAAGGTGTAAGGTTTGACATGCCCATTTAACAGTGCTTTTTAACTACCAGGTCTGCGTGACATTCTGCAGGAATAATAATAATAATAATAATAATAATAATAATTATAATAATGCATTCTCTAGGCAAAGGTTGAGATTGACAAATGTACCTAAGTAATATCTTCCTTGTGGCAGTAAATTGAAGACGGTAACTAGACTTCGTTTCCATGTCTGGTTCAGAAGAAACCTTTGACAAATATTGCTGCTAGGAATTTCAGTGCTGCACGCAACTTATTCCTCACCCATCTCTCCATCTATAAGATCGAGTCAATAATTATTATTAAATTGTCTAAGCATCTTTACCCATGGCTTATACCTTGTTCTCCCCTTTCTTTCTTGTTTTGGTATTTGGATTTTTTTAAAGCTTATTATAGTATTGGAACATTACTGAAGAAAAAAGAATATTGTAATCGTGGAAAATGGACTGCTCTTTTTGTTTCCAAATGTATCAGTCGCCCTCCGTGCTGTAGTGGTTACCTCTCTGGCATGGCTTCCTTCAGAAGGGAAGTAAAGCCGTTGGTCCCGTTTCGCAGATTTATGGCATGTGAAAGAACCTCAAGTCTTTTAAGAGAGGCCTCTGAGAATGGGACGCTGAGAACCACAGTAGTTAAAGAGCGTCCATAAATAAAACTCC
The DNA here is from genome assembly GCA_030762935.1 of Hymenopus coronatus. NCBI lineage: Eukaryota > Metazoa > Arthropoda > Insecta > Mantodea > Hymenopodidae > Hymenopus > Hymenopus coronatus. The sequence goes on along the minus strand of CM060880.1, from coordinate 23,623,156 downwards.
ATTTCCAAATGTAACTTTTGAAACTGATGATAATGTAGGAAAAGTTTTCATTAAATTGAAACAGTATATGCTTAATTAATTGAATAATTCCATTAGACAAATATTGAGTTTGGTTTGCCAGTTATGTAAAGCAGACATTTAAGTAATTTGATATTTATATTCCATATTTCCAGAACAAAGTCCTCTTCTTAGGTATACCAAAGTGAATCCATATAAGGTGGAAGGTTTGACATAACCATTCAAATTTTATCAGAAAACAAAACGAATTTTATTGAGAATAAATTTGTATGAACTTGTTTCATTGAAGCTTTAAACATTCTATCATGGAATTTAACCAAGCATTTCATAAGTCATTTAGGTCTATAATTTAGAATACTAATGTGCTGAAATGTTAATATCAGCATGAATTAGACAGAATAATGAGCTTTTTAACAATCTATAATTTGTTACAGAGATGTAGAGAAAGTTATGTGAATAGAACACATCAGATTTTTTTTTTAGATGAATACCCAGGCAAGTAAAACCAAATGCCAAGCTATTTGTTCTGCTAAGCACGTCAGTTTCTTTGTTTGTTCTGCCATGTGTCTGTGTAATTATTCAGAGAAATTAATGGGCGACACCATGCTGAAACTGGGAGGAGCCAGTTCGAGTAGTCTTACATTTGAATTTTCTGGAGCACAACAAAGAACATCCGATATTTTTAATAGGCTGATCCGTTTGTATCTGGATCAACTAAAAATATGATGTGTTCCATTAGCCTAAACTTCTCTACATCTCTGTAACAAATTATTGTTAAAAAGCTCAAACTTCTATCTACTTCATGCTAACCGAGATAAATATTAGCAGAAATGCTTTCTTGTAAACAGAAAGTAAATAAGGGAATACATTAGGCTAAGACAACATAGAGCTGGTTGCCATCTCAATGAAATCCGTTTCTATGCATTGCCAGGAGTTCACAAATTCCCATATGTGAAAAGTTTTAAATTTTAAAACTGAAAAAATAACAAGCAATATCTCAAAACTGGTCTGCTCTAAGAAAAAATTTTATATAACACAAGTTGTGTGTTTTAACAAGATCTACATTTTTTGTGCAGTAAGTTTTTATCTATCTCTTGCGGTTTACTAGTTATGCAAAATCCACCAAAATTCATCCAGAATAAAGAGATCTTCAGAGGTTATTCCTAGAAAATTCAAGATGTGCATTTTATGTTTATGTAAATATATTGAATATATGGTATTTTAATTAAAATCCTTAGAACCATTTTTGAGAAAATTAAAATTTTCGAAAATGTTTCCATGTAAAGGGTAGTTTGGGATCGGAGAAATTTCTTCAAAATCTTCATGTCGCATCCTTGGAAAATACTAAGCTTATATGCCAAGTTTGGTATTTTACCGACTTTTAGTTTTTGAGCTATCATGTTCACAGGCATACGGGACACACGGACACACACACACACGCGGCCTTTTTTCTATAGATGCTTTTCTGTATACAGGGAACCCTAAAACGCCTATTTCCGGTGAAATCTCGGTATCGAACTTTTTGGTGGAATACAATAGCTTCTCTATACACTATGTACATAGTACGTGTAGAGGAAGTAAAAACACCGTAAAACAGTTAATGCTGAGCTTATTTGCTGAATCTTTGTTCACAACACAGACGGTGGCAGATTCCTTGGTGCTCAACCTGAAAACTATTGCCCACTTTGCACAACTCATAAAGTTTATGAATTCAGCCCATTTTCTTTGTAACATAAGTGAGATGAGTTGTTGAAAAACTTATGTTATTTTTATTTTCTCTACTTGTACTATGCATATAGTACGTAGAGAAGGTATTGCATTCCACCCAAAATTCGATGTCGATATTCCACCGGAAGTATGTGTTTTGAAGTCCCCTAAATCCAAAAAAAGCATTAGAAAAAATGTCCGCGTGTGTGTCTGCGGACAGCATAGATAAAAGATCAAAAGACCGTTAAGTACCACATTTGTTATTTTAGTTAAATATCTTCCAAAGATGTGACACGAAGATTTTCAAGAATATCGCCCCCATGCCAAATTACTTTTCACATGGAAAATGTTTTGAAAATTTCGTTTTTCTCAAAAGCGGCTCTAACGGTTTTGACTAAAATGCCGATATTTAAGAACTTGCATAACAAATAAAATGTATATCTCGATTTTCCTGAGAATAGCATCTGAGGAGCTCTTCATTCTGGATGAATTTTGTATAATTGGAAAATCCTAAACAGGAGACAAAAACTTCAAACACAAAAATGTAGATCTCGTTAAAACATACAATTTAAGTCATATACGTTTTTTGTAGTTAATCGTTTCCGAGATGTTCTTTGTTACTGCCTTGAATTTTAAGCTACTTAAACTTTTCTCAAACACGAGGTCATCTTTAGTTTCATTTTTCGTTTGTTTTACTCTTGGCCGTGCTAAAACTGTCACTATAGCTTTAGCCTAGTGTACCTATTACTTTACTTCCTTTCTACATAGAAATACGACCATTTCTGTTAATGTTCATCGTGATTACCACGATGTAGATATAGGAACCATCTTTTGTAAGTCACATGGATAGAACACATCAGTTTTTTACAATCAATAATTAATACTCCTGGGTTTCTGTCCATAGAGGTTAGATCTGGGGAATTTGGAGGCCAAGCAAAGGGTCCACGACATAGCATTCATAGCGGTATTTACATGAATAAAACCTCTTATTCCCAATGAAAGGGGGTACCATCTTGCTAAAATACAATATTCATACTTTTACCTTGCTCAAGTTGTGCCAATAAAACCAGTTAATTGGCATTCTGTGCAATAGTTAAAGTGGGTTTTAGTAGACTGCGTTCCACAGATCTTTATTACATGACCTTATATATGTTAGGCGGGGCATACGTGCATGGAACAAACAATAAAAGACTAGTGTACGTGCGATCATTAATAACCTTGCGAAAGTAAGCGTATCCATATAACATGTTAACCTTTCCAGGCGACTCCTGGAGACCACAGCTGACAAAGGCAATTTCTAGTAAGATTAATGCGAGTATAAGCTGAAATGGAATATGGCTGTTAAATTTATTGTCAGTTTCTGTAATTTTACGGTATCACGCCAATGTAAAAGTGATTTCAAGGATATTTGGGAATATATTTTCTTTAGTTACTGTAGCAAAATTATCGCGAACCGTTAATGCTTTAAATCGACAATTACTTCCAGATCATGTTCAATGATTTTTACTTTCTCTACACGTACTATGTACAAAGTGTATAGAGAAGGTATTGCATTCTACCCAAAAATTCGATACCTGATTTCACCGAAAATACATGTTTTAGAGTCCCCTGCATCCAACAAAAACATTTCTGGAAAAAAGTCACGTGTGTATGTGTGTCCATGTGTCTGTGAACACGATAACTCAAAAAAGAAAAGTCAGTAAAATACCAAACTTGGTATTTAAGTTTAGTATCTTCCAGGGATGCGACACGAATATTTTGAGAAAAATGCTCCCACCCCAAACTATCCTTTATATAGAGAAAGTTTCGAAAATTTTTATTTTCTCAAAAATGGCTCTAACGATTTTGATTAAAATGCCGTATTTTAAAGATATTTACATGGCAAATAAAATGTATATCTTGAATTTTCTGGGAATAGACTCTAAAGACCTGTTTATTCTGAATTTTGCGTAACTGGTAAACCGTAAGAGATAAATAGAAGCTTACTAAAAACTGTTGATCACGTTAAAACACACAATTTATGTCATATACGTTTTTTTTTTTTTCGTGGAATTGACTATTTCTGAGATATTCCGTGTTATTTGTTTCAGAGTCAAAATACTTAAACTTTTCTCACATGGACATTTGTACATTCCTGGCCCTGCATAGGAACAGATTTCCACCACGTGGCAACCAGCTTTTAAAAGATTTGACATTCGTTTTAACCTAGTGTATTCCCTGATTTTTCTCTACTTAAAAGGAAGCAAGTAATTCAGAAAATTTCTCGATTATCATAAAGGAGATAGAAGAATATGCTTTTTAACAATAATTTGTTATAGTGATATAGAGAAAGTCATGTGATTGTAACACATAAGATTTTTTAACTTAAGCTTTTATTTTAACTGATTTATTAATTTATAGGAGAGCGATACTGAAACATTTTAGAATGCCTATATCTAAAATAAAATTAAATTAGTTTTCGAGTTGGTTTTCTTATAGTTTATTCGTTTTTCTCTTGTAGCTTGTTAATTATCATCATTTAAATATTTTGTTTTCACCCAAAAATGAATTCGACTAGAGAACATTTCCGGGATATGCTTTTTCACGTGTTTAAATTGTAATTAACGCCTAAACAATATGAAGATCAGCTAAGAAATGCATTTGGCGAAGAAGGCACCCCCATCTAATGCAACAATATATATGGTACAGCGAATTTAAAATAAGTTTTTTACTTTCTCTATACGTACTATGTACGTATTGTAATGCACCCAAAAATTCGATACCGAAATTTCACCGGAAATACATGTTTTGAGATCTCTTGAATCCAAAAAAAAGGCATTTTCAGAAAAATGTCCGTGTGGGTGTCTGTGGGCAGCATAGCTCAAAAACGAAAATACTGTTAAATATCAAACTTCGTATTTAAGTTTGGTATTGTCTAAGGATGCGACACGAAGATTTAAAAAAAATCACCCCACCCCAAACTACCCTTTACAGGGAACTTTTTTCGAAAATTTTGATTTTCTTAAAAATGAATGTAACGACTTTATTAAAATATCATACATTAACGATATTTACCTGACAAATAAAATATATATATTGAATTTTATGGGAATAGCCTCTGGACTACTTTATTCTGGATGAATTTTACGGAATTGTGCATAACTGCTAAACCGTAAGAGATGGACGGAAACTTAAAACACCAAAAATATAGAGCACGTTAAAACACATAATTTATGTTATATAACTTTTTTTTTTGGAGTTGATCGTTTTTGAGATATTCCTTGTTTTTGGTTTCAGCTTTGAAAAACATACTTTTCTCATACAGGAATTTGTCAACTCCTGTCCATACAAACAAAGGAACTTCAGTCACATAGCAACCAGCTTTTCTCTATCACTTCAACCTATGGCACGCCCTCATTTCGCTTCTACTCTCAAGGAAGCAAGAAATAAGACTATTTCTGCTAATTTTTCTTAATTAGCATGAAGTAAATAAAAGTATAAGCTTATTAACCATAATTTGTTACAGAGATATAGAGAAAGGCATGTGAATGGAACAAATCAGATTTTTTTCTTTATTTCTTATTGATGAATTTGTATGTATGTATGCATTTATGTGTATACATATATGTATTCCTCTGGTCACCCTCCTTGGTGTAGTGGCTACTATAGATTGCAGGTTCAAACCTGGTGGATGGTAATGGATTTTTTTTTCGAATTTAAAAATCCTTAGCATGACTCTTTCCGAAGGGAAGTAAAACCGGTGGACCCGTGTAATTTTTTTTTTTTTTTTTATTGTTTCATTTATATAGCCTCCTTTATCATCTAACGCCATATCGGGGGCTCCGAATTAGAAACAACTCGTCTGTAGGTTTACGTTGGGTTTAAACCATTTTATTTCCTCAAACAAGCACACATTCACTCTCACATATATACTTCCAGACTCTGTGGGGGATAGGGAATTATTCTGGCTAAAGAGAAATTCCCCGCGAACCCAGGACCTCCGGGTGAGATGTCAGCTCGCTGACCACTTGACTACGGAGGAATGTAATGTTTATTCGCGCATGAAAGAAGAAGAAGGTTCCTGAGCAAGCTTCCGCCATTTCGCGTCCGCAAGTCGTGAGTTCGTCCTACAGTACCATCTGTGAGCGACGAGCTGATCCCTCGTCGCCATGATGCACAGAAGTGAACTCCCGAACTAGAATTCAAATCCGATCACGGAAACATCGTAACGATGCTCTGTGCTCCACTTAGGAGTTACAGAAACTAAGTATTCCTCTGCAAGTGGGTATTATCCGTGGTTAAATATATGTACCAAATAATGTCACAAGGAATTATGCAATGATCAATAAATAAGTAGGTATAACAGTACAACTACAAATCCAATTACATTCAGATTATTAGATCCAGTTGAAGGAAAATAATCCCATCGAATTTTTAGGTGGAATACAATACTTTCTCTGTCCACTATGCACATTGTACATACGGGCGAGAGAAAATAAAATCAATTTTTACAGGTTTCAGATCTTTAATAACTGTGTAATCGACCTGTGCAAAGACTTACATTATAAATCTTTATACCCAGAATGTGTTCGCATTTCATTACAGAGGACTTGACTGATTTTTGCTTTGTGACTGCTGTTCCCAGCACGTTTAGATATCTAAAACGTCGTTTACTGCCTTGTTGTGCGGCCCCTTCTTGTTTAAAAGCAGTCCCGGAAACTGTTAAGGGCACTAGCCCGGCCCTTTACCTCAGCAAAGGCAATTTATTGCAGTTCCATACTCAAGACCACTCTTAAGCTATGTGCATATCTTCACCATAATTGTTTGCGCTCGGAAGAGGTCTCTGTGACAGCAAAGCAAGTGTGGCTTTTGTCCGAGCCAACCCCTCAACACAGGCTGCCAACCTAAGGGAGAAAAAATATCCATGGAGGTTGCTACACGACTCTTGTGTTCAAACAGCATAAGAGACGAGCAATTCAAAGTGTTTTGAATCAATGTGCAGTGTGTTAGGATAGCTCAAAACGGAACACTCGTTAATAGAAAATTTCCCATTTCAATCATTAATGGCGTAATGCAGCTTCTAGGATCTTTCACCACCGTAACTGTCTTTATTTGAAAATTCTTATAAAAGTCTTTCTTAATTTCTCTAACCCGTATGTACAATATGCAGTGGATAGAGAAGGTATTGCAATCCATGCAAAATTTCGAAGTACATGTTTTGAAATCCCCTGAATCCAAAAATAGAATTTTTAGATCCATGTCTGTTTATCTGTGTGTGTAGGCAGCATAGCTCAGAAACGAAAAGTGGGTTAAATACCAAACTTGGTATTTAAGTTCAGTATTTTCTAAAGATGCAACACGAAGGTTTTCAAGAAAGTTCCCCCACGCCCAGCTACCCTTTACATGGAGAATGTTTTGAAAATTTTGATTTTCTCAAAAATGGCTCTAACGATATTTATTAAAATGTCACATGTTTAAGATATTTTCATGACAAATTCTCTGAGAATAGTCTTTAAAGACCTCTTCATTGTGAAATACTTCTATACAACTGGTAAGCTGTATGATATAGACAAAACTTACTACACGACAAATGTAGATCTCATTAAAACACACAATTTATATCTTACACACATTTTTTGTAGAGTTAACCGCTTTTGAGATATTCCGAATTATGATTTCAGTTATAAAGTACATAAAACTTTTCTCAAACGGAAGACATCTTTCTTTTCGTCTTTCCTTTGTTTACTCCAAGCAAGCAAAGAAAACTGAATTTCAATTGTTTCACTTAGCGACCGGCTTTTAAAGGATTTGACTATAGCTTTAACCTGGTGTATTGCTTTATTTCTCTTCAACTTACAAAGAAGCAAGTAATAAGACCAATTCTGGCAATGTTTATCTAGATTAACATGACGCATATTAAAACCATCTTTTATAAGGAAAGGATTTTATGGAATAGCTAGAGAAAGTCTTGTGAGTGGAACACATTAGATTTTTACTTTCTCTAGCACGCATGTACAATCACCCAAAATTTAGAGACCGAGTTTTTACAGAAAATACATTTTTTAAGACCCTCTAAATCCAAAATAAGTATTATTAGAAAAAAGTCCACATATGTGTGTGTGCACGCATGTGTCTGTGGACAGCATAACTCAAGAAAAGTTGGTTAAGTACCAAACATATTTTTTGAGTTTAGTATCTTCCAAGAATGCGATAAGATTTTCAGCAAAATCTCCCCAACTACCCTTCACTGGAGGATTTTTCGACATTTTAAATTTGCTCAAAACTCCAACGATTCTAATGAAAATACCACATATTGAAGATATTTACATGAAAAATAAAACACACATGTTGATTTCTCTGGGAATAGCCCATGATGACTTCCTCTTTATTCGGAGTGAATTTTATACAATTCTGTATAACCGGTAAATGTTAAGCGATAGACGAAAACGTAGGTACTACACAAAAAAATCTGATGTGTTCCATTCACATGACTTTCTCTACATCTCTGCAATAAATTATTGTTAAAAAGCTTATGCTTCTATTTACTTCATGCTAATCGAGAAAAAAAAAAATAGCAGAAATAGTCTTATTACTTGCATCCTTGTAAGTAGAAGCGAGATAAGGGAGTACCATAGGTTAAAGTGATAGTCAAAAGCTGGTAGCTATGTGACTGAAGTTCCTTTGTTTGTATGGACAGGAGTTGGCAAATTCCTGTATGAGAAAAGTATACGTTTTTTCATAGCTGAAACCAATAACAAGGAATATGTGAAAAACGATCTACTTGACGAAAAAAATGAATATAACACAAATTGTGTGTTTTAATGTGCTCTACATTTTTTGTATGCTAAGTTTCTGCCCATCTCTTACGGTTTAGCAGTTGTACAAAATTCCGTGAAATTCATCCAGAATAAATTAGTCTTCAGAGGCTATTCCCAGAAAATTCAAGATATACATTTTATTTTTCAGGTAAATATCTTTAATATACGATATTTTAATCAAAATCGTTAGAGCCATTATTAAGAAAATCAAAATTTTCGAAAAAAAGTTCCATGTAAAGGGTACTTGTGGATGGGGGGATTTTCTTGAAAATCTTCGCGTCGCATCCTTGGAAGATACCAAACTTAAATACCAAGTTTGGTATTCAACGGCCTTTTCGTTTTTTGAGCTATGCTGTCCACAGGCACACAGACGCACACACACCCATGCTTATATAGAATATTATCTATACATTTTACATCACTTCATCACTTCGGTTACGAAGCAGCTGCTGGATACTGACATTTCATTGATGTAAACCTGTATAAAAATGTAGAAAATGTATAAATATATTAAAGTTTCTTAAAGAAACTACTTCTAAAATTATATCCTTCAATATTTTTTGTTTGCATTTATTTCCATATTGGACGAGGAATATATTATGGCTCATATGAATTTTATTACACATGAATTGCGTGAATAATAACTTTTGGAAGATGAAATTATGTTTTTTACTTGGATTGTTTATTAAATAAAAATAAAATATATTTAATTTCATTCTTTTCCAAAAATGACTTTTTTTGGATTCAGGGGGACCCAAAACATATATTGCAAATGCAAATGCATTTAAAAAAAAAATAATGTCAATGTGTGTGCGTGTGTGTGAATGTGTATGTGCGCGCGCGCCACCGTGTGTCCGTGAACACGATAACTCAAAAACGAAAAATCAGTTAAACGTAGTACTTGATATAAGTTCAATAACTTCCAGGGATGAGGCACAGAGATTTCAAAGAAAATCCCCGTACCCCAAAGCGCCTTTTAAACGGAAAAAGTTTAGAAAATTTGTATTTGTTCAAAAATGACTAACGATTTTGATTAAAATAGTGTATATTAGAGATATTTACATGACAAATAAAATGTATATCTTGAACTTTCTGGGAATAGTCTCTGAAGTCCTGTACATTCTGAATGACTTTTACATAACTGGTAAACCGTAAGAGATAGACAAAAGCTTAACACACCAAAAATGTGGGTCTCGATAAAACAGTACAATTTATGTTTTTTTTTAGTTAACCATTTCGAGATATTTCTTGTTATTGATTTACGCTTTTCTCAAACGGGAATTTGATATTCCTGATTTTGTTTTACTTCGGCCATGCAAGGCAACCGAATTCAATAGTGATCAGCTTTTAAAACATTTGACTATCGCTATAGTATAACGAACTAAATAATAAGACCACTTCTTTTGTAAGAATAGTTTGTTTGGGAAACATGTAGAGAAAGTCATCTGAATGGAACACATCTGATTTTTGTGCACTTGTTCAGAGTGTAGAACGTAAGAAATAATGGGTAGAGACGCCTTTGTGACTTTGACGCATCGTATTTTTTTCTGAAGTATATATTATGAAACATTTATTAAGCTTGTGCAATGACGCGATATACAAGTTGTTGCGAACGTTTCTAATCTCTGTACATGTCAGTGATAGACGTGAGACCCCGCTGTGCAAGCAATCAGTAAATCTGTTATCGGAAACGATCTCATCAAAAGACCATCTGACATCCGCATGTACCTGTCGTGTAGCCTTGCAGCTGAAAGGTTAACTTCATAGCGGAAATAAAAACTTGTTTCTCTTGCTCGCAAAAAGCTTTTCCGCCGCCGGAACTTGGACTGCAAAATCACCATCATATCATTACATTAGCAAAGAATGCAGAGTTGATGATGGACACTCTCCAGCCTGGATACAATGTAATTAAAGTTGTTGCCAAATCTAGTGGGCCAGCAGATGGTGACGTTTGAGCTTTTAGAAAGTTAGGTTGTTTGTAATGGTTTCAGTAATAAAACTAAAATGATCAGAACTTTCACGGACATCTCAGAACCAAAGCTTTTGTGACTGGATAGATATAAGCAGAATTATAAATGGAAAAATCTAGAAAAAAGTAGCAGGAATAGTCTTATTACTTATTTCCTTGGAAGTAGAAACCAAATAAGGGAGTACCATAGGTTAAAGTGATAGTCAAAAGCTGGTTGCTATGTGACTGAAGTTCCTTTGTTTGTATGAACTGGAGTTGGCAAATTCCTGTATGAGAAAACCGTAAGTTTTTAACGATGAAACCAAAATTAAGGAATGTCTAAAAGATTATCAATTCTACGAAAAAAAAAATGTGTATGATATAAACTGTGTGTTTTAACGTGCTCTACATTTTTTGTGTGGTAAATTTTTGTCCAACTTACGGTATCGAATTTTTGGGTGGAGTGCAATACCTTCTCTTTACACTATGTACATAGCACGTATAGAGAAAGTAAAACACGATGGTAGGGCTTGAGAAAAATGTATTACCTACTTTTTATTTTCTCTGACCCCGTATGTACCGAGATTTCACCGGAAATACATGTTTAGGACCCCCTGTATCCAAAATAAGCATTTCAGAAAAAGGTCCGTATTGTGTGTCCGTGTGTCTGTGAACATGATAACTCAAAAACAAAAAGTAGCTAAAATATCAAACTTGGTATTTAAGTTTAGTATCTTCCAGGGATGCAACACGAAGATTTTGAGAAAAATCCCCTCACCCCAAACTACCCTTTACATGGAACTTTTTTCGAAAATTTTGATTTTCTTAAAAATGGCTCTAACGATTTTGATTAAAACATTGTATATTAAAGATATTTACCTGACGAAATGTAATGTAACGAAATAAATTTAGTTGTTTTCTCACAGAAACTGTGTTTAGGACAGGAGTTGGTTAGGTAGAGTCAGACTGAAACATTCAATGCCATAGCCGGGATTTGAACCACGGATGTCCCGGGCTGTAACCGATTGCTCTACCACTGAGCTACTATGGCAATGTGCTGGCATATCATTTGAATTTCTCAACTGACTCGCATGTTTCCCGGTAAACCACAAGGTGATCTCAAATTATTTTGAGATGGTATTGAATTTGGTAAAGCTATATGACGGTTCCACCATCCATATACTGACATGCGCGCGGCACGCACACACGCGCTAAGTTGTTCAGATGTGAAAGTTGCCAGATTGCCAAAATTTTGACTTCTATGGAACATTGGGGTTTTAGCTTCACAGATTCATCGTCTATCCTGTCGCCTTCGGCCGCAACTGCTATACTCCTCAACTTATAAAAATATCCCTCGGCTACGCATTGCGGCTTAGGGTCCTCCACGTTGGGCTACGCTTTGCAATGCTTATAACAGACCAGTAAGTAATTACAGTGCGGCTCTAATGACGAAATAACAAAAGTACCCGCGTATAGAAGTAATGCCAAGTGGTGGAACCATTGTATACTAATAATTCCAATTTTTCAGTCTGACTCTTATCTATCCAACTCCTATCCTACACACGGTTTCTGTGAGGAAACAATTAAAATTATCACAATTGTCCATAATAGTTGACTATACTATGAATTCTGGGACTTAAAGTACTTACAACGTTGTAAATTTCCATTAGGATTGTCATCTCAAAATAATTTGAGATCGCCTTGCTGTTTAACGGGAAACATGCGAGCTAGTTGAGAAATTCAATGTAATGCCAGCATGTTTCCATGGTAGCTTAGTGGCAGAGCAACCGGTTTGATACCGAGAGGTTCGTGGTTCAAATTGACTTTTTTAATCTGACTGTATCTTTCCCTGATGTCATTTGGATTGCCTGTTCGAACAAATTCGGGAAAACGAAAACAACAAAGGTGAATTCTAAAACCATTGTGCTTTTCTATGCAGTAGAAAAATTATACTTTCAGACTTATTTTGCTTATTTTCATATTTTTCAGCTTGAAGTGTCGTTAAACTTTAAGAGCTGCAATAAACTTTCTATTGTGCCTAACAACTGAACCTGAAAGCTTAACAAAGTAAAGCTTAAACGTTGCACTATAAAGAATTCATCCTCCATGCACAGTACCAACGAACGGGCACTAAACATCATATAATTCATTCTTTTTGCTCCTTTCCCTACTTTTATATACGATTCCTGCTTAGTAAATTACTTTTAATTCCAAGGAAGAAAATGTGTGTTTTACTGCTGCTATAATGTGCTGCGTACGCAGGAGACTAACATTTATACTTAGCCTAAGATCTGAAGCATAAAAATCCCACGATTTTCTCCGCCCATTCATTTTGTTTCATACCATCTGGAGGTTCATGTTTTTCTGTCTCCAAACCAGTACGTCAAATCTAACTTTTCCGTTCAGTTATGTTCCATATTCCAGCACTAACATATAATACTATTATTCGATTTTGCTTGATAAAGGCTCGGATTTGTGTGACCTAACATTTTTCAATACCAACAAATGCCGCCTACCAACACAGACCAACCTCCTTATATCTTTCCCGAGTTGACAGCATGCCGGGTCTCAGCTTTGTGTCTTAATAATGCATTTCTGAATTTGACTTTCGGTTTTCCAAGAATAAAAGTCTTCGACTGTTTCTCATATCTTATTTTCAACTCCAAGTTTCAAGTTCCATCACGCCTTTTTGGCGTATTTGCCGCAATACATCACGTTTTGCAACTGCACCAACTACCTCTGTATTTCTTATAACCGCAAGTTTTTTCTGTTCAATAGTTGGTACCTGACATTATTCCCTGCATTAATGTTTCGCACTATACCAACAACGTCTGTGTTTTTTGTAACTAGCGATTTTTCTGTTCAACAGTTGGTACCTCACATTACGCTCTTTGGGTGTATTTGCCGCAATATATTACGCTTCGTAAGTGTACCAACAGCGGTTTTTCTGTTCAACAGTTGGTACCTGACATTGCGCCCTTTCGGCGTATTTGCTGCAATATATTACGTTTCGCAAATGCACCAACTACCTCTGTGTTTCTTATAATTGTAGTGGATTTTTTGTTCAACAGTTGGTACCTGGCATTGCGTGCTCTCGGCGTATTTGTCGCAATATATTCAGCTTCGCAAATGCACCAACTACTCTGTGTTTCTTATAACTGCAGCGATGTTTCTGATCAACGGTTGCTACCTGACATTGCGTCCACCATGACATGACCGCTGGGGGCAACTTCCGTGGAACTTTAGTTAGTGGAGCATAGGGCACCGTTACGATGTTTCCGTGAAGGATTTGATCGCCCACAGATGGTACTGTGGGACGAAATCACGACTTGCGGACGCGAAATGGTGGAATTTTCCCCAGAAACTTTCTTAGGTACAGGTTTCTTTTAGTGCAAATAAACATTACGCGAGACCACCGGCTTTACTTCCCTTCCTAAAGAATTTTTGTGTCTGGAAAACTCCATCACTCTCTTCCGGGTTTGAACCTACAATTTTGGGTTTTAAGATCCGGCGATTGAGGTAAACCACCATAAAGCTCCACTGGATATGAACCCAGAACTTACTGATTTTGACCACAGACGCCAGGACCCGCTCGATCCCTGCAATGTTGAAGTTGATTTCACAAATACCGCCATTGGAATTGTAGGTGACTTTCTCGAGACACTAACGCACCATTTGCTTGTGCAAACAAACACAGTAGCTACGTATGTATTACAAGGGGCCATGACTGAGTAAGTTTAGCCGTCCCATTTCCTGTAGGGCGACCATTACAAGTAATTGCCGTGCTCTTGTGAATGAATCCTTGAGGAGCACGAGAGCCAGTTCATTGTGTGCATTTGTTTACTCAACACTCAGCAGTCAGGGACCAACAAGGCTTCATCCCGCCATATTTTATCTTTATCTTCAGGAATGCAGCGGGTTCCTCAATTACAAACTCGTGTTCATTTGTGTCAGTTCAACAGCCTTTCAGCTTTGATATTCCTTGTTCGAAAACCATACAACGCATTTTCAACTCGATTTGCACTTAAGAGCAACTTTATAGTTTCTTTAACATGTGCAATACATGGCATGGGACATAGGTGTAGAAAGTATTTCATTCCGTCCAAAAATCCGATACTCAGTTTTCACTCATAATACATATTTTGAGGACCGCATTATCAAAAAAGAAAAAAAGAAAGAGATTTTTAATTTCCACCAAAAAATTAAATACACTGGAAATACACGTTTTAGGGTTCAAGACTAACAAATAATATATTGTTGAAAAGCTTATTCTTATACCTACTTCATGTTACTCGAGATAAACATTAACAGAAGTGGGCTATTACTTGCTTAATTGTAAGTAGAAGGTAAGGGAATACACAAGGCTAAAGCGATAGTCAAACCTTTTAAAAGCTGGTTGCTCTGTGGTTGAAATCCGTTTCTTTGCATTGTCAGGAGTTGACAAATTCCCGTATGTGAAAAGTTTAAAGTATTTTAAAACTGAGACCAATAACAAGAAATATCTCAAAACAAATGCATGTGACATAAGTTGTGTGTTTTATCGAGATATAGGAAAATTCAAGATATACATTTTATTTTTCATTTAAATATATTTAATATATGGTATTTTTATCAAAATCGTTAGAGCCATTTTTGAGAGAATCAAAATTATCATTGTATTGTATCCCTGGAAGATATTAAACTTAAATACCAATTTTTGAGTTACCGTGTTCACTGAGACACGGATTCAAGCACACACGGACCTTTTTCTAAAAATGCTGTTTTTTCTGATAGAGGTGACCCTAAAACTTGTATTTCCGATGAAATCTCGGTATCGAATTTTTGGGTGGAATACAATACTTTTTCTATATACTATTTACACAGTACGAGTAGAGAAAGTAAAAAACATTTTTAGAAAAAGGTTTGAGTTTGTGTCCGTGATTCCGTGTGTCTGTAAACAGGATAGCTAATACCAAGCTTTATATTTAAAATTTAGAATCTGTCAAGGAAGTGACACGAACATCTTAAAGAAAATCTCACACCCCAAACTATCCTACAATTAGAAATATTTCGAATACTATGATTTTCTCAAAAATGGGCCTAACGAGTTTGGGTTGAAATATCGTTTATCAAACTCATTTATATCACAAATAAAATTGTGTATTAAAGTCGTAAGGAAATGCCTCTGGAGCTCTCTTCATTCTGGATGAACTTTGGGAAGCTTGCGTAAGAGATTGACAAAACTTACTTCGCAAGGAATTGTAACTGAGATGTTCCTCAATTTTTAAATACTTCCCTCGGATGCGACGTCCTTATCCATTTTTCTTGCTCCTGGTCAAGCAAAGATTAAAGCCCATCACATAGCGTCCAGCTTTTAAAAGATTTGACTATCACTTCAGCCTGATGTATTCCTTCATCTCTTTATAT
Source organism: Hymenopus coronatus (assembly GCA_030762935.1). NCBI lineage: Eukaryota > Metazoa > Arthropoda > Insecta > Mantodea > Hymenopodidae > Hymenopus > Hymenopus coronatus. Next base: position 23,607,280 of record CM060880.1, on the reverse strand, counting down.
TTAAAATGGAATATGCAATAAAAGATTTATGAAAGCATTTATCTGGATTATCGTGAAACAGAAGATACGCTTTTTAAAAGGATAAATTGGTGTAAAATAGGTAGAGAAAGTCATGTCAGATTTTTATAAAAATATCTGTGTGTGTGTTTGTGTATGTTGTCTATGATAGCAAACTCAAGAACGAAAAAAATTAATAAATACCAAACTTGATATTTAAGTTCAGCATCTTCTAAGGATTATGACATGAAGATTTTCAGGAAAATCGCCCCACCCTAAACTACCCTTTAGAGAAAAATGTTGGCTGTAACGATTTTTATTAAAATCCCATGTATTAAAGGTGTTTAAATGACAAATAAAATTTATATCTTGAGTTTTCTGGAAGTGAACTGTGAAACCCCTTTATTTTGGAGGATTAGCGCACAACTGGTAAACTTAATAGATAGACATAATCTGAGAACTCTAGATTTCGTTAAAACACACACTATACGAGGATAAATGTTTTGTAGAGTTAACCATTTCCAAGATATACGTTATTATTGCTTGCAGTTTTGAAATACTAATACTTTTCTCAAACGGGAGGTCGTCACTCGGTTCATAACTCTGTTGTTTTGGGGTCGCAACGTTAAACCACTCGCCTTCCACTAATGCGGACCAGGTTCGATCCTAGATGACCACATGTGGGTTTTGTGGTGGACAAAGCGGCGCAAGGGCGGGTGTACTCCGGGTCCTTCGATTTTCCCCGCTATCGCAATCCCCAGTGCTCTATTTTGATTCCATGTACCATCAGTGACATCACCTGCAGTGCCATATGCAGTAAACGCTGGCGTTAAACACTCTCAAAAAACTCTTTTGTTTTACTCCTGGTCATTCAAAGACAGCCGAATTTAAATGCCATTGCATAGCGACAGGTTTTGAAATATCTGACTATTGCTTTAGCTTACTGTCTTCCCTTATTTTGCTATGAACTAAGTAATAGAACTATTTCCACTATTGTTTATCTCGATTACCATGAAGTAGATAGAAGAATACTTTTTTTGTAGGAATAGTTTGTTCGATAACAGGTAGAAAAAATCTGATGTGTTCCATACACATGACTTTCTCTACATCTTTGCAACAAATTATTTTTATAAAGCTTATGCTTCTATTTACTTCATGCTAATCGAGAAAAAAATTAGCAGAAATAGTCTTATTGTTTGCTTCTTTGTAAGTAGAAGCGAAATAAGGGAGTACCATAGGTTAAAGTGATAGCAAAAGCTGGTTGCTATGTGACTGAAGTTTCTTAGTTTGTATGGACAGGAGTTGACAGACTCCTGTATCAGAAAGGTATAAGTTTTTCAAAGCTGAAACCAATAACAAGGAATATCTCAAAAACCATAAACTCCACGAAAAATATGTATATGATATAAATTGTGTGTTTTAATGTGCTCTACAGTTTTTGTGTGGAAAGTTTTTGTCTATCTATTACGGTTTAGCAGTAATGCAAAATTCCGTAAAATTTATCCAGAATATAGTAGTCTTCAGAGACTATTCCAGAAAATTCAAGATGTACATTTTATTAGTCGTCTCAATATCTTAAATATAAGCGATTATAATCAAAATCGTTAGAGTCATTTTTGAGAAAATAAAAATTTTCGATTTTTTTTTCATGTAAAGGGTAGTTAGGAGTGGGGAGATTTTCTTGAAAGTCTTCGTATCGCATCCTTGGAAGATACCAAACCTAAATTCCAAGTTTGGTATTTAACGGTTTTTTCGTTTTTTAACTATGCTGCCCCAAGACACACACATACACACAGACATTCAGACAGACACACACATGGACATTTTTCTAAAAATGCTTGTTTTTTGTTTCAGGGGTCTCAAAACATATATTTCCGGTGAAATTTCGGTATCGAATTTTTGGGTGCAATACAATACCTTCTCTATACACTATGTACATAGTACGTATAGAGAAAGTAAAATCTGATGGGTTCCATTCACACGACTTTCTCTACATCTCTGCAACAAATTATTGTTAAAAAGCTTATGCTTCTATTTACCTCATGCTAATCTACAAAAAATTAGCAGAAATGGTCTTATTACTTACTTCCTTGTAAGAAGAAGGGAAATAAGGGAGCACCATAAGTTAAAGCGCTTGTCAAAAGCTGGTTGCTATGTGACTGAAGTTCCTTTGTTTGTATGCACAGGAGTTGACAAATTCCTGCATGAGAAAAGTATAAGTATTTTAAAGCTGAAACCAATAATAAGGAACATCTCAAACACGATCAACTCTACGAAATAAATATATATAGCATAAAGTGTGTGTTTTAAAGAGCTCTATATTTTCTGTTAAGTTAACTTTTATCAATCTCTTACGATTTACCAGTTATGTAAAATTCCGTAAAATTCATCCAGAATAAAGTAGTCTTCAGAGGCTACTCCCAGAAAATTCAAGCAATACATTTTATTTGTTAGGTAAATATCTTTGATATGCAATATTTTAATCAAAATCGTTAGAGCCATTTTTGAGAAAATAAAATTTTTCGAAAAATGTTGCATACAAAGGGTAGCTGGGGGTGGGGTTTTTTTTTTCTTGAAAACTTTCGTGTCGCATCCTTGGAAGATATTGAAATGAAATACCAAGTTTGGTATTCAATGGTCTTTTCGTTTTTGAGGTTGCTGTCCATAGACACACACACACGAACCTTTTTCCAAAAATCCTTCTTTTTTTGGATTCAGGGGGAACCAAAACCTGTATTTCCGGTGAAATTTCGGTATTGAATTTTTGGGTGCATTACAATACCTTGCCTATACATAGTGCGTGTAGAAAGAATAAGATTCCTGATAATGGAACACAACAGATTTTTATTTTTATTGTTCCGTAGGGGAACTTGGGTCATATTCAATATGGCATTTTCCTGGATATTGAGGAAACCACGAGAAAAGCCCATACACGGGATTCGAACCCTCGACCTTCCATATACGAGTCATAGACATACCGCCTGGTTAATATTGGTTTTATGCAAGCTAAGATTTTGGAGTACTAAATTCAGTGGATTTTCCTCAGAAGGTGGAAGCCGGTTATAACAGAGTGCTCGGCGGAAAACAATTGCTGAAATCGAACAAACAAGCAACCGCATCTCCTTTAAGCAGAAGGCGGTACCTGCAGTATGGGGCAATTGTTTGATCGGATGCAGAGCCGGTGTGTAAACATCAAATTAATGGAAGGCACTTAGAGCAGTGTTTGCTAAAATCACCAGTTACTTCATATCGGAATTGTGATGTAACCAGACTTTGCTTCAGTGAGCAGTATAGGGTAGATACCGACTGTCTTCCAACATCTTCACAGTAAGTGTATTTTATATACCAAAATTATAAAAATCTGATGTGTTCCATTCACATGGCTTGTTCCATATTAAAAAAAAGCTTATGCTTCTATTTACTTCATGCTAATCCAGAAAACATTAGCAAAATTACTTGCTACCTTGTAAGTAGAAGCGAAATAAGGGAGTACCATAAGTTAAAGTGATAGTCAAAATTTGATTGCTATGTGTTTGAAGTTCCTTAGCTAAAACCATAACAAGGAATATCTCAAAAGTGACCAACTCCTCGAAAAAATGTATGTAACATAAGTTGTATGTCTTAAAGTGCTCTAGATTTTTTGGGTAGTAAGTTTTTGTCCATCTCTTACGGTTTATCAGTTATGCAAAATTCCGTAAAATTCCTCTAGAATAGTCTTCGAGGCTGTTCCCAGAAAATTCAAGATATAATTTTATTTGTCAGGTAAATATCATTAACATACGATATTTTAATCAAAATTGTTACCGCCATTTTTTAAAAAATATAATTTTTCAAAATTTTATCCATATAAAGGGTAGTTTGGGGTGGGGAAATATTTTTAAACTTTTCGTGTCGCATCCCTGGCAGATACTAAACTTAAATACCAAGTTTGGTATTTTAGCGAGTTTTCGTTTTTGAGTTATCGTGTTCACAGACACACACACACACACACACACACACACACACACACACACACACACGGTTCTTTTTCCAAAAATGTTTTTTTTTTGATACAGGGGACCCTAAAATAAATATTTCCGGTGAAATCTTGGTATCGAATTTTTGGGTGGAATGCAATACCTTCTCTATACACTACGTACATAGTACGTGTAGAGAAAGTAAAAATATGATGTATTTCATTCACACTGTTTCACAACCAGACTTTTAATCAAGATAAACATACACAGAATTAGTCTTATTACTAGCTTCCTTGTAGCTACAAGGAAAATAAGAAAATGCACAGGCTAAAGCAATAGTCAAGTCCTTTAACAGTCGGTCGCTATGTGAAACAATTGAAATTCCATCTCTTGGCTTGCCAGGAATAAACAAACCAGAAACAAATGTTCCAGAAAAATTAAATTACTTAAAATTGAAACCAATAACCGGTTAACTCTACAAAAAATGTATATAGCATTGATTGTGTTTTTTAATGAGATATAACTTTTTTGTGTAGTAAATTTTTGCCAGTTATACAAAAGTCATCCAGAATGAAAAGATCTTCAGATGCTATTTCCAGAAAATTCAAGATATAAATTTCGTTTGTCATAAAAATATTTTAAACTTAGGTACTTTAATCAAAACCGTTAAGAGCCATTTTTGAGAACATCAAAAATTTCGAAAAATGTTCCACGTAAAGGGTAGTTGGGGGGATTTTCGTGAAAATATTCATGTCGCATCCTTGGAGTATGTTCAACTTAATAACAAGTTTGGTATATAACCGACTTTATTTGCAGCTCTGCTGCCCACTGACACAAATAGACCATTTTCTAACAGTTTTTTTTTGGACTCAGGGGCCCTCAAAACATGTATTACCAGTGAAATACCGACATCAAATTATTGGGTGCTGTACAATACCTTCTCTATACTTTATGTGCATGGTACGTGTAGAGAAAGTAAAAAACCAAGCTTGACCGCCAAATAAACCTTTGAAATCGTCATCAGAAATATAAAATCAATCAATCGCACTTAGTTTCATTCGATTTTTAAGAGCAGCCCAAGTTCTGCATAATAACAGATTTTTGTTACTTTCTCTACACGTACTATGTGTGCATAGTGTATAGAGAAGGTATTGTATTGCACCCAAAAATTCGAACCGAGATTTCACCGGAAATACATGTTTTGAGATCTCCTGAATCCAAAAAAAGCATTTTTAGCATCGGTGTTCGTATCTGTGTGTGTGTGTGTCTTTGAGCAGGAGCATAGCTCAAAAACGAAAAGACGGTTAAATACCAAACTTGGTAGAAAATCCCCCGCACCCAACTACCCTTTACATGGAACATTTTTCGAAATTTTTGATTTTCTCAAAAATGACTCTAACGATTTTGATTAAAATATCGTATATTAAACATATTTTTATTACAAACGTAATGTATACCTTGCATTTTCTGGGAATAGTCTCTGAAGACTACTCTATCCTGGATGAATTTTACGAAATTTTGCATAACTGCTAAACCATAAGAGATGGACAAAAACTTACAACACAACAATTTATGCCATATACATTGATCGTTTTTTAGATATTCCTTGCTATTAGTTTCAGCTTTAAAATTTCTGAACCCTTGTACAAACAAATGAACTTCAGTCACATAGCAACCAGCTTTTGACTATCACTTTAACCTATGGTGCTACCTTATTTCGCTTCTACTCACAAGGGAGCAAATAATAAGACTATTTCTGCTAATTTTTTCTCGATTAGCAGGAATTAAATAGAAGCATAAGCTTTTTCACACTAATTTGTAGCAGATATGATGATGATGATGATGATGGTTGGTGTTTAAGGTCGTTCAACTACTGAGATCATTAGCGCCCTCAGAAAACAAGGTTAAATAAGAACACCAAAGGGAAATGAACAATATAAAAACAAATGCCACTAAAGACCAGAAGGTAAAAACTGTTGGCTAAAAGACAAACAGAAATCAAAAATATTTAAAAACGGAGCGAAAAGGATGCAAAATACCTAAAACGTGGTCGATGGGTTAAAATGAATTAAAAACGAACAACATCAAGATTCATTAAAACCCATTAACCCACGCTGCATTAAAAGCGATAAAGACAGATGAAATCCTTAGCGTAAACGTCAAATTAGATAAAACATTTAAAAACACTACAAGAACCTCTGCAAGGTAGCAGAGATGTAGAGAAAGTCATGTGAATGGAACATATAAGATTTTTGTTGCAATACAATAGGTTCTCTACTATTTTGTACATATTACATACGTATTAGAGAAAGTAAAAACATTACGCCACTATGAAGCAGTGCTATGTAAACAGAATGGCAGCAGACTGTTTAACTCTCACGGTAGGTTACCAATGAACGGAGCAGTTTACATTATGCATGTGCAGATGAGATTCAGTCCCCATCGGGAAACAAACCACCTGTTGCATTCTCGAGTACCTCCTACATCATCAACTTGACATATTGCTCTCCATTCTCTTCACAAGCGCAGCTGCTGTCTTTTTACGAAGTCCACACAAGAAAAAGAGATTGGCACCCAGTTTCCCTCCAGCAGCTGCTAGCAAGCTCTCACGCCTAATGCTGACAGACAGACAGACAAAATGTGTTCCATTCACATGACTTTCTCTACATCTCTGCAACAAATTATTGTTAAAAAGCTCACTTCATGCTAATCGAGAAAAAAATAGCAGATACAGTCTTATGACTTGCTTACATGTAAGTAGAAGCGAAATAGGTGAGTGCCATAGGTTAAAGTGATAGTCAGAAGCTGGTTGCTATGTAACTGAAGTTCCCTTATTTGTATGGGCAGGAGTTGACAAATTTCTGTATGAAAAAACTTAAGTTTTTCGATGCTGAAACCAAAAACAAGAATATCTAAAAAACGATCAACTGCATGAAAAAAATTATATAACATAAATTGTGTGTTTTAACGTGCTCTACATTTTTTGGTTCTAAGTTTTCGTCCATCTCTTACGTTTTAGCAGTTATGCAAAATTCTGTAAAATTCATCCAGAATAAAGTAGTCTTCAGAGGCTATTCCCAGAAAATTCAAGATATACATTTTACTTGTTAGGTAAATGTCTTTAATATATGATATTTTAATCAAAATCGTTAGAGCCATTTTTAAGAAAATCAAAATTTTCGAAATTTTTCCATGTAAAGGGTAGTTTGGGGTGGGGGATTTTTTTGAAAATCTTCGTGTCGCATCCTTGGACGATACCAAACTTAAATTCCAAGTTTGGTATTTAACGGTTTAATAGTTTTGAGCTATGCTGCCCACAGACACACACACACATACACACAAAGAGACAGACACACACACGGACATTTTTCTAAAACTGTTTTTTTTTTTTTTTCAGGGGGTCTCAAAACATATTTGCGGTGTAATCTCGGTATCGAGTTTTTGGGTGCAATACAATACCTTCTCTATACACTATGTATATAGTACGTATAGAGAAAGTAAAACTAGTATATCTCGTTAAAACACATCATTTGTGTCATATACGTTTTTTTTTTTTTCTTTTCTTTTCTTTTTAACATGGACGGGCTAGGTAAATTTATACTTAAGGCAAGACAGCTGAGATCTGAGGAGGCTGCCAATAGAGAAGGGGGGGGGGATAAGATCAACTAAACAAAAGTGACTACAATGTTCTACATACATATATATTATGTCATACTTAGGTCGCTGTTGTGCTAGGGTTGTATATATTATGTGTATATATGTCTTTTAAGTGTAATTATCTATTATAAGAGGGTGCATTTATGAAGGTGTACTCTGTGCTGTAAATTTAAATTGCTATATTTGAATATCTTTGTATCTTTATTTTCGGATTCACTCTTAATTTTATTGTTGTTTAATATTGCTTTTGACTGTGTATTTCCTTTGTCTTTTTATTTTCGTGTTTACTCTTCTAATTCTTTGTTGTGGTTGTTGTTTTAATATTGCTTGTAATGTGTATTACAAAAGCACGTACGGTCTGTGGACCCGTGGGACTGTTGAAATTCTATGTATGATATTGCTATGTTAATAAATACACTTATTCATTCATTCATATACTTTTTTTTACTTTCTTTACACGTAGTATGTTCATAGTGTATAAAGAAGGTATTGCACTTTACCCAAAAATTTGATATCGAGATTTTACCGGAAATACATGTTTTGGGTCCCCTGAATCCAAAAAAAGCATTTTTGGAAAAAGGTCCGTTACTCTCTGTATGTCTGTGAGTCTGTGGATAGCATAGCTCAAAAACGAAAAGACCGTTGAATACCAAACTTGGCGTTTAATTTTGTTATCTTCCAAGGATGTGACACAAAGATTTTCAAGAAAATCCCCCCCCATCCTAACTACCCTTTGCATGGAAGTTTTTTCGAAAATTTTGATTTTCTCAAAAATGAATAACGATTTTGATTAAAATATTACATATTTAAGATATTTAGCTGACAAATAGCATATATATATCTTGAATTTTCTGGGAATAGCCTCTGAAGACTACTTTATTCTGGATGAATTTTACGGAATTTTGCATAACTGCTAAACCGTAAGAGATGGACAAAAACTTACCATACAACGAATGTAGAGCACATTAAACAACACAATTTATCTTATATGCATTTTTTTCGTGGAGTTGATCGCTTTTGAGATATTCCTCGTTTTTGGTTTCAGTTTGAAATACTGGTACTTTTCTTATACAGGGATTTGTCAATTCCTGTCCATACAAACAAAGGAACTTCAGGCACATAGCAACCAGCTTTTAAATGATTTGACTATCGCTTTAGCCTATGGTACGCTCTTATTTCCCTTCTGCTTACAAGGAAGCAAGTAATAAGACAGCTAATTTTATCTCAATTAGCATGAAGTATATGAAAGAATAAGCTTTTTAACACTAATTTGTGACAGATGTAGAGAAAGTAATGTGAATGGAACACATCAGATTTTTTGTTTATAGGTTTATTAGGTACATATCTTCTAGTATCATAACCTGTTTTTGGTGTCTATTGCTCACCATTAGAAATAATTATGCTTGAGTTTTTAAATATGCCTGAGCACAAGAGTAGATAACCCTTTAGAATTTCAAAGTTGTTTTTCTCATTTTTTTTTTCTGTATTTTACGTGTTCAAAATGTTCCACACGATGCAATTCTCTTAAAATTTTATAGAGTTAGTCCCAAAACTATAACTATTAAAATGCTGTGAATGTTTTTTCTTTATTCAAAATTATTGGATAATATCAATTAGAATATATAAATACCACACTAAAATTATTGAAAAATATTGTATCTCATAAGCTTATATTTTTTCCCCTCAAAAACTAGAATACCAATTAAAATACGATTTGTAATGTTCGTTCTTTAATATTTATTAGTAGCCAAAATATATTTATATTAGTAACATGTTAATTATTTCATCGTATGGAGTACTTTTTATTTACCATTAAAATAATCAATTTAAAATGAATAGCCTGAAAACCACCCTAGATATTGCAATGGAAATGTATATACATGCCTATGATGTGTATTACCTGCGGTATAAGTTTCAAACCTATATTTTTATTAATATAGAATTTATAAACATAAATACTTTCACCAATAAGTTTTCCTAAATACTTTCAAGAATGCAACACGAAGATTTTCAGGAAAATCCCTCCGCCCTAAACTACCCTTTATATGCTATATGTTTCGTAATTTTCAATTTTTCACAAATTTCTCTAACGATTTTGATTAAAGAACCATACGTTGAAGACCTATATATCTTAAGTCATCTTCATGCTGGATGACGTTTGCATAAGTGATAAAACTTAAGGGATAAACGAAAATGTCCGTTTTAACAATTTTAACTTCTAGAATCATACTGGAGCTGTGATTAAAAATGGTATTAATAGCTGAAATTTTTCCTAACTTTAGTTTTGGCAACTTTTACTATTCAACTCACATTCTATTCTACTTCCAGACGCTGCGGAGGATAAGGAATGATTCTGCTTAAATAAAACTTCTTCGCACCAGCGAGGAATCGAACACCTCTTTTTTGAGAAGCCAGAACGCTAAACACTCACCACGGAGAGACAGGGAAATGAAAGTTTTGCCAACAGTTTTTAATAAATTTCACAATTGTATTACGGGAGGCGTAAAGCGTTTTGTGGAAAGTATATTGGACAATATCTAGAAGTAGCAGTTGACCGTGGAACCACCGAAAGGGCTTTTTCATCACTTTTACTGTTACTTTCTAAAGAAATAGATGGTCCGTGAAGATGAGCTTTCTTCACTCTCGAGCGAGTGTAACAATCGATTGCATGAAACCAATGCCATGCATTTGATTATTATCAGATGGCCGTGGCATACTTCAGCAACAAATGAACGTCCTCTCATTACTTTCTACTCCACTTAAGAGGAACGGGATGGCGGTTAAAGCTTGAATATTTTATTTTCTCTGTTTCGTTTTCATTATACTACCTGCCTCTAACAGGTGGATCGAGCGCTGGCTTAGAATGTTCTTGATTCAGAAGTGAAGCTGTTTTCAGCATGCTGGGAACCCTACAGGGTTAATTAAACTGATTCGCTGGAAAAGATACAGTGAAGGGCTGTAAAATTCATAAAGAGAGGTAAAGATTTTGGGCTTACGAAAGGGTAAGAGAATAAATGGGAGCCACTAAATGTTAGATGTAAGAGACATAGGTTAGTCACACTATTTAAAGCTTATGCTGGTTTAAATGCATGGGTGGACGTTAGAAAGAGGTTAGAAAACCTGACGTACTACGGACGAAACGATCATTTGTATAAAATTAAGGGTAGAAGGTACAGCATCGACTCATTAAAATTTTATTCCATTGAAGAATGGGACGAATTGCCTGTAGCAACCTTTCAGGACTGACCTCTGACCTTAAAAAAGTTTAGAGATAATTTAAAGAGATTAAATGTTGGATATTAACTAAAGTAAATATTGTGAATTATTTAAGGATCTCAAAAACTATTCTATAGTATTAATGTTGAGGCTTCATAGTAACTGTTTATAAACATGCTGGTAATTGACATAGCATTACTGTACTGAATAATAAGTAGTTAGGTGTTTAAAAAAACATGGGGAACCCGGGGCAGGATGGAACCCAGGGGCGGAACGGAATCCCCCTATTTATTTTCTCTGAAAGTGGCGCAGGATAGCGGTGACTTATGGAATTAATAAACAGCAGTTAGAGAGACTGCAGCAAGCGTTGGAGCCATCTTGTGCAAATAAGAGCATGTCTGTGAGGTTCTTGTTAAATTTCTACATTTTGTTGTAAAAGTGTGATATCTCAACACCTAAGTTAAGATAAATTGCATTATTTAAACATGATTTTTAATTATATCTATATAAAACATGAAGTTTCTAATGCAGTTTGTCATATTTACTATTCCTTATATCCCCGTCGTTTTTTGCTATAACCGCATTTTACTTAAGGTTTCCGCGCGGGGCAGAATGGGCCGGGGCGGGTTGGAACTAGGTTCCATTCTGCCCCGTGTTGTCAACTTAAGGTATTATTCCTTTAAAGTTCAAATTATGCTCCATTTAACGTTACGCACTGTACAGTTCTCGTGTCATATAATTATGTGAACGCAAGGAATGATTTTATTTATTTACAGAGTAATATACAAGTTGTAGATAAATACAAAGTGACACCTGAAAAAATCTTCAAATGAAACAGGCATCACTGTTAACCCAAAAGGACAAACAAAGATTATTGCTGCTAGGGGTAAACGACACGTTGGAGTATTAACTTCAAGTGAGCGCGGAGAGACAGTGGCCGCAGAAATATGCATTTCAGCTGCTGGTGCATATATGCCATCCAAGAAAAAGAATGCAAAAGGAATTTGAGTTAGGTCTACCTCCAGGATCTTGGGCAGAATTTCATGAAACTGGTTGCACACCACTCACACAGAAAACATTGATGTTATTGACTTTGCCAGAGAAAATGGTGCTATAACGCTGTGTCTGTCTCCTCATACTTCTCATCGTCTGAGCCACTTGATGTTGCGTTAATGAAACCTCTGAGCACTCACTATGAGCATGAAACAAGAACATGGCTCAGAACGAATCCACTTTGTTTCAAGTAGCTTCACTTTTCGGTAGGGCATTTGTCAACGCAGCAACGATGCGCTCTGCAGTGCATGGCTTCAAAGCAACTGATATTTGGCCTGTGAATATGGATGTTTTCACTGATTTAGATTTCTTGCCATCTGACCCCACTGACATCCAAATAAGGCCTAAAACTCCTGAACAGAAGACACCAATTGAAGCTCATTCAACACCAATTCCTCAAGAATCCTCAGCTTTAAAAGAAACTGAACAGGAGGCAGTGAATTTGGAAACTGTCATTCCATCTCCTTCGACTTCATTTCCTTGTGCTTCTCCAGAAAATGTCCTTGCTGTTCCTAAAGTAGTGGCTCAAGAAAAACAAAAGACATCAAGGAAACGTGGGAGAGCAGTAATCTTAACATCTTCTGCATACAAAAAAGATCTAAAGTCTGCAATTTCCAACTCACAAATAAGAAAAGAAGCCCCAAGAAAGGAAAAGAAGACGTCTGCTTCTTCAAAGATTAATGGACGCTCAAAGGGAAACTCAGTCAAACCATCAAGAAACACAAGAGGTGCATCAAGTGAGGAAGTGACACAGAGTGTCTGAACTGTAATGAGTTTTACTCGAAATCAGTTGAGGGATGGGCATCTTGTTCAAAGTGTCACAAGTGGGCGCACAATTCATGCGCAGGAATAGACAGCGATGATGATGGTGAGACAGTTCTAACTTGTGAATTTTGCAAACAGTAATTTGATTTCCAAACTTTAGGACAATTTCGACCTCCACAAGTGTCATCATTTACCTATTACATATCAAAAAAACACGCCTTTTTGAAATTGTACCGGATGGTCCATTCCGCCCCACTGCCGGGGCAGAATGGACCAGTCTGCATTTGTTCGTTTTGTAATGTTTTGCTTTAATACTGCTATTGCTATAATTCTGAAGGTTTCATATTATTTTAATACATGTTCAGCGAATTTATATATCATTTTATAGTTTTTTTTATTTAATATTTAATTTGTTATAACAATTTGAATGTTAAGTGTTCCATCCTGCCCCGGGTTCCCCTACGTATAATATATTAAGTTTATTACTATTATTAACTGTAAGGTTATTATTGTAAGTGAATTTTGTACATTTAACCCGGCCACCGGGCAGTACCCAATTGCAGAGAATAAATAAATACATAAACTAGACATGTCGAAGTTAAAAGGAACAGAAGGAAGACGCAATAATTCATTCCATTCCGTGTGAAACATTGGCGCGTTCCGCTATATTTGTAAACACAACGCCTTCATCTGCATCAAGTGCTGTCTTGTCAGAAAGAAGAACAACTAATTTTCATTTAAGAGAAGTATAAGTATTAGACAATTTAAACCAATAAGAAGGAATCCTCGATAATAATTAACTCCACTAAAGAAGAAGAAAAAAACTGTATTGGACATAAACTACAGATGTACATTTTCTGAGTAACATATTAATCTATCTCTTACACTTGACCAGCTATACGAAAGTCATCCAGAATGAAGAGGGCTTCAGAGGCTATTTCCAGAAAATTTAAGATATGCATTTTATTTGACATAAAAGTATATTTAAGCATATTACTGTAATTTAATAAAAATCGTTATTCATTTTTGAGAAAATCAAAATGTTCCACATTTTTTTCCATGTAAAGGATACCATGAGTTGAGGAAATTTTCTTGAAAAATAAGATGTGTCCATTCACATGACTTTCTCTACATCTCTATAAAAATTTATTGTTAGTAAGCTTATTCTTCTATCTCCATGCTAATCGAGGTAAACATTAGCAGAACGTTCTTATAACTGGCTTCCTTATAAGGAGAAGGGAAATCCGGGAATACACTAGGCTAAAGCGACATTCAAATGTTTTAAAATGTAGTTGCCACTGATTGAAATCTGTTTCTTTGCCAACCAGAAGTTGAGAAGTTCCCGCATGAGAAATGTATAAGTATTTTAAAACTGAAACTGACAACAAGGAATACCTCAAAATCGGCTTACTGCACGAAAAAACTGTATGACATAAGTTGTGTGATTTAACGAGATCTACTATTGTGAAGTACATTTTTGTGTATCGCTTAGGGTTTTCTAGCAAAATTCAGAAAAATTATTCCAGAATAAACAGGTCTTCAGGAGCTATTCCCAGAAAATTTAAGCTATACATTTTATTTGTGATGGAAATGACATGTAGTATTTTAATCAAAATCGTTAGAGCCATTTTTGGGGAAAAAATTGTAACATTTTTCCATGTAAAGAGTATTTGGGGTAGAGGAATTTTCTTGAAAATCTTCGTGTCGCATCCTTGGAAAGTACCAAACTTAAATACCAAGTTTGGTATTTAATGGTCTTTTCGTTTTTGGGCTATGCTGTCCACAGACACACAAACACACACACGGACCATTTAAACATGTTTTTTTTTTAATTCAGGGGGTCCTAAAACATGCATTTCCGGTGAAATCTCGGTATCGGGTTTTTGGATGGAATATAATACTTCCTCTATACACTATGCACATAGTACGTGAAGAGGAAAGTAAACATGCTGAAGTTTGTATGTAATGGGCTTTTCCTTTTTGAACTCTGCTGTACGCAGCATATATCTTATAAAAATCTTAAGTCTGTAGTAGGATGTTTTAATCAAAATTAATACAGCCATTTTGAGGAAATAAAAAGACTCAAAAATGTTCTGTGTGAAGGGTACTTTGCGGTGAGGAGATTTCCTTGAAAGTCTTCGTGTCGCATTCTTCTAAGATGTTGAATGTAAATACTAACTTTGGTGTTTAATTGAATTTTCGTTTTTAAGTTATGTTGTTCATAGACACACAGAAACACACACCACTGCACTAAAATACTGCACCTGGTATCCATAATATTTAGTAACATGTTGAACAATTTAATAACGAAAATTCTGTTGTGTTCCGTTCACATAACTTTCTCTACAATTCCAACAAATGATTGTTAAAAAGCTTATGCTTCAATTTACTTTATGTAATTGAGAAAAAATAGCAGAAATAGTCTTATTAATTGTTTACTTGTAAGTAGAAGCGAAACAAGGGTACCATAGGTTAAAGTGACAGTCAAAAGCAGTTGGTATGTGACTGAAGTTCTTTTGTTTGTATGAACAGGAGCTAACAAATTCCTGTATGAGA
Organism: Hymenopus coronatus; assembly: GCA_030762935.1. Lineage (NCBI taxonomy): Eukaryota > Metazoa > Arthropoda > Insecta > Mantodea > Hymenopodidae > Hymenopus > Hymenopus coronatus. Next base: position 23,592,080 of record CM060880.1, on the reverse strand, counting down.
AAAGTATAAGTATTTGAAAGCTAATACCAATAAAAAGGAATATCTAAAAAATGATCAACTCCAGGAAGAAAATGCATATGACATAAATTGTGTATTTTATATTGATCTACATTTTTGTATAGTAAGTTTCTCTCTATCTCTTACAGCATACCAGTTATGCAAAATTCAATAAAAATCATCCAGAATAAAGAGGTCTTTAGAGGCTATTCCCCGAAAATTCAAGATATACATTTTATTTGACATGTAAATATCTTAAATATAAGAGATTTTAACCAAAATCGTTAGAGCCATTTTTGAGAAAATCAAAATTTTGGAAAAATGTTCCACGTAAAGGGTAGTTGTGAGTAGGGGGATTTTCTTGACAATCTTTGTGTCGCATCCTTGGAAGATACCAAACTTAAATACCAAGTTTGGTATTTAACGGTTTTCTCGTTTTTGAGCTATGTTGTCCACAGACACACATGCACACACACGGACCTTTTTCCAAAAAATGCTTTTTATTTTAGTTTCAGGGGAACCCAAAACATGCATTTCTGGTGAAATCTCGCTATCGAATTTTTGGGTGGAATAGAGTACCTTCTCAATAAACTATGTAGCTAGTACGTGAAGAGAAAGTAAAAGTTTAGTAGGGAAAATATACTGATGTAATTGTGAATTAAAAAATGTGCAAAAAATCCTAGTATTTAAGTTACTTTCAAAACTCTTAATTGTGATGAAACAATGAGCATTCATGTAAAGAAAGATACGGAACGAAGGTTTACAAGGAAAGGACTCACTAATCTTTACAAAGAAGTTTCTTTCTCGAAATTTTAGATTTTATAAAAATGTTTCTAACGATGTTAATAAAAATACCACACGCTAAAGATATTTTATGTGATAAGTAAAATATATCTTGAACTATCTGGGAACAGCCTATAAAGCCCTCTTAATTCTGGAGGACTTACGCGTAACGGGTAACCCGCAAGACATAATATTAGTACATAAAAACGTAGATCTAGTTAAAACATACTGTTTGTGTCAAATCTATTCTTTTGGAGGTACCATTTTCGAGATAATCCTTGTTTTAGGTTAAAATTTCGCAATATTTATAATTTTCTTAAACGAGAAGTGGTATTCGTTGTTCTTCTTTCTATATAGTGGATAGAGAAGGTATTGTATACCATACAAAAATTCGATACCGAGAATTCACCGGAAATACACGTTTTAGCACCCCTAAATCCAGAAAAAGCATTTTCAAAAAAAAGTTCATGTGTGTATGTGGATAGCATGGCTCAAAAACGAAAAGACGGTTAAATACCAAACTTGGTATTTAAGTTTGGTATCTTCCAAGTATGCGACACGAAGATTTTCAAGAAAATCCTCTCACTTCTAACTACCCTTTACATAGAAACATTTTCGAAAATGTTGTATTTCTTAAAAATAGCTCTAACGATTTTGATTAAAATACCAAATATTAAAGCCATTTCATCACGAATAAAATATATATCTTGACTTTTCTGGGAATAGCTTTCGAGGACCTATTTATTCTGGGCGAACTTTGCGGCATTTTGTATAACTAGTAAACATAAGACAGACCAAAACGTACTGCACAAAAAATGTAGATCTTGTTAAAATACACAATTTATGTCATATACATTTGTTTCGTGGAGCTTACCGTTTTTGAGATATTCCTTGTTATTAGTTTCAATTGTGAAACACTTATACTTTTCTCAAACAGGAAGTGTCCGTTTTCCTTTTGTTCTACCCCTAGTAAAGTAAAGAAGCGGTTTGTAATGACAATGACATAACGACATATTTTAAAACATTTGACAATCACTTTAGCATAGCGCATTCCTTTAGTCCCCTTCTACTTATACGGAACTAAGTAATAAGAATATTCTGCTAATGGTTATCTCGATTAGCATGGTGTAGAAGGAAGAATAATCTTTTGTAAGAAGTTTATTTTAGAGCAGCTAGTTTGTTTTGATAGGAATATTTTGTTGCAGAAAGGGTAGAGAAATTATATGACTGTAGCACATCAGTTTTATGCACGAGACTCACGGGGAAAACTATCGACTTTAGAGGTGCGTGGTAGAGAAAGTTAAAGTCAAACAGGTTTAGATAACACTGCATGTAAACCACACTTAATTTACTGTCGATTTCAAACGTTTTTAAAAGGGGCTAATCTTCCTGTATTAGTTCCTTAGAAGCTACATCGTTACCTCGAAGGAGAATTTCACTTTCATAAATCACCATACTGCTCTTGGATATAATTACATTACATTTGTTAACAGGCCTTATTAATATCTTCACTTGACTTCTTGTATCATTTATGGAATTTCAATACAATAATATATGTCGTTGCATTACTAGTTCATTTGTTTATACACATAATTTGCATGTATGTATATTTCCCTCGCCAATAGTAATTATGCTTGTAACGCTTTTTGCTTTCTCTATACAAAACATGTACATAGTGAATAGGGAAGATATTGCATTCCACCCAAAACTACGATACCGATACCGGAAATGCACGTTTTAGGGTCCCCTGAATTTAAAAAAAAATCATTTACATGACTTTCTCTACATCTCTGTAACAAACTATTAAAAATCTTATTCTTCTGTCTACACCATGCAAATCGAGATAAACATTGGCAAACACTGTCCTAATTACTTGGTTCCTTGTAAACAGAAGGGAAAAAATCTAATGTGTTCCATTCACATGACTTTCTCTATATCTCTGCAATAAATTATTTTTAAAAAGCTTATTCTCCTGCTAATCGACAAAAAATTAGCAGAAATAGTCTTATTACTTGCTTCTTTGTAAGTAGAAGCGAAATAAGGGAGCACCATAGGTTAAAGTGATAGTCAAAAGCTGGTTGCTCTGTGAATGAAGTTCCTTTCTTTGTATGGACACGAGTTCACAAAGTCCTGTATGAGAAAAATATAAGTTTTTATAGCTTAAACTAAAAAGCAAGGAATATCTCAAAAACAATCAACTCCACGAAAAAAATTTATATAACATAAATTGTGTGTTTTAATGTGCTCTACATTTTTTGTGTGGTAAGTTTTTATCTCTCTCTTACGGTTTAGCACTTATGCAAAATTCCGTAAAATTTACTCAGAATAAAGTAGTCTTCAGAGGCTATTCCCAGAAAATTCAAAATAAACATTTTACTTGTCAGGGAAATATCTTTAATATACGATATTTTAATGAAAATCGTTAGAGCCATTTTTTTAGAAAATCAAAATTTTCGAAAAAAGTTCCATGTAAAGGGTAGTTTGGAGTGGGGGATTTTTCTCAAAATCTTCGTGTCGCTTCCCCGGAAGATACTACACTTAAATACCAAGTTTGGTATTTTACCGACTTTTCGTGTTCACAGACACACGGGACACACACACTCACGGACCTTTTTCTGAAAATACCTTTTTTTGGATACAGGGGATCCTAAAAGATATATCTCCGTTGAAATCTTGGTAACAATTTTTTTGGTGGAGTGCAATACATTCTCTATACACTATGTACATAGTGGGTATAGATAAAGTAAAAATTGAAATTTCAATCTCTAGGAGTAGATAAACGAGAAACAAGAACAAAGATGTCTTCCCGTTGGAGAAAAGTTTAAGTGGCTTAAAATTTAAACCAATAATCCGGAATATCTGAGAAAAAAAATTGTTTGAGATTTCAAATACTTAAACGGAAAGTTATAAACGCCTTGCCCTGCATGAAAACGTTTGACTATCGCTTTAGCCTATTATATTCTCTTAGTTTCGTTCTACTTACAAGGAAGCAAGTAATTAAGCCAATATTAGCAAGTGTTTATCCCGATTATCATAAAGTAGGTAGAATAATTTGTTACAGAGATGAAGGGAAAATCGTGTGAATGGAACACATCAGATTTTTTTTACTGAATTAATGCTGTTGATTGTATATAGATTTTGTAGTTGAACACATTAATATTTATAATACATGTCTCATTATTTGCAACATTTATGCACATCTCATTTCTCGAATTTTATGTTATTACTCTTGAACCTAGGAAGTACAATGATATTCAATTTTAAATAATTTAAGAGACACACAAGAGCATCTAGTTCCTTTAAGGAGGAAGGATGTCTTCCCCCAATATAAGTTTAACGACTTCAATATTTTATAACTCAGCATTTTGGTCTGGCTACGTCGGCGGCGCGCAGAGGTTCTGGAATTATGTATGAAAGAGAGTATGTGTGTGTGTGGGAGAGAAAGAGAGATATTAGAATCCAGAAGAATGAAATCCAATGACCAACGATACACAAGACGTCTTATCTTGCAAAAGGTCACTGATGAAACATCTGCAATTAAAAGTGGGGTATAAATAGAAGAATTTTAAAAATTACTTGTTACAATATGCTATTAACTAGCCCTATTTTTTGTAATTCAGCTGTTTTTCCGGTAAACCGAATACGATTTGAAAAAAAAAATCCTCAAATACACCAATATAAATTATAGAAACGTAAGCAAGTTTTCATTCCACATGAAACGGGTTTACAAGATGCAAATTTAGTTTCTGTGCACTTAATAATTTTTTTGAATTATAAAGAAAGTTATTCTTAAAAATTTGATGTGTTACATTCACAAGACTTTCTTTATAAACTATTGTTGCAAAAGATCCAGATAGAAATTAGCATAAATTGGTTTAATACTTGCTTCCTTGTAAATAGAAGAGAAATAAGGGAGTATACTAGGCTAAAATGATAGCCAGATCTTTTAAAAGCTCCGCGCTATGTGAAACATTTGATATTCGGTTCGCTTTGCATTCCCGGGAGTAAAACAAAAGAGTTGAAATGAAAGTTTACTTCCCGCTTGAGAAAGGTTTAAGTAGTTTAAAATAGAAGCTAATAACAAGGAATTTCTCGGAACGCTTAACTCTCCAAACATAACGAATTGTGAAAGCGATTGAAAATGATGATATCTAGTTTTAACAAATTATGTTTGTATGTTTTATGCTTTCTATCATAAAAACGACGATTTGCAAATAAAATAATTAGCTTCACTTCAGATGATTCCAATTTGTTCTTTCCTATATCTATGCAGTGCGGTGGTGTATATATATATATATATATATATATATATAAGTTAACGCGTTTGGTGTTGGCATCTGAAGATAACTTTTATGTTCAGGTTAACGAAAACCATTGTGAATGATTCTATGTTTTAACATACTCATAAGCTTTTGTGTTCATGTTTCATTTGCGTTAACGTTTCTATGCGAATGGGTCCTAGGTATTGGAAAATTAATTTCAACCAATAACAAGAAGTAACTCTGTAAACAAAATTACTAAACATTAATTTCGTGTCTTAGAATATCTAAATTTTTTGTAGTATGATTTTGTATCTCTTGCGGTTTACCAGTCATGTAAATGTCATCAGAGACTATTGCATGATATTACTTCATGCTCATAAAATTTCTTTAACACATGGCATTTTAATCAAAATCGTTAGAGCCATTTTTGAGAAAATCAAAAAGTTCAAAGAATGTTCCATGTATAGAGTAGTTTGAGATGGGGGGTTTTCTTGAAGGTCTTGTGATTTGAATATCAAGTTTGATATTAACAGAATTTTTGATTAATGCTGTTCACACACACAGGCAATTTTATTTAATATTTTTTTATGGTTCAGAGAATTTGAAAACATATATTTCTGGTGACATTTGACATAGAATTTTTTGTTTAATACAATACTTCCTCTGCTTACTCTATGTAGAAGAGAAAATAAATACAATTTTGACTGCTAGAGGTCTCCACCTTAACATACTCGTCGTTACTGTTTCCAGCAGCATTTTTAAGCCAACAGAACTTCTAAGTAGTTTTGATAGTTTCAGGAGAGCTTTATGGGATGCTCAAGGACCAGATCCCCTAATATCAGAGCATTGATTAGGCACAATAAAATCTAAAAGCTCCAGAGGCAAAACGCTTCCAAAACAGATCTCGGATTTCAGTCGAATTAACGGAATCTTCTTCATTTGGCGTTGGTTTTATTGCCTCTGTGTAGCAAAAACGCAGGAATATTCTTACCGTTATGCAGGCGCGCTAATTACCTGACCTGCTACCGCGTCACGGTGCGAATCAACGTAATTACTATGTGTGAACTTGGCTTCTCCAGAAATGTACACACAGCAGTGGCGGCTGGTGAGTAAGCACCACAACTGTGTGGTAATATCAATCTTTAGCAGGAGTAGCGGGTCTCTGATATCAAGTGTATAACGATATTGAGCAGAATGCAAATTGGAATTACTAGGATTGGCTGAAAAATCTCGGGCCTCTCAATGAAAACAGCACTTAAGACCTTTTTTTTTTTTTTTTGCTTTATTTCTCAATATAATCTCCAGAAAGGCTAATACATTTTTCATATCGGTGTTCTAATTTAATTAAAGCATCTCTGTAGTGCGATTTATCAAGGTCCTCTAAATAGCTGTTTACTGCATCAATGCCTTCCTCGTTGCTGTGAAATCTTCGTCCTCCAAGAATTGTTTTGAGGTTAGAGAACAGGTGGTAGTCACTGGTGCCAGATCTGTCGAATAGGGTGGATGTTCAAGAAATTCGAACTTTAATTCGCACATTTTTCCCATTGCAATGACTGAACGATGGGCCGTAGCATTGTCGTGATGAATTGCCAAATGAGGTCTTTTTCTTTTCACCTCATCACTCAAACGCTGCAGTAAGCTTGCGTAGTAGCCACCACTGATACTTTTACTATTTTCCAAATAATCAATAAAACTTCCCTGTGCATACCAGAAAACACTCGCCTTAACCTTAGTTGACAAAATTGACTTTTTTGGATTTGGTTCACCTGGCGGAATCCACTGTTTTGACTGTGATTTTCTTTCTGGAGTGTAGTGATGTATCCAAGCTCCATCCATGGTAATAAGCCGTCTCAAAAATTCACTGGACATTTTTACGGTAGAGCTCCACATTCTTAACAGAAACATTTTTACTTTGCGACTTTTGATCAGTTGTCAACAAACGCCGCACCCATCTTGCACAGACCTTGTGAAAACCCAAAACATTACTGAAAATATTACCTGTACGTTCTTTTGATATGTTTACAGTCTCTGCTATCTCAAACAACTTTAATCTGCGGTCTTCCAGTACTAAACGATGAATTTTTTTCAATGATCTCTGGAGTTGTCACTTCTACAGAGCGTCCAGAGCGAGGCTCATCACTAGTGCTCATACGTCCCATTTTAAACTCTACAACCCAACTTTTAATCATTGAATATGAAGGGGCAGAGTCTTTAAATGTACTGTCCATTTTTTCCTTGATTTCTTTAGACGTTAAGTCTTTCAAATGGAAGTATTTGTTCACTGCTCGTGATAGCAATTATTTTTGCCTGAGAAATTGTGTGAGTACTTACAATAAAGTACTTAATAAAATCAATTAGTATTAAATTAGTTTAATTTGGTCATATCACTTTCATTTGTCAAATTATTCTTTTGTATCAAAAATTCTCTCGTCCAAACATTTTCTACTCCAAGGAATGTTGTTTACATACTACCAACCCTTAAAGTACAAGAGGAGCATTTATGACTTTATTGTTGAAAAAACAGCTCATTTATGCTGAATGTCCCCATTTTCCACCCTCTCTGTCGTGGGGCGATATTTGTTATAACATCCTTAAAATTATGAAGATGATATGATTTATATCTTTATTTCAGAAAGCATCGGGAAAACAAGCCGTTATGCTGAACAAGTTCAAAATTGCTTCCCAACAAATACTTTTGGTCCCCTCTTACAATAAGGGTGTAGTTTTACTTTCTCTATACGTACTATGTACATAATGTAATGAGAAGGTATTGTAATGCACCCAAAAATTCGATACCGAGATTTCACCGGAAATACATGTTTTGGGTCCCCCTGAATCCAAAAAAAAAAAGCATTTTTAGAAAAATGTCCGTGTGTGTGTCCGTCTGTCTGTCAATCTGTCTGTCTGTGTGTATTTAAGTTTGGTATCTTTCAAGGATACGACACGAAGATTTTCAACAAAATCCCCCCACCCCCAACTACCCTTTACAAGGGACTTTTTTCGAACGTTTTGCTTGAATTTTCTGGAAATAGCCTCTGAAGACTTCTTTATTCACAACTGCTAAACCGTAAAAGATGGACAAAAACTTACCACACAAAAAAGAGCACGTTAAAACAGACAATTTATGTAATATACATTTTTTTTCGTGGGGTTGATCGTTTTTTTACATATTTCTTGGTTTTGGTTTCAGCTTTGAAAAACTTATACTTTTCTCATACAGGAATTTGTCTACTCCTGTCCATACAAACAAAGGAACTTCAGTCACATAGCAACCAGCTTTTGACTACCACTTTAACATATGGTACCCCTTTTTTCGCTTCCACTTACAAGGAAGCAAGTAATAGATTATTTGTGCTAATTTTTATCGATTAGCATGAGGTAAATAGAAGCATGAGCTTTTCAACAATAATTTGTTACAGAGATATAGAGAAAAACATGAGAATGGAACACATAAGATTTTTTGTGATAGCGGTATCAAAGTATTATTACTCTTCTCTTCTCTCGAAAGAATGTCTGTGACAAACTCCCCATTTGTAACGAAAATCATCCAAAATGCCTTTCATCGAACAGTTTTCAACCAATCTCACCAACATAATGAAGGAAGCAACATTTATGTTTTACAGGGAGAAAACGCGTGGTGTTGTGGGCTATACTTCCCGGCTTCGATCCCAACCATCGGTGTGCGGATTTCAAGTCTCGGGTATAGGACCGGGGAGGAAAGTGGGGAGCTGTGGGTTGCGTATCGGTTATTCTTCGCAAGTGGGCTTGTGTCGGGTTGGCAGCCCCGAGCCATTCGCGGTCTGTAGCGCCAAAGGAATAAAAGCAGAGCACTGATACATTAATGCTGAGAATCTTTAAATTTTATCTCCCGTACATTTTCTACCCCCTTTTCCAAATACGTATGTTTACATTCTCTACACGTACTATGTACATAGTGTATAGGGAAGGTATTGTATTCCACCCAAAAATTCGATACCGAGATTTCACTGGAAATACATGTTTTGGGTTCCCCTGAATCCAAAAAAAGGCATTTTTACAAAAAGGTCCTTGTGTGTGCGCGTGTATGTCTTTGGAAAGCATAGCTCAAAAACGAAAAGACCGTTAAATACCAAACTTGGTATTTAAGTTTAGCTTCTTCCAAGAAGGCGACACGAAGATTTTCAAGACAATCCCCCCACCCCCAACTACACTTTACATGGAACATTTTTCGAAAATTTTGATTTTCTTAAAAATGGCTTAAACGATTTTGATTAAAATGTCAAATATTATAGATATTTACCTGACAAATAAAATGTACATCTTGAATTTTCTGGGAATAACCTCTCAAGACTACTGTATTCTGGATGAATTTTACGGAATTTTGTGTAACTGGTAAACCTTAAGAGATAGACAAAAACTTACCAAACAAAAATGTAGAGCACATTAAAACACACAGTTTATGTGGTATACATCGTGGAGTTGATTGTTTTTTTTTTAGATATTCCTTGTTTTTGGTTTCAGCCTTGAAAAACTTATAGTTTTCTCACACAGGAATTTGTCAACTCCTGTCCATACAAAGGAACTTCAGGCACATAGCACCAGCTTTTGACTATCACTTTAACCTATAGTACTCCCTTTTTTCGCTTCTACCTACAAGGAAGCAAGTAATACGTCTATTTCTGCTAATTTTTTCTCACTTAGCGTGAACTAAATAGAAGCACAAGTTTTTAACAATAATTTGTTGCAGAGATGTAGAGAAAGACGTATGAATAGGACACCTCAGATTTTTACTATTGTTCTAAAGAGTAATTGTATCAATTACTGTAATTTAATGTAACTTTACTATATATACACTCTCTCACCCACGGTTTTTTGGGGTTTCCCCACTGGTTAGACAAATGCTGAAGTAATTTATCTCATCCCCTGCTCCCCCATATTGTTCTATTTATCCATTTCTTCCTCGTCTCGTCTGGTCTATTTGAGGGTTGGAAGTGGCAGCGGTGGTGTTTTGGTGCAGCTTGGCAAAGAAAACGGATGCTCTCTATGGAACTTTCTCGGTTCCTCGGCCTTGAGCAAGTTGCCAGGATGTACGGACCAACCTCTTGGAGGGCGTTAGACCCTCTAAGTGGGTTTGCCTATCCGATAACCGGAGTTTCTCAGCCTGGAGAAGTCCCCTGTAGGGACTCCTATCATTACTGTACTGTCACTCCTGGATCCGGTTTCTCTCAACTCATCCCCTCCTCCGTGCCGAGTTCCCCCTCACCCCGTATTACATCTTGTATTCCTGGTGAAAGAGGAACTGTGTTAACCGAGTTTAAACTAAAAGTGTGTGCTTGGCTTGAAAGTGCCATTAAATGTACCGGGTTGCATATGTCAAGCCCTAACGGCGCAGCGCCTCCACCCAAACACTAATGGACCTACAAGTTCACACACAAGAGTTGGGTGTTTCATATCCCAAGGCGAGTCTTACATTAAGACAGACAGGGGAATCATAGTACTGCCTACTGTAGCCAGGCTTATGAAAGTTATGCACTCGAGCATGTTGCCACCAACTCCTGTAAAACTTCCTACAAAATTGCAAGTGAATGCCTTGCGGTCGAGTGGTCAGTGTTCTGACTTCTCATCCAGAGGACGGGGAATTCTTATTTAATTAGAATAATTCCCTATCCCCCCAAAGTCTGTAAACATGAATGTGAGTGGCTGTGTTTAATATATAGTGTAGTACAATATAATATGGAAAGGAATCTGTGGTGTTCCATTTACATGGCTTTCTCTATATGTTCTGCAAACAAAAAATTTTTGAAAAGCTTTTTCTTTTACCTACCTACATCAGATAAACCTTAGCAGAAATTGTCTTATTACTTGATTCCTTGGGTCGCGTCTTAGCCGAGTGGTTAGACCACTCGCCTCTCACCTAGACGGCCCAGGCTCGATTCCAAGTGACAGCATGTGAGATCTGTGGTGGACAAAGCGACGCAGGGGCGGGTTTTTTTCCGGGTTCTCTGGTTTCCCCCGCCATCGCGTTCCACCGGTGCTCCATCTTCATTTCATGCATCATCAGTGTCATAGCCTGCACTACGGACGTTAAACATTACCAAAACCAAAAGAAAAAACAAACAAAATAGAACTTGATTCCTAGTAAGCAGAATGAAGTAAGGGAATACACTAGGCTAACGCAAAATTTTGGGTGGAATACAATACCTTCTCTATCGGCTTACTATGTACATTGTACATACGTGCTAGAGAAAGCGAAACACTAGTGTTAATATGCTCTTCAATTCAGCAAGAAAATTCCAGCAATTATTTCAAACGTAAGGCACACTATATGATCATAGAAGTTAAAATGGGGGCTATTAAAATGAAGCAAAAACAAACACAAATTCAAGCGATATCATTGTGGGTTACAAATGTTAAAGAAAGATGTTTGATATAATGCGAGCCTCTCTGCCAATTCTCAAGTCGCGTATATTTACTTTACGTTAACACGATAAATGTTTGCATAGAAATGAAATCAAATTAAACAACATGCGTGTTGTAAAAACAAATTTCTTCCGTTTCTAATATAAGTCACTTTTTATTACTAATGAGGTCCGGCGGATAAAAGTCTCAGAAATATTACATTTGGCGACACACTTCAACTTTGGAAAAACAGCAAGGAAAGTCCTGAAAAAAAGTCTGATGTGTTCCATTCATATGACTTTCTCTACATTTCTGTAAAAAATATTATTAAAAAACTTATGCTTTTATTAACTTCATGCTAATTGAGAAAAAATAGAAAAAATAGTCGTATTACTTGTTTCCATATAAGTAGGAGCAAAATAAGGGAGTACCAAAGGTTAAAGTGATGGTTGCTATGTGACTGAAGTTCCTTTGTTTGTATGGAAAGGAGTTGGCAAATTCCTGTATTAGCAATGTTTTTCAAAGCTGAAACCAATAACAAGGAATATCTCAAAAAACGATCTCCTCCATGAAAAAAATGTATATTACATAAATTGTGTGTGTTAACGCGCTCTACATTTTTTGTGTGGTAAGCTTTTGCCCATCGCTTACGGTTTACCAGTTACGCAAAATTCATTTAGAATAAAGAGATCTTTGGAGGCTATTCCCAGAAAATTCAAGATATACATTTTATTTGCCATATAAATAACTTTAATATACGGCATTTTAATGAAAATCGTTAGAGCTATTTTTGAGAAAATCAAATTTTCGAAATTTTTCACATGTAAAGGTTAGTTTGGGGTGGAGGGATTTTTCTCTTCGTGTCACATCCCTAAATTTGGTATTTTACCGACTTTTCGTTTTTGAGATATCGTGTTCACAGACACACGGACACACACACGGACCTTTTTTCTGAAAATGCTTTTATTTGGATACAGAGGACCGTAAAACATGTATTCCCGGTGAAATCTCGGTAAGCAATTTTCGGGTGGAATGCAATACCTTCTCTAAACGTGTAGATAAAGTAATAAAGAAAACAAAACATTCGATGCAGAATATGTAGAGAAGGTCATGTGAAGTTTTTTGTATTTATGATCTATAGGTGTCTCTGTATTTGTGAACACCCTATTACTTCACAAACAATATCATACACGCGCAGAATCGAACCCCGCCCCGCTGCTCTTGAGCACCACTCTCTGCTGTAGCTGTCCATTAACAAACACGAAGAACTTGAGCGCTAATGGATTCTTGATTCCTGAATTTCACCAGCATCACTTTTAAGGACCTGCTCCGAAGTGACACGCTTCACAAATGTTGCACATTAACGTCTTTCCCATCACATAAACAACGCAGCTAGGGAAATGAACAAACGTGACTCAGTTCGTTGCTTGCGTAATACAATGCGCAGTATCGAGTTTCAGTGTTGTCATGGATCCCACTGAGAATGTAGGTGAAGATTCATTACACCGGATCACTGTCCGTTCCAGTAAATGACCATACGTCAAGTTAAGTGTTACCAAAATAATAGACCACAAAGATATACTGGTTTTCACTTCACATTATCACATGTGTTTCATTCACCTGACTGTCTCTTCCTGTATTCTTACAAAGATTATTCTTTTATCTAGAACCGAGCCAGTGGCTCAAGTGTTTCGTCTGGGACTGGCATTCGGGAGATGCGGGTTCGATCCCCGTCGACCGAGCACTCTCGCTCTAGGGTTTTCCGTGGTTTTCCTGAGGCAGCCTAGGTGAAAGCTGGGGTGCTGTATATCTACCCCGGCTCCTTTCCTATTCATTCTTCATTTCATTTCCCTTCTACATGTCGGTCCAGGTATGGCTTGAGGCTTTGCAGGCATATGACAGGGTTGTTTGTCCGAGTATCGTTGGTTGGACCTCCTTCCGGCCTCCCGGCGAATGTTAGGCACTTCCGTCGTTTCCTATGGGCTGGCTTCTGGTTTCCCCATCTCTCATCATTTCCTCCGGGCGGTGGTAGGCCGCAATAAATCACTTGGTCGCAGTTGCCGAGGCGTCCCCCGACGTTAACATGCTCTAACCTCTAATAAGGGAATGCAATAACCTAAGGCGATAGTTAAATATTTTAAAATCTGCTTACTATGAGATTGCCATTCGGTTCTCTTTTCATAGCCAACAGGAATGACAAACTCCCATTTGAGAAAAGTTTTAAACATTTTAAAATTGAAACCAATACAGGTTTACATTTTTCGTGTAATAAGTTTTTGTCTATATCTTACGGTTTATCAGTAAAGTAAAAGCAATCCAGAATGAATAGATCTTTAGAGGCTAATCCCGGAATATATATAATAAAATATACATAATATATAATGACTATATAATAATAAATATAATAATATATACATTATGTCATGTAAGTATCTTTAACAGGCCTTCCTTCCTCCCGGCGTCAGGGCTGTCATCTAGTTAATGTTATGGACTTCTGTGCGTCTTTGCGTTTAGCTTTGCCGTTTCCTGTACGCTGCCCTGTGGTTTCCCCTTCTCTCATCCCTTCCCCCGTTATTTTATAGTGTTTAACGCCCACTTTTCCCACTATCGCACCGCAGGCGATAACACTGGTGATACATGGAGTGAAGCTGGAGCAGCGGTGTAATGTGATGGCGGGGAAACCGGAGAAAACCCGCCCCTGCGCCGCTTTGTCCACCATATCTCAAGTGCGGTAGCTTGGGAGGGGTGGGGGAAGTAGGCCTCAATAGATCAGTACTTGATGGCTGTTGCCGAGGTGTCCCGCGTCGTTAACATGCTCTACTCTCTACTTCCTGATGTGTGGAAGGAAAATAAGGGAGTACACAACACTAAAGCTATAATTAAACATTTTAAAATCTGGTTATGAGATTATGATTCGGTTCTCTTTTTCTGGCCATGAGTAAAACAAAAACAAACAAACAAACAAAAAAGTAATGACAAATTCCCTTTTGAGAGAAATTTTAAGTTTTTAAAATTTAAAGCAATACAAGGAATGTAATAATTTAATTGTTTTCTCACAGAAACCGTGTGTAGGATAGGAGTTGAATAGGTGAAAAATTCAATGCCATAGCTGGGATTTGGACCACGGATCTCCCGGTCTCTAGCCAGTTATAATAATAAATATAATAATTTAATAAATATAATAATATATAATAAAATATACATTTCATTTGTTATGTAAGTATATTAATAGACATCATTTTAGTGAAAATAGTCATTTTTAAGAAAGTTGACATTTTCGAAAATGTTTCAATGTAAATGGCGATTTGATGCGGGATGTTTTCTTGAAAATCTGCGTGTCGCACCCTTGGAAGATGCTGGACTTTCCTTTCTGTGTGATAATATTCACAAACACACATGCTCACCTTTGTTTAAAACTACAATTTGGGTTTCAAGAAACCTCAAAACACCTATTTCTGGTGAAATCACGACATGAATTTTTCTGTGAAATGTAATATCTGCTCTACTGGGAATACACAGTTCGTTGCAGAGAAAGTAAAAAATAAAACCTTATCGACTGATGTCATTAGAGATAAAAGCATCCAATGTTAAAATTTAGTTTGCGTTTCTTTATTTGTGAGCAGTTTCCAACAATATTTCAAAACATTAAATGAAACAGCATTTCTGAAAAATCAGAAATTTCTTTAATCAGTTATAAACCGTTTAGGCAGATACCTAACACGCTTGTTTTTAGTATCTTTAAGTCGTTTCATTGTTTCAGAAAGAGCGTTTAAAGATATACTAGTCAATTTAAATTAAATAATAAAATTAATGTAAACTATAATCTAGAGAATGTATCACATTTTATAGACGTAGGTGTACACTAAGCTCACAAACCGAAATATGTCGAGAGAATCTGATGTATTTCATTCACATAGCTATCTCTACATCTCTACAACAAATTATTCTATTTACTTCATCTAATCAAGAAAAAATTAGCAGAAATAGTCTTATTACTTGCTTCCTTGTTAGTAGAAGCAAAATAAAGGAGTACTATAGTTTAAAGTCATAGTCAAAAGGTGGTTGCTATGTAATTGAAGTTCCTTTGTTTGTATGGACACGAGTTCACAAAGTCCTGTATGAGAAAAGTTTAAGTTTTTATAGCTGAAACCAAAAACAAGGAATATCTCAAAAACAATTAACTCCACGAAAAAAATGTTTATAACATATATTGTGTATTTTAAGGTGCTCTACATTTGTTGTTTGGTAAGTTTTTGTCCATCTCTTACGGTTTAGCAGTTATGCAAAATTCCGTAAAACTGACCCAGAATAGTCTTCAGAGGCTATTCCCAGAAAATTCAAAATATACATTTTATTTGTCAGCTAAATATCTTTAATATACGATATTTTTATCCAAATCGTTAGTCATTTTTTAGAAAATCACACGGACACACTGACACACACACAAGTACCACTTTCTGAAAATACATTTTTTGGATACAGGGGACCCTAAAGCATATATTTCCGGTGAAATCTCAGTATCGAATTTTTTGGTGGAGTGCAATACCTTTTCTATACACTGCGTACATAGTACGTATAGAGAAAGTAAAAATGAAACCAATAACAAGGAATATCTAAAAGAAAGTCCATTGTACAAGAAAAACATATATATAACGTAAATTAATTGTTTTTATCGAGCTCTACATTTCTTGTGTAGTAAGTTTTTGTCTATCTCTTACGGTTTAAACATTGTACAAAACTCTGCAAAACTGATCTAGAATAAAGAGGTCTTCAGAGACTATTCCTATAAAATTCAAAATATAAATTTTATTTGTGATTTAAATATCTTTAATGTGTGTTATTTTAAACAAAATCGCTAGAGATCAGTCTCGATTAGCTTGAACTAGATAGAAGAATAAGCTTTGTAACAATAATTTGTTACAGAGGTGTAGAGAAAGATATGTGAATGGAACACATCAGACTTTTACTTTCTCTACACGCACAATGTACATAATGTATAAAGAAGGTATTGTAATGCACCCAAAAATTCCATACTGAGGTTTCACCGGAAATAAATGTTTTGGGATCCCCTGAATCAAAAAAAACATATTTTTAGAAAAATGTCCATGAGTGTGTCTGTATGTGTGTGTGTGTGTGTGTGTGTGTGTGTGTGTGTCTGTGGGAAGCGTAGCTCAAAAATGAAAAGTCCGTTAAATACCAAACTTGGTATTTAAGTTCAGTAATTTCCAAGAATGCTACATGAAGATTTTCATGAAAAGCCCCCACCCCCAACTATCCTTTACATGGAAAAAAACCTTCGAAAATGTTAATTTTCTGAAAAATGTCTCTAACGATTTTGATTAAATTACCGTATGTTAAAGCTATTTATGTGGAAATTAAATATATATCTTGAATTTTCTGGGAATAGCCTCTGAAGACATTATTCTGGATGGATTTTGCGGAATTATACATAACTGGTAAACCATAAGAGATAGACAAAAGCTTACCGCACGAAAAATGTAGATTTCGTTATAGCACACAATTTATGTCATATAATTTTTTTTCGTAGAGCTCGCCATTTTTGAGATATTGCTTATTATTTGTTTTTTCACATATGAGAATTAGTGAACTCCATGCAATGCATAGGAATGGATTTCATCCACATGAAAACCAACCTTTAATGTCGTTTTAGCCTGATGTATTCCTTTATTTCCTTTTCTGCTTATAAGAAAGCACTTCTGTAAATATTTATCTCGATTAGAATAAAGTAGATAGCAGTTTAAGCTTTAACAATAATTTGTTAAAGAGATATAGGGAAAGTCATGTGAATGGAACAGATTAGATTTTTTTTTTATTGCAGCAGGAAGTGAGATTAACTACGTCACTATCTTCCTCCTCCAACTGACCTAACTTACCCTCATTTCCGTTACTTCCTCCTGTCAAGCTTTACCCATGCTCCGGTTCTTTCAAACCAACTCCGCCAAGGCTTGCGGAATTTCGCTGTCTAAAACATTAACCAGTCGAACGAATAAAATTACGGTTTACATTTAAATCTTATAACGTCCACTCTGGAAATACGACTGTATACATTTAGTTGTATATTAATATATTTACGAAGGCTGTTTTTTTTTTTTTTTTTTTTTTTTTTTTTTTTTTTTTTTCTTCCCAACCTCTGATAGGCTATAAATAACAGACAAGTTCATAGAAAACAGTTATTTTATTACTAAAAGTTTTACTTATGGTTACTTTTCAACATAATCATCGAAAAGATTGAGACATTTATCGTGCCTGGGCACAAGCTTTGAAATACCCGGTTCAAAAAATGTTGCTGCCAATGACTTCAAATGAGCATTGACGTTGTTTTGAAGATCTTCGTTGGTTCGAAAGAGCTTCCCTCCTAGCCACATCATCAGTTCACAGAAAAGGTGAAAGTCGCTGGGTGCCAGGTCAGGACTGTTCGGCGGATGATCGAAAATGTCCCATTGAAATTGTTCAAGGAGCCGATGGGTTGTGCCAGCAGTGTGTGGACGAGCGTTGTCATGGATCAACATAATTCCTGAAGTCAGCATTCCTCTTCGTTTGTTTTGAATGGCTCTCCGCAAACGTCGTAAAGTACGAAGATCTTCAAAACAACATCAATGCTAATTTGAAATCATGTGCACAGATACGATAAATATCTCAATCTTTTCGGTGATTATGTTGAAAAGTAACCATAAGTGTACAAAACTTTTAATAATAAAATAATTGTTTGCTATGAACTTGTCTTTCATTTATAGCCTATCGGAGGTTGAAAAATAAACAACCCTCGTATTTCTTTATCACGTATGTACATTTAATGTGCATAGTAGCTAGAAAAGCTATTGTATTCCACCCAAAAATTCGATGTCGGGATTTCACCGGAAGTATTTTTTTAGAAAAAGGTCCGTGTTTGTCTTTGTGTCTGTAGATAGCATGGCTCAAAAACGAATAGATCATTAAAAACCAAACTTTGGTATTTATATTTAGTGTCTTCCAAGGGTGTGACACGAACATTTTGAAAAACTCTCCTCTAAATCTAAACTAATTTAATATCAATAAAATTATCTACTGCTACACCACTTAATAATTTTAAATCCCAAACTAAATTTACATGGAAACATTTTTGTAAGTTTTGTTTTTCTCAAAAATGACTCTAATGGCTCTACCGTATATCAAAGATTTTTATATGCAAAATAAAATGCATATTTTGAATTTTCTGGAAATAGCCTCTAAAGAGCACCACATTTTGGATGAATTTTGCTGAATTTTTCATGACTGATAGACAAAATCTTATTTCATAGAAATTACAAGTTTCGTTAAAACACACAATTTATGTCATATACATTTTTGTGGAATTGAACATGTTTTAGATATTTCTTGTTACTGGTTTCAGATATAAATACTTAAAACCTTTCTCAATCGGGACTTGGTCAATTCATGGTCATGCAAAGGAACGGAGTTCAATCATTTGGCAACCTTTTTTTAAAATATTTGACTATCACTTTAGCTGTTGTACTCTCTTACTTCCCATCAACCTCTAGAAAGGAAGTAATAATTACGTTTCTGCTAATGTTTATCTCGATTAGCTGAAGCAGAAAAATAGTAAGTTTTACAACAATACTTTGTTACAGAGATATAGAGAAAGTCACGTGAGGGGACACATCAGATTTTTACTTTCTCTAGCTCACATGTATAATGCACGTAGTGGATAGAGAATGTAGGTATTGTATTCCACCCAAAAATTCGATGTGGAGATTTCACGGAAAATATATGTTTTGGGGTCCCCCGATTCCGAAAAAAGCATTTTTAGAAAAAGCTCCCTGTGTGTGCCTGTGGACAGCATAGCTCAAAAACTAAAAGCCCGTTAAATACCAAACTTGGTATTTGGGTTTGGTATCTTCCGAGGGTGCAACACGAAGCTTTTCAAGAAAATCCCCTCCACCTTAAACTACCCTTTACAAGGAAAAGTGTTCGAAAATTTTGATTTTCTAAAAATGGCTCTAACGATTTTGAATAAAATACCTTACATTAAAGATATTTACATCCCAAATAAAATGTTCATCTTGAATTTTCTGGGAATAGCTTCTGAATACCTCTTTATTATGGATGAATTTTGTTGAATTTTACTTAACTGCTTAACCGTAAGTGATAGACAAAAACTTACTGCACAGAAAATGTATATCTCGCCAAAACACACAATTTATGTCATTTACGTTTTTGTTGTGCAAGTAACCGTTTCCGAGATATTGCTTGTTATTGGTTTCAATTGTAAAGTACTTGTACTTTTCTCTGACAGGAAGTGTCTGTTTTTCTTTTGTTCCAATCCTAGCCAAGCAAAGAAACGATTTGCAATGACAATCGCATAACTACAGCTTTTAAAATATTTGACTATCGCTTTAGAATAGCGCATTCCTGTAGTCCCCTTCTACTTATAAGGAACTAAGTAATAAGAACACTTTACTAATGTTTATCTCGATTAGTATGGTATAGAAAGAAGAATAATGTTTTGTGAGAAGTTTGTTTTTAGAGCAGCTAGAGAAGGTCATGTGAGTGTAACACACCAGATTTTTCTTCCAGACTCCTAATGAATTCCGAAAATTATTACGCCATTTTAGGCATCTGTAAATGTGACAAATAACACAACATTGTGTCTTAATTTGGAATTTTAAGTTGTGTTTAATATACCACTTCGCATATTTTATACTGTAATGCTATTCAAGTACAAACTAGCAAGTAGGTACACACCGGAAAAATAAAATAAGAACACTAATGTCAAAATTACGTTACGGCAGTCCAGAATTCGAATATCGGTTCCGGTACCTCTTAAGCTTCATGCACTCCAGGCACATTTGAGTACCGTTTCACAAATTTGAATGTCACTGTCTAATATGCCATATAAAATACCACAAGAAGAAATAAGTTATACAGCAAATTCCACCTTGAAATGAAGTTATTTCGGAATTTTTCCCTCTGCGAAGCCCCCTTTAATTTGAAGTTATTTTTATAATAATTTACATTAAACTTAATGTTACACTACAAAAATCAAATGTGCTCCATTCACACGATTTTTTATAAATATTCTGTACAAAGTATTTGCAAAAACTTATTTTGTTATCTACTTCAAACTAATTATTAATGTGAGGAGATTTTCTTGAGAATCTTCATGTCACATCCTTTGAACATAAAAACGTAACTCCTTGGCACGACAGTCCACAAGGGACCATGACCTACCGCCCGATTGCTGCATCTCCCCATCTCGGCCCGAAGGCGTCATGAATGGGGTGCAGTGCTGGAGGGTGATACGTGATCAGCGCCTCGACTCCCTCCCGGCTGATTATGTGGTCTTCTGATCTAGAGCCGCTACTTCTCAATCAAGTAACTCCTCAATTGGCCCCCCAGAAACCTCACGAGGCTGAGTGCATCCCAGGCCAGGTCTCTCAGCGGGGGAAAAATCCCCACGCCGGTACTGGGAATCAAACCCAGGTCCCCGCTTGGCAAGCGGCTGCGCTACCACTGAGCTAAGGAGACGACCATCCTTTGAACATACTCAATTTAAATATAAAGTTTGGTATTTAATGATCTTTTCGTTTTAATATGGTATTAACAAACACACACTTGAAGATATTGTATTTTTGGAGAAATCTCGACATTACAATTTTGGTAAAGTACGATACTTCCCCTGCTTACTATTTATAGTAGAATTTATATCTGCCAATATTTGATTCTATTCCAATATTCAATTATTTTCAGTATCATATCAGCGTCGTCGGTGTGCCAGAATTGCATCCTGTGCGAGTTCTTTTCTATGTTATAAACCTACTGTCACGGGGCTGCTGCTTTTAAGCTCACGAAAAAGTCATTAGTCTTCGCTGGGTTTGAACCCGCAATCTTTGGATCAAAGGCAAGAATCTGGTTGGTCAGTTGCGTAGAGTTCATTAACAAATCCAGACTTGGCCACAAGTCACAAGAGGGTTGCTCAGAGGCGACCCTTCAAGCCGTTAGAGGGCTACTCAGATGCTTCCCTCTGCTCGTTCCAGTAGCTCGAAATGCGCTCTTTTGGCAGGGCCAAGAAGAAGGCCCAATGTGTAAATCTCTGAAGCATCTGTCCGACATCGACCCCCACTTAGCTCCGGGGTCAATCTGAAACCCAAGAGAAAATGTAGGGGAAATGCGGAAGAGGGGATATCGGCGGTAGAATTACCACCCCAATGTTCGTCTTGCCAATTAGAGAAAACAAATGGCCATAAAGGGGTGGCCTCAGAGAATCGTACCAGGGACTTCCGAATGCGAGTCTCACACGTCATCTCGTAGCCATCTGAAACTGAATGCAACTGCAGTCCTTATCTATCTGCAATCTCACAATTAGCCTATCTTCCAACTTTGAGTGTGTGCCAGATACAAGTATTGAGAGAGAGAGAGAGAGAGAGAGAGAGAGAGAGAGAGAGAGAGAGAGAAGATAATCACTAAAGATCCTCCAGACTATCTGCGTATCAAGGAATATTGGAAATGTCAACTTATATGTAGGCTGAAGTTTGAATTTGTATCCAGCTAGATTGTAGATTCGTCTTAACTATGGGATCTGATGAATTTTGTTAAATTCTTGCTGTAGAATCCCCTTTTTTAATTTTATTTATTACCAAGCCCCATTAAAATCAACAATATTAGATGCATTGTAACCCGCATCTACCAAGAATTTAAACGCACTTTTGAGTTACATATGAAATCATTTTATCTCGAGGCACAAATAAATACAAATAATTCATCTATGTTTTATAAGAGATTTGAAACACTTATTGGAGACACCTAATATATCAGTGACTTATGTTGTTTCTGCACTATACAGGTTAAGAGTATTAAACTGTACTCTCCAAGATAACCATGCTAACAGCTGTTTGTTTGTTTGTTTTTGCGGATTTTTATGTTACTGTGTCCATTCTGTAGTAATGGTTATTGTTCTCATTCTAAATTCGCACAGTAATGAAGATTCATTGCAATGGATTTCAGCAATGGGGTTTGCATTAATTTTTACTTTCCCTACACGCACTATGTACATAGTGTATAGAGAAGGTATTGTATTGCACCCAAAAATTCGATACCGAGATTTTGGGTCCCCTGAATCCCCCCCCCCCAAAAAAAAATTAGAATAAGGTCCGTATGTGTTGTGGACAGCATAGCTCAAAGACGAAAAGACTGTTAAATACCAAACTTCATATTTAAGTTTGGTATCTTTCAAGGAAGATTTTCGTGAAAATCCCCCCACCCACAACTAAGCTTTATACGGAAAAATTTTCAAATATTTTGATTTTCTCATTATTGGCTCTAACGATTTTGATTAAAATGTCTTATATTTACGATATTTACATGACAAAAAACGAATGTATATCTTGAATTTTCAGGGAATAAAGACATCTTTATTCTGAATAAATTTTGAGGAATTTTGCATAACTGGTAAACCGTAAGGGAGAGACAAAAACTTACTCAAAGGAAAATGTTGAGCACGTTCAAACACACAACTTATGTTAAATACAATTTTTTCGTGAAGTTGATCGTTTTATTTAGATATTCTTTGTTGCTTGTTTTTGGTTTTAGCTTTCAAAAACTTATACTTTTCTCATACAGGAATTTTTCAACTCCTGCCCATACAAGGAACTCCAGTCACATAGCAACCAGCTTTTGGCTATCACTTTAATCTACGGTACTCCCTTATTTCGCTTCTACTTACAAGGAAGCAAGTAGATAATAAGACTATTCTGCTAATTTTTTCTCGATTAGCATGAAATAAATAGAAGCATAGGCTTTTTAACAATAATTTGTTATAGAGATGTAGAGAAAGTCATGTGAATGGAACACATAAGATTTAGTGTAATACGATACTTCCTCAGCACAGGTACTACAGAAAACAGTAGAGAGACTAAAAATAGACGACACAGAATTCTGTTTGTATCGCGTCCATACAAGGAGTTAGAATCCACTAAGTAAACTAAGTAAAAGTTTGCCTTTACGGAAGCTCGACTTGTAATTAGCGGGTTTCTGAGGTGCATGTTGGTAACACGAAGTAACATTTTCTATGACTCTATTAACTTTCCCGATAAACATCGTGGTTCCACCTCCAAGTTGCCCTTTACTGCTGCCATTTCAAGCGAACGACATCCGTGTTCGATATCGACGACCCCACAGCTCGTTACGTAAAGCCTTCCCCCCCCACCAAGAAAAATGCAATTAAATTCGCGTTACAAATGTTTTAATTATAAACGCATTAGCCCAGTTATCTCGCGAGTTTTAATCGCATCAATCTGTTCACGGATGCTAATTGAAACATAATCTCCTTGTACAAGCTTTCTTTTAATTCGATTTGCGTTGTTGATGTTTTCATCCTCTAGCACCGCGTAAAGTGAAATATAATGAGCGTTCAGAAGAGTACAGCAAAACAAAAAACATGTTTTACTGAACATGATACAGCAGTGTATTACATGACTGCAGCACAACAATCCAGCAAAAGAGAACAATAAATCTAATGTGTTACATTTACATTATTTTTGCTAGGCACTATAATTTATTACTTTCTCTACACATACCAATCATATACTAGGTGGATAATCATATACTCGGATTCCCCCCCAAATTTGATGTCGATATTTCACTGGTAATGTATGTTTCGAGGTCCTATGAATAAAAAAACATTTTTAGAAAAAGGTCCGTGTGTGACTGTGGGCAGCATAGCTCAAAAACGAAAAGACCAAATTTACAAGTGTACAATAAGATTTTCGACTGCCTCCGTTGTCGAGAGGTCAGCGAGCTGGCTGGAGTGGGGAATTTTTCTTTAACCGAAATTATTCCCTATCCCCCACAGAGTCTGGAAGTTTGTATGTGGGCGTGAATGTGTGTGTGTGTGTGTGTGTGTGTGAGAGAAAAAAACTATTTAAGCCCAACGTAAAGAACCTACAGACGAGTTGTTTCCAAAGCAAAGTCCCCGATATGATGTGAAAGTGGGCTATATAAATAAAACCATAACAAATAATAAGATTTTTAAGAAAATTCCCCCACCCCAAGCTTCACTTCACATGGAAATTTTCTTTGAAATGTTTGCTTATCTCAGAAATGGTTCTAACTCTGTTTTTATTAAGATACTGTATATTAGAGATATTTTCATGATATACAAATTGTATATCTTGAATTTCTGGGAATAGCTTTCGAAGTCTGCCTGATTACGAGATGCAAGTGAATGTTCCAAATGTAAATATTAGAAAGGTATGATACAAGTCCCATGTCACTAAGGTGACCTCTCGAAACTGTTGACATCCACTCTTTCTACTCATCGTTCGCTAGTCCTCTACAAGAGGCAATACGTGATAAATTCGCTACCTATGGTCAGTGAGAAATTTCCTTGTGATTGACACTTGTGGAGTGTGTCGTCTGCTAACAGGGACTCGTCAGTTTGGTGACAAATCAAAGTGTAAAAATGCATAACCATCAGAGCGTTGCAACACTTACGGGTACAGTGGAAATTAACGCACGTGTTCTCATGCATGACTGATCTGAATGTTAACAATCTGGTTCCTTGATTTCATTCTGTGAAAAGTTCGGTTGTCTTATACACAGCGATTCCCTAGGGATTTGTATTTATAATCGTTGCCACCTTTTATATCTCGCGGACAAAGCACTTGTTCTCATCCTAGAACTACAAGTGGCACTGCGATTTCAAGATGTCTTACAGCCGTGATAAACGAATTGAGGTTATGTTAACCGAAATAATAAACGTTTTAGGTTTAGTAAAGTAGAGCGGGATTTTAGTGACGCATCTTGAAAGGAGTAGATGAGGTAACTAGTGAGAAATGTGATAGAAAATGAGTGGAAAGAAGGCATTTTAGAGGAAGCAGCGGCGCTGCAGACGGACAGCGAGTAAATAAGGCAACAGCGTACCGAGATAGCCACGTGTCAGCAGGAATGCCAATCACAAGGTAATTTCTCGCCAATTATAGTACTGGCGTCTTGCGCGGACAATCGATTGGCGGCAAAGGTAGAGTAAGTATGAAGACCGTATATAAGGGAGACCATAAAGGTTCAGTGTACTTGAATTAATTTTAACAATTCAGTAACATGCTTTACATTAAAATACAATCTTTCTTCACAACTAAGGGATTTTAACATCCAATTTAAATGATGATAAAGACACTTGTGTTACAGACTATAAACCTGAACCAAAACTGTTATACTTTCTTTGTTATTTAGATTTTTAATGGACCTACAAGTATTTTCAAACACCACATCTGACTGTTTTTAATTAAACCCTGAGTTTTTTTAAAAGCTAAAATGAAGAAAATAATCCTTTATCATAATTAGTTTCAGTATTCTCGAACGAATCACCTCTAAGCATTAATCCTTGAAATTCAGATTCGTCTACCAAAACGGTCAGGAGAGGGTGAGGTTTAAATACAACCTTACAAAAAATAAAATTTCCGTCCTGAAATACAGTATTTAAAATCCGTCAGACAGAAAAGAAATAAAGAAACTTTCGAAAACTTTATCTTTCATTCTTGTTGCTCTTCACAATGGAATGCAGTGTTGGTGAATACAATACAGAAGAATATTATGGTCACCGGACCAAGCACAGAGGCTGAAAGTGAAATCTAAAATATACATTGCGCATTGTCATCGTAGCATTCAAATGTTTGTTGACAGCAGAGCAAAGTGGGTCGTGTTTCATTGTTGACTCAAATGCCCATTGTGGCCTTTGCGTTCCACAGCCCCTCATGAAAAGTTTGCTTTTTGTTTTCTAACGCAGGAACTTCACCAACAAATTGACTTACCCAACAATATACGTATAATACAATTGAATATAATAACACAGTAAATTATTAAATATATAAACATATATATATAAACGTAACATATAAATAAGAAAATACTCAGAGTAAATAGCACCAGCTATTTAGGAGTAATACTAAATGAAAGATTGGGGTGGGGGGAACATGTAAACTCGATCACTGGGAAAGCGTTGCATTTCGTAATGAGGATTTTAAAACGCAGCAATGGAAAGTCGCGAAATTTGGCATACACTTCTTTAGTTCGACCAATATTAGAATATAGTGCTGCATGCTGGGGCAAAAACTGGCACCAGAGAGAGTTCAAAAAAGAGCAGCTAAATTCGTAGACAGAAGTAAACGATTCGAAAATCATACCAGCACCGCTACTTCCTGGGAAACACTAGAAAAACGTAGGAGACGAGCAAGACTATGTGCAATTTTTAGAGCCTATAAGGGGGAACCTGCATGGAAAGACATATCCAAACGATTATTAAAGCCATTATACTGTGGGAGCAACGATCACTCGGAAAAAATAAGATATAGGGAACAAAAAACAGACATAGGTAAATTTTCCTTCACAAATAGAACAATAAACGAATGGAAATAAATACCTGCAGATTTACTGGAGACTTTGCCTCAAGGTGTAAATAAGGAATATCTCAACATCGATCAGTTCCACGAAAAAAATGTAAATGACATAAATTGTGTGCTTTATCAGATTTTTAGAGATTAAATTTACCTACCAGTATCCACCTAAAGCTAGTTTTGTTTGTACATACGCTGTTCTTATTTAACGTTAGAGAGTAGATTCACTGTAGGGTTAAATTAAAAGCATTAAGGCACTGTAACAAAAGCAAGC